>JAPSGF010000007.1:24627737-24720839 GCA_035772895.1 Perdix hodgsoniae
AGGGAAGGGAAGGGAAGGGAAGGGAAGGGAAGGGAAGGGAAAAAGCAAAGCTTTTCTCCTCCTTTCTTTTTCTCAAAAAGTCCACATTTTACAGTATCGACTACATCTGGATTTTCATAGTCACAGAATTGAAAAACTGATGATTTTTTCAGAAACCTTAAAACCTATTCTCAAATTCCTCTATCAAAACTGGAAGCAAGGTTGCATCATCTTATCTTGGCTGTTCGCAGGACTGTATTAGCCAACACATGAGAATGCGTGACATTATTTGCCATAACTTCAGCTTGCTGTAATTGAAGTTTTATTTCAAATGCTATTATGGTTTGATACATAGCACAAATAAGGTGATTTTCACCTTGAAGATGCACGCTTAACTCATTTAAATGAGCAGTCAAATCCACCAAAAACACTAAATCTGTGAGTCATTTTTCATCTTCAAGTTCTGGCATAAGTTTCCTTTTCATTCCATAAATGACTTGATTTCATATCACAAATCATAAAGTCTTTTTAGCATTTTAGCCCAACTTAGTGACCTTCCTTCAGAAAAGTCCACGATGCCCTCATAATCAGCATCCATACTTTTGAAGGAACTCCTGGAATTAGTGCTTATTCAATCCATTGAACTTGATGAAATGAGCAGCTTTGATGATAACTTGCACAACACGCATTTTTAAAGCTTTTGCAAATGAATTTTTTGGATGTACGAAGAAGCGATGTTTCATCAGACATGAGTTGCCAGTGATAATTACATCATTGCCTATAATTTTTTATGTCCCTCTTTTTTACAAACCATAACCAGCGCAACATCAGTGGCTATAACAGATACGTTGACAAGGGTTAAAGATGTAATTTTTACTGCTTCATACAAATCAAGACATTCAGTTGTGTCTTTTAATGGCACCAAAGAAAGCATTTCTTCAGTGACATTATAACCAATACTGCTGATGAAAAGGACAAGTTGAGCCCTATATGTAGCATCAGTACTTTCACCTATTGCCAAATCCAACCATATGAAATCAGCAGCTTTACTCTCCAAATTTCTTATGGAATTTCTTTTGCTTTTATAACAGCGTCCATTTCAGTTTTAACTTCTATTTTAAGGACTATGTTGATGTGGCAGACACTTCTTTCAGTTCCGCTCTTTTGCCTTTATGACATTCCTTGATGCTGTGCATCAAATTTGGCAGCACCAACTGCTGCCAACTGACACAATACCACAGTAAAAAGACACCATCATACACTTGTTTTCAACAATGCTCGTTACACAAGCAATATCAAGATGCCCCACTTAACTGAGATTGCCAGCATGTGCTCTCTCAGAGGGGAAGAGCTGCAGAGAGCTGCTGGTAATTTTGGTACTCTACATATATATTAGGGAACTGTGCTGATTAGTCAACACGTCATTATTTACCCAACTAATTAACTCAAACAAATTCTATTGTTTGTAATTCATAAATACAGTCCAAGAAAAAATTAACGTTTTGTATCAGATGCAGTTATTTGCATTTACTTCAAAAATTACAACCAACCATGTTTGTCAGAAGTGTTGATACACATCTATTGTTATTGTTAATTAGATGTGCAATAGAAGTCACCTGTGGTTAAAAAAAGGCTACAGCTCTTCAAATGATGCAAGCTTCAGCACTAATTGGACTTAAACAAGAAAATAGCAATTAAAGATTTTACAGCACCTTAAATGAAAATACTGGCATCATGTAAACAATCCCCTGCAAGTCTGCTATTCCAATTTGTGCACTGTACAAAAATGAACATCCCAGTAACTTACTAATCAAAGCAAGTGGTAAATTTTTAAGTTTATATTGCAAAAGTTGTTAGAACATTGACTGATATTCATACTCATCATGTTGTTCCCAGGTATTAAAACCATTGGTTTAACCTTTTAAAGCACAGACATACAGATGAATAATTAATTTTAAGATAAGCACACCAAAAGCCATCATTGGGGTGTTACTGTCTTAGCTTGCCTTTTCCTAGGAGCTTCATTCTATTGTATTCATCTGCTTCATGATAACATTTCATGCTAAATTCAGTGCTTAAGCATTGTACTGCAAGTGTTACATTACCTACTGCACAATGCATAAAATTGTTTTTTCTAAATCAATTTCTTTCAAAAAATAACATTGCCTCACATACTGTTCAATTCTAGTATGGTAATCATTTTGTTATTGCTGAAGTGTTCTCTGCTGACTGGCACATCACATGAAATTGTACGCTTCTAAGCTGCATCAAGGTCCATTTTGTAAGGGAGAAGAGTTACAAACCAATACCATACATCTCAACTTGCTTGCTCCAGCCGTGTTGCTTCTCATCTTGTTTTGAAATGGAGCATCCTAAACCACGATATACACAGTATACTTCTGAAGAAGGTTGTTGCTTTCAGTGACCACAACATTTTGAGAGTAAGCTGAATGGTGTCATGGTGGCACCATTATTAGTGAAGGCCAAACTCACAGTCCAGTCACCAACATAATCTGCTTCTTGGGCTCTATTTTTATAGACCATCACAAATCTGCCACGATTTCTCATTTTATCCACATTCCCTAGATTGGGGTTTTGCTAGCACCTATCTTACGTGGGATTAATATGTCAAATCTTATGAACACCTCATTGACTCTTCAGGGATTTTGATAAAATTCCATTTCAGCGTTGGTAACCTCCCCATCCGCCCCCATAATGACACCCACCACACTCAACCTTTCTTGTACCTGTCTGTGAAAACAATAAGAAAGGCTGAGTTAAAAGAATGTATTTCTTAACAGAAAATGGCAAGTCAAATACATCTGCAAAAGCATTTAGCATCATCACACGTAAACGTGCCTCAAACAATTCAGGTATGGAACTGTATGTACTTTGTGGTCATACCCCTTCAAAGATAAACAAATGCAATATGGGACCCACCTATACACAGGCATCAAATGGATGTCCTCTATGTTCCTAACACATTCTTGAAAGCAGTTAAAGACTACTAAGATATTTCACAGGGATCAGCACCACTCTACCATGTGGAACATTCCCTCATGAAGAAGTCCTCCCAAAGACTCCCCAGAAATGTGTTATTTCTACTGTAAGTTCTTCATTGCCATGATTCATCCTTTCTGTCCCTATTTCTGCTTAGTAGGATTTGCTGGAACTTCAGTTTGGCACCTGCCTCTTTGGCATCAAACAGTACCAGCTGTTTTTATGCCAAAACAATGACTACTTTTATATTTCTATTAATACACAAACTGAACGTTTTCTTAACAAATAACATGATGTAGTCACCAATAATTTACGTTTCTCCCCCACTTTGCTCTTTTTCTTTTTTTAAAGAAAAAAAAAAAACAAAAACACCACACTTACTAGTATTCCCTAATCAAACTTTAAACATCCAGTATGTGGGATGTTTCTCTTTCTTCCTCTCTTCTAGGTCTCTGCTTGGGCCATTTCTCCCATACCTACAAACCGACTGACTACAGATCCCAACCACTGACAAAACAGGGCTGGCTTTCTAACACAAACTCTATTTGAAGGAGCTTTCGCAAAAAAGATCCTCACTGCAGTTCCCTGGCTGGCAGTGGTGCCATTACAGCAATCAGTAAGAGTTCCCAGAAAAAAAAAAGTAGCCTCCTTTCTGGCCAAAATACACAGAACTTCAAAGTACTTAATTTAAACCACAACAGCAACCGCTGAAAAGCTACAGAAGCTCCTGATGACAGCTCCTGCTTGTGTTCACCAACAGGAATGCTTTCTGCTCTGAAAACTGTTTACTAACTTTTATGCTTGTTTGGTAGCACAGTATGAGTAACAAGTAAACTTGGTTTCAATACAGCTCTGGGAAAGAAGATATCCAAATAGAAATTCAATCTTATGAGTGTTACTATAACCAAATAAAATACCACAGAATGCACCAGAAGAGAAAACAAGAGGTTAGAACAAATACCCATTTCACATCTACTTCCAAGCTCTGTATAAATTTAGTAGTGAACACAGATGCATCTAACAGCAAGGCATTTCTACAGTACCACTGAAGCCTTGAAGTTCTTTTGCTTTGCAATGCCATGTTTGGTTGAAGAGTAAGCTGGGGAGAAGGAGCAAGAAGAAATGTCAAACTGATTTTGAATAATTAAAAAAAAAAAAAAATACCTGCTCAGCTGTAAGTTAATTTTAAGGGTACGTAAGCCTTCTCTATCAGACTTTAATGACAGACTGAAAAGCCATCCATAACAAAGCATGCAAAACGTTACAGATACCAGGCCTGCCAATTTGTACAGACAGGGGCAGAAACCAGCAGGACTAAGACCACTGCAATCCAGGGGAAGCATCCAACACTTGGAGTGAAAGGAAGCAGAAGAATGGAAGCAGTCCCTTCACTTCGGGCATCTCACCATCACCACCCCAGCATCAAAGCTCTGGACAGAGGGAAAAGTGCCAGCCAGCACCCAGCATCCCAGAAAAACCTAAGGGGCAGGAGAAGAGTGCTCCCTCCAGCCAGCAGCCGGTTGCTTTTGCTAATCACTTCCAGTTCCAGAGTTTGGGTTTTTTTTTTTTCCCCCCATTCTTTAAACAAATATTGTTTATACTTCATACAATTCAATGAGAATGTGGTAAGAGGGGAAAAAAAAAAAAAAAACCAACAAGAAATCCCATGCTCTGTCACAACACAAAAAATGTTGGTTACATGGGGTTGGTTTGGGCTTTTTTCCCCCCCTTCCTCTGAGTTTGGAAAATGACAGATTATGTTCTTGTGCCTGGCAACTGGCAGCCTGGATTTAATCTTAACTATCATAACCAAGAATTACAGGTGGATTTTAACTCCTAAAAACAGTAATTAAGTCAGGGCTGCCAACTGCTACCATACCTACATCTGGATAAACCACTACAAGGACAGCAAGAGAAACGCATTTGGTGTCAGTGTTCACATATGAGCAATCGTTTATAAGCAGATACATTTCAAACCATCCTGCAAATGCTTCAGTTTTCTGACCTGTGTCATGGAATGCAAGAAGTTGTGGGAGATCAAGAATTCTCTGCCACACAGCAGGGTTTTTAGCAGTGAAATTCTGAGCTGTCTGTGAGCTGTGATTTCCTACCGGGTGCCACTGCATACAGGTGCAGAAGAACAAAGCTGGTGTGGAGTTAGAAGCGCAATCGAGCCCTGGACTGACACCAATGGCAAATGTTGCCCCATCTGGCTAACTTCTATTATGGAAGGTTGGTTACAAGCAATTGTAACAGTTTTATTTTCTTGCATAAAAACAAAACCGGCAAGCATGAGTTATAATGATGCAAATGCTCTCCTATGCTGAACATTTGCTAACCTGGACTGAGGGTTATACAAGCAGAGGGACAGAAGTTTTAAATTGTCTTTTCAAAAGTCACTGCAATCTAACCATGCTCTGGTTCATTAGAGTCATGTGTTACTGCTCTACCACTTGTTCCTTTTTCTTTTTCTAAATTACATGGAAAAAATAAGTTTCGTGCATTATTTCATTTGCACGGTGACACTAAGCATAAAGCATTTTAATGGATGGAAAAAGTTTGCACACAACCATTCACAGCACTAATATATGACTGAAAGAGGAGTGGTTTGGGTTAGACGTGAGGAATAAATTCTTCACTCAAAGGGTGATGAGGCACTGGAACAGGCTGCCCAGAGAATCTGTGGATGCTGGAGGCATTTCAGGCCAGGCTTGATGGTTTCCAGGGCAGCCTGACCTAGTGGTTGGCAAACCTGCTCATGGCAGGGCAGTTGGAACTAGATGATCGTCCCCTCCAGCCCAATGCATTCTATGATTATATGAGTTAACGGCAGAAAGCATTGTTAAAAATCCCCACCAGACTCTATCACAGCTGAAGGTTTCCAAGTGGGACTACTGCCTGCTTCGAAAGAGTGACTCATCTATCAGCTCTCATCTTTTCACGTGAGATCATCTGAGAGGGAAGCTAAGTTATAATATCAGGACCTATTTCTGGTCAGGAAATAATGAAAGGGATCCATCTCAAAGAATAACTGTGGGAAATTCAAATTCACGGAAGTTAAAAACAAAAGGTTTTAGTGCTTATTACCCAATAACTTAAAGAGCAATATATTTGTTGCTGTAACTACAGAAAGAAAATTCATTTAAATGCAAATCTTGTGAAAGTGAAGGTGGTCACTTCTTTAACTGTAGAGTTTAATGCTCCCCAACAAATGAAAACCATACCAGACAGCATAAGCAATTAATTTCTTACTCTAGCTACACTACCAGCAACAGGGTGACCTGACACAGCTTCCAAAGCCAGGCCAGTCTTAGAGTAACCTGGAGAAAAATTAATTCAAGAGGGCTTTCACAGTACCCACAGGCCTTACCAACTATTATTTACACTTGACCAATAAAAAAGAGAGAGATGAAAAAACAAAGAATCAGTTCACAGCTGAGTTTCAGAGAAGGGCACAGGAGAAGGTACAGCATACAGTGGGAGATGAATGACAAATTCTGGAAAAAAACTAGCAATATAAGCCAGCAAATATTAAGTGCACTCCTCTTTTGAAGTACAGCACAATGATGGAAGCATAATGGGTTTATAAGTAAGGCCACGTGTCACTAATTTCACCTTAATTCAAATTTAGGCTTTTAGTAAAAAACATTCTAGCCTCATTCACGAATGTTTTCACTTGGCAGCAAACCCAACATTTCCCACAGCCATGATGACACCAGGCTTCTGATCAGCTATGTCAACAGTTCTACAAGACACATCGGGCATCATCCCCTTCCCAAGATTCCAATATTCGTTCCACAAGCTCAGAAATAATAATTTTCAGAGCTGTACAGTCTATAGACTTGTATACCATAAGCTAAAGAGCATATACACACCAAAAGGGTCACATGCAGTTATCAAATTCATGCTGTGTATGCATTTAATCTACCAAGTTGAAGCAGAAGTGCAAATTAGACAGGAATTATTGAAAAGCACTCAGCACAAGATATCAATGCTTCAAATGGTGGCTTTTTTTTTTTAGCTTTTTTTTTTTCTTCTTTTTTTGTCAGCAAACAAGTTGTAATTTTGACCTGTAACTTGACAAAACCACCAGATCCAAGCAGACGGTAGACTGTAAATTAACATCTGGAATTCAGCCCCAGGAAAACAGATGCACTGAAGGCATTTTTGCAGCATTATAGCAAAAGCAGCATTAGTTTGAATGATGTGAAATACCAGGATTGTCCATTTGCTAGGTATTCATCACTTATATTCTGAAGATTCTCCAAGAAAGTGGGAAAAAAAAATACAATACAAAATACAAAAACATTACAGTGCTGGGAAAACTAAGACTTCTTCAGCTGATTTAAAAGACAAGTATCACAGCCAACGTGCCCTACACCTCAACAGTTCTATCTCATTTGATGAGTAGAGTTCATGCAAGATTTAAACGTAAAACACATAACACAAAATGTAGAGAATAAATTATTTTTACTGCTTTGTTTTATATTTCAAAGTGATATTAATGGGTCAGCATTCAAAACAGTGGGTTCCACTGTTGGTCAAGTCATGTTTCTAAATCCACCTACTTGCTGACTTTTCTACCTGTAGGACATATTCTGTGATGCTTTTCAAATAGCCTTTTGCTGCTCCACAAACTTTTATTTACAAGGAAATAAATAAAACTGATTTGTTTTGTTTTGATATAGGATTCTGTTTTGTTTCTTTTCCTACCTGCTGAAAGCAAGGAAAAAAGAAAGGTAATAAGATCATTAAGCTTAATCTAAACTGCAAACGACTTCAGTTAGAAATCACAAGGAGTAAGGCCAACAGCAAAACTGTGACACAACAGCACATGGCCAAGATCAAGCATCACGTTTGTCTCAAATGAGACAGCACAAGACACATTAACTAATGAAGATTTCCCCATGACCCCACAGACTCAACTTCTCCAAAATCCAGCTGAGTCATGCAGCTGCCCTGGTTACCAGCAGTCACATTGTTGGCAGGGTGCTACCAAGCTCCTTCCGTATCTGTTTACTCACATCCACGTGGCTTTCTTGGAGATATCCAGTGGGTAACGGTGAGCGTTTGGAGAATGTGCTGGGGAAGCAGCTTGTCAAGGTGTCCCAGTTCAAAGGCTGCCCACATTTCTCAACAAGAAATCACTTAAACACATTGCCTCCACCACCACATCTAAGTTCATCCAAATGGAAATAATCTGAAACAGTTGTTGCACACTTCCCAAAGTTGGCAGCTCCAAAGGAGAAGCTACCCCACTTGAAAGACTTGTAGGAAAAGTGGGATCGCCTTTGGGAAATGCTCTCTTGCTCCACTGCCTACTGAAGAAGCAGAGGGCCTACCTGGACAGCTGAAATCAAGGTGAAGATCACCCATAAAAATTTGGTCTACAGAAGAAATACATTACGACAGAAACACCACACTTTGCCTTTGGCTCATTCAAATAAAAGAAGAAATGAAAATATGAAATTGAGAAGCATTTCTTTCCTGCATGCATGCAGGCAATTGAAATTTAGCAACTCTGCATTTATTTTATGACAAGGCCATTCCTCAGAAGTTGAAGTGCAGACTTCAGTATAAACCACACGGAGGAAAAGTTGTGTACAGTCCTAACACTACTTACAACCTAAATGCTTGTGCAACTGCATGAGTATATTAAATCAGAGAGCTTCAAGCCACATCTCGTAGAGGAAAAAAATCCATTTTGTTATTACTTTCTTAGTTATGGCATGGTATAATTACCTTAGTTCATTAAACCTGAGACTATGAGTCCTGCACATCTTGTATAAACGCCATTGGTAATATTGCATATAATTTCATCTTCCTGAAAGGAGTAATAACTGCATCAGGCTTCTTAAAGGATAAGCATCATATTGCTCAATGGTGAAAGAAATTAAGATTTCTCTTCTCTACAGGAAGTAGAGTCCCTAGTCATTATTCCCTGAAACAGAAGTCATAAAAACAGGCTTCTACATCTACTACTAGACTCGACTCATCCTGAAAAAAAAAAGGTCATCAACACATTCACTCTTTATCGGCCCCTTTAGTTCTCCTCCTTTCCCCCTTTGCCTCATCATATTCCCTCACCCTTTTCTCCCCATTTACTTCTATCCTATCATCCCCCTACCAAGAGGACAAGTAGCCAAAAATTATTATTCACTGTCATCACTCCATTCTCCCTCTACTTCAAAGTTTATCTATAAATATTTATTCCATTTAAAACGTGTTTTTGAGAAAGGAGCTGCCTGCTACCTGTGGCACCCTGCGGAGTGCATTTCTAAGCACTGTCCCCAGCACCTCATCCTCCCCCTTTTTCTTTTTTTTTTTAATTTTAAAATAAAACTTTTTGCAGACAGTGAGGGAAAACTGCTTCAAGGTACATGTCTCATATGGAGGAGAGACTGGGTTTAAAACTACTACCAAGATACTTAAGGTAGAAGAGGCCTTCTTTACCCATTGAGGATTTACTAATTACTGGCTAAAAATAGACCTCTAGCATTTGTAAGCAGAGAAAGCTCTGGTTATTGCAAGGAGCCCAGTCTTAGACTTCAAGAGTGGGAGCTCTACCAGTGATGTAAGACATCCTTGAAAGAATGTCAGAGTCATCAGAATGACTTCTAAAAAAAAAAGTACTAAAAAACACTTGGAAGAGATATTACAGTTGCAAAAGGGAATTATTAGTTTATTAAAAATAAATTGCATCTTAGACATTAACAGCCTGTGTTCTATCATGCATAAAATTTCAATCCTGTTTTATTTGTATAGCAGTAGTATGAATTGTTTACAATATTTACATATTACAGTTATAGTTGAAAACAATAAAACAAGGAGTATGAAGAACAAGTCTGTTATTTAAACCTAATGTTTAATTTTGCTTTGCATCAAGATTCAGCAATTTCAATTGGAAACAAATAGGTTTTGTGCACACTATTTAAATAGTAAGAACATAAAGAAATTTGATCAACAATAGGAAAGGCATACAGAAGCTAAAGAATGAAGTGAATGCACTGAAGTCATAAAGCATTTTTAAAGCATCATTAGATTTAGTAATGTATCAAAAAATTACCCGCTCCTGAAAAAAATCTATAAAATTACACAATTGAAGTTACAGAGCATGAGATTGTCTTTATGCGGAGAGAGAATGGAATCTGAAACTTCCCTTTGCAGTTCAAAAAACCCCTATGGAAGTGCACAGCTGTGTTCGAGTGAAAGAGATAGGCAGCTCAACTTCACGTATCAGTAACACATGGCTTAAGGCAGGTATTTACCTCCCATGCGATCCATTAAATTCTCCAGATACATTTAAAGCTTACACTGTGGAATTACAATAATGGGGCCAACCTGGGATGTCAGGACCCCGGATCACAAACATCTTTTGTTAAGAAAGGCTGCCCAGGCTTGAATTTCCACTTAATATCTGCTTTCTACACAAATATAGATAATTTATCTAAAACACGTGGACAGATACATTTCTTTAAATAAAGTTCTTTTGTTGTTTCTTTTTTTTTTCTGTACTATTTTTTGTACTCAGCAAAATATATATATAATATATAACACTATAATATATATTAATATATTATAATATAATATAATATATTAATAAATCATTAATAATACATATAATATATTATACACATTATATAATATTATGTATTATTAATATATGTACTATATAATATTATATATTTATATTATATTATATTTATATTATATATATATTGTATTTATATATATTATATTTATATAGTATTAGCACATTTAACACTGCAAAATGCTTCATTTGTCCAATTAGCCTAGGACTCAGCAGTGCATTTCCTTCTGCTTCTTCTGCTGGGACACAGCCATTTCCAAGTCCTGCCAGTTCTTCCTGTCTTCCAGAGCACAGAATGACCAGGTCACACTTTTTCTAACAGGAATAACTTAAAAGCACACTAAGTTTTCAGGGAAAGAAAACTCAACACTAACAGTTATTATTATTTGCATCCTATTAGAGCATTAAAAGTCAACTCTTCTGCTGGTCAAGACTTACAGTAAGACAGGAGCAAGGTTAGCTTTATTTAGGCAAAGCTGCCTAAATAAAGCCCGTGGATGCCCCATCCCTGGAGGTGTTCAAGGACAGGTTGAATGGGCCCTGGGCAGCTTGGTCTGGCATTGAACACAGAGGTTGGTGTCCCTGCATGTGGCATGGGGGTTGGAAACTGATGATCCTTGAGGTCCCTTCCAACCCGGGCCATCCTGTGATTCTGCCCAATCTGAAAGGTGACACCGTATGCCGCCTTGTAACCACAGCACAAAAAGGTAGTCAGTATATGCTGGCGTTCAGCTCTTGCTTAGAGGCAATTGTGGGGTTGCTTTAGAATCAACACCTTACCACATTAGGTAATGCTTTTCATTTTTTTAATTGCTAATAGGTGTGTCTATTTGTAAGAACCCTTATAGTCTGCCCAAATCTCAGAAGCACCTGCACTGACATGGAAGTTAGCGACTACAGACGCGTATCTTTGCTTCCATACAAACTTGCCATAAATGCTCCCCAGATGTTGCATTCCTCATGAGTCTCTAAAGAGCTTTTCATTAAAACAAAACATCTGGAAAAAGTTAAATCAGACAAGTAGCTGAAGATGCTACATTAATTAAATTATTAATTGATTATAACACTATCCCATAAATTGCTTCAGTGCTGCCCTGTTTCAAGACACATTTCATTTAAGAACCTGTCGCTTCGTGACAAGCCTGTGTGTTTCTGCCTACTATGCAAAACTTCAACTCCTAGTTATGTTTTATGAAGACCCAGATAATAAACATCCCTCTTTCTGAATCAAGTGAAAGCTCAGTGCTGTGAGAACTCAGGTGATGAATGAATGAAATAGAAGTCCTGCACTTGAATTTTGTTCCTTGTAGCAGCAACACTTCGTTACAAATCTCATTCCACATGGCTGTTTTAATTCTATTACTGATTGGCACTCTGAAGTTATAAATGCGCGTGCTGGATAACGTGTTGCTCAAGGCAACCAATGCCAGTGCTCTGAGCTGCCCTGGCTGCAGGCAGAAGCTGCAGGCTGTAGGGCCATGCCTGTCTGCAGCAGACAGACGGACAGACACTGCATTTCCTCTTACATTGCCCAGCTCAGAAGCTAAAACTGTTTTGCTCAGGAGAAGGCTCCAAAACATTCCCTATTATGCAGCTGACATTTCCACTTGCTCAATTTTATTCCAGTTTTCAAACCATAACAACTTTTACAAGCAGACTCTTCCCAAGTGAGTCGATGTGTGCCCTGCCTTCATCACCACATCTTCCTCCTCTTGTCTAGAGGAGGCTCCCCCAAGCTGTCACCCAGGCAAAACAGATTCTAGGAACACAACTCGCACAGTGACCTCCAAACACTCGAATTCCAGACTTCAGGAAATTCCTAAGTAAGAGGCGTAAATAAAATCTGATGGAGAAATTTAACCCAGCCAAGGCAATCACAGATTACCAGACAGTGCCAAGCACAGTATCAGATAACACACCAGAGAACTGCAGGTTTTCTTGTACCAGCTGACTGAATGTTAGCTTACAGAAGCTTTCCAGGAGAATCTAACAGAATTCTTAGCTTCATCTTCATCAAACTAAAGTGTTCCAGCCACCTCACTGCACAGTGCAGGTATAAGAGAAACTGATGTCATTACAGGAGGTCAAGGTCACTAACTATGAAAATCCTTCTATCACCATCTCAAACCAAGAATTAATCACAAAGGGATCTCTCTTGACTTTGAATTCCAATGCAACATTATCTGTGTTTATGGGTATCACTTTGTAATTTCTACACCGAGGAAGAGACTAAAATGGAAAACCAGAGTTCCATTACCAAAGAAGAAAACTTAGTTTGCACAGAACTGTCAAATAAGCTCAATAAAATTCTGCTATATTAGGATATTTACGTTTGAAACACCAACAGAGACTTGCTTAGTACGTTAAAAAAATTATCAAGTTTCTTCACTACCATCAAGTGGGAAATATTCAGGGTTGTACACAATAGGCATGAAGGAGTTTGGGGCTTTCAACTAACATAACCCCAACCCAATTGATTTGATGGGAATTTTCTTTTTTTTAATTAGCATTTACAAGGATTTTATCATTTTTTAGAGAAGAGAAAACAAATACAATAAGGAAAAAAGCACTGCCTGCAGTGAGCAATAAAGCTTTTCAGTAAACTCACACAAGAAAAATAAAGATGTCCTTATAGTGAAAAGCAGAGAAAACACCAAGAGAACACAGTAAGCATAGCTCAGATCCTATGCATGGATTCAGAGCATGTACAACATTTCAAGAGGCTGGAAAAAGTTAGCTGGAATTTAAAAGCAATTAAGAAGAGACTGACAGAAAGATAAGGTTCAAGGAGTAGTCATTGTCTCACAAATAAGTTTTTTAAATTCTCCAATTAAATAATGAAGCTAGATGAATAAAAAAAGCATGACATTCGTTTTTTTTGCCTGTCAACTTCAGCAGCAATCCAAGCAAAATTATGTATGCACATTCGAGTTCCTTACTTGTACTTCTGGCATAACTCATTACACAATTCAATTTGTTGGTAATTTATTTGTTCTGAAGAAAAATATTTTATCCAGAATATCTGGCAACAATATTCTAGTGACCAGATGAGCATTGCTATTGTAAGAGGAGGAAAAATATTTCTTGTGAGAGAGAAGAGGAAATATGTATGTAGCTTTTTATAGTGTCAGAACAAAAGCACTGCCTGGTGCTGCCTTTCTGCTAGCATACGCTTCAGGCACTATCTTGACATCCTACTGAGTTTCCTCCTTTCAGGTCTAAGAGAAGAACCTTGCCTTGCTGCAGAAATTATAGAAAGGAAAGCTTCATAACACGCGTCGCTTAAAAGGTGCTTTTAATCACTCAAGTATTTGTTTGCTGTTTATTTTATTCTGAATTTGAAAATGTAAGATTTGACAAAGAGAAGCCCAAGTACGTGCACGCACAAAACCCATTCATTTCAAAGCACTGAATCCCTTAGGAACATTAAGGAAAAATAGTTTTCAAAATTATCATCCTGCTGGTGTCTCCTTTATTTTGATGAAACAGCGTTGCTTGCGCAGAAAATATTTTGGGAATTCTACATCCAGGATAAAGGAGCGGGCATAGCTCCAAGGAGCTGTAGCAGCAGAACATGTGGGAGGCTGGGGTTTAAACCTTGCAGTGCTGCAGCCAGGGTTCAAAGGGAAGCACAGAGCAGCTCTAGCTCAAAGAAAACTGCTCGCAACTACACTGGATGCTTCTGCTACCGCATTTCTTTGTCTCTGCTTCATTAACTTCTCCCCCTACTTACAAAGGACTTCTCCTTCCAGAACCCTGGCTATCTGTCTCGCTTCCAGAGAAATTCCATTAATTGTGGCATCCAGTAACACCAAGGAATCAGTACAAGGAATTGTGTTAAATTCAGCTTACCAAGACAAAAAAAAAAGTTATAACAAGTCTATAAGAAAACTTATGGCGGTTTTTTATATATAAAAGTGATTGAGGAGGAAAGAAAGATAAAAAATGCACATAAATGAATTGATGCATGGATAGATACTCCCCTTTCCTTTACCTCTCCCCATGCCGCAAAGAAAAACAGCAGGAGGCATGACTGTATTTGCAAAACCCAACAGAAATCATTCACATCTTTGCTTCAGTGCCACAGTGGCCTGCTAAAAGCTGCACATTTGGAAATAAGCAGAAGATACGCTCTGAGGATTGGTACAGGGCTGATCAAAAGCACAGTGCAGCCTGACACGAAGAGCCAAAGTAGTCTGCCAGGCTAGAAATAAGTGGGAAGTGGGCTGGCAGGGGAGGCTGAACAAACATATTTTCTTACGAAATAAGTGGAAAGGCCACAGAGACAGGCAAAAAGTAGATAACTACTTCACAAAAACATTTCTATTAAACAAAATCCAATTAGACATGCAGTATTTCATGACACGATTTATACATGCACTCTTAATGGCTCTGATACCATTCAAATTTGTATTCTGCAGTTTGAAGTGAAGAATTAGCAACAGAACCTGCTTCTGCAACTTGCGTACAGCGCAGTACTGTATATTCACAGCTGAGAGGTGGGGAACAGTCATGATGCTGTAGGCTCCGTTACAGCATCAGGCCTTTCACCAGGCACAGCTGCAGGAACTAGACCCTTTAGTTTCACCAATCTTGGAAAAAAATGGAAGAACATCTTTGGGCTGGTAATGCTATTGTGCAAAGCCCAAAACCAAAATAAAAACCCAAAATAATTAACCATGCAATGGTTTGCAATGCCAGCAGGAAAAAGAAAATCCATGCAGTTGGGGTGAGGATGAGATCAAACCTAAACCAAGCTAATTAATTTTATTATTTTTAATATAGTTTCTAACATTATTCTGGCTCTTGCAATCATTAAAACAATGCTGACAGGAATTCTGGTACAGTCTGCCATATCAGTACGTTAGCTGTTAAGGTTATGTATTTAAAGAGTTATTGGTTTAATTCAAACACTTGCTTGCCATCTGCTAGTTACTTGTTTTATGCATTTTAATTATTCTGGAGACTTTCAAGATCTCTACTTTTTAATAACCTTCTGTCACATTTCTCAGTTATCAAAACACTCTGAAAACAGCTGAGATTTTGGGCAAGTGTTACATAAGCCACAAAAGACAGCCAGGGAAGAAAATGCAGGAGGTAACTGCCCATCTTCAGCACAAAGACACTACTGGCTACAGCCAGGAAATCATTGCTCAGATGGTTAAAACTGTTCCATCTCCTCCCTCCTCGTCTTTATTTTTCTGGAATATAAACAAATGATCAGAGATGAAGATATTACCATGCTTCTACCCTTATGTTCAGGTTTTTTTCAGAGGCACCCAAGACGAGTTTCTCCCAATTTGTGCTTTCATAATCCGTTCTTAAACTGACAAAAGTTTATATAATGAAAAGATCAAACCCAAAATAAAGTTACGTAATTATAAACACACAGACAGAACAGCTGAAGGGTGTAATATTAATAGCCAAAATCAGAGGCCTCAAGTCAGTCCTCAGTAGTAATCGTTCAGGCTAAGCAAAATAAATCCCAACTTTCAAGAACTGCCACCAATATGGATCACGTAGAAATGTTACAGAAACACGTTAATTTCTAGTGATGCTGAAGTTTCTGGTGTGTTATGGTAGAGTAGAATTCATATGCAATATAACAGTAAGTTTTGCACACAGATGAAGGGATGAACTTGCCAGAATAAACTGTCCCACAGGCAGCCCTTATGGAAGAGCAGCTTTGGCAAAACTCAGGTCAGTCAAGGCACAGGCATTTGTGCAACTTATCTCCAATCAAATGGTGAGCCTACACTGCTCCCAGTACCACCCAGTGCTGCGTTTGTGCAGTTCCATAACACGATCATTCATCATTTTGTATATGCATACTAAAGACATAAATTATCGAATTATGGAGCACAGCCACGAGCAAAAAGGTGGACAATGGTATAAGAAGTATAGATTGTACATTCGTATATAGCATGAGTATGCAAGATAAACTTCTTTAAAAGCACTCTGCCTCCAGCTTCATCCATAATGCATCCAAGGGCCTCTTACAAAAATAAAGAAACAGACGAATAAAGCAAGGGTTGTGTCTTCACCAGATGCATCTGTCTTAACCCCTCAAACAATCTAGAAAACAAAGGAAATAGAGGCACTCACTGCAGCCTCGAAATAGCAAGATGAGTTGCGCTCTCCCCACATAACCTCACAGTGACTGCAGGGGCCCAGATTTCCCAGCCTGAATTTGGGATCCTCGGATCCCCATTGTTTTAAAACCAAGTGCGAGATACCCAACACAAAGGTCTCCAAACAGCTTCTGTTGCCAGAGGAGCACAGGAGGCAGCGCAGGGACATCGCCAGGGCCAGCGACCCGGACAAGGAGGAAAAAGGAGAGAAGTTTTTGATGCGCAACGAGCGCTCCTACCCCCAGCCTTCATCACAAGTCAATGGGATTTCAACTCCTGATTCTCATTACGGCTTTTGAAAATCTCCCCTTTGTCCTCCAGCTACAGACTGCAGATGAAAGCAAAAGCATTTGTGTTTGAGGCTGGCAGCTTCCACTTGGTTTCAGGCTGAAAGCACAGGTCTCACTTGTGCCAGCAGTGGCCAGACAGAGCTGTGGCGGTGGGCAGCCGCTCCTCACACACAAACCTGGGCTGCCCTGCAAAAGCTCCAAGGTGCTGTAACTCAAGCTGTTGAGTTTTCAGTCAAGTTCTGGTATGGAACACAAAGAGCATATTTACTAGTTATTAAAAGTAAAGGAAACCCACGCTTTATTTACGTGTGAGGTGTCTGACACTTCCAGAGAGGTAGCTAAAGACAAGAGCAAGCCTTGGATACGTGCACACAGTTTTACCAGCAAACTTCTGTGCCAGCGGCAGAAAAGGTTGGAGAACTGTAGGGGTGAAACAAGCCGTGTAATTTCCACACCACGGTCACTGATCTGGCACCCTTTGAAGGCATGCCTCCTTTATCCACATACCTCAATCTTCACATTCCAACAAAATGAAAAAAAACAAACCACACTGCAGTTTCTGCCTCAAAACTTTCTTCTTCCTACCTGGCACCAGCAGCCATCAAAACAACCTACACAAAACCTGAACATATAGGGAAAGCCATGACAACCTTTAGTGCTGCCATAAACAGATATTCACATTCATTTCAATTGTTGTTTGATAAACAATGCAATCTTTCTGTTCTAGAAAGGAAGACTGATTACCTTTTCCCACCAAGTTTCCATTTTAAAAGCAGGATTAAGCATCCAGTGGGCAGCAGAAACCAATCCCTGCAAGCATACTGAAAAACAAGTCATCCAGGACAGCATAAGGAGCTAATCCGTGACTTCTGTGATTTGTTTGCTTGTTCGGGGGCTTGTGGGTTTTAGCGATTAACATAAGGTTTCCAGATATTGTTGCAACTCTGAACTGCAAGCACAGTTTGTCACAGCACAGATTTTAAACTGAATTTGCAAAAAATCTGGCAATAAGAAAATAACGTTAAGTGCTCTCTGTACGCTGAGTCAGTGGAATGCTTTCTTCTGTGCACACCCTCCAGTGCTGTGTTAAAGGCATATGTGTGGATGTGGATTTAATGGCTATTCCCTGCAGCAAGTTCCCAGCAGATATCACACTGAGATCACTCAAAACCACTTGGATATTCCCATTTCTAGGAACACAGCATGCCGTTTCAGGCTGGCTTTTTAACTACTAGAGTGCAAGTGTATGTACCACTCTGTGACATCCCAGATTACCTCGTGTAACTGGCAGTTCAATTATTTCAGCCACAGCACACATAGTATTTAGAGAAGGTGGGTTTCGTTTGTGACATTTATTCCTACAAGGAGAAGACGGTCCTGGACTTCAGGGCTATTAGAAATAATACAGGAATCTTTTCTCCATGTTTTATGCAAATTTAAACTTATTCCTGATGACAGAGGCAGAGAAGGAGAACGAACTTGTCCTGAGAAGCCTGAGCAGTTTAGTTTTGAAGAGAGAGAGCTACCTACTCAGAAATTCTCTTAAGAGGAAGACATGCCTTATGGGGCAAGGCTAATGATCTGTCTAGCCCAGGATTTTCCTCCTGGTGGGAGCAACAGGGGACGCTGCTCAGGGAGAACACATCAGCTGGCAAGTGCCTGCATCCCAAACTGCTCCATTAAGGATGTTAGAGTGCATCTGCATCCAGCCCTTTTACAGCACATTTATGACTTGCTGACTACGAATCTGTCTAATCGCTTTCACAGTGAGAAGATTTAGAAGTTGAGAAGTTGAACATCCAAGTTAGCTGCGTTCTTCTGAAAGACCACAGGCGTTCAAGCTCTCCTTCCCACACCACAGGCAGGGAGACGGCCAAACAGGGCACTTTGGTAAAGAGCCCATCTGGGAATTTCACAGCAGCAACAGCAAATGAAACAAATTCCACAGCAAAGTTGGCATTCCAAGGGCTCTGCCGACGTTGGGAGCAGAGGACAAGTCCCCTGTCCCATTCAACATGGGGCAACACATTGTGGGTAAGCCACACTCTTCTGCATAGACAAACAAAGCTCTGAGCAGTGCCAGAGCTAAGCAGCAGGTAGGTCTGTCAGTGGGGAGGCACATACAGACAGTGCCCAGTCTAAATAAGCTTATGGCAAACTTAAGGGTTTTTATTATTGTTACTGCTGTTGCTAGATACCTTTCAGATTTTTCTGTGTCTATAGTAATGGCAAGTCTTTGCTCCTCCCAGTGCACTCAGCATAATTTTTTCCTTTTTTAAAAAGTAAAAATGGTTTTGTTTCTTTTTAATGTTACACATTGGCCATTCCAGAGCAAACTCCACAGAAACTGACAATCTGGTCAGACTGGCTGCCTTTCTTACAGTCTGAGGCAACAAATGGCTAAACCCTGGCTTGGCAAGCACCTGCTGCAACCAGGAGTTATCTTGGTCCCTTGGGCTTTGTCAGACTTGCTTTAGATTGCCACTGAAGCCTGGTTGAATAAGTCTCTTCTGTGCAGGCACCGCTAAAAGCTTATAGCGAACAGTTAAGGATTTGTGTGCTAGCTCCACAACCAGAAATCGCAGGAAAGATTGCTTCACAATTATGCTTACACTTTATTACTAAAATTATACACAGACACTGAAAAGTCAAAGCAAGTCTTACACAACCTGTTTGATTTCATATGTCTAGCACTTGCAATATATGAAAAATGTCTTGGCAACATAGTTAATAGCCACGAAAGCACCTCCCTGCAACTAGCAGTACACAGCTAAGCTGTTTTAACATCCTCAGACTAACAAGCAAAGCCAATTTAAACCAGTACCTTCAACAAAATACTACAGTTGAGACATCGGAAAGCACAAGAAGTCAACTGACATGCAACCCCACTGCACGCTTCCAGGCTTGCCTCCTCAGCACTCCTAAAAGCATTTATTCAGAATAGATATCACATAGTAAAATATATGGGCAGCATTCTTCAAAGTCACGCAGGGCAGAAAAAAATGAGGACTAAATAACCCCACACAAATTTGCAAGGGCAAGTTATTAATTATCTGAATTGGAATTTAGCCAGTCGGGCTTGACGTCTAAGTTTTATGGTAAGTCTACAGTAGAGCCAGGTGAAAACTTCAGATACAAAGTTTATTAAAAAGTGGTATTTGAAAGTAAAATACATTCAGCATTTCAGCAAGTAGCTATGCTCAATGTTTACTCCATGTCTTCTCAGCTCTCAACGTGACACCTCCAATATCCAAGTGCATTTTCAATCCCCCCAGCCTCAAACTACGAAATGCAAGGCTGCAATAATTCAGTTTTTAACATTCTGGCATCAAACCCTGAGTAAATACACCCATCTCCACATCAACACATGTGTAACAACAAAGAAATTCCAACTCCCTGCAACTCATTCCTTGCAGTTTCTCATTAAAAGCCCCACTGCTGACAGTAAGCACATGCTCTCCATTCTTGAAAATGCTGTAAGCATGTTTTGAGTGACTACATGTCAACATTTTATGAGGAAGGAATATATTCAGTGTGATTAAAAAAAAAAAAGCCAAAAACAAACAGCAGAGTTGCAGGCTGGCTACAACACTTTGAGCTGACAAACTCATCACAGTCCTCATGACCAAAAGCTCTTTCAACAGAATGTCAGGTCAACCATACAACTAATTAATTTTTTAGAAATTAAGAATATTTGAGAGATTTTGTATTTTTATCATTTTAGGCAACTGTATTTGTTCCCAATCTTGTACAGTGGATTTATATATATTTATATATATACATATACACACACACATATATACACACACACACACCCCATTGCCCTAATCAGCTTTTGTGGAAGAAGCCTGGAAGCAGCCCCCTGGTGAAGTTTCTTCACCAGAAATCCTCTGCACAAATAAAGTAACAGGGGGAAGGCAGGCACAAAAAAAAAAAGACTAAGAACCAGTGAGGCGTTCACAGGTGAGGCATTTAGCTCCACATTAGGACCACCACATGCTAATTGGCCCACTAAAGTGGACAAACACAGAAGTAAACACGCATACTTATTTCAGAAGGTGCTTGGGCTTGCGAGGATGACAGAAAGCACAGAGTTGGTAGCGTTACTGATTGAGAAAAAAGACTCATTTATTTCAAGTAGCAGCCGAGCAACCTTTGACCACTGTAAGACCTGACAACTTTAATTAGTTTTAGCTTAAAATGGAACAAAATTTGGCTTTGGCGTCTATCCAGATAATTTTATCCCACACTGCTCTCTGTTGCTAGTGGAGCATTGCAGCATAATTACTTTAATCTCTTCATAGAGATGTTCCATTCACTGACTTTCCAAGAAAGTTTACAACTTTAACATATAGCTCAGAATAAAAAAAATAAAAAGAAGCAACAAAAAAGCAAAAATCCAAAACCATATTTCTCACATTAGCAAAGCAAAAATTAATAAGAAGCATTCATCCCCTCCCCAACCAGAGAGGAGAATTTGCACTTTTCCAAGTCCGGTGTGCCAAACCCAGGTTCATCCCATCCAGTTACATACACAGGACAAAGGATTTCCACACGGTGCATAAACAGGGCAAAGCTGCTGGACCTGCCTGCAGAGGTGGTTCCCCCCCTACCCCGCTTACAGCTCATATCACTCTAGACAAGAAAATGACCATCTGGCAGAAATTCCAGACATATTAGCAGCCCTAACTATTTCCAGATTAAACAGCGTTATCGTGTTTCCATAAAACACAAATCCCACTTAGGATCCTGCCCGTCTGATTTGGCTGCTTTAGGCGGGTGCTCAGATGAGTCACAGCAAGTAGCTGGACAACCTGCCCTCGCACAAGGGCTAAACTATCCAAGGAGACACTTCCAAGTGTTATTTTTTCCTCTCTCTTCCTTGCTAGCTGTCCTAATCCTCTCCCATACCCCCACGGTTTTCTGCTGTGCAAGATGTCTGCCTGATTTAGAGAGCAAGTTACAGGGCCAGCAGCAGAAACACGCATGCAGCTGCAGGCAGCAGCCTGGTCCTCAGCAGCTGCTGTAATCCCTTGTGTGCACAGGGGTCAGGCTGTCTTCTTCCTGGTACAGGGCAGCCGGGCAGCTCAGCATTAAACCACACACCCAGGTTTATGACTCCTTCCACTCTCTGCAGAACGCAGAGGTACAGGAATGCACACGCAACACTGCTGCTCGTCAGCTGGCTTTTGGTTTTGAAGTTATTTCTTCAGAAACACACGTACTTGCATGGAAGGGAGGTCTTCAGATATTTCTCAAGGCTTTAGGGTTTGTAGTGGTCCTTCAGCCCCACACAGAACTGTCCCTAAGGAAACCATTCCCTGTGCTTTCATTCTCAGGGCAGGAACATACAGGACGCCCGCGGCAGCAAATTGTCAGCTGCGATCTTCATCCAGGGGAAGATATTATGGATTTCCCACTGCTTTTTCAGGCTGCAATTCTCATCAGAGGATGAACTTAATTAAAATTAGACAGGACAGTACAAGTAATAAAAAGTATCTCTTAATTACTTTTTTTTTTTTTTTTTAAACACAGCTTCGGATTTGTCCTCAAGCTACTTATTCCAACCATCTCAGCCTTTTCCAAAAATATGAGAAGAATTTAGCCAAGGTTCTCCTGACCAAGCAGAAAAGCATTAAATAGTCAAAGTAGTTGCTGCTTTCAATTTGTTCACCTCTACACCAAAGGACAGACAGCAAGCCAGGTTTACTTTAAGAAGCGGCACCTTGTGATAATGAGAATTAGACTATTCTATGAGAATTAGACAACTATGCATTGACCATATTCCTCCTACACTCAGGCCTGTGCAGCAGGTCAGCATTTTGCTCCAGCACAAAGCCCACCAACCCAGCTCCATTGCCTCCCTGCACCCACAGCAGCTCAGCGACACACTGGCCATGCTCCTGGCTTGGCCAAAGGTGGCAATGCTGCAGGACCCAGTGACACGATGCTGTCCCACGGGGCACCAGGTAGCTAGACAGCCAGGGAGCAGCACAAAGGAAACAGCAGGGGCTGGCTGGAGTTGCCCAGGAGACAGCAGGCTGAGGAAGGCAGACGGCCCGCAGCAGGACATGCATGGTGCTGCACGGAGCCAGGCTTGCAGCACACTCTAGCGACCCAAAATCTGCACGGTACATTCAGTGCCATGCTCAGAGTGACTAATGAAAGGAGATCTGAACTCTGCCTTCATCCCTAGAAAATGTTTAGCGTTTGTTGTGAAGCAAGGAGGTTTACACGTGTTAGTCTGGAATTGCCAGTCATTTACTCTTGATAGAAGACAAAGGCAAGGATGGTTTTTATACAGTTTGTCATATCTTAGAATCATATACCAACACTGCGAGTTCGTGCTTTGCTCTCAGTTTCTCAGGCTAAATGCTGCCATGTGCCAGGCCACCAAGCCACACCTGCCTGCACCAGAGCCCTTCCATGAAGATACCAGACCCAGGAGATCTGTGCACCTGTGATAAGAATCTACTTATATACTGCTTTACCTCATTAAGGGAGAAAAGGTGAAAAGAAACTCCCCTGGATGGCCGGATGCCAGGATTCTATATTCGACCAGGACGGTCTGAGGTTGGCAGCAGCTTCCAGGGGAGCAGCTGAGCATACAGACAGGTCCCCCTCACTGAAAGAGAAGAGTTCAGTGCTTTTATTGCCCAGAAGCTCCTGAGTTGCTGAATGACTGAAGCCCCAGACTACAACACTGTGGTCAAACCACCCCCCCTCCCATCTCCTCCCACTCACATCTGTAGCACACCCCAGTGTTCTCAGGAATGCAAAGCATCCCCTCCTCAGCTCTTGCTCAAAGGGCTTCACAACCAGTAGGCATTGTCTTAGTCACTGTGATTTGAGTGCCTGGAGTCGCTGGATGAGCTTCAGTAACTCAAACCCAAACCGCCAGCAACTTCTGCATATGCCCACCTGCATTTAAGCATTGACTTCCTCCTCTTCCCCCGCAATTTCTCCTTTCTTTCTCTTCCTTGGAGTTCGCTGTGTTTTCATTTCTCCTTTTCTCAATCCAAGTTTTTCAATTGTTTTATTTGAAGAAGCTTTTCCAATCATTCCAATGCATCTACAGTTATTCTCTCTCACAGTGCAAGTACGAGCAATCGGTAACTCCCAAGCCATGCATATGCACACGTGGAAGTATCCCATCATTTCCCATATTCTCCCCATAACAACTTTGCAGAACAGTTGTCATTACAGCAAGACACATTTAAGCGCATTTGTCACTCTTGGCAGTACTACTTCAGCCAGGAACATACTGAAAATTATTCGGAAGAGTCTAAATTTCAGACTCTTAAGAACATCGTGACTACTGCATGCAGTTACAATGGATCATTGTGCTTACTAATGAACAAGGCCTGTTGAAACACCAAAATACACGATTATTGCTTAATTTCTCGATGTGGATACACCTCATTGCTTCTGCACAGGCTACACTTTGAAGCTGAAATAATGAACTACAGTGATTACAGAGCAGCCCTTAAAAAGAATAAAAATTAGTGCCTTATTATTAAATACTGGAAGAATACTTCAATGAGAAATGCAACTCTTGAAAAAAAAGGGCTATATATCCTTAAATTATATATAAAGCAATTCTACAAAAGTGTGAATAAGCCTACAGTAGAATTTAAGGACTTGCATAGCTTTTCCAATTTTAAGGCTTGAATTCAAATCTATTCAATCTGCACAACTCCTTTATTTAAAGCGTGCATTTTTATAGTTTGCAAGCACTATCTGATATGATGCAGGCATATTATACACAGTGCAGATATTAAATTTCAGAAGAATAATGAGTTAGTACTGAAAAGACTCACCCGTGCATTCTGAAAAGCAAGGATTTTGGACAAAGGAGAAGTGCTTCAGAAGTACCAGATTTGGACTTCTGGTTAAGATTACATGGTTTAGATAACCATGGATGAAAAACCTATTGCCATTAACATATCAGTCCCTCACAGCAAGGTTTCCAAAGGAGAAAGTGAACCTTACTTCCAGTTTATATGCATATTTTCTTTCTAATCTAATTTGGAGATTCATTATACAACATAAGAGATATATTTGCAAGTGAATTGAATCGATGATCGCAACTTAAAAACCTTCCAGTCTGACTAATTATACAGGATTTTATCTTTGGCGTTTGTACAACTTGCTGACAGTGCAGAATATTTTGCTATTCTTGGAAAAATACCTAAAAGTGTAGCTAAATAAAAAAATTAACAGAAAAACAATGAGTGCAAATTTATGTTAGATGCCGCAGCACTGGCACTGAGAATAGAATCTTTTACTAAAAAAAATTTAAAAAAATCAACAGATCCCATGTCTGTAAAGCACAATAACCCCAAGCAAAAATCGTAAGTCAATTCATAAGCTGATTTCTCTACAAGCAGCCAGAAGAAAAACTGCTTTTTACAGCTAAATCATCCTCCATTTCATCAGAATAACTCCAAACTGATAACAGTACACAGAGGCTAGGACTGAAGAGAAATTATACCCAAGCTAGAACAGAAACATATTAACTAAGTTATATATTTAGCAAGACCACGCACAATAACTTCAACAGAAGCCATTAAGTCACAGCAGTATTTCCAGCACTAGGAAAGCTGCATGCTGCACACGGCCAGGGTATTTCCAGAATTAACTCTTGATCCAGAGACCACGCTGGACAAGAGTGAAAAAATCTTGTACTCCGCAGATCCCAAGCATCTCCCAAGGCTCAAGGTCCCGAGGCCGCATCCATCCCCTCTCCCAGGCACAGGCTCTGGGCTTGAGCTCCAGTCTGGATCCTCTTTTGCTGAAGGCTGATGCTTTGCCAACCACCACACCAAGTTCTACTCCTCCCTGCCATGATCCCTCCTGTACTTAAAGTAATATTAATCTGAGACCAAGTAGTCCAGCGGAGATAAAACCAGCAGATAGAATCACAAAAGCATTAAGGTTGGAAAAGACCTCTAAGATCATCCAGTCCAACCATCCACCTACCACCAATATTGCCCACTAAACCATGTCCCTCAGTACCACCTCTACCCTTTCCTCAGGAACAGGCAACGATATGCTTCAGCTTTTGATGCCATGGAAGCAGAAGAATCAACTTTCACTCCATGTCCTGGCTAGAAAAGGCGCATGTCCTAGCTTAGCTCCATCATGCCTGCACCAGCAAATCGACTTAATTGTCAGCAGGGAATTACAAAATCTGAAGTGACTCCAGTGGTGCTTGGGGAGGTTCCTGAGGCACAGTGTCTGCAGCAAGGACGCGGAGCAGCCAGCCATTTCTGTCTCACCCGCAGGCAAAGCCAAGCAGCCTTCGATTTTTGAAGAGGCCAACAAGAAGAATAAAATTCAGCTTTCCTGGATGATTAACGCTGGCTGGAGTTAATAATAAAAAAAAAGTTGTTATAAATGCATTACTCCAGTTTCACTGACTGCTGGTGCCCACTGCTGCTGAAACCAAGGTTGAAGGTTGTGATTTGAGATACTTATTTGCAATTATGAGGCTACGTCTGATAACAGCTCACAGCAGCCTTTCTAAGAGGGGAAAGAAAAGCAACACAGCATACACTTCCTGTCATCTACCCTTTTCCCAAGAAGAATAAGGGCAGAAAGAGTTGAAATAAATTAATAAATAAGAGGTTGCAATCAACACAAGCTGCTCTTCTAAGTGCTAGCACCAGGGGAGGGGAGAGGAAGGTGGCAGAGATGCTGCAAAGCTACATGCTAAGCTCTGTTCCCTGGCACAGAGCCTGGTTTGAGTCAGATGATGCCAACACGAGGAAAGAAATAGGAGAAGCCAAATCTAACTAAAACCTACAAGAACAGGGAAAGATGGGGATCAAAATCTTACGCTCTGACAAGAATATAGAGAAATGCCCCCACCTGAAAATATCCCTTTGCGATGTCAGTGAACTCACTTTGGATTTGGGGTTTGTTTTGTGGTTAGTTTTTTTTTTTTTGTGTGTGTGTGTGTGTATATATATATTTTTTAATTTAGCCTCCTGCTGGTGTTGGGACTAGTCTGAAGCTGTCAACTACTGACCTAAAGCTCTGGGCTCTAAGCCCTGCTGACACAACAAGTCTGGGCCTCCACAGCAGATTCACCTTTGCTAGAAACAAGGTGCAAGACAACATTTCAGTTGTGCCCCAATAACCTTCATGCTGATCACTCTGCTCTCTGAAAGCCTGAGCCTTGTCATCATCTAGCAGCAAACATCTCCAAGAGCTGAGTTATCCACTCACAGAGTGAAAAGTAACTGCAGTATCTGTAACAGCTCAGCCCAGCCCCTGTGCAGACTTAGTTGCTTTCCTTTGAAGTTAATATCTAAACTACATTAAAAACCCTCACAGAACCTCAGAAATACGTTGTGCATAAATTCTGGATTCTGTGCTACATCTAATATAGTTTGAAGAATTCAGTGGGTAATATTCACCATTTTTCACCAAGTGACTATTCATGAACTCCATATAAAACAATTTTAAGTTCAGAAAGACTAATATCAGTGCTTGGATTTGCAGAAGTTCAGAATTAGTCAAGCAGAGATACGGACCATATTGCTTAACACAATCACTACAAAGCAAGCTGAAACCCAACAGGATGAAAAGCCAACCAGTTCCTCTAAGATGGGCTATACACCACAAGTTCTTAGCAACATAAAGGAAATGGATTGCCAGTTATTATCATCTAACATATTAAGCCATTGGGAAGACTTACGTTCCTCTATAAGCTGATGTGAGGCAATAGCACATCTTTCTGAAATAAAAGTTATTTCACATGACAAGAGTATAGCTCCCTTGAAAAAGCAATATGCTTCACACCTTAAATTTAAAAGCATTTCTTATGCGCTCAAAAGCAGATTTGAAATGCAAAATTCTAAATTTCTAAATACATATTTCTAATACATGTTTCTAAAGTTCTAAATACAAACCCAATGCAGCTGACAACCATTTTTTTTTTTTTTAAATAGCCTGCAACTAGGTACACCAGATAAGAACTGCTTCCATTTATTACTACATAGAATCCAACTGTAGAGCGTGAAAGGTGCTATGGAGACATATTTAAGAGATTCATACTGTACACTGAAGTTATTGCAGCATAGGCATGCAAGTGACAGAAGGAAGAAGGAGCAGTAATCCAAAGAAGTTGTCTGAATCAATACTTCTCACAAAGTTCAACTGCTCAGACACAACAGGCAATAGGAGCCCGGGGCTTTGAGGCGTCACCACTGAAACCACTACAGAACAAGGGCCATTACAACGTAGTTCTTACAGGAGCTGAGTAATTCCTTCCTTATGAGACTCCTTCCCTAGGCAGCCCAGAGAGTGGCCAGCGTGCAGGGGAGAAGGAGCCAGGCCTTCCTTGCTCCTCTGCAGCCACCAGGCCACGCCAAGGAAAAGGCACCCAATGACCCATAGTGCACAGCACACTCCTCTCTCAGCCACTTCAGCACGCTGTGCAAGCCACAGTGCAGTCAAGAGATATTAAAGTCATGTTTGAACATTCTTGTCACCTCAAAGCATAAACTTTACAAGAGTAGGAGATGTACTGCTCATCACAGCGCCGTTCTGGAGGAAGCAAAGGAATCCACTGCATTTTCAGTACTATAATTAAAATCATCCCTGCATACAACCCAACATATTTCACAACTCTGAACAACAGCATAGAAATGCACAGGTGTCTGGGCACTTACTGCCCATGTTGCAAACACTCACCAGCACACTTGAGCTTACAGGCAAATTCCACTTTTGCAAACTTCCACTGTGCTCTGATATATATATGCATTTACCTGCAGTTACCACCTGCAGTGACTGTGACATTGGGTCACATGAAAGAGGCTGGAGTCCAGTTTTAAAAGCCAGGCCATACTCTTAACAGTAATCTTGATGTGAGAGAGAGCTAGAATGCTAAAGAAAAGCAGCTTCTCATATAGAAACCCCTTCCTCCTGTCAGGAAAGTGTTTCCAACAGCCGTAGGCCAAAAGCAGGCGAGGCCTGCATCTTGTAGCCTGTAATTATATATGTAACAAGTGATCAAAGTTATGCTTGAAGTATAATAGTCCCGAAGAGCTTCCCCAAATTTACAGCAAATAGCAAAACACTACACAAATAAGTAACTAGAAATTAAAGGGTGGAAGACAAGGCATCCATCATCTACTTGGCAGCTGCAAAAATTAAGCCAGAGCAGTGCCTGCTGGCAAAGGGGGATGAAGAGGAACCTGGCAGGGTCCCTAACATCCCTAACACAACTGCATTTTTCAATATCAGCTCTCACTACAACTTCTAGCAAGCAGCTATCTTGTTCTCAGAGCGTACCGCTGAGAAGAGATAAACCTGAAGTTCAGTTGCTCTGATCAGAGCATGTTTTCCCTTATTCAATTTAAGAGCATATGTTTAATGGGATTAAGACTTGCATAGAAATACTAATTCCCACGCTAACACTACAGCATTACTTAGCTCAACGTGATGTCAGCCAGTATACAATCCGTGCAAATCCAGAGCCTAGTCCATCTCAATGAGTTTATAGTTATAGAGGGTAAATAAAGAGCAAACACACTAGCACAACATGCAGTCTCAGCCCACCAGCCAGCCAACCTGCCAAGATTTTGTAGGCATTGCTGAGGAGACTTCTGTGTCCTATCAGCTTTCAGTTACAGGAATCTTGCTTATTTATTTAAATGCTAACAGTTGAAAAGACACCACTCTGCCTGCATACCTTAACTCAGAACATACTGTGGCAACTATCAGCTTAAAAAAAAATCCTTCAGATAATCCCAAGTCCTGATTAAAAGTGGATTTAATATTATGAAACAAAGCATAATGATGCAATAAGATCTCAGCTAGCTCCTAACGCATCCAACACACCACTGGGGATGACAGTCCCACTGTCAGATGCAGGACAATACAGGTTGAAATCAAAGTCCTTCCTAAACATATTCCTCTGTGAAGTAAAGGAGATGCTTAAGGCTGTTCCAAACCACATCTGTCTCTCATTCTCTTCCAAACACCCATTAAATACATGTAATGGAGCAGATATTCAGTAAATGCAAGCCATACCAATAGCCCATCCAACAATCAGTTTTAGAATACATGCTTAAGTCGTTACTGATTTGACGTCCAAAAAAACTTAAGGCGTAGAAGCAAGTGACTTCCCAATAACAGTAGAGCTATTGCCACCTGCTGTCAGAAAGCACTCATGGCACTCCTAGCACGTCCCGTTTGCAACACAGACAGACTTGAAGAAACCCAGCTTCACCAGAGTTTTGCTTTATGTCAGTAGTTTTTCCTCCAGAAAGGACATAGAGTAACCATGGCATGAAAGATCAATAAACGCAGTGGTCTGACATCTTTTAAGATCCACATTCTAACCCCAGAACACAGGAAAGAAGATCTCCAAGGAGGAACAAGGCTTTCAAGTTATTACCCCAAAACACAAAGAATAAAAAGCAGGAGTGTCACAGGACAGAGAGCCTAAAGGTGGGGCAGACAGAAGACCTGGCACATGACATCCTGTCACTATGACCCGTAACAATCACAGCTGGCAGCCTGCATCTCCAGCAGATCCCTCCCAGCTCTGCCCTGCTCCTCTACACACTGCCCCTGCCTTTAGATAAAAGCACGTGCCCAACCTGAGTGGCCAGGCACAGACCTGGATCAAATGAAAAGCACAAAGATTGTTGTATTACAGTGCCCTATTTGTGTGCCTGTATTACAGAGTTAGCCCTAAACCTGGCAGGTCACAAATGATGCCTGTAACACCTTCAACTGCCAGCCACTTTCTCTGTCCCAGAAAGTATCAAAAAGAAGTTACCAGAAATGTTCTCTCTGTATTCACAAAGCACTCCGTTTGTTTAGTTTATCTAATGCACAAAAATATCAGCATCATTTATACAGATGGTCCTTTCCTCATGAACTATAGAAATAATGAAACTGAATGGACTCAACAGTCGAAGCACAAATACTGAAACTAGTGTGGTGATTTTATTTAAACACATGGGTAGTGCCCTGAAAGCACTATCTACATTAAGATCAAGTTGTCAACTCAATACATTTGCTATAGGCCACCAGGTTAAATCAGGCCTTTAAAATGTTTCTTACCTTGCCCGCTTTGTTAGGTTATCAGAAAACTCAAGCTATACTGAACCCAAACAGAGGAGATGCTTGTCCACCTGACTTTGTGCCAGGATATTCTGATATTCACCATCTGTACCTCACCCCCCACTCTTGAAAAGCCAAACAACACTGCTTTCAACCTCAGCTTGCTTTGACAGAAGCTCCTGCCTCATTCCATGGTCTTGTCAGCATAGGGAGTCTTTTAGTCAACTGCCTTTGCCCAATGGGAAGTACATCCTTTCTTTACTGCTTTTTTTTTTTTTTCTTTTTATGGCAGAGCCCTGGCATCCCCCTGCCTGTTAGCATGAAGCATCTGCCAACTTGCAGTGCCAGGCCATGTGGCAGGCTGCATGTAGTTCTTCCCCCACAGGCTTCACTTCTTCTCTCCATCCCCTGGTACCATGAGCTCCCAGGCACAGTGCAGGCAAAGGATGTTCAGGCCATGCTTCAGGAATAGCTGCATACACAATTCATTGCTACTTTAGCAATGCTATTGGAAGCAAGCTTGTAGGATGCACAGCACACAGAAGATGAGAATTTCCTTAGCATCACACACTTCTGATTTAAATGCACTGCCATGCAGTCAGGTTTTCAAAGTGATCAGGTCAGTAGCACACCTGACAAACAAAGCCAATGCAAAAATTAACCAACCAAACACATACTCCACATTGAAGCTCTCCTTTTTGAAAATGAAGTTTCAGTGGACTTTTGGTGACAGCCTGGATACAACATGAGGTACATGTAGGCAAGATATTCAACCGCCTGCTTTCTTTACAGTTTCTACTATCAAAACCCTGATACAGCAAATCAGCCAGCACTCAACTATTACACTATTAATTTAATAGAGAAAACTACTATTTTTTTTAAACTGTATGCAACTTATTCCCTTCAACCTCAAGCAGTCCAGTGACCCTATCTGTTGCAGTGCATTTCTGAGTCAGTCTCCCCAGTATTAAGCTTGTCACATCCTGAGATCAAAAGCTGTTTGACCAAGACAGCAGCTACAGCAATCCAACTCAATGAAATTGCACATCTAGATGCACTTTCCTTTGGTTACATTCCCTTGATCACTGTTATTTGGACAGATTTTTAGTTTTCCATCTAAGTACTACAGTAAAGGGAAGAACTACAGTAATATCAGATGAAACAAAAGCAGGTGAAAAGTTTACCATGTCTGCTGCTCACCTGACACATTCAGCACATTTGTCACAGAAAGCAGTGATTAACTTATTATCAATAATCCTGATATCTGAATAACTGATTCCAGCAATGATTTTTGTTGACTTTTCTGTTGAATAAACGGGAAATACATATAAATTAATCTGGGATTATATACATAAGTATAACTGCACAAACTAATTTAACCTGAGAAACCTTTGATTAACACCTCAGCTTGCTCATGCTAGAGATGAAAACCAAATCAACATTTTGTAAGCATTATTGGTTCTATTCCCTTGAGGAAATAACAGAAGTGCAAGACACATAGGCAGATGCCAGCTGACTTTGTGATTTCAATTCAAGTTTTCAGTTCTCCTATCAGAATATTGTAGATGAAACAAAATGTGCTTTAAAAACATGCTGCTAGAATCAGACTCGATAAGAAGCTTCTGTTGTAAATACTTGTGTTTAGCTCAGTTGAAAATTAGTGCTGATACATGCAAATATTCCATGCAAAAATCCTAAAAGTAAAGTATAGGTGCAGGAAATGAGTATACATGTGATGCTACCACAGGGCCAGCTACCAATTCAAACACTTTCACAACATTCAGACAGGCCACTGCTTAAGTAATTTCTACTTCAGAAGCTGCAAGATGAAAATTTTGCTTGATAAATTAAGTTGGCAAATGAAACGGATTAGCAATCAGTGAAATTGCCTGGTGTCAGATCTGTTCCAGATTTGAAATCATCCTTTTTTCCCCACCTGTTCATTAAGCACCAAGTTCAAGGCAACTGCAGCAACTGATTGCACATTAACGAGCTGTTATGTGGGATGGCATGGCTCAGCTACTGACTGTAACTACACATTGGCTTAAGCATAGCTCAGCAATAACACATTTGGTTCACACCTCCTATGTGTGGTACTTCTACCTTGATGTGTCATTTGAGACAGGAGAGAAAAGTGATGTCTCAAAATTAAATGATCAAATTATACCTTAAGGTCAAGAGTTCAGAAGAAAACCTAGTTAAGAAAATTAAGAAATAAATTAGTGCTGGAGTAACATATTTAAATGTGGTTCTGAAGGCAAAAACTCAAGGGAAGAAAGGCATCTTCCAACAGGAAGAGTTGAGTTTTAGTAGGACAGTGAGAATTTCCCAGTTCTCCAGTGCCAGGACAAGGACAAACAGCAGGACAAGTGTTTCAAACCCTAAGTTTTCTGAAAGCCTCAGATATAAGCCTCTCTTCCTATCCTGTTTTCCTACTGGAAAAGGGATATAAGAAGTTCAGTTATTTCTTTCACTAATTCTTGCTATTTATCACACTAAGATTTTTGCATACCACTTCTCTTCTCAGAATGGGAAACAACATTCCCTTTAAGAGGCAACAGCTTTTCCACCAGTTAGGGGAGTGTTGTTCACTGTTTGGAGTGACCTCATTGCTCTAACTGTAGGCAACAGGCTAGTTGCTAACATACAAATATTACTATCAACTTGTTAACAAAAATCAGCTTGAATACAGAAAGGATGCTCTGGATATGAAAGATTTTTCTTCTCAGTACCATATTTCTGTACCTCTATCTAAGGACACTTTTCAAAGCTAAGAATTAACAGTTTTTGTAGTATTCTGCAAGTCGTGCCCCTTTCCAATCAAATAAAAAAGAATAATCCTTTCCCCCCCCCATTGCTCTATAATATTTCCCTCTTGATCTTGCTCCTAGTAAATCTAATTCACAAGCACATTAATATACATCATTTTATCTTACAACTTGACAGTAAGATTTAACAGGTAACAAGTGAATTTATACGTAAGGCCAGCAGTGATGAACTGCTATTTAATATACATGACAACACGGTCACATAAAAACACTTTCAAAATGCAGCTCCTGTTTCTACTTCAAATTAAGCATCTACCACATTATTGGAGTATAAACAGCAGAAGTACCATTACCTCCCCAAATATTCATTAAAAAAAAATAATCACAGAATTGCAGGGGCTGGAAGGGACCTCCAGGGATCATCAAGTCCAACCCTCTGCTAAAGTAGCTCCCTACAACAGGTAACCCAGGTAGGCAACCAGGTGGGTCTTGAATATCTCCACAGAAGGAGAGTCCACCACCTCTCTGGACAGCCTGTTCCAGTGCTCCGTCACCCTTACCATATAGAAGTTCTACACATTAGTACAAAACTTCCTGTGTTCAAGTTTTAGGCCATTACTCCTTGTCCTATCTGCTACACACCACAGAGACGAGCCTGGCCTCATCCAGCTCCCTCCCACCTCCCTTCAGACATTTATAAACATTCATCAGATCCCCCCTCAAGTCATCTCTTCCCCAGGCTGCACAGCCCCAGGTCTCAGCCTTTCCTCACAAGGGAGATGCTCCAGGCCCTTCATCATCTTTGCAGCCCTCTGCTGCATTCCTTCTAGGAGATCCCTGTCTGTTTTGAGCAGGGGAGCCCAGAAAATATACTCCTTAGCTGATACTACAAGTAACTCATAATTTAACTTCAAGTCTTAGTGACACTTTTGCTGCTTATTTCTGTATTTTGGATTAGCTAGTCTATACAGTGACCCCATCTCAGAAGAAACCTCAAAGTGAGCAGACTAAGCTCTACATTTTTAGCTTTCCACCAGCCTGAGAAAATGTTACTCATCACTAGCATTACTACATTAGGCCTACTTAAGCCATGAGACCTCCTTAATACCCCACTGCCCATGCTTCAAATACACAGAGGCAGCAGCCAAGCAGAGATAGAAGGAAATAGCTTGTTCAGAGCCAAGATCAAGTTCCATGCAACGGGGAGTGTAATACCCTAATAAAAAAGGTAAGACTAAATTAAGGTTTTTATACACATCTGCACAGAATACTTCAAAAAAAAAAAAAGGGAGAAAAAATTAGCAGGATGCTCAAGGCAAAACATTAAGTTAAACTCATATCTGCCTGCAATACAATCACTGACAAGGACATTTTAAGGAAGCATTCGGCAATAATGTATTCATGGCAGTACATAATTGAGAATGGTTTTAGCTAAATGTCATGTCATCTCCCTTTCCCAGGTACCTCTCAGTCACTCTGCATCTCAGTTGTTCTGTAGAAGCCTTACTCTGATCACATATGATTTCTGAACTAGGACTGCAGGATTTTTGACATTCCAAACAGCACAAAAAAACCTTCAAGTCAAGAAAAGCAAACCATTTCAATTCCAAAACTAATCTGCAGCCAGTTCCAACCTGTGATTCAAGGGAGTTCCATGAATAAGGCTGCTAAGCAGAGAAGAAAAAGCACCAAACAGTCCAAGTGTATGGGCAGTCTACGCTGTGTGGGCACACTCTTTACAGACATGAGCTCCACCATCTCCATATAACTTTTTACTGATGTAAGCAAGCACATCAATCTGCCCAGCACCACCTTGGGGACCACTGCGCTTTACTCCATTACAGAGGAAAAGCACAGTAGGTTTCCTTCCAGTACATAAATAACACCAGCAATTATTTGTTGCAAATGGATTGTTATTCCCAACAATTAATGACAACACAACCAGATACCAAGGAAAAAAAAAAAAACAACTGACAAAAGACACACAAACCATAGCCTTTAGGGGGTGGGGAGTGAAGCCAATATTTAGAAGGTTGGAGCAGGGGGAAAAACTTTCCCACAGTGTTTCTCAAGTAGCCAGACTAGATTATTATAATACAAAGGATGAAACCAACTGAATAAGTTTTTTTTCCTCTTTTTTTTTTTTTCCCCTTTCCCTTTTTTTTTTTTTTGCAAGATGCTACACACATTTATTCACTTCAGTCACTAAAGCAGAAAAGGTCTTAAAACATTTAAAGCTCCACAGGTAATGACAAAAATTTAAAAGATACAATCTCTCTACAAGAAAGCAGACATTCAAACCATGAAAAACAGTATGTCACTTTTGCTATCACCTTACTGTTAAAAGATTTTCACATTATCTAGTCCTCAAATGGCTCAATTTAAAAACCAGACTGGAATGTACTGCAGTAACTCAGTATTGAAGTGCAGTGTTCTGTCAATATCAAGTGTGAACTCTCAAGCTAAGAAAAAAAATAGACACAAGATCATTATTTTCTTTCTTAGTGACCATGGTGCTCAAGTTCCACAATAAACCCTTGTCACAATAAAAGCACACAAGATGAACAGAGCAAATACAGAGAAATCAGGAACAAAGCATGCTGAGTTTCCAGCAGGTTTCCACAGGCCATTGCAATTTTATGTAAGTTTGCAGAGTTCAGGTTTGTCACATGGATATCCTTGCAATAAAGGCTGTCAAGCAGTGACAACATTCAGCCACCTACCTGCATTAACGATGGCATCAACCTCGAGCAGCGTGATGTCACCTCTGTACAGAGACACTTTCTCACTCAGACTTCTCTTCCCCTGCACATCTTCTTTAGCATTCTCACCTACAGAAACATGGGACAGGGCAGGTCGTCAGCATGACAGTAAGACTAAGACATTTAGAGCAGGCACCATTAGGTTACCAGTGATACATCCTGCTTTAGCCTCGTGAGGGCAGCAACAGCCCAAGGCATCTTCTTCTTGATCTTGGGTGCAGCACAGCCTCCACCCAAAGATTGCTGGCTTGAAGAACAGTATACAAACATTTTCAGAGATACCTCCATCCAATGAGTTTCACTGGTAATCACAAGGGTACAAAATGACAGAGCACAAGAATCAGTTAAGACCATCCTCCCACTTGAAGCAGTAAGTGATCTGACCCAGAATTATTCAGGATCTGTCTGAAAGCACGTGAACGTGCAGCTTGCCAGCAGAACCAGAACTCAGAAGGCATCCAGGCAGTATGCAACAGGGAGAAGAAAAACCTAAGCAGAAACAACCAGTGATTTAAACTCAGAGCTTTGACACCTTCAGCTGCTCCACTAGGCAGAGGTTGAAGTCTCCACATGCATTCAGCTTCCTTTCCAAATGCTGTAATAACAGCTCTCTTATCCTGGTACAAAAAGTGCATCAGAACTTGCTTCACCAGCCTTATAATCCTTCCATAAAGTAGTTCACTTACCCCAATACTTCCACACATACACACTAGTCAGTAAGTATAACTTAAGTCTTGAATTGCAAGAAACTCAAATTAGCAAAATTTTAAGGTGAGAAAAGAAAAGATTGTTTAACTTCATTCATTTTTGTTATAGTGCACGGAAGTCATTTTCAAAGAGGTCTGAGTTCATATATTGGCCAAAAACAGAATCAAAGAACTGGAACTCCTGAACTGACATCTAAGCGTAAAACAGTTTTCAATTCTCAAAACAAATATTCACTTTTGAGTAAAATAAACTCCAGGAAAGATACAGTGAGATGCTGAAAGCAATTGAAATGAGTCTGGCCCTCTAGTTTCCTGATTAACCTTCATTATGATTAAAATCAACTCCCACAAATCAGACAGTATCTGCTCAAAATCCCCTGCATTATAAGCAGCCACAAATAGAAGTTGCATTTATTTTAGATGACTTAACTTCACACAAACACAAATTTGACTTAACTTCACACAAACAACTTGTATCCCAAATCTTCATTTATCTCAACCACTCAAAATAACCAGTCTTGCATAGGTCTAGCTTGGATCAGCTAAGCACAAAATCCATGCCACCTCTAGCAAGAGATACACTGCCTCCATGACTGACATGAGTACAAGACTACCTTTCCACTACCACAAGTGCGGATGTTCAACTTAATTCCCTTATCTGGCTCCTAAATTTCTATTGCCTCTGGCTCCATCAGAACAAGAAACATTTCTGTTTAAGGGGTACAAAGTATTTGTATCCTATTAAGGATCTTATTATTCTAACCAAACAAACATTATAGCGTTCATCATCTTTTCCACAGAAGGTAAGCATTGCAGCTAGCTGTTGAGTCATATCAAAATAAAAATCAACCTCTGACTCATTTACAGAGCATGATCTATTACCTGCTCTCCTGTTAACAACATGATGTTGGCAAGCAGGACAGTTTTTTTTTCCCCCCCTATCCTTCCCTAGTAAATGTCCCACTGGAACACCACCCAGTGTAACACCACAGCCCACCATATGCCAAAAACACTGCAACAAGATAACGTCCAACGTCTAGAATTCTCCAAACCAAGCTTATTAGCAAGCACATTTTGGATGACAGGGTTATTTGTACCAGTATCATGCAGAATCCAGAAAAACAAAACACTGTAAAAAGCCACAAAGAGAACAAGTACCACAGGATATAAAAGCTAACTCTCATTACTACTGCTTTCTAGGTCAGAAGCAGAGCACAGCTATCCCTTCCTTTGCCAATTCATCAGCAAGGTCCCATTACTCCTTTAAGATGCCACACAATCACTGCCTCCTGATCTTCTGTGCTGCACTGCCATCACACTCACCTCTAGTTCTTGCTCTTCACGAGTGCTGACTCCTTCCCCATAGAAAAGCATTAGTAAATTTACAACCTCATGGGCAAAAAAATCCAACACACTACACTGAGATGATCTACCACAGCCTCTTTAGCAAGTCCCTTACCTGCCCCCCAGCTTTTGGCCATTTATAATACAGCCCACCAGTAAACACACATGCTGCCTCATGCATCTGTGACAGATTACACTTCTTTCCATTAAAAAAATCTGGTATCAGAGAGAATTTTTAGGTTTTTTTCATTATTTCATGCTGGTTGTTACAGAAAGATTCTTAACGCTGCCGGGAGTCTCGGAGAGCCAAGTCTCATTCACAGTCAAGCACACTTGACAAGTCTACTAATACACCTCTGATTATAAGAGTAACCCCAACATAATACAAAGTCACATCGCCATCTGTCAGATCTCTGGGATTGGCAGACAGTTTTCCCTAACAAAGTCCAGCCGGTATCTTATTGGGGATGTTTTCTTCTCTTCTGATCAAAGTAGTCATCATGGAAAGGACAGGGAGGTCATTCTGGTGATTATAGAACTCACTTCTCACTTTTGTCTCCCATCTTTTCCTTACCTGTACACATTTTTGTCTGCTCTGCAAGGTAATGCTGAATCTCAAATTTGATTTAAGAATGACGCACTGTCCTCAAATACGCCCCAGAAACTCATCTGTTGCAGCTACTGCACTGTACCTCAGCAAGGACAAGCCAGCAGACACAGAGCACTGCTTGTTTCACAAAGACATGCAGCACATGCAAAACTCATGCACTCATAGAAATCCAAGTGGTGACAGACCCTTGCACTTGCAGCAAATCAAGTGCTTCTTGCTCTAAAGAAAGAACTGTACTATACTCTCAAGAAATTAATCCTTCTGTAGTGGTTGCTATGTAACGCCAGTCTTCAGCACAAGGTGCAGAACAGGAATTTGCATCAACCCCACCTTTTAGTGATGCTCATGATACCTGATTGAAAGACAGGGCAGGCAGCAGCTGTGTCCGTAACCCACAAATCATCCCTAGGAAGCATCTGGAGAGCAGACAGCCTGCCTGCCAAACTTTCAAGTCTGTTTCAATGTCTTGTCCATCCTGAAGGCAGAGCAGTTGGAAAGCCAGAATTCAGACAGATACCAGTCCTAAAAAAGCTAGATCAAGACTATTACAAAGCCCACCACTTAGACAGACGTACCACAAACACCAAGATCAGAAATCTGTTCCATTTGATCCACAACTGTGAGCACGAGCTGTTGGGACAAAAGGAGTGAACAGAGCACGAAGACTGAATTTTAACATGATAAAGCTTCTGCTTTACTTGGGCCTTTATCATTATGCACTCCCAGTGAGACCTGCATCGTGAAATTAGTTCTCAGTTCATCCTTCTCCTGAGCTGTTCTGAGGCACACCTGCTGTACCTACACTTGGAAGGCTGCTCGCTAGCAAAATGCGATGTAAAATCAAAGAGTAATAGAACTCACCTATTCACATTTACAGCTGTCCAATCTCACAGACATGAGAACAGAAAAAAAAACCTCACAAACAAGCCAACAAACACCCAGACAGTTGCAGCACACGAATCTGAGGAAAAAAAGAGGATTTGGACTGAACTGTGATCACACCTTCACTCCTACTTTTTGACGTGAAGCAAAACCAAATCCCTGCACTGCAAAACAGCCCTTCGAATTAAAAATGAAGATCACCTTTAAGGTTTTAGTAATAGAAAGTATAAATGCTTTAGAAAACACTACGTTTGTGTACTTCTTTTTTTTTAAACTCAAGTAAATCGTACAAGGTGTGCTCACATGAAGTCTAGATATCTGATTTCTGATACAACCCCAGAGCCATCCCTAATGACCACTTAATGTCATCCTTGCCTCTGGACTAAACCCTAATTAGACCAAGACCTTTGGCTAAAGGCACCAGCAGCACTCTCCCTCCAGCAGCTTGCAATGCCATTTGCAACTTCCAGGCTGAGATGAACTCAAAGAACTAATTGATACACAGAATATTATTAAGCAAGGGGGGTAAATGGAATATTCACAAACTCTGGAAGTGAAACAAGGTATAAAACCACTCTGCACACATGCCAACAATCTGTACATACACAAGCAAAACAAACAAATCCCAACATGAAATCAACAAGCAAGATTAAAACTTGGTTTAAGTTTTAGAGAGCAGACAAAAATGTGTACAGGTAAGGAAAAGATGGGAGTCAAACATGAGAAGTGAGTTTTATAATCACCAGGAATGACCTCACCATCCTTTCCAAGGATCAACTTGGTTTACTCACCACTTTCTCCTGACCTGTATAATTTTTAAACTTCTCTGCACAACTGGCTCAAATTCCACTCTTAGAACAGGCACCTCCAACTCACGGTCTGCATGCCACACATGGCATCAAGTTGCAATCAGACGTTCAACCATTCAACTCAAAAATCTTATCAAGCCTCAGGACTAGACTTTTTTAAGACCTCTCTCAGCAAAGAAATACACCCCTCACTTCACAGTCACACCTTATTCATGTCACTGCTTTTTGGCAGCATTATGTACATCTATGAACGACTCCTGTCAAGGATGAAGCACTCAAAGTGTCAAGCGACATCAAAAAGCTCTGTTGAACACCTGAGAATTGCAACCACTGCCATCGAATCAGACTGGTGAGTTACTACCACTAAAACAGGGTCACGTATCCCACTGGTTTTATGCTTTCGCTGATGTTTCATTTTTATATTGTAACCAAAACAAGACATTAAAATAAGTTTTGTTACTTAATACAATAGCTATATTAGATATTCTTATGGGGACTACACTGAAAGTAATGCCTCCTATTTTCTGAAGTTGCCCCACAGTGACAGAGGTAGATGTTGGTGGGAGGGCAGTAGGGGCTGAATCTTCCCACCAACATCCCATTACATTCTGCTGCTGTGTGACAGACAGCAGCAGAGGGGCAGTCAATGGCACGGGGTACCACTGGTACCTGGAAGCGTGGATGAAGCAAAGGAGTGTAACTGAATTCCCCCACAAAGAAAAAAAAAAGAAATGACATCCACTGACACTTGCTGAGATCAAACAGTGGACATGAGCACAGTGAAGGGTACTGCATTTCAGCAGTAGCAACAACAGATCACCTCTGCTGATGCACGTATTTGCAAGCACAGCATGCAGGATCTTGTTCATCCCTGGCAAAAATGCATGGTGGTGACTGCTGAAAAAATAATATTTTGCAGCTGCAAATGTGCTCTATGAAACAGTGTTAGCATGGTGTTTGTATCACGTGTATTTCTAAAGGAAGTGGGAGGCATTATGTTGGGAGCAACCTATGTATACGTGGCACAAGATAATTCCCTTTTTATGCGTTGAGGCCCAGGCAAACCAGAAGGTTGGACATTCATGTCTCAACCCTTTGCCCAGGGTGATTTTTACAGAAAAAAAATCTGCTAGGGAAATATAGCAAAATAATGAAAAATATCCATTCTGCTCACAAAGAAGCAAAGCTGCTTCTGACAGCTTCTTGGCAGTACCAGGCAAAGTATTTGCAAGTAAACCAATAGTCATACACAGAAAGAAGAACTCAACTCAGCCAGCTGGTGAAGGGGCTCTCTGGCTGTGCAGCACTCCTTTTTAAGAAGCAGACCAGGTCCAAGATCTGCTATCCCTTCAGTGGCTGTCCTTTATATGAGCCCAGGGGGGCTCCACTCTGAGTCCAGCCCTTCTGGTCAGCTGGGGAGCACAGCTGCAATCAATTTGTCTGCGCTCCCTGGGCAGCCACAGCCCTTCACCAGGTGTGCAATCAGCAGTTCAAGCCAGGAGCTAACAGTTCCCCCTACAATATCAAATACAGAAGTAATACAAAAATACATACATTGTTTTTAGGGGTGGGTTGTTTGTTTCTGAGTTTCTGGCTTTTTGTGTTTATGTTTTTTGTTTGATTGCAGGTGTTTTGTTTTTTGGTTTTTTTAAACCTCAGTAGTGCCAGTAGGCTTACTATAAGTCCAATTGAAAAATGAAGTGAATGATCACGAGGAGCGACCTCACTAAACCTGCATGCTTACATGCACGAAAGGTAGAGTTGATCCTGTCACAGCTTTCCTAAAAATCACTTGTTTTGGCTATTTTTAAAGGCACACAGCAGCAGAGAGAGCACAAACACTCCAGGCTCCACTCTTGCACCCACCTCAGCCTCAAGAACATGTGATATTGGAATATCTTCACAAATTCTAAGCAGTATGTGTCCCACCAGCATTTCCTCTTAGATTCACCCCAGCATCCTCTAACCCTCAGGCTACCCAACTCCACTTCCTTTAGCTTTTTCCACCTTTCACATCCTTTGGATCTTTAACCATGTTCACAACATCTGAGCTCTTCCTATTCACACCTTCCCTGAAGTCTGAGGTGTACCAGCAGAACAAAGCAAACAGGCAGTCCTGTCACCCTGCTTTACTTGCAATTCCTCCTCTTTGGCATCAAGTTCCAGCACTCAGCTGCAGCTTGCTCTTGTTCCAACCAAAAACAACATACCAGACCTACTGAACATGGACTGAATGAAAGCGTGAGATTTCAGAAGAGGAAAAAGAACTTCCAAAACAGCTCACTAGAGGGAGCCCCCATCAAGGGCATGAACATCAGCCTTTCTTTCCTCCCTTCTCCACATTTTATTTTAATTTTTCAACCTAGCATTTTTTCCTGGATCTTTTCTTCCCCTAAGTATTCCCTCCCGTCCTTCCTCTCAAATAAGTAATTAGTACTTCAATTCAAGTTCAGAAGGATATCACAGGTAATGCATGTTGATTAATACCTGTGCTGATAGTGTGACCTATCTAATCCCTTCTCTGACTTTCAGTACATTTTTAAGTATCTTCATTTTCAAAACAGTCTCAGACATCCAGTTAGAGAAATCCCTACAGCAATACCAAGGAGCCTGCAATGAAAAGGAGAACTAAAACACACAGCTGGAAGAGCTATTAAAAACATATGGTAATTTTTAAACTATTTGCTAATGAATGAGTTGAGTACAAACATGGTAGTAAAAATAGTTATTAAAGATCCATAATATAAAGCAATACCTTTGGCAACGAAGGCTCTTGGCACTGCATGAGCAAAAGCAGATATGATAAGAAATTAAAGAAGGAAAAAGTGAAAAGGATTTATTGCTGCTAGTCTTAAAAGCCTAAGGTGCTTAAATGAAATTTTGTTTAACAAATTGGATTTATCAGTGTTTTCCTCTATTTCACGAAAATAAGGAAGCAATTCTTTACTGTGAGGGTGATGAGACACTGGAACTGGTTGTGCAGCGAGGTTGTGGATGCCCCCTCCCTGGAACTATTCAAGACCAGGCTGGATGGAGCTGTGAGCAACCTGCTCTTGAGGGAGGTGTCCCTGCCTACAGCAGGGGCTTGGAAGTAGATGGTCTTAAAGGTCCCTTCCAACACAAAGCATTCTATGAATAAGAGCAGAGTGAACTGCCAGCAACAAAGGTGAAAAAGGAAAAGTTTCATCACTTACAAACAGCTGCAGAATTTGCTTCTGAAGGTAATAACTCATTTCCACAAAAAATAAAAATAAAAATCTGCTATCTGATCCCTGCTACAAGGGCTACTCATGCAAACATGTATCCCTGCAATGCTTCTCTTACAGCAACCTCTAACAGGATTTGCAGCCAGTGCTAGGAAAGGACCTGTACAAGGAGCAGGAACTCCAGCCAACCCCTCCCCTTCCAGAAGAACTCCCAGCAAAAGGCTGGATTAGGACACTGCTCCACTTTTCATGGGCTGCTACAAAAAATCAAAGGAGTTGAGCTTGTTTAAGGACATCTGACCAAAGGAAAAGGTGCAGTAACCATCCCTACTAGATACTCTGCCTTCTTTTCTTCAATGTATTCTCCTCTCCCCCAAGGCCTTGCTTTACAAATGTCTTGTACAGATTAAAAATGACAACCTATCAGCAATTACTAACCTCACATTTAACACAGCTTTCCATTCCATTTGTTTCTGCATATGCTTACAGAGCTTTTGAAAAGGCAGACTGTAAGATCTGTTACATTACGTGCCTGCTTTCACTCCTACTAACAGTAGATGATTGTACAGGAAAGGCAATTGCTTGATTTAAATCAAGTATTATTTCCACGTGTTTCATCATCTTGGGAAAGCATTCACAGATGCACTACAGTACTTCAGATTTGTAGTACAGATTTGCTCTAGCAGTTCTTGGACTTCAGCACAATCACAACCTGAGCACAAGGAAGAAACATCTGCTGCAGACAAATCGCTATCTACCTAGCCAAAAACACTGCACAACATGCAAGTCAAAGGCACCAGGACTTTCTGACACTACTCTGCCAATATGCTCAGCTGCAGCTAATTATAAAGAGGTATCATCAGATCAACCAAGGATCATAGCCAAGTGCTAGCAGGGCACACAGCTCACAGACAGGTGAGGTGGAACGGGACCTCTAGACTGTTGGCTCAACACCCTCTGCTCAGAATTGGTTGCCCACGATTCCATCCAGTTGGGTTTTAAATATCTCCAAGGATGGAGACCCCACAAACTCTCTCTGTTGTGCTTTGTTGTTTTTGGGGTTGTTTTTTTTTTTTACAGTATTTCCTCATTTAAGTAGAGATCACATCGTCTTGTCCTGCCACTAAGCGCTACTGGAAAGTCCAAGCTATCTTCTGTCTTCTTTATGTCTTTCTGTCATATGTTTACAATAATTGCTAATATCTCACCTGGCAGCTGACCCCTGCAGGCTAGATCCCAGCTCTCTCAGTCTCTCCTGGTGGAGAAGAAGCTCCAGCCCTTGGACCATCTCAATCACCCACCTAGTTCATCAGACACGCTCCCCAGTTCAGCAATGTGCGGTGGTTGTACTCTGCCCCAACTTCCAGTGCGGAGGTTATGATGCCTCCCATTCAGGGATTTTCTAGAAGTATTCAATAACTCCAGTTAAATGAACATCACCTGGTGTCCGCTGGTTATCTAAGGAGCCCATATCCAATGAACCACATCTTAATTGAGCTCAATAGTGGTACAAACACACCCCTCTGAAGGGATACTGCAAAAAGCCTGGAAGTAACTCACCTGATCTGCATTAACATAAATTTATCAGCAGCCCAGGAACAGGTTTTTAAATAAGTGCCTCTACTTTTCTGCCATATGATGGAATTGCAAGTCAGTGGGGGCTATGTTACACATTATGGAGAGCAGTATACCATAAGAACTGATTAAAAATGCTAGCCCTAGCAATCCATACAATGCTCGTGCACAGCGTTATTATCCCGGTGTTACAAAGCTCTTGGGTAGTTCACGCAGCACTATATTCCTACCTTTTCCTCAGTCTACCCCACACAGCTCTGTATGTCCCCCAGAAACAAGACAGAGGAGAAAATAGCCCTTTAAGCCTGTGAGAAGAGGAAGGTGAAAGAACAGAGGGGCTGGTCCTTTTCCTCAGCTTTCTGGGAAACTGGGCAAGACGTTGCATGGAATGCAATAACCAAGAACAAACTTTGAGAAAGCAGTAGTAACAGTGAGAACAAGAAAGTTAATACGTACCCAATGCACGTTTGTTATACGACTTGCTCTGCAGAGACACGCAGTTGTCAATTCATAAATCAAAGTCTCTTCACCTCAGTGGCATGCACAGTGCCAGAGCAAAGACACAACGCAAGTAGGCTGAGGCCCTAGGGTATTTGTGTGTTTGTAGTTGGAGAGTCAGCACACAGCTGCTGTGCTTGCTTCTATGGCTTGAGATTTCACTAGTCAGGGTCCTTAGGTATGGCTGCCACTTTAGCTGAAACCCAGGAGGAGCTGTGCTTTGCATATTTAAAGAAACTCACTCAATCACTGCCTTGTTTTTTTAATGTGAGCTTTCAGAGGGATTCAAGGCTTTCTGACAATATATTGGAATAACAATGCTGTTGGATGGCATATTTATTAAGTTCTTGCCCAAGTCTGATGATCAGTATCTGGATCAGAGGGATAGCAAGAACTTTTAAAAACAAATCCTTCTTCCAGAATGGCAGTGTGAGCTTGACTGAAGGATGGTAAGTCGTCAGTCAAGGTCACCTGACAAGAGACAAGAACCACACTGCACCTCCAATTCAATTCCCACTTCACAATCTCTCTCTACAAAGGCAGCATGCAGTTGATGATGCAAGGTCAAAAACAGAGAAAAACATGTTTTCAGACCTCTGCTTATGGTCTCTGAGAACCACATTGATGCCTTTTTTTTAATAAAGATGAAAGACTATAGGTGATGCTTCTTTGTAAGGTTCCTTCAAACAAAGCAGATCACCTTAACTACAAGATTTGTGTTGTGATAACATCACTATATTCATATTACTAGTATGTCTAAATTACTCCAGTATCGCTCAAGATAACCTTCATCCAAAACTTACACTACCAGCAGCACAGTATTCCTTCACTCAACTTTAGAAATTTGCTGGGGAAAAAAAAAGAACATATTTTTATGTGTAATCAGGTGTTAAGACTCCAGCAGTATCTATTTTATTTACCATGAGGGATAAACCCATTTTTAGTAGGCGTACACAGCACATGCAGCATCAAGCAGAATTTAAATAAGCTTATAGCAAGCATAGATTCATTAGCTTTTTAAGCAGAGAAATTTTACTCTACATTCTGTGCCATATAAATTTCCTACACCATTGCTAAGCAACAGATTCTCTAGTTGAGCACTACTGCTTTTTGTAATACTTACTGAGGAGGTTGGAAATACAAAGTTACTATCAGCAAACTACCAAACTCCTGCAGAACTGCCAGCAAACATTTCACGCGACTGCCACTCCGGTTTTCTACTACTGGGATACAGACATGCATGTTTTTATATAAGCACAAAACAGCATCTTCTACACGAAGACATCAAATTTGGGTCACACATAGCTTAAACATTTCTCTATCCAAGAGGAGAGAAAAAAATAACTAATTGGCTATCCTGAGAAACAACAGGAGTTCAATGCAAACAACAAGGCACAGAATTAAGTCTTGTAAGGGGACTCTATCAACAACCATTAGGGCTGACAGTCATACTTGCTTGCTTTCAGGGGTTCAAAAATAGGATGCGATACAAACTCACTAAGAGAAGAAACATTTTTAGCTTTATCTTTTTCTGAACATTTATCCGAAATAAATTTAAAAAAAAAAGGGGGGGGGGGGGGGGGGGGGGCAGGGAGGGAAGGAAAACACCAAACCTCAAAGCCCCAGAATATTGCAGCATAATTCATTACAGGCACAAAGTGGCTTAACATCACCTTATTCTGTCTGGATTTAGTTATCAGCAATACACTCAAAATTTTAGATATCTGGTAGCAGTAAAAGAGAACAGAAAAAACTCTGCCTCTACTTCTTTAAATATAACTGATCCATGCTCCCAGGGACATAGAATCATTTGAGTTGAAGGGACCTTTAAAGGTCATCTAACCCAACCCCCTGCACTGCACACAGACACCCACAGCTCCATCAGTGCTCAGACTCCCATCCAGCCTGACCTCTGCTGTCTGCAGGGATGGGGCATCCATTAACTCTTTGGGCAAGTGCCTCATCAGCCTTAGTATAAAAAAATTTCTTCCTTATATCCCACCTAAATCTTCTGTCTTTTGGTTAGAAACCATTTCCTCTTGTCCTGTCACACAGTACCTGCTATATTCTGTCCTTATACCCCCTAGTCAGATACTGACAAGCCACTCTCAGGTCTTCCAGAACCTTCCCTTCCCTTCTCCAGGCTGCACAGCCCAGCTCTCAGCCTGTCCTCACAGGGAGGTGTTCCATCCCTGGGCTCATTTTTGCAGCCCTCCTGCACACTCTCCAGCAGCTCCATGTCTCTCCTGTACTGAGCACTCCCCATCTGGACGCAGTGCTCCAGGTGAGGTCTCACAGCACAGAGCAGAGGGGCAGATCCCCTCCCTCGTCCTGCTGACACAGCTGTCCCATATCACCTCCCTGTCTTCCCTGAGCCTTAGCACAGTTCCAAGGAGGATCTGTTCCACGACCTTCCATGGCACAGCAGTGAGGCAGACCGGTCAGTGGTTCCCTGGCTCATCCTCCCAACACTTAACACTAAGCAAGGTTTTCTTTCAGTCAGTTGAGATTCATTAAATATTCGCACAAAAGGACAGCAATACAACACAAAATATGTTTATCTGAGAACTAAATCCTATTATGTCTCTTTCTAAGCAGTTCCTTATTCACACAAAGGACAATATCAAGCACACAAATTAATCCGACACAGGCTGAACTTGAACTAAATTTCTTTTTTCAATTGCTGCACAAGTGTGACAGGCAACTTATACCCCCCCTACAGACTGCTCCCATCAGTACCAAGAGGCTACCCAAAAGACCCATATTGCATAGAGAAGCCTCCATAAGAAAAGCCAGAGATAGACAAGGCAGGGAGATGTTTTAAAGCAAAGCAGATGGGCGAATGGTTCTATACTCTCTTCAGGTCTGCATTATGGATGGACTATATCAGCATGAGGCTGTGAGCCTGCCTTTCAGAGGATGTGCATTCCACATCACCCTGTCCACGCGAACAGCTGGAAACTTTGGGAAAGGCCCTTTGTCACCCTCCCTTCCACAAGGAAGCATGAAACAGCTGCCAGCTTTGGCACCCTTGCCGTGTGCTTCCCCTCTTCCCATTAACATAAGAAATGGAGCCATACAACATCATAATTTCTCTGGTCTTAAAGCTGTACAGAATCAAAGTTTAAAATAAAAGGGATTGTCCAAGCCTAGTCTCCAGCATGGGAAAGCATTGTAGCAAACATCTGTATACAGGGCTGATACATTCAGTGCCAATTGGATGTCAGCTCCCAGGGAAAACCACATACCACTTCATGGGGGAAGTATTACAACAGCTTGTTCAAACATGAATTGGTTGTTAGAGATGTTTCTGCGTGGTGAGCAAGTTGGCTCTACTGAACTGAGCAGTTTGGCTCTAGTGAACTGAAAAAAGATGTCAAGTTTATCTGGTTTCCAGTGATTAGCTTTTTAACACACGTGTACTCATGTGTTTAATTGTGCGTGGAGTAAATGCAGCAATGCATGAAAGTTGGTTAATAGCATCCAAACAGTGAGCTCAACGAGTTTAAAGTGTATCAGTGACACTGCTAACTTATCAGGGAAGTCTAAGAACTGCAAAGATAGCAATGCACTTCCAGACCCCGATGCAAGCCTCCCACATCCATAGAGGAGCAGCTGGCAGGCTGAGCCCATGCAAGCTGTAATTGTTGCTGGCCCCATGCAACAAAGCCACACTGAGACAACAGTTCAGTGTCCTCATAAAGGTCTGTCACAACCAAGCTACGGTCAAGCGAGGGAAGCAACACTGGTCTTTGCTCTCTTACTGCCCCATTAAAAGGATGCTCCCAGTGTTCTGAAGGAGGGCAGCAGCTTGTTCTGCCTGTACTCAAAGGTGTCTGGAAGCCATGCCACCAGTCAACAAAGCACCAGGTCTACACCAGGACCCTTGTCATGGCTTACAATTCTACAGCTTGATTTTGTCCTCAAGCTAATCACAAACATGTTTTCTCCCCTCAGACTGGCACATTAGCTCACATCTGCCTGCAAAAGACTGTGAGGACACAATATACCATCTATCCTAAATCACAGGTTAAGGCTAGAACTATACTACCGTACTGGGCAAAACCAGATGACTTATTGGAACTCTCTTCACAGAAGAAGAAATTGGAGATTTGATCTTGCAATCTTACTCAAAAGGGAGCTCATCCTTTATGCACAAAAACTGGAAGAAGAAATTCCTATTGAGGAGAGAAAACAGATATATACGTAAACACCTATGTCATTCAAGAAGATAGTATTCTTTCCCTTTCTAGACTTGAATATGAGGCAAGTCAGCTACTGAATAAAATCCAGGCTGGAACATCAAAAACCCTACATTTCCAGCCATTTCTGAGGAACAGCACATACTGCCTTACACACAGCACCACTGCTGATAAAGTCATCCTTCCCTGCCATCCAAGCAAGCCTACCTGCTGACAGAACTTCCTTAGGGACCTCTGTACTGAGCTGCATACAATGTTCATCAGCTACAAAGAACATCTGATCCTCTTATTGCATGGGTTGGGAGGCTTCGGCATTATTAATTGTGTCAAGACTCAAGTTAGAAGCACTTCAACATTAGAGATTTTTCCCCTGGCTAACCCGTGTTAAACTTCACATTGTATCTTCACTATTGTGACTCTCAGAAGAGAACCCGATAGCTTGCAGAGCTTCAGTGAGGATTCTAATTTACTTTTGATAGCAGCATCCTTTCCTATGAAAAACTACGGTTAGCACATCAAAATAGAAGGTTCTCAGCTGCATACAGAAACATCACAAAATGACAACCGTATCAGGGACCTGCATAAGTTTAATGCTGTGTGGATATTAACTTGGTAAAAAATAAATTATGGAACAACAGCTTAAGAAGACATCATCTTAATCAAAGTCAAGTGATTTATCGTCTTAGAGAATTAGCCATACTGAATTATGTGTTCTTTTTATATATATACAGAGCTGATTTCTTGCTTTTTAATAACCATCTCTTACAGTCGCTGAAGGCAAGATTTTTCTTTGAAGAAAACTAACACAGGCATTACTGCTCTGACAGCTAATCCATCCTATAAAGGTTATATCTGTGCTGCTCACTGGGGAGCTACAAGGTCAACTGAATACACATTGGTTCTTTCTGTTCATCACAGTTTTCCCATCTGCTAGACTAAACATACTGTTTGAATTACTTGCCTATTTATGTCAGGTATATCAGCAACTAAACAGGAATACTTGCCACTAAAACCAAACCAACCCCTCCAAAAAATAACCATTTCTCACCTTACCTTAAAACTTGCTCACCACAGGATATTGTCCCCATCTCTACACATTGTAAAGCTGTCTTTGGAAAAGAATGCCCGAGGTGCGCATTTAGAAAGATAGAAAGACACAAAGCATCAGCAGATGGCAAGATCAACTTTGCATCACTCTGCAGTTTTGTACTCTCAGTACAGTTCCCTGTTGTCCACTATTGCTCCAGAAGCCTCTGTGATAAATGACAGCCAGGCATAAACCACCTCACCTATGTCAGACCATGGGCACATACGCTCCTGGAAGCCTTTACAATAACTGCAATCAATTAGTTCTCAGTTATATTAACAAATTAACTGATATTACTGATACTTAATGTGCTGCAAATACGGTTTTACTGTTGCAGCCACTCCAGCTGTATGTTTCATAGAAATCTGCTCACTCCTGTTGCACGTAGCTACTGGCTTGGAAAGTAAGGAATTCCACAGATAAACTACTTCAATATCATGATCTTCTCAGAAGCCACAAATGTTGGTATTTCAGCAGAGTTCAAGCAGCAGGCATTAAGCAGTAACTACACACATGTGAGTGACAGCTTTCAAACCAAACACACCGCAGTGTCTCCTGTGTAAGATGTTCAGTATGAGCAACAAAAGTCAAAAATAAAAACCAAAACCAAACAGAGCGCTAAGTTTAAAAGAAGCTAAAATTTACCAGCCACAGCTACAGCTAATAGCAAGAGATCCTAAACTGAAGCGTGCAAGTTTTGCATGGGAACTCAGCCAAAAACCTTCTGTAGTGCCAACATAAACCAGTGTCAGCAGCAGAAGTACAGTTGCCACTGACTGACAGATAGCAAACGTCACACGGAGTTAAGATGTCCCAACTGACTTTCAGCCCTGTCACTCAGGTAGAAGTCTGTTCTAAAGACAGTTGATGGACTTGTTCTCTTGGCAGGGGGTCGTCTTGAAGCGTGCTAGTTTCACAGGGCTATTACAGTCAGAGAAACCCTCGGTCGTGGAGCAGCGTTAGGAACTGTTCACATTCTCATAAAACCCTTTCTTTTTCTGTATAACCCACCGAAGGTAATGAATAATTCTGTGAGATGCTGTTTCTCATTGTAGACTTCAGGCAGATTTTCAGCACAGCTAAGCAGCAGCTTACTTTCCAAAGGCTGTTTGACAACTTGCATAAAAAAACAGCCATACCTTGATTCATGGCTCCTGCAGGACAGGCACTCACTTCATAAACAGCTCTGAAGCACCCAGTAGGATTGGTGATTAGTTAACAATATCAAGTCATGCTGGTCAATAGAGTTTAATATGATCACATATTTTCTTTTCAACATTAAGCACTGAGTGGCTTATACAGCTGCTTTGTCTCTTTAATCTTGTCATCTCTCTGAATATTTAGAAACCTGCAGATTTCTAGCACAAAGATGCTTTTATTAAATTTAAACCTGATAAATACACATAAAACTTTCAGTGTTAGAGTAGATTAATTTCAGCACATTTTGAACCATATCATTTTCTAAAAATAAAGCATATTAAGCAAATTCAGAAGCAGCCAAAACGTCTAATTGCCAAAGACTCACTAAGACAAAAAATATTGCAGGCCTTCCATGGCATTTAAACCAACAAGAAGCCTCTAGGGCTGCTACATTCTTCCTGTTTGACTTCATCTCATAAAAAAATAGTTACTCTTAGCAAACTCAGATAATAATTTAAAGATTTTTCCTGTCTCCTCTGCACCACTGGTACACCAATGAATCCCACAGACCGTGGCTGTCCAGCAGGACTGCCACATGCTGTGAATTGGCTATAAATCCACATACTGAATGGAAATGCAACAAAGCATTTATCTACTATTAGTACACAGAACTCAGCAGCGGCAGATTTCTCAAATCCCCACCTATTAGAAAAGCTTTCAAGGAAAAGTTCTTTTTTGAAGTTTCTTCTAAAGTTCCCCCACTGAACCATAAGGACATCTTCAGGAATAACTGCACCCCAAAACAAGTTACTATATTCAACTCCAAAAAAATGTTCAGTTCTTCTGCAGTATGTGCCTTTATTCACCAAACATAACAAGACACAAATTATCATTACTGTATACAGGTCAAGTATGTGGCATAAGTTGATATATAACAAATAGCATCGACATTGAGGTATTGAAAATCCAGAGCCTCAGTAAACAAGTCCGTTATTTGCAAGTTGTCAGGAAGAAACCCTGCTTCCAAGTACATAACAGAACAGATGAGATGTGTCTGGCTTTGGTATAACTGGAGAACGAGATGTGGGAGGAAGGATGGATTACAGCACATACAGACTACCTTGCCCTGCATGACAGGGTCATTCTTAGTTCCTAACTTGACGGCTTCTCTTTTTCTTGATGTGGTTAAAGCAAACAAAAGCATTTCTGCCACTTATGAAACAGCCTTAAGAGGAAGATTGTTTCCCTTCCTACTACCCACTCTGAGATTAAAAAGGATCACTTGTCAGTAACGACAGAGTAAGGAGAATGGACAATTATGGCACCTGGAGGTCTACCTTCCCAGCTTGGCCAGTTATTTGCCAAAACCCAGAGACACTGCCAGTGCAGTCCTTCCAGAAACACGCACACCTGAGAGCTCGCTTCCCTCCATTCAGATCAGCAAGCACTGACTTCACATCTGCATTTCACATCACCCTTCTTCCCCTAAATCAAAAAGTATCAAGACATTCTATGTCAAAATACACAGCAACTTCATTTCTCACAGCCAGTCCAGATGCATACCCCCATAAGTAGACCTTCAAAAATTTAAGATTCTTGATTTAGTCAGGAAGGAATAAAACAGACTCAACTACACACAGCTGCTTCCAACTTCTAATTAAACATCTTTGCTGTTCCAAAATTTTCACTTAAGAAAAAGTCACTCTCATCTGCCCTTCAGAATTTCTGGGAACAAAGTTAGGAAGTTCTTTTTGTTATTGTAGTGATTTCTGAAGGCTTCCAGACTTGCCAAAACTCACCTCAAGGTCCACTTACTCAAAGCATTAGAGGTATGCTCCAGGATTTCCAAATACCACTTCACACCCAAAGGTCGAGGAGGGATGGGGGCAGAAACACTTCCACAAACCAAAGAGCATTCTCCTAACTTCTCCATAAGGACCACACAGAGCATGGCAGCCAGGCTGGCTCCTTCCCAGCAGGAAGTTTTTTCATCATTTCAGTTTCAGCAGTTCCAAAGACTGCAGTAATCTCCCATTAAACTGGCATATAACAGAAGCGTGCGACTAACTGGAATCTCAAAATGCTTTCCAGCAATACTTTCACACTGAAAAAAAAAAAAAATCAGTACCATAAAAGCCTTTGTGTTGTTGTTCACACAATGATACCCCCAATAAAAAGCCAGTACAAAAATTTGTGCAGTACTGAAACACCTCTCATTCCCAGTTTGGTGAACCTGGGAGTACTAGGCCTGTCCCTGAAGCTCTCCCCTTCTCCTACAGCTCTTTACTCCAGCAGGAAGATTGATCACACCTGCTTCATTTTATTTGTTCTTGGTTCCAGTCTTGAATTCTCATCGCTCTTTCTGAACAGCCACTCCACACTTTACCAACCAATCAGTCATTTACTCACAGTATACAGTGTTTGAAGTAAATGGTAGAAACTTACTCCATGTTCCTCATCAGTTGCTGTCTTGGCTTGTCAAGTGTACACATTCATTATTTCTTTTTATTTCCTTTTCTTCAGACCTCCTTAGTTTGTCACTGCAAGAAGTAACCTTTCACTTGGAGAAAACAACAGAATTTGGGCATGGCATTCTCAAGTCCTCACTGATTTCAGCACAGGGAGCTTCCTCCAGCCCTCACACTCCTGATACCTTCAGAATTGAGTTGACATTTAAAGGAAGCAGAGTTTGAAATGGATACAGTAACAGTCTCACTAACAGAGTTTCTTCAGCTGAGCTAATCAGCTGAAACATGGAAACATTTCAAGAACCTAATCTTCCCTGAGCTCACTACTTCACAGGACTTCTTTACAACAAAGATATCTGGGGAAAAACAAAACAAAACACAACAAGAGACTAAGGATATTTTCTCCTGAAAACATTATAACAAAATCTTTGAGTAGCAGAGAAGAAAAAAAAAAAAAATAATGTTCCTTCACAACTTTTGCCTTCCAGCATTTTTTGCAGTGTACTGGGTACTAACAGAGAGCGTGAGTACCTACAGTGAAATAAATTCACCATCCCTATGATTCAATAGCTGCACATTACACACTGACATTTTGCTTATGTGAGATGTAACAGCAATCACAACATAAATCCACACCTTGTCACATTCAGCAGCCCATGTAATACAAGATCCAGCAGTTCTGTAAGACACACCTGAGAGTTGTCAGAATAAAAACACGGTTTAGCCTGGGAAGGATAAAAAGTCTCCCACTTAAACTAATGGACAGACTGCATATTCCCACTAAACAAACTTTGAAGTCATGTAATCTCTAGATTTTTATTATTTTACACAGCCCTCGTTTTATGGATAAACAAGCTTCCTGATGTTATGAAGATATCAAAGACCTAGCATAAAAGGGCAAAGATCTACGGATACTGTTGTAACAGAACCATGCTGGAATTCAAAAGCTAAGCAACTTTTGATATGTATTTTTACTTCTGAAGTCACTAGAAATGCTTTTAGAAGGAAAAAAAAAAAGATTACTACAACTTTCCCATTTTATTAACAGATTATAAGTTTCAGACCTCATCTCACATGGAGTGATATTATGAAGGCTAAGGCCACCTACAGTCACAAGGTCACTCTGCATTCCTGTTCACACCAGCCAGTATTAGCCCTCAACATTTACAAAAGGGTCAGCAATCTTCCTGTATCAGCAGCAGTAAGAAAACTGCAACAGAGAATATTTTATACTTCATAGTTAGAGCCCAAGAAACAGCCCAGATAAAACATAGAAAACAGGAGGAGGAAACCGGACCAGGAAGTCCCTCCTCTTATACACATGTGAATGAAGGAGAACTAGAAAAAAGAATGAGACACTGTAACAGAATTAAATTCTTACCAGAATCTAGACCTCAAATATCTGTTAGCAAGTTTGATTCGTGTCTCTAGACAGCTTTCATTGCAAGTATTTTGACAACCCTACTGGCCATCATGATGACACTGCACACACTAAGAGAAGAGGAGTTCATCCAGGCCAGGTTGATGTCCCTCAGCCCAAGGAAGGAGATTGGATCATGAGTAAGAAATGTTGTTTTCAACAGAGGCTTCAAATCCAATCTCGTCTTGTCTTTGGATTTTCTGTAGCCACCACAACTCGTGCACTTCCCCACTGCTTTTCAGCAACCTATAAGAACAACACTATTTTGCCCAGATTCCCCACACCATTAAGGTTCCTAAGTCCATTAAGACAAAGTTCATTAGGCATGACTTATTATCCACAAGGTGTTGGTGGGTTTTTTGTTGTTGTTTTATCCCACCCACCCCAGTGAAGCTCTCCTGATCCCAATTAAGGCCATCACTGTAACTAACAAAGATTCTGAGTCTTCCTGCTCTTAGAAGTAACTGAGAAAACAGAAAAGGCTGAGTAAACAAAATAATTTATTAAATAAGATTCTCCCATTTTACTTACCATCGCTTTCATTCTTGCTTCTCATTTCTTCCATCCACGTTGGAATATCTTTCAGTGCAACATATCCCCTTAAGTACTCTTTGCGTCTTTCTTCCAAGGTCATCTTCAGCAAACGTTCTGTTCAGGGGATAAAAAAATAAAATAAATAAAAGTTCTGCAAGCTTTCATATGTTCTTGTACATTGGCCAAGTAGTGACCAATTCAGTGTCCTTGAGGCAACCAAACGCCGTTCGAAAGAAACAAGCATGGCTGATTTGATGAGTTACAATAATAGGAGCTGAACACAGTGTATTTAGAACCACTGCCTGCACCTATTTCTGGATATCCCAGTTCAGCAAAAAAAAATCAAAAGAAATGCCTCTTCACCGCTCTCTCAGCTGTACACATTTCCTTTCCCCGCCACTACAGCACCTCCTCTTCCAGTCACTTAAACTCAGCATCAGACATCTAACAGCAGGTTCATTAAGTAGGGAATTGTTATTTTATAGTTTCCAGGTATCAGAATACATTCTTCACGTTCCGTATTCATAAAGCAGATTTTAAAAACAAACAGAGCCAACACACTGAAACATCAAAATTGATGTACTTTTACTGAAACAAGTTTCACATATTCCAGCAAAGAAAGAAAAGAAAATGGTACAAAATTAGCAGCGTCAATGCGCTACAAAAATAGAAATCAGCAAAAGCAAATCTTACATCACTTTCTAGATGGCTGCAGTGATAAGAAAAGTTTTTTTGTTTGGTTGTTTTGTTCTGCAAGCAATATAACTCCCAGCATGAGAAATCTGCAGTCATTTGCTTTAAACAGATCCACTAGTGTTTAATCACATTTTGGGCCAAAATCAGCAGCTCCAGAAAAATAATACACTATAGGCTACCTGTTGTTCAGCCAAGAGTAAGCAAAAGAAACCCCTAAGCTGGACTGACAAACCAGTTGAGCACACAGTTGCTAAGAAAACCCACTGCACTCTATTGGCTAAACAGGTTTCTAAAGGCAGCCCAAGATCAGCATGACCTGAATCTGTTGGACTGGAAGTGCTGTGAAACAGAACCTGGGTTTGAAATGAGCATCCTGGGCTAAGACTGAGTGTTTTGTACTTAAGCATTAGAATGACACACTTAGTTACTGCACTGAAGTGCATACAAGAGGTTTCCTTCCAAGACATAGTCACAGTGCCTTTTTCTAGGCACTCAGTGTAAGTAAAGCTTCACAGGTTGTACAGTTAGGACAGATGCTGCCAGCTCCACTCTCCTTCAGCAGTGGCTGTAAGCACACTAAAACAAGAAAAGCAGCCCAGCAACCTGGGCTGGACACCAGGTTCTTGCAGACTTATCCCCTTCTTCTCACCCCATCAAGCAGGATGGACTCCCTCAGTAGTGAAATAATACAGTTCTAATGCTCACTGCTAGCTTTGTACAGGTGCACCCATCCATACAGAGGGGGGAAGAAATGTAAAGCGTGTCAGGACTCCCATTCACTAACCAAGCTCCTGGCTACATCCTACCAATAGTACTGAGGTACCATCAGCACACTAACACCTTCCCTTGGCCTGTTAGTAACTACTAGGTGCTCTTTGATGACTGAAGAGGTTTTCGAGACATATGGATCTTACTCTTCCCTATCACAAACAGAGATGGTATTTTCTTATGAAGTTGAAGGAGCAGGGAAGGGGTTGAATAGAAATAGCCTTTCAGGCCGAAGCTCTCAAGAAAAATCATTTGCACTGTACTAGAATCCCCACCCCCCCAATCAAAGTAACTTTCCTAGTTTCACACAGTGTATTCAGCACAGTCTAAAATACCAGGGGCAGGCTTTGAGCACAGGCTTCCTTATCAGAACAAATGTATTTTGATGTTTTGACAGTACGACTTCTCCTGCAGTCAACAAAAATATTTCTAACACATTATTCTGGCTTGGTATCTTAATTGGATGCTTACAAGTACAAAAGTACAACTAATGTGATTAGAATCACCATTATGCTTTGCAAACATATACTTAGCTCTACTGCTTGATCTTCAAGCGCACCAAGTGTTTAGTGTGTCTGTTAGAAGTACTACAAAAAGGCAAACCTGAATGTGAGAGGAAAACAGCGTGTTCGCATGTGTCCAACCATAGGACTAACTAGCACAGAAGGTCTGGCTGTCTTTTGCTGAAGATGCCAGAGCCATTTCCCTACCCTTAAAACAGCAAGTTTTCCCTCTGTGGGAAGGGTGCATAGAGCTTCACTCTTACAAGTTGCCAGAGAGAATTTCAGCTGAGGTTCGGCTGCACACGGAACTTCCATAAGATCTTCCAGCACCTTTAGTTGTAAGTGCTGTTATCCACATTGCCTGCAGACACGTTTGAGAAGCTCACTGGCAGAGCAGTCCCATGCTGCAAGACTGACATCAACAACAATGCTGCTCCTGCTGCTTCAATGAACTCCAAACAAGATCCAGCCTGGGAGAAAGTGAATCAATTCTCAGTTACCAAGAAAGTAATTAAGGAAAGCCAGGTAGTTATCAGTGGGTTTCAAGCCAGTATTTAGTCGTCTGTTTTTTTGGTGGTTTTTTATTTTTATTTTTTGAAAGAACGAAGCCCTCTGCAATATAAAAGGCTGAGAATGATCCACCATCAAAGCTACATGGGGGAAGCAGAACCAGGAGCCCCATCAGCACTGTGGGAGCCAGGAACACGCAGGAACGGCAGAGATAGGCCCAGCAGAATGCTTCCTTTCACAGACAGCCTGGCTATGAAAGAAAGAGGTTGGGATGCCGTAGTTTTGCTCCCCAGCCAAGAGAACGCTCTACAGGAACAGCTATGCTCAGCTGCAAGCTAGAGAGCAGCAGCAGGAACACAGCAGCACTTTCCCCTTTCCTCGTGCGAAGGGCCCAGGGCCAAACCCACGAATACAATGCCAAGGAGCAGTTACTGGAGCAGAAGACTGGCAAGTGCTGCTCAGCCTCGCTGTGTGAGGAGACACCGAGTCCCAGCGCTCAGACACACGCCTCACTGGGCAGAGCACCCTCAGCAGCAGCTGAGCTGCAGCCAGCCTTCAGCAACATCTCCACGCTGCACGGACCACAGCATTGCTGTGCTGCTGGGTTTAACCATCCCTCTTCCGCTCTGGAAAAGAAACATTTCAGAGCCAGGTAGAAACTGGATGTCTGGAAGGAGCGTTACTTCTAGGACAGCTGACAAGATGACAAGCCATGCAACTCCCTGCCTTGGGGATGGGTGCGAATGGAGCACAGGTGTGAACAGCCATGAACTTATGAGCATCTTGCATCTTCCTCTTCACCAATACCCACTGGGCTGCTCCCTGCAGCACGCTGTTACAAGGGGCCGCCCGCCTTCCAGACTTGCAGTACGCGCTCAGCAGCGGTGATGAGGGGAGAAGAGAACTCACGGCAGGACCCGCGAGCGTGCTTTAGTTCTCTGTCTCCGGCAGGTTCCCGGGAGCCTGGCTCCCACCAACCCCCGGCAACACCCCGCCTGGCTGTCGCGGTTCCTCCGTCGGTCTTTCCGTTGCTTCCAGAGGGTCGATAGGCGGACGCCCACAAGCCAAGGTCAGTGCGCAGCGCCCGTCCCACGCCTTCAGCGGGCAGCCAGCTCCGGAGCTGGACGTCGGGCTCCAAGAGACGCGGAGGGAAGGCAGGGAAAGATCGACCGGCCCTTCGACAAGGGAGGACGATTTCTGACCGCCGCCTTCCCCGCGCCGTAACCCGAACACCGAGCACACGGCGCAGACGAGCGCGGGACGGGAGCGCCCGGCGCCCGCCCTACGACGACCTCCCGGCCGCGCGGCGCCCGCAGCGCCCGGCGTCAGCCCGCGCCGCGCGGCCCCAGCGGCGGAGGGAAGGAGGGACGGAGCGGCGGCGACGGGCTCGCGCGGCCCCCCCCAGCCGCAGCCCGCCCGCGGCGCGGCGGCCACGGCGCCGGAGAGCGCGCAGGCCGCGGCGGGAGCCCGTCCCGGGATGGGGCGGCCCCGCGAGAGGAGGGCGACGGCGCCGGCAGTACCTTTCTCCTCCCGCCAGAGCTTTTTCCGCTTGTTGCCGGGGTACATGGCGCTGTGGCTGGCGGCGGCTTTCAGCTGCAGGTTCCCCAGGCTCACGGGGGTGTAAGGGAAGCCAAGCCTCAGCGACAGCCAGCCGCCGCCGCACTGCTTCCCGGCTCCGCGCGCGCTGCTTCCCTGCTCCGCGCGGCGCCCGTCGGCTGGGTCACGCCTCGCTCTCACCCGACACCCCCGCAGCGCCCGCCCCCCTCCCCGCCGCCCGTTGGCTCCGGCAGCCGCCGCTCAGCAGCCCCCTCCTCCGCCCGCCGCCGGCCCGGGCACGGCTGCGGCCGGGAGGGGCACGGAGACGGCGGCGGGGCGGGATGGGGACGGGGGGGGGGGGTCCGAGCGCGGCGAGTGCTCGGCTGGGACGGCGACGGCCCCGGAGAGGGCGCTGGGGCACGGCACGGCACGGCACGGCCGGCCCCCGGGCGGAGCGGCGCCCGCTCTGCTTCCGGGTTGCCGAGCAGCACCGAGCGCGCCGCTCCTCCGGAGGGCCGCGTTGCTACGCGACGGCGTCGCGATCCCGATCGAGGGGGGCAGCGGGACCGCGGCTTGCGGGACGCGGCACCGCACGGCACGGCCGGGGCTAAGGGAGAGCCGGGCGGGATGGCGGGGCGAGGCGGAGCTGCTTGCTGAGCCTCGCCTTGGGCACGCTCAGCCCCGGCAGCTTCCCGCCTCATTCAGTTCAGTCCGGTTGGGAAATGATATCCCAGGTCCGGAGCGCGCTCCTCGCGTTCGGCCTGCGATTCTGGCTCTGTTCCTCCAGAGCTGCACTGAAAAAAAAGCCGTGGCGTTTCTGGGCAGATCTTTTCCTTGTCCCTCTCCCAACACTTTTTTCTTTTTTTTTTTAAAGTGTAAACAGAAATGCATGAAACTTTCCATAAGCACAGTAGCAAAAGAAACAGCACTTTAACAATAATCAAGTGATCAGACGGCAATAAATGACGCTGTGGAAGAGTATGACTGCGTGGTTAAGTACTGCAGGTTACTGTGTTATACACCGTATGCAGAACTGCCTCAGCTTGGAAGCGAAAGGGGCAGCACGCAGACCGAACTGCCCGGAGATGCACTGAGGGGAATCGCTGCCCAATGGATTGGTGCAGGTAGCAGCTCTCGGTGCTCCCACGGAAGGCAAAACACCAGCAGTGAGTGGGTTATCCTGTAAAAGTTCCGCATGCTGGCAGAGGTAAAGTCTGTTCCTTTTCTCGGTGTTCTGGGGCACTGTATCAGGCTGTGGCAGGAGGGAGCTCATTGGTCTTCTGGCGAAATAAAGCCGCCCCTGACAGAGGGAGAGACTCTGTGACAATGCCAAGTGTACAATCAAGGAAAAAATAATATAATTGAAAAGTACAGTCAAATAGATGTATAATCAAAAATAAACCAATAAAGAGTTAGGCACGAGGGGAACAAAGGGAAAATAGGTGGAACACTTACCCGTGCAGAGAGCTCGCAGTAAAGGGCTCCAAAGGAGTGGATCTCTCAGAAGAGATCCTTCCTCCCTGGCAGTCAGCACTTAAATGGGTCTGGAGAGGTGGAGCCTGGCTCCACCCTTCCTGCAGCACAGGTGAATTGCTTTCACCTGTGCTCCCAGGGCTGACATATTGCTTGCCTCAGATAACTAATCAAAGGTTCAGGCTGTGATTCAGCAGCTCCCATACACTCCACCCCTTTACAGCATGAACCAAATGATTAGGTTGACTATAGGGTAAGCTTTCCCTACTATAGAAATCCATTATATCACGACGCTTATACAGTTTTCCGTCGCAACGCACACTGGTACAATTCAAGACAAGTGATGACTGGTGAATCGTTGATCTTCTTTTATGGGCCAGTGCTGGATGATGTTACTGGAGGCATGCGGTCATGAGGTGCAGGTCCGTCCTACATTCCATCAGTCCCATGTAGGCCATCACTGGCTGTCACACGTGATCCGACTGTAATACTGGAATGCCTTGTTAGTATTATGTTCCTTCCAGTGATCCTGAAGGTTCAAAGACTCATGGGGAGTAATACAGATGTTTCAGAGGTACCAGGAGGGGTAGGTCCGCTCTCCAGGGCAAGATACAGGCCGTGTTTCTATCCTGGGTCAACACTTCCGCTTGTATTGGGGCACGTCCCAGCCGCCTGTACCACACTTTTTGGCCAGATATCTGCGGCTGCATAACTATATCAGGCACCAGAGGAGGTGTCCTGATCTGCCATAGGGACATGATGGGGTCCCTTTAGCAATGAAGATCGGAGTGTTGACCACAATATCAGTAGGCCATGTACCTATTACTGGAGGGACTACTGAGCCTCCCACCTCCAACAGTCTCCCCCAAGGTGCAAGTAGGCCACACCACTTTGGTCCTACCTGCACCTTCCAAGGCCATTTTATTCTATGAGTACCTGGTTCTAAGTTCTCAGGGGCAGGGAGCAGAAGATTATTTTCATTACCGATCTGAGGTTTTATCTGATGATCAGTGCCCGTAATTTGGATCCTAAGCGGGGTGGCCCATGTGGTCTGCAACATTCTCAAGGCACTGGGTCTGCCATCTCGAGGTCTTTCATTCAAATCCCGCAGAGTTTCATACAGTCTCTTTGTCCATCCTTGCAGGGACTGGGAGTCTGTCTTCAGGGCGGCCTTAAGAATACCATTATAACGTTCAATGAGGCCAGCCCCCGTTGGATTATATGGCAGGTGGAATCGCCATTCGATGTTATTTTCTTCTGCCCAGCGCTGTATCATTGCACCAGTGAAATGAGTTCCTTGGTCGCTCTCGATGACTTGAGGTGTCCCATAGGCAGACACCAGTTTAGTGAGTGCCTTGATGGTATATGCCTGGTTTGCTTTCGGTACCGGATAAGCCCGCAGAAGCCCACTTGCAGTATCAACGCAGGTCAGGGCATATCTCGCCCCCTCAGATCGAGGAAGGGGTCCAATATAATCGACCTGCCATCGCTGGAGAGGATTGTGTCCTCTGGCAAGATGGGCTGTCGTTTCGGGCAACGATCTCGGTCTCATCTTAGAGCAAGCGTCGCAATCTTGGCATGCCTGGACAAAGTCAGGTAGTTGTATGGGCAGTCCCCATGCTTTAGCAGCTGCCCACATTGTCTTTTGTCCTGCATGCCGTAGTTTCTGGTGTAACCAATGGGCGATGTTCTCAGATGGTGAATTCTCAATCCATCTGACTCGAGCCAGTGTGTCAGCCTCATCGTTTCCCGATGACTGTAGGGGCTGATGACCAGAAACATGGTAGACACATACAGTCCTGTGTTTAACTGTGTTCCATATGTCTAACCATATGTCTTTGCCCCAGATTGGTCGGGCGTGGATAGTCCATTCCTGGGTGGCCCACTGTGCAATCCAAAGAGTGAGCCCCTGGTACACAGCCCAACTATCTGTGCAGATGTTCAGAATACCATCACCAGGTTCCTTGGTTATAACCATCCACACAGCTCGTAATTCTGCCCATTGGCTGCTCTGACCATCCCCCTTGTCAAACCAGATTGTCTTAGTCGAAGGACGGCATGCTATTGCTCTCCACTTGCTCGGGTTGCCCTTGCTGGACCCATCTGTGTACCAGGCATCTTCAGGGATAGGATATTTCCCCTCCTGAATGGGACTCTTTGGTGGAGCGACCAGTGTTTCTCTTGGTGCATCACTATGATAGGTCACTGGGCCTAGGATCTTCTGAAGTTCTTCTTTCAAAGGTGATGAAGACAGACTGCTCCTTTGGCTGAGGTAAGCAACCCATCGTGCCACTGTTTGTGCTTGGGCCACCCCTGTCTTAGGAAGGTGGGTTAGATCTTTCACCCACCCCTGAATTGGCAGAGTTGTTTTAACTATGACTTCAGCTGTTTGAGTTATTGGCTCTACTGCCTGTAACGCTGAATAGGCAGCCAATAACTGTTTTTCAATCATGCTGTATCTTTCTTCTGCTCCATGCCAAACCTGAGACCAGAACCCAATGGGGGTCCGAACAGAACTCTGGCGTTGCCACAGGCCCCAGCCAAAGCCATCTTGAGTCACATGAACATCCAACTCGGCTGGGAGGGTAGGATCAAATATACCCAATGCCTGGGCTTGTTTAACTGCCAGTTTCGCCTGTTGAAAAGCATCCTGCTCTGTTTTCCCCCAATCCCATAGCTGCCTCTTTTTTGTGAGTCTGTACAGTGGCCTCAGGAGCTGCGCTAGGTGAGGTATAAAGGAACGCCAATAATCCAGTATACCAAGAAACTCTTGCAGCTGCTTCGATGTTGTAGGGACTGGGAATGCCTGAACTTTATCTATAACAGCACTGGGTAGTACTTTGGTCTTTCCTGACCAAACCACCCCCAGGAATTTTACGGACAAGCCCGGACCTTGCACCTTTTGGGGATTTATAGCCCATCCCTTCTGTTGTAAATAGGCGGTTAATGAATCTGCCGCCTGCCCTACTGCCTCCAGTGAGTCGGATGTCAACAGGAGATCATCAGTGTAATGATACAGATTAACATCATCAGGTTTTTTCCAATACGCCAGGTCACACGCCACTAGATTGTGACAATATGTTGGTGAGTGCACGTACCCCTGTGGCAGGACCTGAAAGGTCCACTGCCTGCCTCCCCACGTAAACGCAAATTGGTCTTGTGATTCTTCAGCAATTGGGATGCTAAAAAACGCATTTGCTAAATCTAGGACACAATGATAGGTTTTTATCTCCCTACTCAATGTGTCCATTAGAGAGGCAATATTAGGTACGGCTGCATGAATAGGCGGCGTGACGTTATTTAATTCTCTATAATCCACTGTCATTCTCCATGTGCCATCCGACTTTTGCACTGGCCATATGGCGGAGTTATATGGGCTGTGTGTAGGTCTTATAATACCCACTTTTTCTAATTCCTGCACCATTTTCAATATTTCTTCTTGCCCACCCGGGAGTCTATATTGCCTTACATTAGTAATCCATCACGGTTTTGGCAGGCAAATAGGCCCATGTTTCGCATGGCCTCTCAATATCGCCTGCACCGCCCGGATACTGATGCATCTCTGTCGAAGTCTGAACTCCCCTACAGTTGTCTGGAGAGCCAGACCCCATAGAATATCTATGCCCAGTATGTATTCTTGAACAGGGGCAATAGATACCTTATACTCCCAGGGTGGGAGGCGCCCAACCCCCAGTTTTAACCATGTTTGGGTGACAGGAATAGTTTGTCCCCCAAAACCACCAATCATCACCTTATCTCCATGAAATTTAGATGGGTCTCCATAGATAATCAATGTTTCCGCCCCTGTGTCTACCAGTGCCATAACTCTCTGTATGTTTTCCCGGGACGAGTAAATTGTTAACTCTACATAAGGCCTCCGGTCCCGTCTGGAGGCCCTAGGGGAATTAACATCCCCCATCATGCCATGAACTGCACCAGGGATAATTCTTTTGCCTCCGATGTCTCAGGCATTGTAGCCCGAGACACCTGAGGTGGCTTTTTTTTCCTATTGGGAGCAATAAAATCTTCTAAGTTCCACGCCTGTGTTGGCATTCTTTCTATGATTCTTACCCTTGGTTTTTTAGGGTGAGTTTGAAATTTTTGATTGTCCCTCAACTGTCTCCAGAGCTGGAGGAGGACATAATTAGGCTGGCGGTCAATTTTAGTGAATTGAACCCCAGCCCGGATTAAATCATTAAATATCTGCTTCCGAGAAACCCTTATGGGTCCCGATTGAGAAGCTCGAGTAGCCGGCATTTTGATTTTAATCACCAGCAATACTTCTGCTTCTTCTAATAATTTAACATTACGTTTTGATCTTAGGCATTCCGTCTCTCCTAAATCGGCTACTAACTGAGCAGCCTGCTGGACCACTGCTTCTGAGGCTACTAGAGGGTTTAATATGAAAACCAGGGTTCCATATAAGTGAGAGGGAGCTCGCTGTAGGATTAGGTCCCTCATTCCTGCTGTGAATTTTACCATGTCGGGTCCATCAAATGTATCTTCATAGATAGCTTCTCTAAAACCCAATTCTCGAATGTAGTTTTGAAGGTCCTCCATGGAGGACCACATTCCTGAATTTACAGGGGTATCTGTGGTGACTACCCGGGTAAAGCCTTTGCCGGAGAGCAGGGTGAGTGGTCATAGAGACTAATTTAGCTACTTCTGGCCCACTTACTATGACACTTTCTGCTCCAGTGTCCCAAAGTCTTAACAGCCAGGCCGGTACACTTTCTCTGGATCTTTGTCGGAATTTTTGCACTAGATCCATTAATTCCGTGGCTGTGTATGGCCAGGCCATCACGTGCAAGCGAGTTTGGGTAGGGGGCCACTGATCTGGTGGCACCCCTGCTGGTCTATCTTGAACTTTTTTTATTTTTTTGAGTTACCACCAGACGGACTTCCAGTGGCTCTAGACAAATAGGAGCTTCAAGATCCGACTTGGATCTTTTATCTTCTTGATCAAGATGATCCATTGATTCAGAAACTTGGTCATCAGTTACTGTAATATTGCGAACTTGGCCTATGGGGACTAGGGTTGATTTTTTCCCTGTTAACAAGCTAAGTTCCTGTTCTAATTTTTCAATACGGTCTTTAAGAAGTTGGTTCTCACTTATTAAGGTATTATTACTCATTTCAGAAGTATTTAGAGCCTTTAGCAGAGGCCATAGAGTGTCCCATATCCCTTAAGGGACCCCATTTTTTGATGACACTCGCTAATTCATAATAGGGAGATCCCACAAATCCTGGGATCAGTCCCGGTATCACTTTATCTAAGGGGAGAGTGTTCTCCCCCTTGATCCATTTACAAAAATTCCAGATGAAAGACATGATATAAATTTAGATGTATTTAGCTAGCCTGCCTGGCTCGCCAAGTGTACAATCAAGGAAAAAAATAAAATAATTGAAAAGTACAGTCAAATAGATGTATAATCAAAAATAAACCAACAAAAGAGTTGGGCACAAGGGGAACAAAGGGAAAATAGGTGGAACGCTTACCCGTGCAGAGAGCTCGCAGTAAAGGACTCCAAAGGAGTGGATCTCTCAGAAGAGATCCTTCCTCCCTGGCAGTCAGCACTTAAATGGGTCTGGAGAGGTGGAGCCTGGCTCCACCCCTTCCTGCAGCACAGGTGAATTGCTTTCACCTGTGCTCCCAGGGCTGACATATTGCTTGCCTCAGATAACTAATCAAAGGTTCAGGCTGTGATTCAGCAGCTCCCATACACCAAGAAGCAAACACAAAAGCACAAAGTGCCTCCTCTTCCTATGCACAGCAATTCTGTACAAAGTTCTAGTTTCTGAGGAGCAAATGCAGCACTTGTGCTGTTGTTGTTTAGTCATGGTGCAGTTCCTGACAGCGAAATCCATAATCTCACCACACCCTTTGGTGGAACAGAATACTCAGAGCTGTCCTTCCCACCAGCTCAAATTAGAATAAAACTCCTCTTTACAAAGCACGTTTTAATATTCAGATTAGGTCGGCTCTGAAGGGTACATTGCTATCCTCTGTGTTTACTCCATGTCTTTGTTTTGGCCAGCTGTTATTCTCCGGTAGCCCACACAGTTTTCTCATCTTGGTAAAATGAGAAACCAGCTGATGAAGAGGCATCAAAGGGATTGTAGTTGAAGTCACGTGTGCTTCTATGATGCAGAACAGATAGTTGAACCCATATCCTGCATCACTGCCATATTACCAAGCTACTGAATATTCTAGAGTCCTCTGGGATCTGTTCCACATTTTATAAATCAATGTTTATTGGACCAAAAGGGAAGACAGAGAAAACTCTTTTCCCATCCAGGGCATTTGCATGCATTCTTCATTTTCATTTATAAAAGCAGCTAAAACAGCCATCATTTTGGGAAATATAGAAAGTATGTGCCTTTAAAAGGAAAAAAAAGGAAAAAGAAAAAAGTCTCATGCACCAAAATGGAAGATCAGATAAAAGGTGGGAGTAAAACTCTTTTCAACTTAAAATAGAAATGTTTAAATTTTTCAATTTGTCTAAGAAAATACTTATTTTTATTTAGTTATCTGTATATGAGTTTTTACCTCAGTAGCTCTTGGCACAATTGGGCCCGCTGAAGCAAGAAGAAATTATGTCACTGCCTTTGGTGTGAGCATGATCAGCATTCACTTCTTATACTTGTTGATTCTGGAGGCCTTAAACCTTCCAACAATCACAGATCCTCCAGGTCGAGTGAAATCATCGGTCAATTACCAGCTGTCTCAGTCTGTGTTATCCCTGCTGTTCCTGAAGGGAAGCAAAACGTTCAGCCTTGTAGATATGAAACATGAATAGTCCTTCCACTGCTGCCCACCAGCTTGCAATCCCCACAGCCAGAGCTAGAAAAATATATGGGAAATGGTCCATTAGAAATGCTGTTTGGGGAATACACCTAATTTCTTTATGAAGATATTTTTCCCTGGTTGAACACATGTAACATTTGCCATGGGTGAATTTTAAAAAGACAAAGGCACAAATATATCAGGCTTTCTGTCTGACAAGTTTGTAGCTCTCAGTCAGCAGAGGGAAGAAAATATCCACATGACAAGAATAATAATCCTGCTCCCTGGATGCTGGCAGCAGTCTAGCGCACTGCAATGAAACCTAAGGAAAGTAGGGAACAAAACACAGGTTATGTCTTTTTCTTTCTCTAACACTGTAGCTGGCACAGAGGCATAGTATCAGATATATATAAATACAGTTTATTTTCTTTCTCATAGCATTGCTGATCAGAGTTTTAGCCTGAAGTGTCAAGTTTGACCGTTGTTTCCGAGCAAGGAACGTCTATCAGGTAACATTCTAAAAGTGGAGTGATGCTTAGACAAGGTGCTAATTATATAACACACAATACAGTAATTAACCTCTGGCTCTGGGCGGACACTTAGCTGTCCATGTCAGTGGATAAAATTGTGCAAGGACAACACTAGATTTGCAGAAAAGATGTAGAGTGAGAATGAACAGAAATCACAAAATCATTGAATTGTTTGGGTTGGAAGGGACCTCACAACCCCCCCAGCCCAACTCCTGCCATGGGCTGGCTGCCCCCCATCAGCTCAGGCTGTCCAGGGCCCATCCAACCTGACCTCGGGCACCTCCAGGGATGGGGCACCCACAGCTCTCTGGGCAGCAGTGCCAGGGCCTCACCAACCTCTGAGTAAATAATTACCTCCTAACATCTAACCTAATTTTCTCCTCTTTTAATTTAAAGCCATTCCTCCTTGTCCTATCACTATCAGACCATGTAAAGATTCAGTCTCCCTCCTGGAAGGCAGCAATGAGGTCTCCCCAGAGCCTTCTCTTCTGCAGACTGAATAAGCCCACCTCCCTCAGCTTTTCTTCAAAGGAGAAGTGCTGCAGCCCTCTCAGCATCTTTGTGGCCTTCCTCTGGGCCCACTCTAATGCTTCCACATCCTTCTTGTGCTGGGGGCCCAGGCCTGGATGCAGTACTGCAGATGAGACCTCACAAGGGCAGAAATTACAGGAGGTGCTAAAGGAGGATGAAGGAAATCAAGACAAAATCCAACATCACAATGACCAGGAACATGACAGCACAATCACTGGAATGGGAAGCATGGGAGTCAAAGAGGAATCTCTGAGAAAAGCGATCAGCAGTATCGAATGTGCTGGGAAAATTTAGCCAAAAAAGCAGCATTTCAGTACTTGGATGAAAACCAGCGAGGCTAACAAATAGATTATTTTCTGGAGGAAATTAGTGAGTTGTATACTCTGTCAGCTTAAGCAATACTCAGAAGGTTTCAGTATGTTTCACTGAAACACGGAGCGCAAAAATGCAAAATCTAGGGTGTTTCATCCATCCCTGGCCTAGGGAATGCACTGGTGACATTCTATGGAAGATGACAGGAAAACAGGGAAATGCCCACAAAGTAGTGTATGGCCTGGACAGAAGACAGATTTCTACTGTGACTGTAAAATGAATGCTTGCTTGACATATGGATAAAGCAGTGACTGGTTAGAGAGTTCCTGTGATATACATAGTAGGAAATGTAAATTAATAAGAGAATGAATAATACACTATGTCAGTGAATAAATGTACCAAAGAAGAGCTAGAACTTCAGTGCAAGCTGCTGGAACATTCACCACCTGTACACAGCATTAAAATCACCATCAGCCATCCTGACCAAAATAAGCAGTCCGGAGCTGCTGCCCTGTAAAACAGTTTAAGTTCTGTCTGTGAACTACATATGACGTGTGAAGTCAGTATGTTGATTTCAAAGATTGTGTAATGTGGGTGATGTGGATTAGATTCTGAACCTCATTATCCTATTTCAATTAGTTGATAACATTATTCAAAATGTGAGATTCAATTGAGATTATTTCCTCCGGTTCTAACCATTTCAAAAAACGAAACACAACTTTACGCATTTGGAAATGTATAATTTCAGTAGGCAGTAAACAAAAGTAATTTACTATGCCAATATCATAATAGAGTAGTATAAACATATAAAATGAGTTATGAATATTTCATATTTAATTTTTCAAAATGTATCTCAGTAGTTATTGTTTTCACTTCTCAGAGCTTGTTTGTGTAGTAAGCCCTGTTAGCTGAGTCTTGTTGATTTTTATTAAATCCTGTGCCAACACAAGTTCCTCAGAAGGAAATTCTAATGCAGACGTACAGCCCATGTACATTAACCATGAAGTCTTTCCACCTGTTCATTCACATCGCATAGCAAAACCCTTCTGAGTTCCACACTACCATCAACAAAATGTTGCCTTTTTATAAGCACATTCACTTTTCAGATATGCTGCCATGCATTCAAAACATAAAATGCACATCACTCATCTCTTATTTGAGAGTTGTACCCCACCTTTTGAGCTTTTGAGCTACTAGCATACCTGGGTCAAGTTTCTGTTAATAAAATTACACTCGTGACAGGTAGAGAGGGACTGAGCTGATGCCAAGCATTTGATAAAGTGCTGCCTGTAATTTCCCTGCTTTGTTGCCTTGAGCAAATGAGCTAACAACGAGGCAAGAAACTGCAGGCTCCCTTTGTCCTGCGGGGTGATTGGAGAGAAAGATGAAAGGCAAAATATTCATGTCTCTCACAGCTTTCTGAATTTAATACATTTTGCAGAGGAAAACTCTGCAGCAGTGGAGGTGACCCGCTGTCGCTGTTCCTACTGTTGAAACACACTGCCCACCCCTCACTGTGCTCACATCCACTGTTTGGACTCCATCAGCATTCAGCAAGTGTCATTCTTTCCACATGGAGGACTTCAGTGTCACACCTTTGCTCCATATGCACTTCCATGTCAGACTGCCCCTCTGCTGCCATCTGTAACATGGCCACCAACATCGGCCTCTGATGTTGTGGGCCAACATCATAAAATAGGAGGCATTACTTTCAGAGCAGCCCTCATTAATGTTTACAAAAAATTGTATCCTATGATAAAAATTAATGTATGTAAAGACAACAGAGAAGGAGTTTTCTGGAGTTTCTTGTATGAACTTTGTGGTGGAGGTGCTTGCATGAGCATTTCCAGGTCTCTACCCCTGACTGCCAGAAACAGAACTACTTGGTCTTAACTACTTGGTCTGAATAATTCTGTATCAGAATGAAATAAGATGTATTTCAGAAAATATGCAATGAAAACTTTTAGGCAGGAAATCACTTTTCAGTATGCCCCTTGAAAATGTGGAATTCCTGATCAGCCTACAATGCACTCAGTAAAAAATGGAAATTGAAAACATAAATAGATTGCAACAGTCAAAGTGACCTCAATACTGAAAAAGAAAAAGCCAAGCTTAACTATGAGCTCCAAGGAAAAGTACATGAAAGTAGTGCGGTTATCTTCAATACTGACATAATGTGTGACCACTGCGACCTTGGCCACTGCTGGAGGTACACCACCATCTTACACTCAAGACGGCTGCATCATTCAATGGCTTTGGAAGGACAGAAAATAAATAATGCAGTCAGATCTAGCAGAGAAAAGCACGGTGTTCATCTGCAGTAGTAGTTGTTAAAGAATTGGTCACATGGGGTAACCATAAGTAGAGGTAAAAGGATGCATTTTGTTGTGTTGAATCTTACACTGATATTGCACACATGTACATGTATGCTCAATCTTAAGGCTGCAAGGGGAAATAAATGGGTGACTCACGACAACAGGCTATGCCAAATCTCCAGTATCCAGCTGAGCAACAGGGACTAGTAGGGCTGCAAATTAATTGGTTTCTAAAAACAATAAAAGATGGAAGTACTTTCAAAAGACATCTAGCATGGTTGCTGTATAAAATTAGCCTGAAATGATATTATTAAAGAAAGCTTTCAAGTGTCAAAAATAAAAGAAGGTCATACATTCTCCACCGAGGAATTCTGGATCTCACCAGAGGGGACATCCACTTTCATTATTCTTCCATTTTATCTGGTTTTCCTTTTACAGCATCTTTCTAGACAGACAGGAAAAAACAAAACAAAACAAAACCTAGAGATGTGGTTGAGAGTTGAAAGAATGAGCACAGAGTAGATAAAAGATGTAAGAATTGGAAAGGCAGGTCAAAATTTTAAAATTATATAGAGAGCAAAGCTAATATGAAATGATCTGAAACAGGAAGTAACTAAATTATTTTTTAAACTGCTTGCTTTTCCAATTCTCTTATTTCCTTGTTCTCCCCCCAGACAATGCCATCTATTCAGTGGTATCCCTACTGTTGTTTTCTTTTACTCTGTCATTTTAAACTGATCCATTCCGCGCAGCTTTCATAGATTGGAGACAAACTTCTTGCCAAGGCACACTTCGGTTATAGAAGTGCAGGTGCTAATTAATACTAGTGAGATAGTGCTTGGCACACACATGGAGTTACAACTTGTACAAAACCAAGGAATCAGGGTGTCCCTGTGGCAGGAGGGCCCATGAGGGTTCTCTGATCCAAGTTCCTGCCCAAAACAGGATCGCACTGAGCTCACTTTGGGGTGCTCATGGCTTTTTCTAGTTGGGTACTTCAACAATTTGCTCTCAGCTAAGTCGTTCTAAATTACTCATTCCCCATGAGAAAAAAATATACATATACATACATATATACATAACAGCTTTACCTTTGGTCAACTAGATCACAACAGTTTGTGTGTGCTATTTCCATTTAATTGCTACATCACTTGCAAAAATGAGTTTGCAATTTGAGAGTACAAGTTCTATGGGATTACCCAGCCTGAATGCTGCTAATTAGAATGTCCTCCTCATCAATTGTATTTTATGCTTTTATAGTACTACATATCATCTCACTATGTCATTTGTGCTATAGTATGCGATATAGAAAGTGGAATATTTAGGTCACAAATCCCAGAATCCTCCAGGGACGGATGCCCACACATCTGGGTAACCTGTTCCAGTGCCTAGCTGTACATAGATGCAAAAGGTCACCTATGCAATCCTGACAAGGTCCCATTGTCCTCTATCCTAAATAAATCTTATATCATAAATCTTGCATTTGTGTGCAAGAAGTACTGAAGCTGGTATATGGCCAAGACTCCCAGTCACCCACCAGTTGAAAAGGCAGACTTTCCGCTAACTTATGAGTAACAGTCTTGGGCATTTATGGCTGCCTGGAGAAACACTACTTAATTTATGGTTATTCAGGGAGGTGCTTACAGCTATGCACTAAAGTCTGCCTTTTGTTATTGGCTGGAAAATGAGTTTAATCTTTCTCTCCTACAGTGATGCCTTCCTGGAAGTCATTTTAAGAAGAGGTCTGTACTGTGCTCATTTGAATTTAATCTCTTGTACTTTAATAAGTATCCTACAGGGTTATTAAGGTGTTAGAATTATCTCTAAAGAAAAAGAATTACATTATTAGCTAGCAAATTAAGAAAATTTGTCTTCCAAACACATTCTGTTGTTAGAATAGAAACAAAACAGTTTTAGAACAAAATGTACCCTTGTTTATTTTTAGCAAACTTTTTTTTGAAAACCACAGAGAAATAATGCTTCAAAACAAGGTAATGCATCTCCTGGTGTAATCAGGACAGAGGTTTAGTCCCTCCATCACATTCACAAACTGTGTCACATCACTGTTATCAACATGGATGTGATCTGTCTGCTGATAAATTTGTAAAGTTATCTTAAGTATTTTGTTGCTGTTCATGTTTACTAACAGTCTGACTGTATCCACTCAGTTCTTGGATGGCAGTGCTCCATGCACTCACTGCGTGGAGGGACCTTTGGAGATGGGCAGTAAGGGCCTGCCTGGGTAGGCTGTCAGGAGGCTGAAGGCAGGCTGTGGTGGTATCAGAACCTACCCAAAGCAATGCTTTGGAGGCCAGCAGGACTTGAACATGGTTTAATTGTCCCCTGAGTTGATGTTAATGAGATCAGCCAAGTTGGGTGGGAAGGAACAGGCCTCACTCACATTGGTGTAGGGGAGCACAAATAAGGGTCAGGCAGTGAATGAATCATGGGTTTCCCAGAGATGGGCAACCTTTGGCAAGCAGTGAGGTTTGTATTTGCCTGCAGGAACACTTGAAGAGCTTGCCAGAGGGCAACTTTTCCAAGTGGAAAAAAGGCCATAGAAAACAGTTGTGCCACGAACATCACTCATCTTCTGTCCGTCCTCCTGGTAGCCATGCACCCACACATAGGTAACCAGTGAATGCAGAGCATCTGAAATGGGTAGAACAAGGGGGAGGCTCATGTTTGAGTCCCAAGTCTTAAAAGGAGCTTCTTATAGTGTTCACTCACACAGTGGCTGATAACTGCATTTTTGAATAAAATTTCTAAAATTATGAGATAACAGTAACCTCATTATTTCAGTAAAATGTTTCGCCATTATTGGAAAAATTTTGAACAGCAATAAGCAGCTGTTATTTAAAATAGCATATGTCAGTGTCTCATATCTTGCTGCTGATGAGGCAAGAAGCTAAAATGTACTTCCAAGAGTGATAAATCTGCCCAGGTTTCTAAACTAGTAACCAAGTGGAAATGGAAATGCATCAAATGCAGCTAGAGTTTGTGCCAGAATGCAGGACCACAAGTGGTCATTCGTTTCAGATCTGTTCATTTTTAGTATCCAAATCAATGCCCCAAAGATGTGATTTGTGAAGATAATGCTTACTAAATGTGTTCAGTTTCAAGTGTCAAGCTATAGCTGCAGTGTATGTAGAGTGCTCATCAAGCTATAGCTGCAGTGTATGTAAAGAGTGCTCATCAAATATCTGCTTCCACATGTAATTATTCCAGCAATGAGTTTTAGAAATATTACCTCATTTTACACTTTAATCCAGTTGCTTTTTAATGTTATTTGAAATAGGAAGCCATGTCTAAGAAGGTTCTTATCTATGAATGGTATTACTGTAGACCGTTCTCCATAAGCTTTTCATTGCTAACATTCTGCTAGAGATTTTTGTAGAGATTTTTAGAGAGAACATGTTTTGCTGCTGCTTTACATGTGGGGAAATAAACAAGATATTATGATCAGTTTAGCATCAATCTGAAATCAAGCACATATTAAACAATTTAGTTCTTTGGAAGTCACTTAAACGGCATTTAAAAACAGTTTTTTCTGGGTAATAAAAAGCGTGGTAAACAGAAATACCACGTTAATCCATTTCCTGTATTTAGCTTCAATCTAAAAATTAAATAACAATGTTACAATGAAAATATTGTTTAATCACTACACATTTAAAAACATGAAAGAAACACCTAGAGCATACATTCTCAGGCTTTAATAACCAGATGTTTCTTCTGACAAGGAAAGGCAGCTATTTAGACACCAGAAAAAGAGGTAAATCCACACCTTCGACTCAACTCTTAGCAAAATTTTGGTCCCTTCACGTTGCTCTAGTTGTACAAAATGGGGTAGAAATAGCCTCAGGGGAAAATCAGGAGTAATGAGGTTAGTTTAAGTAGAGCTGACAGAACGACTCTGTATCACTCCCCCAACACTAAGTCATATATCTAGATGCAGCAGGTAAAGTTCACACTAAACAATCACAGCATCAGCTATAAGTTACTGTAGATGTAATATAATTTACTGTAGATATATTGTGTTTTCTTTTTTTATTATTATTCTTATTATTAAACACACATCCTAAGACAGCATCAGAAGGTATGAAACACAACAGTTAAGGTGAAAAAATTTTAGATTAATGGTGGGCTAAGAAATGCCTGACCTTAGTAGAGTTTTGTGATAGGTCTTCACAATTCCACCTACTCTTTAAAAACAACACCTACCTAAACATAAAATAGTTTATATTTGAAATACAGAATAACAACATATTTCTGCTTGCCCTGGCCAACTGATAGCAATATACATGCTAGATATACAATGGGATGAGGATAATTAATTGTGACATTGCCAAAAGGACACAACGCTTTTTCTGATAAACTCTTTACATCTTTCCAAAGGGTCACAATCAGTATTTCAGCTTTAGGCTGGTTTACTGCCTAGAGCAAGTTTGATTTTTGTAGAGTTACACAAGCTATGGAATAGGTGATCTAGAATGGTTATGTATTTAAAATGTGAACAGTGTTCCAGGGAAAATAGAAAAGCTGCTGCACTTGAACTTGGAGTAAATAATAGCTTAACTGAATGCAAATGATACATGCTCTTAAGCAGGACTACCTGCTTAAAATAACAAATCATAGTAGTGTTATAACACCAGGATAAGATAATTTGATAGAAATAATTTCAAAAACTATATTTCAAGGCCAGCAGAAGACAATTCCTGAACATACAGAAACAAAAACCCAGAAGACAGCCAACTCACCAGTAGTTATCTCGTGAAAAATCAGTTTAGATGCACATTAAAAAAAAGTTCTGATTTAGAAACACCAGTTAACCCTCACTCTCAGGGATTTTTAATGCTAATTTTCCACTGTTTCTCCAATATAAGCACAATAATGCCAATATTAAAGTATTTTTGTTAGTACAACTGACTTTACTTGATTATAGAATCACTAAAGTTGGAAAAGACCTCCAAGATCACCAAGTCGAACCCCAGCCCACCACACCGTGCCCACTGCCCACATCCCTCAGTGCCACATCCCCAGGGCTCTGGGACACCTCCAGGTGACCCCACCACTCCCTGGGCAGCCGTGTCAGTGCAGAATCACTTCTGGACAAGGAACTGTTCCCAGCAGCCAACCCGAACCTCCCCTGGCACAACGTGAGGCCATCCCCTCTCGTCCTACAGCCGTTCCCTGGGAGCAGAGGCTGACCCCACCTCACACAGCCTCCTTTCAGGGAGTTGTAGTGAGACTTTCAGAATTCTTTTCTTACCTTTGAACCAATAACAGCAGCTCTTGCCGAAGCATTTGTTTATGGATGTAACTGCCAGCAAACTTTTACATACGTATAATCCAGACTCAAACAAGATCTGTCTCTACATTTCTTTCTATGTTCAATTGCCCATCACCTTCTACATTCAGTTTCAAATGATGCTGTTCAAATGAAATACTGCAGAGATTCAGCAGTGATATTTTTATGATAGTAAAGTTTACATCAAAGCATCCAGTTTGTTGTACAGTAGCCAAATATAAGTGAACTGCATAAAACTGTCAAAGCTGGTCTGATGCAAGAGTCCAGTTATGTTTTCCCAGTATATTCCTGCATCTGAGCAGGAATAGAGAGAAGTCTTAATTCCCAAGGGGTAATCGCTGCACATAAAGAGCCAGCTGCCTTTCATGGTGGTTGAATACCGGCTACAGTTATAAGTGCCGTTTCAAAAGGGATGTCAGATTCCAATTGTAAAAGCAATATCTTGAAAACTAAGATGGGATAAGGAACTACTTGAATTCAAGATGAGCTCCAGATTCAGATGAAGTGATAATGAGAAATGAGATTAGATTTTTTCAAAAAAAATTACAAGACTTCCCCTTTATATAAAAGGTGTTTATAAAGAGACCACTTCCAAAAGGAGAAGCAAATCAAGAATAACTCCAAATGGAAAGCGATAATTAGGGGCATTAACAAGATATATATCATTAGTCAGAGACAGTATTGTTTTTAAATAAGGAAAAAACAGTAGCCTTTCAAAAATCACAAATATTTCAGTACTACGCTGAAACGTGAGGAAGACAGCATTAGAGAAGAACAATGTTTGAGTTGATTGGCTTAAGAACTGCCTCTGCAGGCTGAAAACGAGGCAAGGCTTACTCTTATCAGTCAAATTCCAGCAACAATAAACCAAGGCATGTAGCTACCTTCACGAGATCCACAGATATCCGCAGGCTGTCAGCAGAGGCTATGCTGACTTCCAGTGAATGAAGCCTGACATGACCTTTCAGATGTGGGGAAGTTGGGTCAGACCAATACGAAATGCAATCTGACAGACATTTAGAAGGAATGTTTAAGTGATTGTGATGCCTGTGGCACTTGCACTAAATGAAATAAAGGTTTGAGAGAATTTCTGTGGGCTTTTGCGTGCTTTAATCAAGAATGTAAGACTGTTAAAGGTACATAATGAAGGATGTCACCAAAACATTAGCATAAAATGGAACTACTGTCCTTAAGAAACAGCTTTCAGGTCAAAGCTATCACCCTTGCAAGAACTGATATAACTTGATGGAAGTAGACTAGACTTCAGTTATTATGTCCACAAAAACTCCCTGCCTAATTTTAATTCACAACCACGTGGTGACTCAAGTAACACCTCTCCACCTTAAGGTCAGGGACTTTAGACAGTACTGAGAAGTAGATGTAGTTCGAAGGAGAAGAAAACAGGTGATAACAACAGTAATCTTCACCATTAATATGCTATTTTGATACGGTGTTTGGTAAAATTAATAATTGCTAAATGTATCCTGGTCCAAAACAAACTTTTGCTTGGAAGCAAGGATATTTTACGTCACGTGTTTAACCGAGCAGTCAACAGCAGAATCCTCTAGATCTGCAAACATTAACCACAGTCTGCTGGGCTGGAAGCCTGGCTAGCTGCAAGCAAACAGGGTCATGAACCTCCATGGTGGCTCAGCTTCCCCAGGACACGGATGGACTGCTCCACTTGGTCTCTGAACTCAGGTAGAGAGACAGTATTTCAAGACTTTACCAAGCAAAAAACACAGAAAGAAAAACATGACAGATGTTGAATTTGGAAAAGTTCTATCAGATTTACTTACTTGTTGAGACCAACTCTTTGGTTCCAGATCTGCAAATGATAGAAACATGTTAGCTTGGACAAAACATTTGTGTTGTGTAAATATAAGCAAGTGCACTACTCTGGAAAAGAGCAGGATCTTGGAGTGGGAAAAATTTCAGGTGAAGGAAAAAAAAAAGCACAGATGCAAAATTACTGATAGAAACAAATGGAAGACCTAAGTGTTTACTATTCAACTGATCCTCCTTTTGCTTTTTGATTTCTGAGCAATCTGACAAATATTAAATAGCATGAAATGAGATTTCATAGATGACAGTGGAGCTTTTATTCCTGTTATAAAGAAATTCCTGGTGCTAATAAAGCAGAATCTTTAAATACTTACTGGTGCATCTTCTGTCAAACAATGAGAATGGGCCGCTACTCTCATTTATTGTAACTCAATAAATAAATGCAGGTTTTTGATGATCATACTATCACTGCTGCTGACTATAACCTCCTTTCCTTTCATCTATGAAACCCAGCGTCCTTAAGCTCATACAACACATAAACATATCCATGTCATCTCAAAAGTTCAATTCTCAGCTGCTTTGTGGAATTTCCATCTTAACAAATATCACAGATCTGGCACCATAACACGATTCTATCTTCTATATCATAAGAATAAAACCAGAAAACCAAGTGACATCTCATTTAGATTATTATTGTTAATGTGAATGTTGCACAACATACAGAAATACATAGAAGTATATGCATGCATCAAAAATAAAAGAAATGGCACAATTTCTTTTCCTCTTCATACACCACATGAAAGTCAAATACTGAGAATGTGAGACACAACTCCTTGGCTTTTCTACATGTAAAACATCCTGGCTGTGTGGGACAGTGGAATTGCAAAGATCTTTTGAAAGAGATGTCTATGTTAATGATTGGACTTTAATTCTTTTCAAAGTGTCATATTCTCCTACTTTTACGTGTTCTACTATGTTCTCTCCAGGTGCCCCTTTCTGGTTAATTCCGTATTAATAAATAGATTACTGCTAATGAAATTAGGACCATCACCATGGTAATTGTAGTAAAAGGTCATTTCTGTCTCATTTTACATGTATATGATTAAAATTTAATCATGCATGTACCAAAAAGCTACAAGTTGCCAGTAAAACACACACACATAGATGAGAACACCCCTTTGCCTTCAGATCAAGGACAGAGAACCGCATTCCCCACTCTCATCTTCCTCACCACCGCTGTAAAAGATGGCAATGAATCAGTCAGTAAATCCAAGTGTTACTCACCTGGTGGTTGCTCACAAATTTGTCCAACAAACACAGTCTGCTTTCTCAGTTTATCATGTTAAGCCCATGCAGGGTTAATTTTGAATTCATACTTAGAGGTACTTCCATATGGCAAAATGTTTGAGCAGTTGCTTAAATTTTTAATTGAGTGGGATTTTTTTGGATGCAGGCCCGATTTATTGTAGTTAATTTGCATTTGGAAGTAGATTATGTATTTTAAAGGAAAGTTTTCAAAAGCAACTTTACAATTATAGATCGTTTTGTGATAAAAACGAGTGACTCAATGGGGGGAAAATATGCAGTCAGCACATTGAAATGAAGACACAGCCACGCACAGAAGGAAGACATGAAGAGTTCTTGAGCTCAGGTCACCATTCAATGTATTCTAACTGAAAGACACAAACTTGAGATCTATAATGTGGTCAATAGTAATTTACAGCACTGTAGTATGCGTTAGAGGCGTTTATGAAGCAAAGGAATTTTCTAAAGTAGTGCTTTTAGAGCAGTGAACCATCTACGCCAGATCTTTTTTGCTGACTACTCAGAAATCAATTAAATATTTATTATGATCATCACAATTTACATTTATTACCAGCTAGTTCTAATAAAACACTACCTTGTCACAGAAGCCCCAGCTGAGTGATGATGATATTTTATCTCCTCCAAAAGTATTACACATTCCTGTAAAGGCAAATTATTAAACAGTGAAAGCCAATTTGAACAATACATGTGATATCTGTCATTACATGTTTAAGTGCTTTGTCAGCTATACCAGTTTGCTTCATTGGAAAAGAATCCACAAAATATATTTCTTACATTTTGGTTAACTGAGGTACAAAGCAATAATTGTGCCATGTTGGGAGATGCAATTTTACTTTTTTTAAACTCCTAGTTCTTCAAGTCAAAAGTAATACCTGTAAAACTCAGTCTTGACACCTGTACTAGAGCCAGAGTAATTTGTAATAGGTTTTAGAATTAGCTAAATCTATATTAAATTACCTGTTACATTTAAACAGAGGCCCATCTGGAGTTGAATCTGTGGAGGGATGTGAAAGTACAAGACAATGAGCTTCAACAGGTCCATCAACAGCAAAAAGAGATCTGGGGAAAATGTGGGGCAATTGCTGAAAAGAAGAGGGGACCTGGTGACATGACATGCAGAGAAGTCCAAGCTGCTCAGTGCCTCCTTCACCTCAATCTTGCCTGGTACAACTGGCCTTCAGGAATCCCACCTATAGCTGACAGGGCAGTAAATAAATGTGTGCCACTCTTCTCAGGGGTATCCGGTGGTAGGACAAGAGGCGCGTTAAAATACAGGAGAAACTGGACAAACATAAGGGAACATTGTTTATGCAAGGATAGTTGAACACTGGAATAGGTCACATAGAGAGGTCATGGACGCACCATCAGGGAGCTTCAAAACCCAATGGAATGTGGTCCTGGGCTCCCTGCTCTGTGTGAATGTGCCAAACTCCAGAGATCCAACCCAGCTTTACCTGTGCAATGATAAAATTAGCCAAAGGCCAACTGCCTCAGTTACAAAGACAAAAGATGGAAACATCTCTTATTGAAATTAATGGTTGGATTTTTACAAGTAGTGCATTACCAATGCCGTTGTTCTGCTTCTTTCAAGCAAATGGATAACACCAACTTATTTCTACTTCACTGTTACATGCTGGGATTGTAGATTACCTCCAAATTCAGCAAAGACTGCTGTTTTGTGTTGACAAGATTTGATGATTGTCATTTTCTGAACGGTAACTACAGATGGCAGGTAGAATGACATTACTTACATAGTGATTGGCAGTATTTTTAAAATACATTGAAAACTCTGTTTCTATTAATTATTTATTACCAAAATTGATTCAAAAACATATTAGGAAAGAAGAAAATGACAGATTACATTTACAGGAGCACAAGGACTGACTGGGCAAGTTCACAGAAAATACTCAGGTCAAGATGTCACTGAGCTTCCCAGCAGCAAGAGGCTAGAAAGTATCCTATATACTTACCCTGGTTTTAGTCTTTGAGAAACAGTCTTATTCGGTCTTTATTCCTCTTCAGGAGAAGTCTGCTTACTGAGACTGCAATATCCTTCCTAGGAAAGATGGGAGGAAAGAAAGTGGTAGGAAACAGTTACAAGAGATAAGAAACAGGAAAGGTGAGAGGAAAAGTAAGAAAGGCAGAAATTAAAAAAGTAAAATAAAATAAAAAAATAGGGAAATGGAAGAGATCTGGACTCCTCCTGTCAGCATCAATTGCTCTCTTCAAGTATGCATGACCAGTGAGGTAGTCCAGGACCAGACAATCTGAAACCCAAACTGTATAACCCTTGTCAAATGTCAAACACAGTAATGACAGTTCTGCGGCTTATGATAGTAAAAGGTGTTAGACAGGACACAAGGAATGATTTATTATTATTATTATTATTATTATTATTATTAATAATAATAATAATAATAATAATAATAATAATAATAAATTATTATTATTTTGTTATGAGGGTGGTGTGATACTGAACAAGTTGCCCAAAAATGTTGTGAATGTCTCATCATCAGAAATGTTCAAAGTAGGTTTGGACAGGACTTTGAACAGCCTGAGTGTCCCTGCTCATGGCAAGGGGTTTGGATGATCTTTAAGAGTCTCTTCCAACCCAAACAATACTACTGCAATAATATGTCCTCATGCAATTATATCAACATGATTACAAAAGGTTGTAAATAATACTGTATGACACCAATGTATTACTACAACAAATTAAGGAGCTCTATAAAAATTGTAAGCATTGCACATATCATGCAAGATGCAAGATATTGAAACAAACCTTTTAAAATCAATGACATTCAGATAGATGGAAAACAGTTTGCTTTTTTTTTCCTTCATGTGAAGATTACAGCTTAGCTACAAACAATAAGCAGAATAAAATATTGCTTTCGGCTTAAATAGATTTTGTAAGTACTAATCTGTGATATAAGCACCTGCTTAATGTAGTTACAGGTTTTAACATAATGAATAAAGAAAAAAAGCAAGATATTCATAACTTTTATTCTTGAAAACACACAAAAATAGCTAAAAATCCCATTTAGAATTCAAAGGTGAAGGAAAATAGACCAAGAAGGAATAATAATAAGGCATAAATTGACAGCACAGATGTCTACTAAACAGTTCAAGAACTACCTTCAAGTGGCATGATCTTGCTCATCTTCCTTGTGGAAAACAACAACCGGTATCCAGCATGCTCAGTAAGAAAACAAGGCATTCGCACTGAAAGACTTGAGTAGTTAAGGCATCCTCCTACAAAGAGCTGCTGTCTGATGCACAGCCCTCTACACAGAGAGCACCCATGGCCACAGATCCCTATGAGAGAGAAAACACTCCCCTTCTTAATTTCTTCTTAACTTCAGTACTGTTGCCTGAGCCATATTTTTTAAGTAATAAAAACACTGAATGTCTTCATTTTAGTCAGTAACAAAGGTTTGAAACCAACAGTTTCATGGCATGTTGTTTTCCTTTCCTACTTACTTATCCATTTATTTCCCAGACTAAGCAAAGCACAAAGATGCAGAGTTGTCGTGTAAGACACACACAGGTGCACACACACACACTGTGCTTCTTCTTCCTCCTTACCAATAAGAAATTCCATGGGACCTGTAGAAACAAGGCCTCCAAAACCACGTGCTTTCTACCCAGAAATCAGGATTTGGAACAATACATTTTTTAACCAGAAGTATTACTGGTAGTCATTTTGGGCAGAAAGGGGGAATTTTTATTATTATTATTATTTTTTAAAGCCCCAAGTGTAATTTCATTTATATCAAAGATCTCACTTATGTGAGACCATTTTTCTTACCCCATGCCAACCTCCCTTTGCACTGGCACAAGGGTTGATCAAAGTGGAGGAACTGATCTGTTGCCAGCAACCTGACAGCCTTATACTGACTTTTTTTTCTGATGGGTTTCCTTTAGGATTCTGCAGCTTTCAGTGTAAATTCAGTTCTGGCTTACATAAATGCAAAGGGCTTTAGGTATCCTCTTGGGCTGTATGTAAACTCAAATTAGACGTTTTTGAGTTACCGAACACCTCCTTTGCTTCAGTCTTTACTGCTAGGATTGGAATCCCAGACCCTGGAGGTAAGAGAGAATCTGGAAAGGAGAACTGCCCCTGGGTCAAGGAGGATCTGGTGAGAAATTAACTAGGCAAATCAATGGGCTCTGATGGGATGCACCCACATGTGCTGAGGGAGCTGGTGAAAGTGACTGCCTAATTGCTATCATCTATGTTAAGGGCACAGAGAATGAAATAGGTGCCTGAAGACTGGAGGATAACCAATTCAGTCCAGTCTTCAAAAAGGGCAAGAAGGATCCAGGTAACTGCAGGCCAGTCAGCCTCACCTCCATCCCTGGAAAGGGGAGGGAACAACTTGTTCTGGATGCCATCTCCAAGCAATTGAAAAAGAAGAGGGTTATCAGGAGTAGCCAGTGTGAGTTCCCTGAGGGGAAATCATGCTTGATCAACCTGGTAGCCTTCCACAGTGACATGATTGGCTGGGTAAATGCAGGGAGATCAGTGGGTGTTACATATCTTGACTTCAGCAAGGCTTTTGACATTGTCTCCCATAACGTCCTCATAGGTAGGCTTCAGAAGTGTGGACTGAGAACTGGCAGAGCTCAGAGGGTTGTGATCAGCAGCTCAGAGCCTGGTTGGAGGCCTGCAACTAGTGGTGTTCCCCAGGGGTCAGTGCTGGACCTGATCTTCTTGAACATCTTCATCAACAATCTGGATGGAGGGACAGAGTTCACCCTCAGCAAGTTTGCTGATGATACAAAGCCAGGTAACTGAGACACCAGATGGCTGTGCTGCCTGCCATTCAACAGGACCTGGACAGGCTGGAGAGCTGGGTGAAGAGGAACCTGACGAGGTTCAACAAGGGCAAGTGTAGCATCCTATCTCCTACCTGGGAAGGAATAGTATGTGCACCAATACAGGTTTAGGAGAGAACCTGCTGGAGAGGAGCTCTGAGGAGCAGGACCTGGGTGTTCTGGTGGCCAGCAGGTTGGCCGTGAGTCATCAGTGTGCACTGGGGGTCAAGAATGCAGTGGTAACCTAGGGTGCATTACAAAGAGCGTGGCCAGCAAGGCAAGGGAGATGATCCCCCCCCTCTGCTCTGCCTTGGTGACACCACTTCTGGAATACTGTGTTCAGTTCTGAACTGGGGAGCCCAAGACAGAGAATTTCTATGAGAGCCCAGCAGAGGGCCACAAAGATGGTTAGGGACTGAGGGGCCTGGAGCATCTCCTGCGCAGGGACAGGCTGAGAGGCCTTGGGCTGTTCAGACTGGTGAAGACTATGAAGGAGATCTTACCAATGCTAAATATCTAAAGGGTGAGAATTAAGTGGATAGGGCCGGGTTCCTCTCACTGGTGCCCAACAAGAAGGACAAGGGGCAACGGGCACAGACTGGAACACAGAAAGTTCCATATTAACATGAGGAAGAACTTCCCTGTCAGAGTGACAGAGAACTGGAACAGAATGCCCAGAGAGCTGATGGTCCCCTTCTCTGGAGATATTCAAGATCTGGACACATTCCTGTGTAACTTGCTGTAGGGAACATGTTTTATACAGGGGCTGGAGGATCTACAGAAGTCCCTTCCAACCCCTCCCAATTCTGTGATTCTCTGTGGCTTTCTCTCTTAAAGTAAGCTTCTAGTTCCTCTTTTTTTTTATTCCTTTAATGTCATTTTCCCTAACCTGATGCTAACATTAATACCGAGAAGTAATAGCAGCATTAAATTGAAAATACTGCTCTGAGGGCATGGGAAGAAAAACAGAACCTGAAACATCTCTGTAGGACAAAAAAATAAATAATGTTTTCTAGTTAGCTTGCATTTAGAGGAAATAACAATCACTACTCAGTGGGATTCAGTTCATTCAGTTCAGAGAGGATGCTCTACACCCTCTTTGACTTTAGGGGCCTCAGGAAATGTTAATATTAAATAATTAAATTTGAATCCTATAGTTCTGAGAGTGTACCAAAGCCAACAAAACAATAGTTTGGGGAAATCTGAAGGCAATGGAAATAGTTGCTCCTGAGTTGCTCTTCAGTTGTGATGTCCTGCATATGTCACGGCAGCTGGGCTGCTGACAACCTGGTGAAAAAGGATTTCATAAAAGCCAAACTAGAAGTACTATTTAAAATTTTCTTCTTAAGTGCATAAAGCTTTAATTAGCACTGCTTGGCTGGAAAGCTTATAAATATTTGAACAGTAGTAAGTAGTTTACTTTTACATATAGCATAAATTGGGGTCACGTCATTATCAAAATAGCAGCATCTTCTCCAAGATCATTTTCAGAGGATCATGTTTCCTGATCAGTACTGGGAATAACTCATTTTTGTGAGAGCCACTGAATCTTCATAATGTACTTTTAACCTTTTAAAACATTGCTTATATCCAGAGCTCCATTTATGTCAGAACAGACTGTTCCATGTGACTTTTTGAGGCACATGTCAGAGTTATGTTTTAATCTGTGGTTGCAAAGATAATTGGCAGAGTTCCACTAAATATTAAATATGATTCCCCATGAAGGTTTTAAACCTGATTGTTGAGTAAGTGCATAACCTGAGAGCTTTGACTATTTCATTTCAGACATTTCTATGCTACAGTTATGTATATAAATGTTACCAGGGTCAAAATGTTTTCCTGGGGAGGAAAAGAAATATCTATAATTAAACAAACAAAAACTTATCCCAGTGAACTTGCTCTAATTTGCTCAAGTTTCTTACATACCAGGCATCATTTAGAAGAATTTTGGGCCGAGTAAAACTCCTCTGTGACCGCAAATGCGCTAGTAGCTACACAGGTGGTAGGGATTCCTTTACAAACACTGTGCTATTCCCAGCTGCTCTCTTCTCTCAAGTCATACAAGGTTCATTTCCCATTACAACTCTTTGTCATGTAGCATACCTTCAACTCCAAAGCCTGTCAATGTTACCTCCTCTCCACTGGGGATCACATTATGAAATCAGGTGCTCCATTTTCTATTCATTTCATTCATAATGACTAGTGGATGGGATCCTCAGCCTTCTATGCCTGTTAGTAGTTTCCTGGACATTTCTCACTGAGTGATTCTCTGTGCCTTATTCAGGCTAATATTTAGTCCAACATCAGCAAAAGTATTTTCACTATACTCCTGCAATTGAAATCAGATGTAGGACCTCCCGATGCCAGAGATGTACTTGTATAAGCATGCTTATTTGGTGCAAGACAGAGTAAATATAATCCAAACATAACAGGATTCCCTGTCACTCATGAAGGTATTTGATTTGACCTTACTGTGTTCCTGTTATGCCTCAATATTGCTCTTAATCGTGTTGATGCATTTTGGCTGCACTGTGAAAAACACTTTATTATTACTATTGCTTACCTGAAATCCCACAGCAACAACACATTGTGTCGATGGTGTTATCTGCTCAAGCTAAGAACCAAACAAAACCTCAGATTTGTTACACACCTGTAAAGCATACACATCAAGTTTCACATGGAGAGACTACATCATACATAGGACCACTTGCAACTTTGATTGAGGTGAAACATATATTTTTAAAATATTCTTCACACACACACACACACACACACACACACACACACAAAAAGTTTATGAAAACCCAGAATGTTCCAGTAAGATTTCACTAAGATTTTATGTCATCTGTCTAAAGGAGCTACTACAAAAATATGTTCTCTATAGACATCAGTGTAATTGCATATCACAGATACCTTCCCCTGCTGCCTTCTGTAATGTCCTCACATACCAACATTGCAGGGAAAGTCAAGTACAGTAATTATAAACCTACTCCAGATGCTCAGTTAGATAAGAATTTCTCTGAGGATCGTTGTTGAAATTAAAAAGAAGCAGCTAGGAACTGCGAGCAACTGGACACATTAGAAACCCTTCAAAATGGTAGGAAAACATCCTACTCCAAGGAGTCATTCACATCTCTCGCATGAAATTGACTGAATTTAGAATAAGAGTAGTACTGGAGCACAAAGAGAAGCCATGCACCTGTTTTGGCAGCCAGTGTTTTGTTCCTGACTCCAGTAGCTCCGTAGGTCATAGCCAAGCTTTCTGTGTGTCCTCCATTATTTTCCTTGTTGGTTTGAAAGGTGCATTCTCCTGTTGGAAAACCGCAAAGGATTGGCATGCATGACATGCTGCAACTTTCTGCTACCCTCCTGGGTCTTCCTCTGTGCTGTGGAGTCATGTGGACTTAACAACGGATTCCTCATCGTTACACCTGGGTGAAGAGCCCTGGGAGCAGCATGCTGAGTGCATTTACTTGGCTGTAATTTCTGATGCTGTCACATGCTCATTTCCAGTCATACTGCATCCATATCAGTATTAACACTTCAGTTACAAATGTCTAAACCATGAAGAATTATTGATTTAATGCCAGTATATTGGAAGTACACAGCTTACTATCTAGGCCTCCGTTCCAAAACCATCACTTCCTAGGTGATGCCATCTGGAAAGCAATGTATAACGCAGAGACCAAACCTGCAGACAGAGCCCCTCCTTGGAGAATATAAGGGGTATACCATCAGCTGAACTCTTAAATTTGGCTCCCCATTTTTAAGCATGACTCTAAATCCCATTGGAATCTCACTTAGGATGGATCAATTCTGAATTTCTTTCCGGTTTGTTCAATTTCTGTCACTGTCACCATGGTGATAAGCTCTACAGGAATTAACAGAATCATTTAAAATATGTTCAATAGTCACCCGATATCAATTTTAATGTGTGCTATGCTTTAGGTATTAGTTCAGAATACTGCTAATATTGAGATAGCATGTACTACTGTAAATGCCATTAAACTACATTGATCCATCTCCTAATAGCATCAGAAGATATTTACTACCTTTTAGCATATAGTATCTCACTTTTTTTGGTCAAGTTCCAAAGTTTAGCTTTGCATATGGGCAAGCCCCATAGTTTCCTATTTATTTATTTAAGAGGAGAATTAAATCATAGAACTGGGGCATTATCCACGGTTATTAGCAATGCACTTCAGCTGAAAAGGCTTTAAGGATTTATTCAGCAGTATCAGCGGTAGTTCCACAGACTGCCTCTCCATTTTATGTTCTTTGCATTATTGTGCACTGGTTTTATTTTTCCATCATACTATTTTGCTATTTGCATTCACTTCAGTAGGGGACTATATGCGGTGAATTTTGAGCATAGAATTATCCAAGGAACGTATACATACCTTGCTATATTTGGCATGAAAAATAAGGAACAGAGTTTGCAAACAAGAAAATAAATAAGCTAGATATATCATAAACAATATGGGGGAAAAAGCATTATTTAATCACAGGCAGTAAGACATCATTATCTTGGAGTTAATGTTGCCAAGCAACATAACCAGTACAGAAAGCTACATAGCAAAACAGTTACTGTTAATGAATCACAAGTATGGTAATGTCCAAAGTAACATAGATTACATTGATAACATTATTGTATTTCATGCACAATTTTATTTGTACAAGCCAGATAAGTCATTATAAAAGTACAACATCTCATTGCCTTTTCTTCATTAATTTTTAACTTTGTTGAGCCATTTATCACTATCCAATAACACGGTATAGAATACATAGTCCTAAAGACATGAGAATGGATAGCAGAATAAATATCAAGCGAGGGTAGAATTTTTAAAATACATTTTTTTTTAATTCTCATACTGTGGAAAATGCCTTACCTGAAAACCTCGTGTGCTGCTCCCTACCTCATAAAGATGTTTTGGTTGTGGAATTTAAAAACCCACTAGGAATCTTGTTTTTTAGGACTAAGTCCGACTTTTTATTGCAGGTGCATCAGATAATTTGCCCTACAGGCATAAAAACCCCCCTAGGAACTATCAGCAGAAAGACAAAATCAGTAAATTACACTGTCTCCTTAAAGCACTTGGCTGACAAGTTCAATTTCATAGAACACCCCAGTACTTAGAGATTCTGTTCCAGGTATTTACTAAATAAGGACCCTGATATGAAGAGATTCTAAACACACCAAAATGATGACTGCCACACAATGCCAGAAAAAAAACCTGTCCATGTCAAGCAAAGTAGATAAGCTGCACAATGGAATTAATTCATTACTGTCTGATTCTGCCTTGGTGAAAGTATTTTTCAGATCAGGCATTGCTAAGAGCCCCCACTGCCAGCACCACCTTCATGAGAAGTCAGAGATTCATCTGCTGCTGCTGCACTAAAGCAAGGCTGTCTTTATCCAGTCTTTAGATTTCTAGTTTAAAATGAGATCGGCAGGATCCAGTTTCAGGCCCAAATTAAAAGATTTTCTTAAAACCAAAAGAATTTGCTGTACATGTACAATCACATGCACCTGTAAGCCCTATTTTTTAAAGAAGCTAAACCTGTGCTTCAGCATATACATATAATGTATCTGCAGCTTCATAAGTTTGAGACTGAAATACAACTTAATCTAAATAAAAACCACAGCAGCTATTTCACTACTCCTTCTCACAAGATTCACAGTATCTACAGTGATTAGTTTCTAATAATAACCAATTATTTGGTTTTCTCACAATTCCCTCCATCTTCCACACTTGGTAGGCTGTGGTTGGACATGACCTTTTATTGCACCACCTCCTCCACCTCCTGCTTTCTACCTACAGGTTGTATTCAAGGTTAATCTTGGCCTTTGGGGTCTTCCAGTTAGAAATAGAAGAAGTTACCATTACTTTAAAGATACAAATTGCGTAACTCCGAAGGTCTTTGTTGCTTCATATTCATCCTGAGGGCTTTTATTCCTGAGCATTTTTCTTCAACTGGTTCATTGGCCATAAAGCACTGCAGCAAGACAGAAAGAAAAAAAAAAAACAACAAACATTAAATGTCCAGTGAAAGATTTCTGCTGACTTCAGTAAACATTAGATCAAGCAAATAACCATCCATCAAATAATGTTGATTAATGAGTTCCAGTGAGAATAGATTTCATTAGTGAAGCTAACAGAAAAAAAATACCCATTCTGGTTTTTCTGTCTTTTATAGGATGGAACACAGAGTTATAGCACCAGGGCAGTGACCTTTTTAGTTGGTTACCAGCTTATAGCCTCAATGAAAGGAACTATTACACCAACATCTTACATAGGAACCACAGCAGAGGTCAAATAATTAACAGTGCAGGGAGCATGGGGTGCATTTAACAAACCTGAAACCAAACATAAGTCTTCTGCAACCCAGCTGAATGCCTAAGAGAACAATTAGCCAGCCCACCACAGACAGAGCCCTCCCTCTTTGATGGATATCAGCTGTCCGGCTTCCATAACCTCTGCAGCACACAGCTTTGCGTAAGGCCAGGTTGTGCTCTGGGCTGAACAAACATCCAGATTTCTTTAGCTTAGGTTCACCTTCAATCAGATAACACCAGCTTTTTGTTCCCTTAATTCTGTGCTCAGTAGGAACAGCCATCCATCTCCACTGGCATTACCTAAATCGTTTGTTTGGACTAAGAACTTTCCAAATCCACACATGGAAATCATTTGTGTTAATAACAGCACTTTTTCATCTGCTGATTTTTTTTTTCCTTCAGTGACTTTTACAAACACTACTTTTAACCAACCTTATTGTTCCATCTTACTTAAGAGCTATTTAATATAATAGCTTGCT
>JAPSGF010000007.1:24720939-24813500 GCA_035772895.1 Perdix hodgsoniae
GGGGGGGGAAAGGGAGAACCATCATTTTCATGGCTCTGTAATAATAAATAGTTATCACAACCACCTAAGTAAATGACCCCTCTAGCAATTACTACATCTCTGGAGATGATGAAATTGTGTTTCTTGCGTGGTCTCCTTAATGCACGTCTAATTTTAAGGACAAGCTGTTATCTTCCTCTGATCAGAAACTCTTTCTTTTTTCTCCCTGAGCAGGACACTGACCTGAGGTCTCTCTATAACTCGTGGTGACTGTTCTGTGTTCTGAGTGCACCTCAGCACCCACAGAGCTCTGCTCCCTCAGGTGATGACAGAAATCAGCTGATCACTGCCTCACATTTTTAATCCAAAATAACCAGTTCAGGACAAAAGCACTAAGAAAAAAAACCTTTGCTCACACCTAGACTGAGCTAGAATTTCTTTTTCCAAATGAGGGCTTACTTTTCACACGCTTTGCCCTTCTTTCACTCTTTTTGACATGAACAAAACAAGCATTCAAGGCTGGATCAAGCCCACTGAATGCCTGGGCAGGATCTTTGCTCTCCCCCCAAAGTGTTGCATTTTAGTGGAAGGGGATACAAACCTGGCACAGTTTGGTTCCTACCCAGTGACTGAGAAGCTACCTCAGATGGCATCAGAGGGAAAAAATGGCATCTCTTAGCCCACTGCCACTCACCTCCATTCCTTGTCCCCACCAGTCAGACCTGCTCATTCCATCCTGTGCATCACGATTTGTTTTCCAGTCAGCTCGCTTTGCAAGACAGTGTGCCATGTTGTAGTCATATTCACCCTTAACCACAACACTTCGTCTGCCTTGAGCATAATTCTCTGAAGTGCTCCAACATGTTTTTCCTTTATACCTAGTTAACATTTCATAGTTCAAACTGTGGAAGTGTGAGATTTTTGTTTCCTTCCTCATTTCACACCCCAGCATCTCCTTTTGAACTGTACGCTTTTCTTCCTCTGAACCTTCCCGGTTGTGCAATATGGTTGGCTGCAAATGGCACATGAATTATGCACCCAGCGTTCCCCTTCGTCTTTTAAAGGCTCTGAACAATTGTTCAATCATTAAAAATATATGCATAAATAAAATTAATTGAATTAAAATAAAAGTAATCTGAAAATATTCTGCACCTGGTACAGTCCTTTTCCCTTAGGCACATGGGAAAAGCTCTGCTTTAATATCTGAGAGCTGTGGCTTTTTATCCTTCTAATCTCATAATCATCATTAATGTTTTTAAATTCCAGATGGTAGCTACCAACAAACTTGGAATAGAGAGCAAAAATGACATACTCCAGTTTTCATTTGAAGCTTGATTTGAGAGATTATATGCTTCTGTGCATTTCCAAGCCATTGCCACCAGTTTTCTGGACTATGCCCAGTTCTCAGTAGCCTGCATAGGAAAAAAGTTGCCAATATTTTTGAGATCTCAAAAGTATTTTCATTCTAGATTAAATACAATAATTTTTTCTTCTCCATTGAAAAAAAAATGACTTGCACTAAGTTTGAATTTCAGCACCAATTAAATTCCTTCTGGTTGGTCATTACAATTCCAAAACTCTGCATGTGAAATTCTAGGTAAAATGTTTTGGCTGTTTTTTTTCCTGAAAAATGTTTCCAGTTTGACAACTGACATTTAAAAAATAAATCATAATAATGGCAAAGATTCCCACTAAGTACAGTATGATGCATTTTGTGTCATTGTAGACCTGCATCCCAAATCTCAACAGTCCACTAGTGCTTTAAGACAAGAAATGAACCTGACTGTAGGACTACACAGCTTTAATGGCTACACATTTGATTATAGTTACACTTTATTTAGTCTTGGAAGGCATGAGAGAATTGAACTTACCATTTCATAGAAAGTAAGCTCACTCAGCAGTCATAGCTCATGAGACCTGTACTACTTCACTGGCATTATAAGCAAATTCTGCTCAGGTTCTGAGCTTTCCATTGAGCTTTTTTCTTTACTGTGCCCAACATTAAGAGTAGATGTTAAGTTTCATCATACAGCTGAAAATCAGACATCCTATTTATTTAGCAGAGCTGACTAAGCTCCCTTTGACAACCAGTGATGAGCTCCATTTTGCAAGCAGCAACTGGACAAAGGAGCAACACGAACCCTGACACTGAAGGGTTAATTAGAAGTTTCTCTAATCCATGAGATTATATTGTACTGATGATACAACAAGGCCACACAGTTTATTGAAAACATATGTTCTTACTTTTAGCTGACTCTTATGTTTCCAAATTACACTGTGCTCCATAAGAATTTGTAATAGCTGGCACCTTATCAATTGAAGTTAATATTAGCAATTTCAAATTTCCTATACCATTAATGCTTGTTTTCTCAAAAGATGAATTTATCCTTAATGCAACACCAGTAGAATGCCAAGCTTATATGAGTGATGGTAAAAATGAAGTATTTTATTTTACAAACCAGCAGTCCTGAAATAGCCACATTAGTGTAGCAACAGTAAGTACAGAGCTCACAGAAACATGCTGAGTTTATTTCTCATCCCTTGATGGCCTTGTATGTAGCCACATGAATGGAAAAGTCAATCATTATCAGCACAAGCCTGGCATTAACTCTTTTTCCAGTTTCTGATTGTTATGTTTTTACTCAGAGGCCAAACAATAGAGACTGACTGCTTTTCTCAATTCTCAGATCCAGCTCCTGTTGAGCCATAGCAAAACTACCAGTATGCTGAATTGGTTCTGATTGCTTCTCACATTCCACCAATATACTTGAGTAGGCAAGACCTTAATCGTGCTAGAGCAATAATAGTAGAGCCAAGGTATTTCTTAAGAAACGAACCCATTTAACTATTTATTAAAAGTACACCTCCTGACTGTCCCCACCCACCTGCTTCAGCTCATATGGTCGATTACTTCTGGTGTGCACTAACTAGACTGCTTTCAGATGAAACTAAATTGGAATTGCACTTCAACTGTAAATAAGCATTCAGTTCACAGAATAAGATCCTAAGTGATCAGATCATTAAGTCCCTCATGCCTCCAAAATGCACAAATACTGAGTATCTTGAGCCTGCACCAACACCTGCATGTTTCTGTAGATGTACATCCACTGATCCAAACAATTTCCTATGCTGACACAGCCTACAGAACCAAAAAAGCTCACAGATCAGTCTTAAGTTCCTTCTCACTTTGGCACTGTAGAAAAGTAATTCTCTTTCTATTCCTACTGTCAAAACAGAAGATGGAACAACTTCTGACTTACCAGGTCAGTACAGTCCTCAAGGCTTTGCAAAATAACAAGCACTTCAGCCTAAGGCTTGCCCTCTCAAAAAAGACAAATATAGGCCATACATACACAAATATATGCATCAATTACATTTTGTAATTTGCTGAACACTTCTGGAGATGATATTATCAGCTGAGAGAGAGCAAGGAACGTATTCTAAGTGTTAATACTTGCAAACTTTAATGCATATTTTCATAAAGTATATATGTCAATATATACTTTATGTAGTATATATCAATTAATTGCAAGAAGCACTTTAAATTACTGGTTTGCATGATTCTAGCAGAATTAGCCTGACCTTCCTCTACAGAGAGATCTTTTCAGGTGAAATAGTTGGCTGTTCTCATCTGATCTCAAACTGAGCCACTTCCCACCTCCCACAGTAAGCTGTAGCCGTGCTCCTGCTGTAACGTACTCTGCTGAGCAGGACTGCTCGTACATTAACAACTTCTTGCAAGAATTCACAGGCTCAAAACATAATCAGGGTGACCCATTTTATGCATTTAGGCAATTTTCAGACTGTGCTAAACAATGTGGAAATATAGCACGTATCAAGCTTGTTCCAAACATGGGGTGGAGGAGATGTTTTTCTTATTTCTTTTGGAGGTTTTGTTGTTGTTGCCATTCCATAAAGATAGCTAAAACAGGGTTGCTAATGCCATGGCATTTTGGAAATGGTGCCTATTATTTTAAGGCTTGTTTGATAAATTGCCATCATTAAGAACTTTGAAATGACTGGGTCCAACACAGCCATGCAGGTAAATCAGAGCAGTGTGATGCTTGCCCTTGGCTCTTGTTGAGAAAAGACTGCAACCCAACTCAGGCACACGTAACAGAATGGGCTTTCTGTTGCTGCATCACTACCATGTAGGATGGAAAAGGCACAAAGGACAGTATAGCAGAGCAGTGACAGCATATATGAATAATGGGAAATGCTTTTTTACTCATCTATGCAGTAGCATGCAAACTTTCTCACCTATTCCTTCCCAAGGAAACAGAATTTGAGTCTTAGAAACCATGTAATCAGTGACTCAGTTTGAAATCAAATTAGAGTTAATGATAATAATATCAAAATAAATCTCTCTTGGATACTGAGATAGCTAATAACATACACACAGTTCATACTTGAAACAAACTTGGAGAAATGCTCTATCTTTACCCAGTGCTTAACTCCAAAGGTACAGGATGAAGACACACAGCACATTTTGGTAACATTGAGCACAGTGAATACCACTGAGCTTTATCTCTAACTTTAGATCAGCATTGCTGCCCTGCACAACCTTACAGTCAGTAAAAGGAGAAATGTGTTTTCAAGAGAGATGCAACATCAAAGCCCTCGAACAGACAATTCCTCTTTTATTTCTGCAAAGAACTACATTGAAGAACCTTACTTATGTGACAAACATTAAATGGATGAAATTTAGACATGGGACTTAGCAGGTCCACATAAGGAAGGTTCGCAGTGTGGGTTCACAATGTTTGTCCTGACCAAATTTTAGAATGTGCAAGATTCTTTTTTTTTCCCCCCCTTTTTAGTATTTATCACGTAGTTTGACTGGACTCTTAGTCGATATATAATGTATAATTTTATATCTACACAAGTATAAATTTTCTTTGCTTATTAAATAAAATCAAAGGCTTACTGAATTAATACACAAGCCATCATTAGATTCACATTTTGTTCTCTCCAGCCTTATCTCCTCTAATATTTAAGATTGCTGGTGTCCAGAAACCCATATCCACCAGAAGCCTTTGCAGGTAGTTATATTACTCAAATACTGAATAGATGAAATAGATACTCTCTTTAAATGGAATTCAAGTGTGACAGAACAGAACACTTTGTCTTTGGTATTTATGATTTTACTATCACATCTATAAGGAGAAAATACACTTTATAGACCAGATGTTTCTGGAAGAATTCATCACTGTCAAAGCAGCGCTCCTGCCTTTAGGAATTTCAGAATGGCAGCTGAAAAGGTGTCCTATTTCCTATGTTTTTAATATGATATTAAAATATTGTGTTTGATTTGCTCTTAATTACAAGAGGTAAGGATGTAATCTACTTAATGAGACAAGGCTAAATATAACAGAAAGGGGTACTATAAAACCTAATGAAATTTTGCAGCTGCTTTTATTTAGGGAAATAATAAATTCTAGCCAAGAAGCTGAAGGATTGAAAGAGGAAGCAAATTCTCATCACATGCCTGAAGATTGAACTGCTATTCACCAGGGTACTAATAATCTTCGGAGCCAATAGCTCAAGATCTCATTAAAGCACAGAATAGATTAGGGATATTAAAACACTAAGGTCTGGCTGGTTGCTCAGACGTGCAGCATCTCACTAAGTGTGTTCTACTCTAGCTTTTTGTCCAGCTTTACCTAGGTGCTTTTCAACTGGGAAAGTGGCCTATGAACTTCTGTACTGCCTATTTCATTTCCCAAATTGGCAAAATCAATTCACATTTGTTTTAGGACTACAAACTGCAGTTTTTCATCAAAGGTTTCTTCACCAGTTCAGAAAATACAGTGCATTATAAAGCTTTAAAAGTATTAAGAATAACAGACATAGCAGTTTTTCAGATCCTCTCATTGTACAACCAACCTTCTCATATACAATCATCACACCTAAACATACTCTAAAATACAACAGTAGCTACTGTGTACAACCTGTCTACCTACAACCCCTAAGGCTGTAAAAGGAAAAAGAAAAAAAAAAAGGTTGCCTTTAGATAAATGAATCTCTTCCAGAAAAGAGTCATCTTGTTCCCTCATTAAAAATTGAAGGAAAACAGGCACAAAAATTGAGGGAAATAGGTAAAAGCATGGATCTTGTTCTATATAGTGTATTTATTTAATTAAATGTTATATCTTGAACAAACAGTTCTAAATATATTCACTTGATTCATCTTTTGGAAGTGCTAAAATACAGTTTGATCACTATCCACTCTGGCTAAGTGTTTTGGTGAGCATTTTGACAGCGAAAGGCTACAGTCCCATACAGCAGTTTATACCAATCTCAGCAGCTGGAAGCTCTAGATTTAAGGCTCAACATAAGATTCACTTGTTTTTGTTGTTGTTTTTAAGTGAAAATAATTAACTATTGCAAATAGAATCATAGAACCACCAAGTCTGGAAAAGACCTCCAAGATCATTTAGTCCAACTGTCCACCCACCACCAATATTTCCTCATTAAACCATGCCTGTGCTAAGCAACAAAAACAAGTGGATCTTATGTTGAGCCTTAAATCTAGAGCTTCCAGCTGCTGAGTTTGGTATGAACTGCTGTATGGGACTGTTTGTGTAGCAGAGCCTGTTGCTCCACTAATTCTAGTACCTCTGAATAGACAGCATACTTTTCGCTTTCCTTTGCTGAAACTTGCCTTATCAAAATGACTGGGGAGACACTGACAGAATCCAAATCTCATCTTCACAGGATCTATAATCTTTCTGGGTGATTTCACTTACCAATTTTTATAATGTAAAAAAAAAAAAAAAAAAAAAATAGCAACTCCTCTCTCCACAACTTCATCTCACTGAATAAGGTGATATAAGACAAAATTCTTTCTCCTGCAGCCTGAGGGAAGCTTTGTGCCTGTTGTCTCTGTCATCTAAATGACATCACATATTCTCAACATTTCCAAAAGTCCTATGTGTCTTTAGGTGATCTAAATCTCTTCTTATCACCGGCTGTACTCCCAGTTTCCAATCTCAGCAGTACAACTGAAGGTGGGCCTTATCAATTTCAGCCAACAAGCTAAAAAAAAAATTTTTCAACTTTGTTAGATGTTTTTCTCTTCTTTCAAACTTTCTTCTGCCTATTTCTTCCTTAGCTAACCTGCTGCTAAATCTCATTTTTCCCTTTCAGATTGTTCTCTAAAACATTTTTCCTCTCTCTGATCCTGAAAACACTGTAGAGACTTTTGACATTACCCATTTTCCTGCTTGTCTCTCTGGTTTCTTCGGTGTACTGGCAATACTGCTGCTGAAAGCACCTCTTGGCACCCAGTTTTGTCATTTCTTTACATTCCACATCAGATCCAGGCTTATCACTTTCAGCTTCAGAGCTCTATAGTTCCCACATATATTTAAATCTCAGGCATTAGTAGTAGGCATTAGCCTACAACGCAGTTTGAGTTCTTCATTCCAAATGCCCTGTTTCTGAGTCCTTCCCAGAGTGTATTCTGCAAGAAGAAAAAAAAAGACACTTTTTGTCAGAAATACACTTCTGAAATTCAAGAACAGCAATTATCAGTCCTACAGCTGCAGAACATATTACAGCTGATCACAGCAACACTCCATCCATGTTCAGTCTGGAATATATCATTGAACTTGTTTTACATCCTTCCATGAATAACAGCAAAACTGAACATTAACAAGGACAAAAATCAGTAATTGATTATTTGAATTCTATGAATAGGCAAGGTGAGGAACAATATCCTATATGAAGGAAAGAGAAAAAAAGGATGAAGTGGCTACAATAGATAGATGTCAACAGAAACCGTACATGTTACAAGGAAAGTCAGTTGTATCAAAGTCTTTTGGCTCTGATTCTCTGACATTGTGTTGCACAAGTTCTCCTCATTATGATTCTCACTTAAGACTTTTCTATGGAATTGAGGCAATAGCCAGTTGAACAAGGGGACTAAGATAGTATCACAGTAACTACTGTACCATCAGCTAGGTATAACCTAGAACAGATGTTTTCCACTGGACTGCCCACTGACTAGAAAAATGGGCACATCCTTAGAGACCTGAAGATCCGCCTCATCAAACTTCTACATTAGTCCATTTTCAAGACTTTCTTGAAAGGGCAGAGAAGTCATTTTAAAGCAAATGTGTAAATCCAGAAAAACTTAATTCAGAGTTCTGCTCTGGATGCATTTGTAATATTCAGTCTCTGTCTAGCATTCAGTGATAGAAGTGGATTTTCTTACCTTTCAGCCCACCTTGCCTCGTGGAGCTAATATAACTACAATAAACTGAGTGGAATTCTGCCTGCTTTTTTTTCTGGTTCTATACACATGCGATCTTATGAAAACAATACTTTCCCTAGAGCAGCCCCAAACATTACAGCTTAATGGTACCTTCTACTATTGTTAACAAGAGAAAGCAAAAATGCTGTCTTGAGTCATGCCTCAAAACAAAGGGCTTGCACTCAGAAGTCCTGTTACTTCTGAACTGAGCACACAGCTACAAGCATGCTGCTCCAAACAACTACTTTCAGTCAATTCAGGGAGAAAAGACAGCTGAAACTTAAACCACTTTCAAGCTTCACACTTCAGTGCCTGAGCAACAAAGGATATCAGGGCTGTAATAAACTTCAAGATTGTGTAATTATTTGTACCTCCCCTTCCTTTGCAGGGATACACATAGCAGGAGCCTGCTGCCTTGAACTGTACCTTTCAGACCAATAAATGTTTAAGATCATTTCTGTAGCTATATACTTCACCTCTTTGGAGAGCACATGGCGATGGTCGACAGCTTCAGAAAAACAGCACAGTCACTTAGAGAAAAACGCATGTGGCAATAACTCAGTGATCTGGAGTCATGGTTCCAGAGCTGCTCAGGCCACAGACTTGTTCAACTTTCTGTCAGATTTTTCATGTAACTGTGCAACTGCTTTCTGTATAAGGAATGAAAAACATGAGCCCGAGCCAACTGACAAGATTTATTTGCTTCTTATTGCATTCCAGTTCTCTAGACATGCATCTTTAACCATTTTTTCCTTCTCACACAGTTGTATTCCAATTATGAATATTCTGTTTCATTTTTTCTGGCTGTTACAGAAGATACTGGAAAAAAAAAAAAAAAAATCTATAGACATACATTTTTCAGTGAATTTGCTTTAGTAATACCAAGGCAGCTCTTGCATTTACTTTCCGTGAGCACTCAAACAATTGAGTTTTCCCAACATAAACACCTGTGGAGACAGAATGAATGACAAGGTCTTAAGCCAAAACATTTGTGGCAACCTAACTCATCATTCATTTAGAAATGAAGCGCACTCATTCCTTTAGTAAATAGAAAGAAACAAACTATCATGATTCACGATTGTCTACCTCTAACCAACACAACCTGAAAATTAAAAATGAGCAGAGAGCTATCTGTCTACATTGTATAAAGGTTTCCCTTTACAGAGTCAGAGCATCAAGAAGTGAAATGGAAAAATACACCTATTATCATTTAAAATATTGAGTAAGATTAAAGAAAAACAATTTTACTGTTTTTTCTTTTTTTTTTTTTTAATTCAATCCCGATTTGTTCATACCTTTCTCGTCACTATTTCTGAATGTGATCTTCAATGCACAAGTAGTGAGTCATCTTTCTTTCCTTAATTTCTTTCTCTTGTCTTTGTTGCTCTAGATCTTGTTACAAGAGGCAGGTCTTAGGGCTTAGCACACATGTTCCTCCACCACAGCTATACTTCTTCACAGTTACATTTCCCTTCCATGACACAGCCTGGTCAGAAAATCAGTTCCACAGGAACACTGCTGAAATAGGATTAACAGGCCAACAGAAGGTAAGAGGAAAATACTACAGACATGGCACATACCCATTAGATATGTCCCACAGAATCATAGAATCACAAGGTTGGAAAGGACCTACAAGATCATCTAGTCCAACTGCCCTCCCATCACCATTACTACCACAAGCTACTAATCCATGTCTCGTAGCGGCATCACCAGTGCTGAGTACAGGGGATGATCACCTCCCTGCTCCTGCTGGCCATGCTATTTCTAATGCAGGCCAGGATGCTGTTGGCCCTCTCAGCCACCTGGGCACACTGCTGGCTCACATTCAGCCAAGCATCAACCAACACCCCCAGGTCCCTTTCCTCTTCACAGTCATCCAGCCGCTCATCCCCAAGCCTGTAAAGCTGCATGGGGTTGTTGTGGCAAAGTGCAGGACCTGGCACTTGGCCTTGTTGAACCTCATCCCATTCACCTTAGCCCAGCAATCCAGCTTATCTAGATCCCTCTAGATTGATCCCTCAGCACGGCATGGGAACAAGTTACTGCACGGAATCTAACATAGCTTGCCATATTTTTGCTAGTATGTTTAATGTCCACACAATGAGAAATTGCACATCAAACTTACAGACCGATTTTATGCTAATTACAGTCTGTGAGGGAACTAGGTAACTGGGTTGTTACAGTTCTATCTTTAGAAATAAATTAGAATTACTGCTTATTTAGAATAATTTAAGATGTCTGACTGTGCCTGTTCTAAGCATCCATTAGCAAATGGTAGCTTTTACTTGACTTCCCACTGCATTAAACAGGACATTTCAGAACACAAGAAAAAGCAACTCATCAACTAGAGTTTGAAAATAAATACACAGGAAGCAGGCATACAAAAAGAAGTGTTAAAATACATCTGTCTTTTATGCCAAGATTCATATGTAAATTCATCTCAAGAGCTACACTAAGTCACATCAATGTGTTTTCAAGATGATTAGAACGTAATACTAAAGCAATGTTAAATGGAGGGAGTTATTTTGCAATACTCAAAAGCAGAATTTGGAAAGATAGGTCTACAGAAACATTTTTATTCTGCTGCATTTAGTGTTTCTTCTCCAAAAGGGTGGTGAGGCACTGGCACAGGCTGCACAGGGAGGGTGTTGAGTCAAAGGAACCTTTAGATATGGTACCAAGGGACATGGATTAGTAGGAAAATAATGATGGTAGGTGGACAGTTGGTCTAGATGATCTTGGAGGTCTCTTCCAACCTTGGTGGTTCTAGGATTGTACTGCATAACACTTAGATCCCTTTATAGCTATGAGATCCTGACTTACATCCTCAAGATTTCTGAAGTGATGCACAGATACTGTGCGAGACACAGGAGAGCTAGAAGTGAAGCCAGGCTGCCCTGTAGTCAATGCTGGAGTAATGCTATCTATCAAGTTCTGCTATTCACTGCAAGGAGCAGTGGGGAAACATTTCCCTGCACTTATAAGCCCTTTGGTTCACAAACCTGAATCCTCTCCCAAACTGGAATGACTAAGTTTACTCCAAAGGTACTTAAGACGCAGGTAAACCACCACTGCAATCCCTTTTAATTCAGTACCTTTGAAATCTCTAAACACAGAGTTATAGAAGTTATTGAGAGACTAGACTTTTATTTATAAGGGATCATTAACTCCCTTTAACAAAAAGCATCAGCCAGCAGGCTTTAGCATGACCTGAACAGGGAGATAAAATCATCCAATCTATTTGGTTTTCTCTGCATACAAGAGGGATTCACTGAGCTAAAAGGGAAGGAAAAACAAAACAGAACAAAACAAAGCCCCATAAGCTGCTATTTGGGAAAGCTGACATATAAATAAAACAGCAGATGTTTCTGTTTGTTTTGTGAAAGGCAGTAATCGAAGATCAGTCATCCATGCATCAAACAAGTGCTCTCGGTCTGCTGACTGAACAGTGGTGTGACAGCACCTCAGTGCCCCCTCTGGGGTGCCTTCGAAGGTGACTCCTGTAGGCAAAAAAATGCCAAGGATGTACTGTTTGAGATCTGAGTAAGAAAACCACTCGGGAGTATCTACAGCACTGCTATTGTCTGGAATTACAGAAACAACCATAGGTGACTGAAGAAATTCAAAGACAAAAACAAGGCATGAATAGGATGTTATGCAAATTAAAGTCATGTGAATGCAAAGATACAACTATGCTTTACAGTTTGGTCCTGGCTGCCAAGGAAGTTCAGAGTTGATTCACCAGCTAAATCTTCCTATAGCCATTGCCTCAAAACTGCAATATTTCTTCAGTAACAGACTTTGTGGTTGAGCCAGGACAGGCAGTGACCGCAAAAAATAATTGCATCAAAAGCAAGTACTTTGTGGAAATGCTATTGTCAATTACAAAAGCAACTATGATAACAGTAAGACTAAAAGAAGAGCTCACCTCTCCAATGGCATCAAGTCTTTTCATGGCCCATCTATGGAGCAGGTACAAGATACTGTCTCTCTTTATAGGTCTTGTCTGTTTTAAAGCTCATGCATTTTAACGGGAACTCTTCAGCTTCCCAAGCACTACAGTTTGCAACAGAAGCAGGAAGAAAGCAATCTGGTCCCATACTAAGAAGATGCCTTCCTGGCTCCCAGAGGCCAGGAGCAGCCCCCAGCCCTGCCCTTGTGCTGGCAGCACGGGGCACAACCCACACCTCCCTTTTCAGGGTGCCTGCCCATCATCCGTGGAGTGCCAGCATGGCAGGTGGGGTAAATTAGGGGATTGTAGAGACAGCACAGGGACACACACAGCTACAGCACCACATATTCAAAGGAGATGCATGTAATGTAAATAGAAGAATGTGCATTCCCAGAACAATGAGTTCTTGTAGGAATTCAGCCACAACAGCCTACTGAAAGGACAGAGGTGAACATGCGACTGCCACCTTACAGGAGGCCACTGGAAAAGAGTGTGTAGATAGCTGAAGGTGTTTACTCACATTCTGTAAGGCTTTAGTACAGCCATTTATCTGTTATATCGCTACTATTAATCCTAAGTATGCAGTTCACTGACTGAGGGTTAATTACAATCTATTAATAAATCAACAAACCACTTTGATCCCTATTTGATTTAAACCATGAGTCCAACTCCTGTATAAGCACATGCACTTCTCAGTGTTTTCTGCTTGACACTTATATACAACCTTTGGCTAGAAAACACAACTTCTCATTTTCTATTTTATTTTATCCTTCTTCTCCCTCCCCTGAGAGCACTTAAGATATGCAGGAAATCAACTGGCTAGCTATCCCTGTCAAATTTCCTTCAGTGCTGACACTTACCTCCCAGAACTTACTTCTCCCCAAATTGGAAAGGTATGGATTTGATGGGTGGACTGTTCAGCCAATGAGGAACTGGTTGCAAGATCATAGCCAGAGAGTGGTGGTCGATGTCCAGATGGAGATCAGTGACCAATGGTGTTCCTTAAGCATCAGTACTGGGTCTGGTGCTCTTTAACATCTTCATCAGTGCCATGGAGTCAGTGGGATCAAGAGCGCCCTCGGCAGTTTGCAGATGACACCGAGCTGCGTGGTGTGGTGAACACACCCAAGGGATGGGATGCCATCACAGAGACCCAGACATGCTGAGCAGGGGGCCCAGGAGAGCCTCACGAGGTTCAACAAAGCCAAGTACCAGGTCTTGTAGTTGGGCTGTGGCAACCCTGACTATCAGTACAAAATGAGGATATAAGAATGGAGCACAGCCCTACCAGAAAGGACCTAGGTGTATTGGTGGATGGACATGAGCCAGCACTGTGCCCTTGTGCCCAGAGGGCATCCTGGGCTGCATCAAAAGAAGTGTGGCCAGCAGGGTGAGGGAGGGGATCTGCCCCTCTGCTCTGTGCTGTGAGACCTCACCTGGAGCACTGCGTCCAGATGGGGAGTGCTCAGTACAGGAGAGACATGGAGCTGCTGGAGAGTGTGCAGGAGGGCTGCAAAAATGAGCCCAGGGATGGAACACCTCCCTGTGAGGACAGGCTGAGAGCTGGGAGCCTGGAGCCTGGAGAAGGGAAGGCTTATGAGAGACCTGAGAGTGGTCTGTCAGTATCTGAAGGGGGGTGTAAGAAAGAAAAGGACAGACTGTATAGCAGGTACTGCGTGATAGGACAAGGGGAAATGGTTTCTAATCAAAAGAGAGGAGATTCAGATCAGATACAAGGAAAAAGCTTTTTAAACAAGTGGTGCTGAGGCACTGGCACAGGTTGCCTAAAGAGGTGGTGATACCCCATCACTGCAGACAGCCAAGGTCAGGCTGGATGGGGCTCTGAGCACTGATGGAGCTGTGGGTGTCCCTGCACACTGCAGAGTGGATGGATGTGGCCTCAAACGATTTTAAGATTCCAACCAAACTACTGGAATAACCTTTCCCTCCACATTAACAGTTTCCTAATCTGGTCCAAAATAGATCTTTTAATTAAGATTGACTATTAAATTCTTGGATTTAACAAATTAAAATTTAGGTCTTATGCTTATGCTAGCTTCCTTAATGCAGCTTTGGAACAAGATGTTCTAACGGAATTATATCCACTAAATCAGATCTTTGCATCCGGATATTCTAAGGAAAATTCATCTGAAAGATTGCTGGCTTCTCCTTCCTCCTCCACAACTGAAAAACAAGCTAAAATCTAGCTTCTAAAGAACACTGAAAAGTGCCTTTTTTATTTTAAAACTAGTTAAAAAAAAATTATGGTTCAGTTCTCAACTTCTGCTGATGACATTTTCATAAGTTAGAGGTAATCAAGGATTATTTCCCATGCTTAAAATTCAAATTCTCAGTCACAGGAACTATAAAACCTAATGCTTGGAGTACAAAACACAGGGTCTTATTATCACCCCTATATCCAAAATAGCCTTGGATAAAACATATTGACAGATCTTGTATTCAAAGACACTGAAAAAACTCAATCCTTGATGACCAATGACTGAACTCAGATCCTGTCAGCCTGAGACCTTCAAATAGTAATATTCATTTTAGAATTATATTTACACTTAATTTTTATTTTTTTTTATTGTGCACTCTTGGCTTATTGGTCAAAATTATTCTTTCCCCAAATTCACTTTCCATCTTTGCAGTCAGGAGAAAAATATTCTGTATGATGCATCAAGATGTTTAGAACCACCTAGGCTTGAAAGACACAGCATAACGCCTGTGCAACTACTTCTTAAAAGTTACTTATTTTGCAAAACCTGGTTTCTTAAACAAGCACTTAAAGTTTAAAATAACTTCCTAGACTAATAACTGGCAACTACATTCTTCTTCATTACAATTGCTGAAAGGAATAGTCATAAAGCTGGGGAAAAAAGAAGTATTACATGAATAAAAAGCCTTACATGAATAAAAAGAAATCTATTCATAATTAACTTTTTTCAAAGTTATTGATCTGAGTGCCATACAAAGAAAGTGATTAGTGGAAACCAGACCTGCCAATAACTCCAAGAAGGGGAAAAAAAACCTGCAGTTATAGTGGTGGAGCTGGTTTTCATAATATATTCATTTTGTAGATGCTTGAAATTTTAAACATTTGTAACTCACTGATGGTAACATCACATAAATTTTAACGCCTGATTTATATGAATGTTCCTATCCTCTACAACATCAAAATCACCACCTGCTCTGTATTAGTATTTAAAGTTGGCAAGCAGCCATGACGTTCACTGATCTTTTTTTTTTTCCCCCCCTTCACTTAATTTTGTTTAGCTGGAGGAAACATTACAGATTACCTCACATGCCAATCTATTAAGTGCCCAACGTTCATGCAGGCTTCAACTTCTGTGGGCCAGTAACTTGTCCTCCCCCCCCCCTCACACACCAATTCAAAAGTCAAGAAATAAAAAGGAAACTCACATCACAATGAAAATCTGTACATTCATTACATTCATTTAGTATTATAATGCATTTCAAAAATTATCAAACAAAAAATTGTTTATAAAACACTGTTGGTCAGAGAAACAAACACCTTACCTGTCAGTTGCATGCTCCCTAATTCCAGTTAGCATCGCTCCAATTAATATATTTATTACTCATTACTTCTTCTTTCCCTGCCTTTTTCCACGTTAATTATCTACACTTTTTTTTCTTCCAAGTGATACAAAGATAACCATTCCTCCATTTCTCTCTATCCAGAAGATACCTTCTCCCATTACTAAATCACGTCCGTGCCTTCCTGTTTACATATTCCACCTATGGAATGTGGAGCCAAAGAAGAGGATATCAATTCTAGAATAAATCCTTCCTTTCTTCCCCAAGAGTACCATAGAAGCACAGTAGGAGCCCATCTCCAATTAACATTTACCCAGCACATTCCCACCTCCTCACTGCCTTAACACATCTGAGTCACCAGCTGAAGTGACTGGAAATTAACCTGCTGAAGCAAAAATGCACAAAATTGCACCGTTATTTGACACTCATTTCCATAGCAGCTCACATGTGGGAAACTGAAGAGTTCCTTACAATACATAAACTTTGTCTAGAAGACAAGAGTAAAGAGAGACGGTATCTTGGATCAAGTCCATGGATGGTCTATGAGAAAACTTACTACCTTTGGGGAAACAAGCTCTTCAAGTCTTCATTTTAGGGGCTGTAAGAGTTATAAGATGACTTGTACTTTATCTCCCTTTCTCCAGTGTACTACCATTCTCTAAAGGACAATGAAAGACAAGCCCCTTCCCCTTGAACTGTTATGGATTAGGCTTGTCAAGAAGATGGTTCCCCTCCTTATCATGCTATTTTATACCTTTTCACTCCTTTCTTTCAGCCAAAATCTGGTACTGAACACCTCCTTCTCCCCCAACTCTTACATTAATCTTCCAGCCAGCTAAATACTACATAAATTGCTTCTTTCAAAAAAGTATTTTTGTAATTTTGAGAACTGAAAACTGGTTAAGCAGCAGGTGGTAACTTTAATATCTGCATTTGTCTTTGAATCATAGCTCAATAAACCCTGACTGAATATTAAGGCTTCTGCCTATCTTGTCTACTTGGACTGTGCACACCATCCTGTCAAACTCCACCTGCTGGATAATCTTCTTATGGCAGGCCAAGAGAAGTTTCCTCTTAACTTTTGTTAATACAACACCTAAAACAATGATACACCTGTTTTAATAATATACTTACACACTTTATATGCTTTTCCTTCCTACCATTCTCTGCCACTACTACAATCACGTGAAGTCATCGAGCAAATTATTTAACACCTCAGGATAATGGGCCATACTCATAATTAAAATCAATCCCTAAAAATAGTTATATACAGGAAAAGTTATACCCCCATGCAACAAGTACAGAAGTAGAAAATAAACTTTATGATTTTCAACCTCTAAAAATAGAAAAGCAGAAAGTTTGGAAAGGTCATGTATGGGAACTGCTGAATCACAGCCTGAACCTCTGATTAGCCACCTAAGGTGAGCAATATGTCAGCCCTGGAAGAACAGGTGAAAGCAATTCACCTGTGCTGCAGGAAGGGGTGGAGCCAGGCTCCACCTCTCCTAGACCCATTTAAGCGATGACTGCCAGTGGGGAAGGATCACTCCTTTAGAGATCCACTCCTTTAGAGATTCACTCCTATGGAGTTTTTGAAGTGAGCCCTCTACACAGGCAAGTACTTCATCTATTTTCTCTTATCCTCACTGTGCCTAACTCTCTTGTTTGTTCATTTTCATACTTTTGATTATACATTTATTATACTTTGATTATACTTCTCAATTATATTATTTCTCTTGATTATACAGGTCATAAATGTAGTATTTAAAGGTAAGTTAAGTTACAACTGATTTATACAACTGGTATAAAAGTTCCTAGCAATTACAAAAGAATGCCACTTGTGAACTAATTAGTTTGAAGTGTACCAGTCTGTGTGCTAGTTGACTTTTTTTTCTTGCTACTTCTCTCAGTAAACTTAATCAAATCATGATACATTCTCTTAAAGGTGGAATGAAGCATCAGCCTTCCCTGTGGCTACACTGTGCTACTTAATATTTAGAAACAATCATTTTTGCATTTACAAGTGGAAGAATAATTGAATTTTTGTGTTGCAGGTATAAAGAAGTATGAACCAAAAATATTTTTACAGCACTTATTTAACCACTTCCTTTTACATAAGTCAAACACTCAACTTTCAAGTGTTAACTGACAATATCTTCTTAAACATAATTTCCAAAAAACAAAAACCACACAACATTGGTTAGATCTGTTATTCTTCTAGAGCATGACGTAAACTTATTTGTCACCAAGTAGCATTGTTTATGATGACCTACCATCCTTCAAGAATAATTTGCAAAGACAGGGTGATGTATGCTCGAGACTGGCAAATCATACCTGGAAACAGTCTGTCCTTCTGAAATACTGGAAGAGGAATTACATTTGAGAATAGTAATTTAATCAAATTAGGAGAGCATGTACTATTTAGAACAATGCTCAAATACTTCCCTAGAAAAAGAAATGAGTGCTATTTCACACAGTTGATGCAGCACAGGCATTCAAATTCCTTGCTGTGTGCACATTATAATTTCAAAACATAACAAAATAAGTAGAAGTGAAGACTATCCATACAAGCTTGATAGGAAATTAAAAATAACTTTTATTACTGATGAAGAACTATTTTGCTCCTCTTCTAAGTTCCTCTATTTTTGCCAGATCTCCAAATGAAACCGTTGCAGGTCTCACCTAAGAAGAGGGAAAAAAACATAAGGATAATTTTTAAATTTAAAATATTATGTAAAATTTGTTTAAAGCCTATGTAATTTAAAACACATCTTCAAAGATTAAATAGTTGAGCTCCTCATTACCTGTGATTCGTGAAATTTCCAGCCAGTCAGGTAGAAGATCTGAGGTGGGGCAGGTACTGAGCCATTGCTCTTTCAATACATTTCTGCCATAGAAGGAAGGGAGAAAAAGAAAAGGTACACAGAATATCAGTATTGAGAAATAATAAATTCCCAAAGCAGTAAAATTAAGCATGGCATGGCATATTCCTCATAATGACTCTTGGTGAAATATTTGGGACAGTAAAAATATCTCATACTGGTACACCAACATTGTTCAAATTCTGTCATTAAGGTTAAAAATACCTGTACTGAAACGGTACTTAATTCTTTCCCCCACCACAGAGGTCAGAGCAGGTACGTTTTTAGAGTTGTTTCAGGTTAACTCCTCAGCTTACTTTCTCCTCAAATCTTACTTCAGGAGTAAAACAGAAGCAGAAAATTCACAGCAGACCACAAAGAAGAAATCTTTGACTTCTGCTTCCCAATACTAAACTGTTTGTGGAGTTACTCTCCTGACTCACTAGATTTCAGGGAAAAAAAAGTAATGCTTTCACTACTACCATCAGCTTTAATTGAAGTTAAGAAGCAAGCATTAACTATTCCACATCTGTAGTGCTGACACAGAAGGTTTCTGCAGTGTATACTTGCCTTACAAGTCTTCCATAACCTCAAACAATCCTGGATAGTTCACCTGAACTTCATCACTATCCTGAAAGAATTCAAAAGCTTAATTTCAGAGCATATCAAATTAAAACATTGTATTAACTTTCAGAACCTGCCACTTCAGTTCTAATTGAACACACTATTACTCAGAGAAATATACTGCCTCAACATTTCTGAAGAACTTTGTTTAGTGGCTCAAACACAATCAAGTTTTAATTGAAATGCCATTGTTCTCTTCTTAGTTAGTCAGGAGTGTGTCAAGTTCTTTCAAGCAAATCTGACATTCTCTGACACTTCTCAATGAAGACCACGCAAACTCAACTGGGCCACCAGCCAAAGTTACACTTCACTTGCTTTCACTGATCTCAGCACAGCCAAGAACAGAGGCTGATCAGACTACTTCAGAAACTTACTTAGCAAAGCACACTCCTTGCAAAAGAAAGGAATTAGTTGTTATGCTTTGCTAATGTACCTGTAAATAGTGTTTATTATATAGCTCTGATGTTTCAGACTACTTTTTACTGTTAGTTAACACAGTCAGGGTGCTAAAGCCAGCTTCTGACAGACATCCCAAATCCAATATGGCAGTGAATGGTGGCGATCTATGAAGAGAAAATCCTCTTTTCCAGCTCTGCCAGACGCAGAGGGCAGTAAAGCTCACACAGACCACCTCCCCCAAATGCTGCACCAATAAATACTCCATTTGAATTTGTTGAATCTACAGCACAGAAGAAAAAAATATACTTGTTCTTTTGTTATTAACACTATATAGCTAAGAAATTCCAGGGTGGCTTTTTTTTTAATGAAATTAAAAGCAATCTTGGATAAAAGTATTTGCAGCAGGGAACTCCTAAAACAATAACCTCAAATAATTTTCTTCCAAAAAGGTACAGTTCAACACAGTTTGGATACTTTTACTTCCTCAGATGAAGGCAACACGAGTGCCTCATGAACTCCTTAAGAGATGCACAGGCCTTGATTTCCAATAGTGATTTTTGCACTTCTATGCTGATGGCAGAGCAGTGCCATTCTTATTATGTCTGTTCCTTTTTTTGTTTGTTTATTTTTTGTTTGGTGTTTTAAATCTAGGAAGAACAGCAATATAACTAAAATGCCAAGGCTGAGAGGCTGCTTTCCTTGCCCAGATCCTACTGAGAATGTCAACCCATTCAGTTTCTTTTTTATATAAAGAACTGCCAATAAAGGCTGGTTTAGAAAGAATAGCTGTTTCACATAATCAAGCTAACAAGGCAGAAAAGGCCACAACTAATGCACCTCGCTTACTGATTTGAAACAAAAGCCCTTTAAATGGGTATTTCATTGAGCATTAATCACATTACCTCTACCCATGCTAAAAAAAATAAATCCTTTTATTGAGTAGCAAGAAAATGAAGCAGGGGAGAACAGTTTCCATTAAAGACAGTGGTGCCAAAGCAGAAAACAAGCATCCCAGGTGGAAATTCACCAAGACCCCCAGCTTCTTGCTCTTCTGGGGGCATCATAACAGGTTACTTAATTTTACTGTGGTGGTAGAAATATGGAATGGAAACGCTATGGAATATTTAATTTCCAGAGATAATGATGTACCTCCAAGAGGTTATTTTTTAAAAATACGAGTAAATAGTGGGGCAGAAAATGAGCATCCCAGATGGAAATGAGGCATTGTGATTTCTAGCTTTATTATCCCATAAAAGGATACTCCTGTCCGTATCTGCTGGATGAGGGAAAGGCTGTTGATGTGGTCTACATAGACTTCAGCAAAGCCTTTGACACTGTCTCCCACGGTATTCTCCTGCAGAAGCTGGCTTGGACGGGTACATTCTTGGATGGGTAAGGAACTGGCTGGAGGGCCGGGCTCAGAGAGTGGTGGTGAATGGAGTTAAATCCAGCTGGCGACCGGTCACGAGTGGTGTTCCCCAAGGGTCGGTACTGGGGCCTGTCCTCTTCAATATCTTTATTGATGACCTGGATGAGGGCATTGAGTGCACCCTCAGTAAGTTCGCAGATGACACCAAATTGGCTGGGAGTGTGGATCTGCCTGGGGGTAGCGAGGCCCTGCAGAGGGATCTGGACAGGCTGGAGAGCTGGGCTGAAGCCAGGGGGATGAGGTTCAACAAGACCAAATGCCGAATCCTGCACTTTGGCCACAACAACCCCAGGCAGCGCTATAGGCTTGGGGTGGAGTGGCTGGAGGACTGTGTGGAGGAAACGGACCTGGGGGTGTTGACTGATGCTCGGCTGAACATGAGCCGACAGTGTGCCCGGGTGGCCAAGAAGGCTAACGGCATCCTGGCTTGCATCAAAAACAGTGTTACTAGCAGGAACAGGGAGGTAATTGTCCCCCTGTACTGGGCACTGGTGAGGCCGCACCTCGAGTATTGTGTTCAGTTTTGGGCCCCTCATTGCAAGAAAGACATTGAGGCCCTGGAACGTGTTCAGAGGAGGGCTACGAAGCTGGTGAGGGGCCTGGAGCACAGACCTTATGAGGAGCAGCTGAAGGAGCTGGGATTGTTCAGCCTGGAGAAGAGGGGGCTCAGGGGAGACCTTATAGCTCTCTATAACTTCCTGAAGGGAGGTTGTGGTGAACTAGGGGTCAGCCTTTTCTCTCGTGTACACAGTGATAGAACTAGAGGCAATGGTTTCAAACTGCGCCAGGGGAGATTCAGGCTGGACATTAGGAAATATTACTTCTCGGAAAGGGTGGTCAGGCACTGGAATGCACTGCCCAAGGAGGTGGTGGAGTCACCGAACATGGAGGTGTTCAAGAGACGTTTGGATGTTGTGTTGAGGGATAGGATTTAGCTGGGGAGTATTGGTGATGGTTGGACTGGATGATCTTTTAGGTCTTTTCCAACCTTGATGATTCTGTGATTCTGTATGGAAAGCTGACAGGAGAGCACTGCAATAACACAGCAAGAAAATACCCGGGTGTAACACGAGCTATTCACGTTGTATTTAAACAACAGGATACATAAAGAGCTCCCAATGCAAGCAGTGGTGTTATTTATTCACTCCCCAATAATAAACCCCGCCGCTCCCAAAGCCCTAGAAGGGTCGGTCACACAGCATAAACTGAGAAACCACTCCACCTAAAGCAGAAGGGCTCTCTGTGCACGCTAACGTGACGGTCAGTAACCGCTGCCCGCTAAAATACCTGAGGTAAAACGGGTGCCCGCGCTCATAGAACCGCTCCGGTTGGAGGCGCTCCCCAAGCTGACCCACGCCACGCCCCCTGCCCTCATCCCTTAGTGCCAAAGTTCGCGCCACCGCTCCTACTGCAGCCGCCCTATTCGCGGCCGCGACTTATCTCACGCTAAGCGCATGCGCACGGCAGCCCAGCCGCCGCACTTCCGCCGCCGCGCCACGCGATTGGTGCGAACGGTGTGTCCCGCCGCGGCCGCCGTAGTGCTGCCGGCCGGCCGGCGCGTGGTGGGCCCGTGCCCGGTGGAGAGGCGCGTCTCAGGTGGGGCGATCGGCGCGGCGTAGTGTGGGGTGCGCGCCTCCGCTGCCGGGGTCGAGGAGGTGAGTCGTGCTGTGCTTCCCTCAGATAGCTCCGTGGGGAAGAGCTTTGTTCCGTTAGCTCCTAGAGAGTGCTTTACGGTATGGAGCGTGGGAAGCGCCAGCCTGAGGGCTTCCTTGGGATGGAACCTTTCGGGCTCGTTTCGGGGCCGTTAGCTGACAGCCGACCGTGATCCAGCAGTGCGCCCAGGGGGCCAAGGAGGCCGGCTGCACCCCGGCTTGTGGCAGCGGGACAGCGGCCAGCAGGAGCAGGGGGTGCCCGACCCTCCGCTGGGAGGGAGGTGGTGGGGTCACCCGGAGGCGTCCCAGAGCCCAGGGGATGTGGCAGTGCGGGACGTGGGCAGGGGGCACGGTGGGGTTGGGCTTTTTGATCTTGGTGGTCTTTTCCAACCTTAGCGATTCCTGCGTGTGCCTTTGGGAAAAATAAACTAATGTAGATGCTAGAAATCTTACTTCCGTTTTTTGTTAATATGGGGTTCTCTGTAAGTGTGGTGTTTTTGTTTTTTTTGTTCATTCCAGACTTCAGTGACATCAACCATGGCATCCCAGAAGGAAATACTGAGTGATGGGCGGTTCAGCCGCGTTGCTCACGATCCCAGGTTTTGGGAGATGCCCGAAAAAGACCGTAAAGTCAAGATTGACAGACGCTTTCGAGCGATGTTTCACGACAAGAGGTTCAAGCTGAAGTGCACGGTGGATAAAAGAGGCCGACCTGTTAACTATACCTCCATAGAGAACCTCAGGAAATTCTATGCCTTGTCAGAATCTGACTCTGAACTTTCAGAAGATGGCAGTAAAATACTTGCAGAAAAGAAAAAAAAGAAGAAAAAAGCTAAGCCTAAGGAAGACGGGGATTCTGTAAAACCAGTTCTGCGGGAAGAGAGTAAAATGAAAATACAACAGGTGGACCAAGCATGTAAAGTGGTGACAAAACTAGATGACCCTCAGAATGAAGGGCAGAAAGTTGCATCTAGATTTAAATTGAAAGAGGATTCCAAGAAAACCAGAGCAGAAATGGATGACTCCCAGGGAAACAAGGACCTTTTATGTGATACGGAAAATGAGGAAGGAGGTGAATCAAAAGGAAGATCGGTTTCAGTTCAAAACAAGCAGAAGACCTCAAAGCCAAGAGGTGCTAATGCAGTTAAAGCTGTAAAGAGGGACTGTTCTGTACAAGGAAAAACACAAGAATCAGGTTAGTTTTTAAAATAACATAGAATTTGGCTGTACTTATTTGGTATTGTTCCTATTTTATCCATGAAAAACCCTTTTTTCACTGAATCAATCATAGCAGCTGACTTGGGTTGTTACTGATGGCAGTGAGCTGCTCACAGAATCAGTATGTGTTCTTCAGTAATGTTGGAGACAGTCATGTCCTTCCCACTGGTGGAGCCAAAACTGTTTGTTAGCATAGTAAGAAACATAAAATGTCATAGAACAATAAGATGTCCTGGGGTGAAAAGGACCACAATGCTCATCTAGCTCCAACCCCCTGCTGTGTGCAGGGTCACCAACCAGCAGACCAGGCTGCTCAGAGCCACATCCAGCCCGGCCTGGAATGCCTCCAGGGATGGGGCATCCACAGCCTCCTTGGGCAACCTGTTCCAGTTCCTCACCACCCTGAGGCTGGTGGTGAAAAAATTCCTCCTAATATCCAACCTAAACCTCTCCTGTCTTAGTTTAAAACCATTCCCCCTTGTCCTATCACTATCTACCTTCGTTGTGTATCAGTTAGTATAGTTGTCAAAGTGAATATTAAGTATAAGATCTGATGCCATGGTCACTTTAAATGTAAATTTTTGGTTATTGAAAGTGTAAGAATGGCAGTGCTAAGTCCTCAGTATAAGGAATTAAAGAGAGCAGGCAACTTGAAGAGTAATTTTTTATTGTTCTTTCTGTATGCTTATAGCCTACATTAGTGAATTCTGTTTTTATCTCTTGATTCTGTACATATAAATAGAATAAAATGATATCATTGTCAGTTTTAAACCAGTAACACAAGTAGGGGACCAAATAGCAATACATGAGAAACAGAACACTTAATACTGATGTTTGAATTTCCCTGATATAATTTGTTCCTGCATTGTTCTACCTTCCAGAGATTCTTTTAATCAGTATGGAAAAAACTTAAGAAGGTTTTTTCTGTCTATAAGAGGTCGTATGAGCTTACAACATTAAGTCAGATACCTAATGTTTGTGTTTTAGCAACTGCTTGCAGAGACAGCAGTACTGAAAGTGACATCGGTGAAAGCCAATTAGAGAAAGAAAGGGAAAGTTCTGAGTGTACGCAATCAGAAGAAGAGGAGTTGGAAGATGATGGGGAAACAGGGGAGGACGAGGAGTCAGAAGACAGCGAGGAAACAGATGAAGAAGGTGGTGATTCAGAAGATGATGGAGAAAGCGATATAGAGCCTGATCTGGCTAGAGGTATAGGGAACGTTGAAACAAGCTCAGACGATGATGATGACTTAGATGATCTGTTTCCAAAGGAGCCAGAGATTGAGCATTCATGGGGTGAACTAGATAAAGATGCCCCTCGTGGAGATGAGGTAAAATTGCTTCTGCATGTGACAAGTTACTGTGTGAATAACTCAAAGATGTACAGTCATAAGTTCATTGTAGACTTTTGTCTATGTAACAACTTAAGGTATTCTTCAGAACAGTTTTTGGACATTTTTGGTCACAAAATGCAAGCAGTGGTGAAGTTGGCCATGAATGTGAGGCTTTAAGTGCTCTCTGATGAGAGAGAGTCATCTGTAGATAGATAAGCTCTATCTATAAGTGGGAAAAGAAACAGATGAAACTGTGCTTCTAAAAGAATTCTGGAGTATAAATAGTACTGCTGTTGGCTACTGATCTGTTTTTCACTTTTTAAATATAATTTCTCTAATTCAAGCTTAAATATTAAGAAGTTATTTGACAACAAAGCAGGACTTTAAAACTGGTCATGTTTAGTGCGTACAAAAAAAAATCACAGTACCGTAGTGCTTTACAATACTGTGATAGTTATTGCTGTTGTGAATAACCATGTGTTAACAAAATCTGAAATGCTGGTGTTATAAATCTAGTCTTAATTCTGTTACTAGTGCAGTCTAGCATACCTGTTGTTACTTTACCACTTGGATCCTTCTATCTGCTGTGTTGGTTGGTGCTTCAAGCCTTTAGTAATTAAATAGATACCAGATCTTGAGGAAAATGCTGTTTGTATTTTTTAATTAGAGCTCCTTGCTGACTTCAGTATTTACATAGAGCAGTTGTTAGAGAATTGTATGTTCTCCATAGTGGTCAGGAATTAAACTTTTTTTCCCCCCATTCAGATTACAAGCAGATTGGCAGTCTGTAATATGGACTGGGATAGACTTAAAGCTAAGGACTTGCTGGCTTTATTTAATTCTTTTGTACCCAAAGGAGGAACTATATTTTCTGTTAAGGTAAGACCTGATTTCTAAAAGGAGATAGTGTCTTTTTACTCTAAAGGTGGGAGAAAGTCAACAAAATAAAAACAAAGTAAGATAATTATGTGGAAGAACCAAAACACAATAACACGATAAATGAAAATAGGCACGTGTTGCATCGGGGCTGTGCCCACTGCCCTGGGCAGCCTGTGCCATGCCCCCCGCCCTCTGGGGCACAGCCTTTCCCTCACCCCCACCTGCCCTCCTCTGACACAGCTCCACACTGTTCCCTCAGCCCTGTCACTGTACAGACAGCAGAGCTCAGCTCGCTGGGAGAGCTGCAGCTGCCATAGGACCTCCCCTCAGCTCCTCTGCTCTGGGCTGAGCAAACCAAGGGACTTCAGCTGCTCCTCATGTGTCTTCCCCTCTAAATTCTTCACCGTCTTTGTAGCCTAAAATATAAAGCATAACTGCTTTCTAGTGATGGGCTTGGATTCTGAAGCTATTAGCATATTGTGTTTATGATGTTGGCTCCAAGTGCTGTTTTGCTGAGATTAATAGTGAAGTTTTCAAAACCTAGTAGAGGGAGTCTAGCTAGATTGCTTTTCAGTAGTCTGTCTAGTAGATATCACAGCCTTAAACCTGGAGATTTCTAAATGCACTCCTACTCTTTGTCATTGCCCGCTATTGTTTGTTTTTCAACAATTTTCAATTATTTATAAACTGGTTACCTTCTGATCAAAGTAATGTCTTTCCAGTTTTAGTGTTTGCCTGCAGCAGAAACTTGAGTCAGTCTAGTAGCCCTTTCTGAAGAGGGCCACAGTAAGATGAAGGAAGTTACTGCTCCTATTAACTTGCATCTGTCTCAAAATATTCTCCTTTTTAATTGTCTGCTCACTTCATCGCCTTTTCTTTAAGGTTAAGATATTAAAACTTGTGGAATTGAGCCCTTCATCTTCTCTAAAAATCAGTGAACTATTAAAAGCTTGGTGAAATCTTATTCTTAATTGGTATACAATTTGCTACCACAGTTAAAACTTATGTTTGCATTGCTTTTATTTCTAGATTTATCCTTCAGAGTTTGGAAAAGAAAGATTGAAAGAGGAAGAACAACAAGGGCCTAAGGAACTGTTTGATCTTCCAGAGAATACCACAGAGAGAGACGAGTATTAACTTAATCTTCAAATGAATCTAATGCCCTGATCAGCTGCTTGTTACAGAACTTAATTCACTGGAGCCTCCTGTAGACATTTTCATTTTGTAGCTTTTTCAAGGGATATATCAGACCTGTTCAATAGGGATGCATATAATAAATGCATTATTATAAAACTTGCAAAAAAATGTTACTGATAGGAAACCTGAAAATTTTTATTGCGCAGCTCATTGCAATAATACATTGAATGTGTGGAAAGTTTAGTATATAACTTTCCTCTACAAATTGTCACTCACAGAAGAAAAACCCCTTTATTGCTTACTATTAAAGTTTTTATCAGCACAACCAACATGGACCTTAACCTAGCCCAAGAATTCCCAGGTTGAGATCTCTTGAATGCTACCTGCTGCAGCCCAGGCAGGCTGAGCTCATCAGGCCTGACATTGTCCAGGCTTCTCCAAGCATGGAGTAACCATACCTGTATATGAAAATGCTTTTCACCAGTCTTGCCAGGAGTCAAGGATGCAGGTGCCAGCTCAACTAAACAGGCTTAAGCATTTTGATAGGAAATATTGACTGCTGCTTTCTGTGGCCTGCATAGGGGCATGCAGAGGTGCTCTGCTGTATGCCCTGTGTAGGGACTCTGACCTGACAATGCTTGTAGGAGGCAGGGTCAGATAGAGTTGCAACTATATAACATACTGAAGTGATTAGAACAGTATTAGTAATTTAAGAAGTTGGGAAATTTAATCATTTCACTCTAAGAATGTTAGCTTTTTGGGTGGAAAATGCACCGAGTGAAACACAACCTCCTTCAATAGAATTGTGTGAATTATTCCTTTGAGTAAAACTGAATAGGTATTGCTAGAATGTCATCTTGTTTAACATCTTATTAAAAGACAAGGAGTGTTTCAGTGCTGCATATATTTAAGGAGATGAATTAAAATATTTTGCAGATGAAAACTTGTTCAAGTTAGCTCACTTAATTCTATTGTTTTCTGCTTTTGCAGGCTTTATAAGGAAAAATTGAGGGAGTATCAGTTCAAGCGACTGAAGTACTTCTATGCAGTTGTAGAGTGTGACTCTCCTGAAACAGCCAATAAAATTTATGAGGAATGCGATGGATTGGAATTTGAAAGTAGCTGCTCTTTTATTGACCTCAGGTAAATCTAATGGTGGCTTTCTTATATATCCGAAGGGGGAAAAGAGCATAAATTTAAAGATCAATTTAGAATAATATGGATTGGTTGATACTTATTCTTTAACTGTAGTTGATATTATTATTTTTAAAATAAATTTAGCATGCAATGAGCTGTTAAGGTATGGGAGGTAGTGGTAGTTTCTTTTTTTTTTTTTTGGCTATTTGTTCCTTGAGTGTTTCTACATAGAAATGGAAACTTTGAGAGTATCTCTACATAGAGAAGTTACAGTAATTCCAGTTGAATATTCAAACTTATTGGTAAAATTAAGCAATGTTTTAAGATACATATCAAGAAAACATCAACTTGCAACTCTCATATTTAGAAGTAGCTTTTCTTTTTCACTTCTTGTCTATTTTTCAATTGATAGCACAGAGCACAAGTATTGCTGCTTTTTTCTGAAGCTGCAGTAGATCACCATGTTGCTCCCTATGAGCTGGATGCTCTAATATTTTATAAGTTGCATTGGAAAATTAATATTATTAAGTTACAGTTGTGCTTTGTTGCTAGTATTGCCTTTCATTGTGAAAGAGCCTGCTAGCCTAAGCAGAAGAGAAGTAACTAGATCATATTAGTGTTTGAAGAAGCTGGCTTTGTCTCCTGGAGGCTGTGCTATGGGCACTCTTGGAAGCCATAAGTTTCAGGCCAAAAGAGCATGTCATTTTTCATGCTTATGTAATGGCACCAGGGCCAGCACAATGAGAAAATTGCTTTAAAAAAAAAATAATTCTTGCCTGTCTCCAAAGATCTAGGCTTGCAGAAAAACTCCACAAAGGAGGGATCTTCAGTAAGAGATGCTTCCTTGGTGGCAGTCAGCCCTTAAATGAGGTCTAAGAGAGGTAGAGCCTAGCACCCTTGTGTTATTACAGATGAATTACCTTCATCTGTGCTTCTAGGGCTGACTGTGTCTTTTCTCCAGGTGCTCAATCAGTAGTTCAGGCCTTGACTCAGCGGTTCCCATACACTCCAGAGATCTAGTGCACCGTAACACTCATATAATTGCCTGTTGCAATGCAGGTTGATACAGTGTAAGATGATTGATGATCAGTTTGTTGGTTGGAGTTCATGTTCTCTCATGGGTCAATGCTTGATGGTGTTACTGGAGGCATGCAGTTGTTTGGTGCAGGTCCATCTTATGTTCGATCAATCCCACATAGGCCAAAAACAGGTGTCCTGCTCCATCTCACAGTGACATTTTGCTCCTTCTGGTGATTCTAGGAATTCTTAAAGACTCACAGAGTAGCACAGATATTTCAGAGGTACCAAGAGGGGAAGCTCTGCCTGCCAAGGCAAGATACAGGTCGTATTCCTGTCTTGAGTCAACACTTCGGCTTGCTCTGGGGCATATCCCGACTGTCTATTCCACACCCTTTGGCCAGATATCTGTGACTGCATTACTACATCAGGCACCCAGGGGGGATTCTGATCTGCCATAGGGACATGATGAGAGTTCCTTTAGCAATGAATATCAGAGTGTTGACCACAATGTCAGTAGGCCATGTACTGATTACTGGAGAGACTACTGAGCCTCCCACCTCCAATAGTCTCCCCCAGGGTGCAGGTGGGCCACACCTCTTCAGTCCTACTTGCACCTTCCAGGGCAATTCTATTATGTGGGTACAGAGTTCTAAATTGTCAGGAGCAGGGAGCAGAAGATTATTTTCATTAATAGTTTGGGGTCTTACATGATTGTCAATGCCCACAATTTGGATCCTAAGAGGGGAAGCCCAATTTATCTGAAGCATCTTGAGGGCACTGGGTCTGCCATCCCTAGGTCTTTTCAGCTCCTGCAGGGTTTCATGCAGTCTCTTCATCCACCCCTGCAGGGACGGAGAGTCTATCTTCAGAGCATCCTTAAGGATGCCATTATGACATTCAGTGAGGCCTGCTCATGTTGAATTATATGGCAGATGAAATCACCGTTCAATGTTGTTCTCCTCTGCCCAGCACTGTACCATCGTGCCTGTGAAGTGTGTGTACCCTGGTCATTCTCAGTGACCTGCGGAGTCCCATATGCCACCTTTAACTTGGTTAAGGCCTTGGTGGTGTAGGCCAGGTTTGCTTTTGGTACCGGATAGACCTGCATCAGTCCACTTGCTATGTAGACACAAGCTAATGCATACCTGGCCCCCTCAGATAACAAGGGAGGGCCTGTATAATCAACTTGCCACGTTTGATGAGGGTTATGTCCTCTGGCAAGGTGGGCAGTCATCTCTGGCAAGGGTTTTGGTCTCACCCTCAAGCAAGCGTCACAATCATGATATGCCTGGATGATATCTGACATTGTTAAGTGCAGCCTCCATGCTTTGTCTGCTGGCCACATCGTCTTCTGTCCAACATGTTGCAGCTTCTGGTGCAGCCAGTGGGCAGTGTTCTCAGAAGGAGAGTGCTCAGCCCACCGTACTTCAGCCAGCACGTCAGCCTCATCATTTCCTGGTGACTGCAGGGGGTGATGTCCCTAAATGTGGTAGATACATATGGTTCTGTGTTTAACCACATTGCATTTGTCTAACCACACCTCCTGGCCCCGGATTATTTTGTGTTGATATGAATAACATATTATCTACCTTTAAGATTTATTCCAGATAACATTACATTTGATGATAAGCCAAAAGACACAGCCTCAGAAGTGAATGTATCTGGATATAAGCCGAAGTACTTCACATCTGCTGCAATGGGAACATCAAAGGTATCTTTGCAATGTTTTCATAATGCTTTTCTAAGTTGTTTAGTTTTATTGTCAGCTTATAAATGATAGAAGTAGTGGGGAAAACCTTCCTGTTTTTGTTCACCACTTCAAAATGGAGACATCAAACATACTACAAGATGCAAGCACGTTATAGAGTCCCAAGTTGGACCCCATAAATAAGCTTCATTGTAAAAAACTGAAGACTACATTTTTTACTTCATTTTATGCCTGTTCCAAGTTGCACGTGGACTTATTTTGTTATCTACAATTAAATCATCTAATTTGCTGAAAATGGCTATTCGGGTGCAGTTCAACAAGAATGTTTTTAGTGGCAGTGTCAGGCTTAAATAAATGCTTCCCCTCCTTGTAGTGATTCACTCTTACTCAGTCTTATGTGACAGCCAAAACGTTCATCTGGCCATGAAATGAACTATATTGGAGAAGTGATTAGATGAAAACCAAGTTGTTTCTGTGGGATGGTTTGTCAGATTAGTTTCATCTTCTAGCTGATGGTGCAGGTGTGCAAGCACTTTTCTTGTCCCTGTTGCAATCCATGGACGATTCCAGGATCCTCTAGTGCTGGAGGAGGAAAGTTGGTGACTACTGCTTCAATTCCAGTATCTGCTGCCACAAAGGAAATTTGGCTTACAGAGATTTAGTGTTGTGTGTCAGGATGTTACGGAACCTTTAAATGCAATAGGAAACTTCTTCATTCTTTCATGTAGTTAGAAATCCTTGAAATGCTTTTTTGAAGAAGAAATCAAAATTGTAATTCAATTGATTTTAATAAATGATTATTTTAGGTAATCGTTGTGGAGAGCACTAGCAACGTGTTTATATTATCTGTACCACTTAAGAAGCAGTTTTCTTTTAAAAGTCTGCTTTGGAATGTTTAATTTTAACAGATTGGCTTCTACAAGCAGCTATCCTATTTTTAAGGTAGATATCACATGGGATGAAACAGATCATGAACGAGTAATGTCACTTAGCAGAACTTTTAATAAAGAGGAACTTCTGGACATGGATTTTCAAGCTTATTTGGCTTCATCTAGTGAAGAAGAGGAAGAAGAGCAGCAAGGTACCTTCATTAATATATGTTGAGCACAAAGTCATTAGCTACAGCATTTTAAATGTGAATCAAAAGTATGAATTCCATATAATTAGAAAATACTTTGAGTGTTTCCTCTTACAGTGACAATATTATGCTCATTATTGAAAAGCTGTGGTCAGCTTCTCCTATGAAAATAGCCTACCTTTCCCCCAGAGCTAAATGTCTCTGGAAGTGGCATGTACTTAATCCTTTGTGTGTGTGACTTTGAGGTGGATGGAAATCAGTGGTGAGCTTGATGGTAGCTGTGGTTCACTCTTTTCAATTAGGAAATAAATGGAGTGATGATATAATGCTGACAGATAATGAAAGAAAAATTTCAGTTAGCCCTGATGACGTGGAAGCTGTGGAGTTTCTCAGATTTACTTTTTCCCTCCTCTCTCTCTCTCTCTCTCTCTCTTACTTTTTTTTTTTTTTGAGTTAAATACAGATTTTCAGAAACAAACTTCTCCAGTGTTTTGCATATATAGCAAGAAAACCCATGTTGAACTTTCTAAAACATCTCTGAAGCCACAGATGAGATGAATTATATAGGCCTTTTTCTGATTCTTGAAATAAATAATGTCACTGGTATAACCTCGAAATGGCCAAATTCTTTTTGAAGACAAAGTAAATAATTCTGCTGTGGAACTGAGAAAATACATTATCTGATTCTGGAAGTACATTAGGGAGACAGGTTCACTTAATTTATTTTTTTTTACCCTAGCTTTGAAAGAGATTCCTGTCGTTGTGTTTTCCATTTGTCATGCAAAGTCTCTTTACCTGGTATAATTAAATTTTAATTAAGCCAAGTATAATGATTATAATTGAAGTGATTTCAAGTAGCAAGATACAGTTCATCTAAATTGTAGCTCACTTTCTTTATTGCTGATCTGATGATTCTGTTCCAGAAAATATGTTTTTCATTATACATTTGACTGTTTTTTTTCTAGAGATTGTGGTGGCTATCCAGTTCATTCTGAGTGAAAAATATCAGAACATTTTCTTATTTTTTTTTTTTTTACTGTTCAGAAAGTCTGAAAAATCTGTTGGCAAAAGTCATTATTGTCTTAATGTCCACCAGAAGGTGGCTCGTTTTCTTTTTCTTGCATCTGCTGTCAAATGTTCCTTATTTGCTTATGGAGTGAAAAGAAAGAGTCTTTTGAAATGATAAGTGTTTTGAATATAGCAATACATGTCACTGCTTAAATTCCTCCCAACAAAATTAGCAAAACCAGTAAAAAATACTAATTAGCATTCCCTTCGTTATCCAGTATCACAGAATCATTCAGGTTGGAGAAGAAGACCACTAAGATCATCCAGTCCAATCACCATCCGACCCACTCCATGCCCATGGAGAGCCCATGAGGGACTGACCATGTCCCTCAGTGCCACATCCCCACAGTTCAGGAATACCTCCAAGGACAATGACTCCACCACCTCTCTGGGTAGCTGTGCCAGTGCTTTTTAAAAGCTTTTTGCAGGTCATCTTGTAATTGTTTTTTTGTTTTGTTTTGGCAGTGATGACTGGGCAGATCAACATCTTTTCTCAGATTATTTCTTTTGTCATCTAAGTACAGGGATTCTAAAACTGGTTACTTTTTTCTGGGAATGATACAGGAAAATGCCTGGGATTACTTTATTTATTGCCTTAAGTGTAATTCCTAAATGTGAAATTCAACTGACTGCTTTGAGACTGTCTTTCATACCTTTACTTCGTCTTTTTAGGGGAAGGTGTAGCTCATGTAACGGAAGATGACAAACCCAGGAAGAACCAAAAAGATGATGAAGAGCAAATTGCAAAGTACAGGGAACTTTTGCAAAGTATCCAAGAAAAAGAGAAAAAGCAGGAAGAAAAGGATATAGAAATGGAGATTAAATGGGTTCCGGGTAAGCCTTAATATTTTCTTTTGGTAGCACATACGATCCCTGGAACTTGTTAGATTTCATTTACAAGTTAATTTCACTTGCTCTAATAGCAGAACTGCTCTAGACAAGAAGAAACTGACTATTATTCTCTTGGTTAGACGGTCTTGCAAATAGGAGAATTTGGTGACTGCTCAGAGGATTTCATTGCAGTCCAAAGACTGGGAAGGTGTGACTTGTCCGTTTTTGGGGGCAGCACATGTTGCATTGCTTTGGGAGGTGTAGGACTGCAGGCTGATACAAGGACACAACCTAATTTGCTATTGTAACCAGTGAGACCAGAGCCATGGTAGAATGCAGCCTCTTCTCTACTGATGCTTAATTTCCATTTGGGGATATGAATCTCAGTTGTACTATTAATTTTGAATCAACTTGAGCAACTTTTGCTTTATACAAATGCACCTTTTTAAAATTCTTGTTCTGTGTGTGTACTGGTTTGGTGAGGTCAATGAAACTGAATGAATTTATGTCCTACCTAGTTCTACGTAAGACTTTTATTTGAAAACATGCATTGCATTAAAATAGTTATGACCTTTAGTTGTATAATTCGAATAACTTCTGGCGAGTATTCTCCCAGTACACTTTAGAGAAGGCACTTAATGTGTGTTACAGCACACGTGCTTACTTGCAAAGCCCATTAACTTGTCTTACTTCAAATGCCCACAGCATGTCAGTATTTCCATTCCTGGAGTTGCTTTGTTAATACTGTTTAATTCTTAGTATCACTGAGCATTGGAGGCAGTAGAGTTTTCTATTATAAGATTTTGTGAAGACATTCAGTTGCAGGATGTCATACAAAAGCAGAAGGAAACCACAATGGAAACATTTATGCTAGGAATATGTTGTGTTTACATGTGTCAGGCATTATTTAATATTGGACAAGAACATTCAGATTTTGGAAACCTGAGTTTAGTTTGTGGTACTGGTGCTTGGCTACCTTGCTTCTCCTGGCTCTTGCATCTGTCAGTCTACTTTGAAACTCCTGTTTATATTCAACCTCCTGGCAAAATTTAGTCTTCATTGATTTTGGACATTTGTAGAGAAGGTCCAATGCTACTGAAGGGGAGGATTTTTGAGGGTGGAATGTAGTCACTGCATGCTGAGCAGTAGTTTATAGTTCTGGCAATACACACAGCTGAGGTTATGCTTTCCTAGGGGACAGAAGTGCATTAGTTATTATCTTGTTTCTCCTTGATCGAATGTGCTTATTTAAATTCCAGATGAGTTATGTTCCACTTGGAGTATTCTGGGAATCCAAAAATAGTTTTTGTGTTCATCTCTTAAGACTCCTTAAATTAGTTCTAAGAAAGTTCTGTCTGTTGAAATATTTTTATTATCAAACTTTGCCTGGTTCTGATTGATTTACTGCAAAATCACTTTGCTGCCAGTACATTTAATATAGAGTTACAGCAGTTGAACTGAGGAATGTTTTCAATTGATAGGTAGATTTAAATTCATTTAAAAATTTGAGTTTGGGCACCAATATGTACTCATGGTTATAGAACACATAGTGTGCAAATCATTCCGTTATTCTTGAATCATAATAGCTTTAAATAAAGCATAGTGCCAGCAAAAACAAATTAGGTGCAGTTCCAACTTTCTTTGGTCTGTTGCTTTTAGGCACAAAATCAATGTTATATTTAACCACCCATCTGCTTTCTTAATAATATCTCATTTGAGAAACAATCAATATGCATCCATATGCAGCTCTCAAAGTTCCCTTTGAAGGTGAAGAAGAGGAAGGCCACATTTGCCATTCTTAATGATATTTAGGCAGGTTTTCATACAGTTTTTGTATTGGAGTTGAAAATGTTTAGCTAGGATTAAAGAAAACTTGGACATTTGCTTCCAAGAGAGGTAGACTACCAGGGTAGTGCTACATGTAAGATGAACTTGCTCAGTTAGATTTCCTGACATTTGAGAAGCATCTTTCTAGCTCTTTACAGCTTGCAACTCTCATAATTATTAAATTTTTGGAAATTTCCAAAATAACTGTTTAGAGAAGCATAAATTCTGTCCCAGCCATCCTCCCTCTCCATTCCTGCAGTGTGCAAAGCAATATAGTTAAGTTTGGTACAGTATTATCACTTCTGATCATTTACTTTGTGTGATATAGTTGTGTGCTAACATGTTACCTTTCTACCCTCTTTTCATGAGCATTGTTTGTAAAGATTGAGTGAGAATAGTGATTCATTTATTTAAAAATAAAATGTAGATAAGGGGATAAATGAAGATTTTCTATGACCAGTTAATAATTCTACCTACAGTAAACAATTCCTTTCCACTTCTGCAATCAAAAGTCTTTTGGCCACATAAATACAAATTGATTCTCAGGAAGTGACCAGCCATTTTTTCCCCAAAATTACTGAAAAATAATCCAAAGTAATAGTAGTTAGTTTCTGGGAAGCACGTGGCTCCACTTTTATTGACTCTGGAGATCAAGATATGTACTATTGAAAAACACTAAATTATGGTTCTGTTTGCACCTGGGTTTCTTCCTTTTTTTTATTGAAAGTTGTTGTTTACTCTGGGTATAAATATTATAGCTATATAATAGGAACAGTTAACAGATTCTTTTTATATGGTGGCATTTCTACACACCATTCAATGATGCACATTATAGGAAGCTCCATTCTGTTTCCAGAGCAGGATCCAATTATGTTTGGTAATTTGGCCATAGAGTTCAGTTCATAACGTATGTTCAGGAACTTATACATTGAATGGTGACACAGAATATTTAGGAGCTACTAGGGTTATAGTCCTCCGGAAAAGATAAAACGTAGTCTTATTTATAAAGATGCTCTTATTTATAAAGATGTTGCTCTAACCAACACTTGTATTGTTTTCATGGACTTTTTAAAGAAAAAATAAGGAAAAAAGAAAACATTTGGATTCATCTCATTTTTTTTAACTTGCTATTTTTTTCTTCTAGGCCTGAAAGAAACTGCTGAAGAAATGGTGAAAAATAGGTTGGAAGGAAAGGATAACCTAACTCCATGGCAAAAATATCTGGAGAAGAAGAAAGAAAAAAGAAATCTTAAAAAAAAGAGGAAGGTAGTGTCTGCTGTGGTCAGATGCTGGGGGACCTGCTGTTTGTTTGTTCTTTTTAAGTCGCAGCTCTTGTTTTGGATAAACTAAAGGAAAAAAAGTTATATAACGTACAGTACCGTTTTAAGGGTTGAATGTGCAGTGGTCACTCGTTTGGAAAGATTAGAGTGCCTCATGAAGTCTGCAGAGTTAAGGGATGTTCAGCATAATACTGATACAATTTTATTTATCTGTCTGGTTTCTAACATGTTACTTTTCAATGCATTAGGAAGGGTCTTTTTATCACAATATGTTTTTGGTGGAAAGTAGTTAGAATACACAACAGTTGTAATTTTGGACCTTTCCAGCCTAGAATAAAACAGATGTTTGTTTCCTACACTTGAAACAGCAAAGAATGGATAGCCTTGAAGAACTATTCAGCTCTGAAATTGCAAAAGCAAATTTGGTAAATATGTTTGTGTATGAACAGCCTTTTAGCAGTGTGAAAATTGCTGTTGCTTTCTTTTCACACATGGGAGGTAATTGTGTGGTAAATGCAGTGGCAGAGGTGCTCAGGAATAGGCAGATAAATGAAATGTTAGTTCTACTACTAGATGCAATAAAGTTGTAATGGTTGTCTTTGTAGTAAATAAGAGCAATCAGGTAGTGATTATGTAGCTAGAACTACATCCTGTGCATGTATTTGGTGGTATGACTAGCCTACTACAGTACAGTTCATAGCTGCAGCTGATGGAGTTCCTTGGTCTGTATAAAATGCTCTTCTTTGGGTAAAAGGAAAGCTTTCACTCTGTAATTTAAAATTTAAATTGTGAATTTGTCTACTTGTGATTTTTAGTCAGTTCTAGTTTGATGATGATTCAGCATGCAGTATTTCGGTTTTCGCATTCCTGGTTTCTGGCAGAAGAAACATTTACTTGCAGCGAATTTTTAGTAGTTGGAATGATGGTTGAAATAATGTTTGTGTTTTGTTACAGGCTACTGCTGAGAGAGAAATGAGTGAAGATGAAATTCCTTCTGATGTCGATCTCAATGATCCATATTTTGCTGAGGAACTTGGAAAAACAGGTGAGTTAAGGCAGGTAACTTCTGGAATAAACATGTCTTTTCTTTGCATAATGAAACAAAGAAAGGCTAGGTATCGCAGAAGTGGCATGTTCAGAGTGAATTTTTCCAATTCAGATTTTTGGGATATCTTTTCTTTGTTTGTTTTTTTCTGGTGTTTTAGTTAGCTGTCACTTTGATGACAAATTTATTCTGAGTATGATTTTTGGGGTTAGAATTTGAAGGTTGGGATAATCAAGATGTGCAGATTCCTGGCTTTTCATGCTTTTGGAAGCCAAAACCTAGGAGTGATTCCTACAACAGCATATTAAGAGTGTTAGCAACAGATTTTCATATTTTCATTTCTGGAACTACTAAATCAACAATTCAGTTCTTGGGCTTTATCACAAGAACCTTCAGTCTGAACAGTCAATCATATTTTCATCCCTATGGTTCTATAAAGAGTCTTTTTTGCATGGTATTCCTAGCACCTGTATAGCTAATAGCCCAGCATAGCTTTAAGTTTCTACATAAATTTCAAAACCAATTTGTGTGGGACTTTTTTGTTTAACTAATACATTTTAATCTTGCTCCGCTGGCACATTTGGCCTTCTGTTTTAACTCCAGTTGATGATTTCTTCTCAATATAGCTGTCTTCGTAAATGGTGGAAATATCGAGTAGACTTTCATACTCAGTTTTCCAAATCTTACATTGAAGTAAGAAAATGAGATGAAATTTGAGGTTCTATTGATAGATCAATTATGCTCTCATACATAAACTTGAATAAGTGTGTGAATACCCTGTTTTTGCCCTTAGGTTTAAAGAAGAAGGCAGAGGTGGTTGAAAGTAACTCAGAAGATGAAGCTGAAGTTGAAAAACAGAAGGTAAAGTGGTTTAAAGTGCACAGATTTACACACAGTGCAGTGCCTGAATTCTGCAACTCTATAATGTGTGTTTGTGAATAGAACTACCCCATCTCTTGACACCATATAACTCCAATGGCGAGAGCTTTTGGAACAAAACCAACAAGGAGAATGGTAGTTGGTCACTGACTTGACATCTTAAGATTATACCCAGGATCTCTTTCTGGAAGGTTATAGTTGAACATAGCTCAACAGGGTCAAGTTATACTGAAGCGTAAGGGCATGGAAACCAGGCTGGGTGGTTAGTCTCTCTAGCTTTAAAGTACATTCGTCCTGTAGATTTTTAACATTCTTTCATTCTTTCCCAAAATGAAAAGTTAAATCCATTTACTAAGGTTGCTTAGTTACTATGTTAGTTATCATTTTGTGACTTGAATACAAATATAAATAGTATCAATTCATTATATCTATGTTATAGTGTACAATTTTCAAGTTAGTTTATCAGCATGTTAAAAAATATAAATGTGGAACTGCAGTTATTCAATAAAAGAAAAAATAACTGTTATATTTAATATTGCACCTCAAAACATTAATGTTATTATATTTGCAATAGTACTGCACTGACAGCACTATTCCAACTCATTTCTGTACAGTTATACAGACTTGATCAACATGTTTGCTATATTTTTCATATTTTGTTGTGTACTTGAACTCTCTTATTTTGTGACAGGCTGAAATGGCTCTACTTATGATGGATGACGAGGACGATGGCAGAAAGCATTTTAATTATAAACAGATTGTGGAACAGCAGAACTTGAGCAAGAAGAAAAAGAAACTCTTAATGAAAAAGAAGGAATTACTAGAAGATGACTTCCAGGTAATGATGTACTTTTGATTTTGAGATTTGACTAGATCAGCTTAGATGCTAGTTGTTAGGATCAACAATTTGGCGAAAAATAACTTTATTGTCCCATATCCTTCTTTCTTGCTCTAAGTTGAAGTAGAACAACTTGTGTCTTCCCCGTTAGGGAGTTACAGGCTCTTTTCAAATTAAATTAATCTGTGTAAGATAAAGCAGTATGCAAGGCCTTGTAAGGTAAGACAGACATAGCCTGGTAAAACTCACTGCTGCCTTTGTTCGGATGATTAGCCACTGCATCTTTCATTCTGGTCAGTTCTTAACAAGAAACCTTTCCTTTGTTTGCTGATGAGTGCTGATGCATATGAGACATATGCAGCACTTGTACATGCATTCACTCATCTGTTCTACTAATATTATCTTTTGATTCTCTATTCCACACTTGATGAATACTTATGACTTGAGCAGTTGCAGGAATGGTGAACAATCCCATGAGCTGTTACTCGTTAAGCAGCTCATATTTTATTGTATTTAAAAGCTTTGCTATCATGGGTAAAGGTTACCCAAAATTAATAATATTTTTCCACCTTCAGGTAAATGTTGCTGATACAAGGTTCCAAGCCATGTTTACTTCCCCCTTATTTAATGTGGATCCTTCTGATCCAAATTTCAAGAAGACAAAAGCAGTAGAAAGGATCTTGGAAGAGAAAGCTCGCCGAAGAGAGCAAAAGCAGCAAGATCTTCATGAGGCAAGCAAGGAGCAGGAGAACAAGGTGGCAAAGAAAGAGACTAAGAAATCCATAGATCCTGCCTTGTCAATGTTAGTAAAATCTGTCAAAAACAAAACTGAACAGTTTCAGGCAAGGAAAAAACAGAAAATCAAATAACTGATCATTGTTTCTGACTTGGACTTTTCAGACAACATCTGTTGAATTTGCTATATCTGCTCTAATTCCTATCCCCCTAACATTCTCAGAAAGGTCACTTAATTCTAGTGGCAAGTTTTAAAGTAATGAGAGTAACAAAAGCCCTTCTACCCCCCAAATTCTTTTCTACTGTTGGAAAAAACACATCACCAAATAACATGTTTCCATAGCATGAGGTGTCTTAAAGGTAATAGAGGTAGTGAGGATGTGTACAGAAATTAGCCACAATTACAGTTGTATTTAAAAATAAGAAAAACACTTCTGCAGAGAGTTGAGAGCTGAGACTAATTGGTCTTAATGTCATTAATTCTGAAGGAGTCTATAGACACAGTCACTTTTGTGTATTTGAAAGATCTCTTTTGTATATTTTATATGATTATGTACATGCTACATGACTAATTTCTCTTCAGAATTTCCTGGATCTAGTTACAATTAATTAATGGGGAAAAAAAACACATTTTAGAAGAATGTCATTTATATATATCAGAAATAAATGATTGAAAGTTTGCCCTAAGGAATTTTGGCACTTAACAGTGTTTGTTTGTTTGTTTTTTCTTTTGTGCTTAAGTAAGAGAGCAGATTTATACAATAGAATACCAAAGAATGCTTGCAGACCTAGAGTATTAAGTGTTGTTGCTCTTCCCACCCAGCTGGACATCTTCACACTGATGTTTAAGTGAGTTTATTATAGATAAAGAAAGAACACATTTTCTAAAAATGCATGGGTTTTATATAGTGACACAAAATAGTTTGATTCAGCTATGTGGAGCAAGAGAGCAAACAAAATACTGATTATTCAGCAAATTCTGTATTAAATGTTAGTGCTTTGTATTTGTGAGCATTTCACATTTTCTCATCACTGAGGTAGGATGTGGAGAGATAGTCTCTAAACCTGAGTTTGGAGTCTTTCCATGCATTCTCCAATGCTTTAACTTAAACCTCAAGTTTTCCCACTTAGGAAGGACTTGAATTTCAGATATGATTAAATTTTAAAATGCAGATGTTGGATATTTCATTTTTGGAAATATCTATGTCACTAGCCATAAATCTGGGAAAGTGGGCTCCAGGGTAAATGAGAAAAGGAGTTCCTGTAGGACATCTGTCCTGAGGCACGTTGAGAGAAAAGCAGCATATCCTATCACTTTTACTTTCATCCACTTTGAAAATTTTAAATGGCTTGTACTGCTTCGACAGCACAGAAGGAAAGTCATGGGAGTTGAGGTCAAAACATCCCAAAACATCGAATGCCATAGGGTCATGGTCAAAAAGTCACAGCCAATGGACAAAAAGTCAAAGGCTGCATTATCTAGCTCAAAGGTTACGGAGAGCTATGTGAGGTGGTGTTATGTTGGAGAGGCCACAGCATTACTTGGGTAGTGGGATGTTACATAGGTAGGGTGAGGAGTGTATGGGGGGCATCATATGGGAGTGTGTAAGCACTATACAAGGGGTGCTTGTCAATGGTTTATGGGCTGGTCCGGCCCAGTTCCGTGACCAGCAGAGCGGAGGGATCTGCGGATCCGTGCCTCTGGGAAAGGGGAAGCAGGGGACCCCAAAATACTTGAAAACAACAGCACTGATCTGAGGTGGAACAAATGATTTTACTAAATATAGTATTAGTAAAATACAATGAGAGAGAGAGAGAGAGTCTGTTTGAATTGTATAGACCTCACCACAATGCTGGGGTGAGAAGTGCAGTCCAGTTGAGTGACTGAAGTGCAGACGGCGAAGTGCAGATGGCGAAGCGCAGATAGCGAAGCGCAGGCGGCGAAGCGCAGATAGCGAAGTGCAGGCGGCGAAGAGCAGGTGAAGAAGAAGGATCAGGTGACCTTGCTTGGAGTTATATCCCCTTGCTGACCGCAAAGTCTCCTGGGGAAAACGTAGCTCCTCTCCGACGGACGAACACCCGGCAGACACCAAACCCCACCCCCAATGCATCACATGATGTTATGGTGTGGAATACTGATGACCAAAAATCATAAAACCATGAAATTCCACCCCTTATTCTACATCACTACATCATGCTTAACACATGGGATTACAGACTGCAATCCCCCAACATCAAATTCCCTTGTGGTACACACTGAACATCCCCGTTTTTCTGCATCACCCACCAGGTGGACCCAGGTCCCTGGGCAAAGACAGTTCCGCGAAGAGGTTTGCCCCTCCCAGAAGCAGGAAAAACCCAAACTGCTTTTCCTAACGTTCTTTACATGTACTACAGGGACCTTATCTCCCTCTACAATATGTAGGGAACTGGATTGGGTAGGACCATCTCGACTGATTGATCCTCTGGTGTTAACCAGCCAGGTGGCTTCTGCCAAATGCTTCTCCCAGTGTTTAAATGTTCCGCCACCCATTGCTTTCAACATCGTTTTTAACAACCCGTTGTAGCGTTCGATCTTACCAGAGGCTGGTGCATGATAGGGCATATGATAAATCCACTCTATGCCATGTTCTCTGGCCCAAGTATCCACAAGTGAGTTTTTAAAATGAGTCCCATTATCTGACTCAATCCTTTCTGGGGTGCCATGTCGCCACAGGATTTGCCTCTCCAGACCTAATATGGTGTTTTGGGCAGTAGCATGGGGTACTGCATATGTTTCAAGCCACCCGGTTGTTGCCTCCACCATGGTGAGCACATAATGCTTACCATTGCGAGATCGTGGCAAGGTGATATAATCAACCTGCCATGCCTCCCCATATTTGTACTTTTGCCATCGCCCTTCCTCCCAGAGAGGTTTCATCCTCTTAGCTTGTTTAATTGTGGCGCATGTATCACAGTCATGAATGATTTGTACAATGGCATCCATAGTTAAGTCCACCCCTCGGTCTCTGGCCCATTTGTATGTTGCGTCTCTCCATTGATGACCTGAGGTCTCATGGGCCCACCGAGCTAAAAATAACTCACCCTTGTTCTGCCAGTCCAGGTCTATTTGAGCCACCTCAATTCTGGCAGCTCGGTCTACCTGATGGTTATTTCGCTGATCTTCTGTAGCTCTACTCTTGGGCACATGAGCATCTACATGACGCACCTTTATAACCATATTTTTTGTTCGGGTAGCAATATCTTTCCATAGGTCAGCAGCCCAAATAGGCTTGCCCTTTCTTTGCCAATTATTTTGCTCCCACTGCTGTAACCACCCCCACAAGGCATTTGCTACCATCCATGCATCAGTGTAAAGATAGGGCATTGGCCACCTCTCCCTTTCAGCGACATCTAAGGCCAGTTGGACAGCCTTTACCTCTGCAAATTGGCTCGATTCTCCTTTCCCTTTGGTGGCCTCTGCAACTTGTTGTGTGGGGCTCCACACAGCAGATTTCCATCTGCGATGCTTTCCCACAATACGACACGATCCATCTGTGAATAGGGCATATTTCTTTTCATCCTCTGGTAGTTCATTGTATGGTGGGGCTTCTTTAGCACATGATACTTCTTCTGCTGGTGGTGTTCCAAACTTTTTACCTTCAGGCCAGTCCATGATGACTTCTAGGATTCCTGGACGGCTGAGGTTCCCCATCCGTGCTCGTTGTGTAATCAACGCAACCCACTTACTCCAAGTGGCATCAGTAGCATGATGGGTGGAAGGAACCTTTCCCTTGAACATCCAGTTCAACACTGGCAGTCGAGGTGCCAGAAGGAGCTGTGTTTCAGTACCGACTACTTCGGAAGCAGCCCGAACCCCCTCATATGCAGCTAAGATCTCCTTTTCAGTTGGAGTGTAGCCCTCCTCCGACCCCCTGTAGGCTCGACTCCAGAATCCCAAGGGTCGGCCTCGGGACTCTCCTGAGGCTCTTTGCCACAAACTCCAAGTGGGGCCTTTCTCTCCAGCAGCAGTGTAGAGGATGTTCTTCACATCCTGTTCCATCCGTACTGGCCCCAGGGCCACAGCACGGGCTATCTCTTGTTTAATCTGCTCAAAAGCCTGCTGCTGCTCAGGACCCCACACAAAATCATTCTTCTTCCGTGTCACCTGATAAAGTGGGCTTACAATGAGGCTGTAGTTTGGAACATGCATTCTCCAAAAACCCACTACACCCAGAAACGATTGTGTCTCTTTCTTATCAGTGGGGGGAGACATGGCAGTGATTTTGTCAATCACATCTGTCAGGATGTGACGACGGCCATCTTGCCACTTTATGCCTAGGAACTGAATTTCCTGGGCAGGTCCTTTCACTTTGCTTCGCTTAATAGCAAAACCAGCACAGAGAAGGATCTGTATTATTTGCTCTCCTTTCTCAAAAACTTCCTTTGCTGTGTTGCCCCACACAATGATGTCATCAATGTACTGTAAGTGCTCAGGAGCACCTCCCTGTTCCAGTGCAGCTTGGATCAACCCATGACAAATAGTTGGACTATGTTTCCACCCCTGGGGCAAACGGTTCCAGGTATACTGAATGCCCCTCCATGTGAAAGCGAACTGTGGCCTACATTCTTTGGCCAAAGGAATGGAGAAAAAGGCGTTAGCAATGTCAATGGTGGCATACCACTTAGCTGCTTTTGACTCCAGTTCGTATTGGAGTTCTAACATATCCGGCACAGCAGCACTCAATGAGGGTGTGACTTCATTCAGGCCACGGTAGTCCATCGTCAGCCTCCATTCTCCACTGGCTTTACGCACTGGCCATATGGGGCTGTTAAAGGGTGAGTGAGTTTTGTTGATCACTCCCTGATTCTCTAATTGACGAATTAACTTCTGAATGGGGAGCAAGGAATCCCTGTTGGTGCGATACTGCCGTCTGTGCACTGTTTTTGTAGCTATCGGTACCTGTTGCTCTTCCACTCGTAGCAACCCCACAACAGACGGATCTTCTGATAGGCCAGGCAAAACAGATAACTGCTTAACACCTTCTGTGTCTACAGCAGCTATTCCAAAGGCCCATCGATACCCTTTGGGATCCTTAAAATATCCCCTTCTGAGGTAATTGATACCAAGTATACATGGAGCCCCTGGGCCAGTCACAATAGGATGTTTTTGCCAGTCTTTACCAGTGAGGCTGATTTCGGCCTCCAACATAGTCAGTTCTTGGGAACCTCCTGTCACCCCGTGAATATAAATTGATTTTGTCCCTTGGTGACTCGAGGGCATTAGAGTGCACTGTGCACCAGTATCCACCAGGGCCTTATATTTCTATGGTTCTGATGTACCAGGCCATCTAATCCACACAGTCCAATAAACTCCCGTTATTATTACCTTTTTATTATCCCTTTCCCCACCCTGGCTGGGGGCAGGGCCCTTCTATTTGTTACCTCTGTTGTCTGCAGCAACTGGAGCAATCACCTTTCTGGAGAAGTTCACCTTGGTGGTTGATTTGTCTTGTAACTCTTTTACCCTTGCTTGAAGGGCAGGAGTAGGTTGCTTATGCCACTTCTTCATATCTTCTCCATGGTCACGTAGGTAATGCCACAAGGAAAACGTGACGTGGTCTTACTGTTGTCACTTGTTTGAGCAGGAGGACATCTTCTTTTGATAGCTGAGACGTTGGATGACACTGACTGGGAGGAAATCAAGTTGGCTAGCCCCTCAAGTAGGCTGTTTTGGGAATTCTGTTCCTCATTGGATGTATCTGTTACCACCATGTATTCATCGGCATCAGGCATAATTGATAGTTTATCTATTATATCTTCTTGTTTGTTCTCCATTCTCTCCAGCTTTTCAGCTACTTTTTCAATGGCTGAAACACAAGCTTGTAGAGGGCTTAAATGTAACTCAAAGTCTTGAAGCTTATTAACCAACTCATTTATAAGGGGTCTTCTTTCCCCTCTGCCATACATAGCTGCAAATGTACTGGCGTACCTTTCTGGTGCAGTCTTTGTGAATGTACGCCACATATTTGGTGTACACCTGGCTCTCTCAGGATCATGCTCTTGGTTTGGCTCATCAGGAATGAAATCGGGGCTATGTAGCGTTTCCACCACAGCATATTCTCTCAAATAACGGATGCCTTCTTCCAAATCAGCCCATTTCTTCTTCTCGGGCATCAGATCGTCTTTGAAGGGGTATCTTTCTCTTACAGCTAACAACATCCTCTTCCAGAGGGTGAAGGCCTGGTTCTGGCATGTACTAATACCTCTGTCAATGGCTGAGTCCCTAGCAATGCCACCCAGTTGGTGAGCTTCTCTACTATCTAGCCACACACTGTTGGCCCCATTGTCCCAGCATCGAAGTAACCAAGTAGCAATAGGCTCATTTAGGTGGCGTGAGAAATCTTTTCTCAGACTTCGAATTTCATTCATTTTCAGAGATCGATCCACAAAGGTAACAATATCTTGCTCACCTCTTGCTCTTCCAGGACTTCTTGCCCTTGTAGGTGTTGGTGACCGTGGTCTTACTGAGGGCCCCTCCCCTGGACTCAGAGGTGCTTCTCCTGGATCTTGGAGCCACTCCTCTGGACCTCTTTCTTCCTTTGTCTTCTCTTCTAACTGAGTCGAGATTCGCTTTGTTTTCCGTCCTCTTACAGGGGCAACTGACATCGATTGTGGTGCCTCTTGTGGTTGATCAGGTTGGTCGGTTCCAATGCTCTCATCCTCCAGTTCAGCTTGGAGGGTGTGTTGTTGAGATTGCAGATTGTTGAGTTTGGATTGCAGGGAGTCTATTGCCATTCGGAGGGCATCTCTCTGAATTTCAGAAGCTCTCTCTCTCTCTCTCTCTCTCCAGGATAGTATTGAATAAGGCCCGATAAGCATTAGCCAGGCCCCAAATCATATGTGCCTCCTCAGAACTGCCCAAGCCGCAACATTCCTGCCTTAAATAGCTGTTTAGACTCTCAGGGTCTTTCAGGTGTTCTGGAGTAAAGTTCCATGAGACTGAAGATTTCCATCTGTCTAAAGTCTTTCCCAGACCTCTCCACACTCCCTGCCACTCAGTATTCTCTGGTTTTGGGGAGGACATCTTGAAAATATAAATAATGAGCAATACATTCAGGGAGATCAGTAATGCGACTAGGTGTTCATTCAAAAACTGCATTACAGGCTGAAAGGTGAGACTGGAAACCTTAAAAAATCCCAGTCCTGTAAAATTGGCAGCTGTCTCCAGAATTGTAAGCCACATAGTACAAACGTACCAGGTCCATGTTTTCATTTGATTGTATAAGCCGATTGCTTCATAGAGCAAGGTGGCAAGCTTAATTAATGCCCAGTATGTTTTGAGCATTAGGAAAGAAGAGGCAGCAGCGTGCAGCCCTTTAAGAGTAAGTTTCACTACAGAAAACTTTTTTTTTTTTTTTTTTTTTTTTTTTTTACAGAGGCAAGATAGTAAAGCTCAGAGTTTACAAATATCCTACGATACTGGCAGTCTGCCTGGAGTTTTCAAGGTCACGTTTTCAGAGAGTAGCGGTGAAACAGATAAGCTTTAACAACGGAACTCTCCGAGAGCAGAGAGTCTAAACAGCTAGAAAGCAACTGTTGCCAGCATTCTCCACCAAAATGTCAACGGTTTATGGGCTGGTCCGGCCCAGTTCCGTGACCAGCAGGGCGGAGGGATCTGCGGATCCGCGCCTCTGGGAAAGGGGAAGCAGGGGACCCCAAAATACTTGAAAACAACAGCACTGATCTGAGGTGGAACAAATGATTTTACTAAATATAGTATTAGTAAAATACAATGAGAGAGAGAGAGAGAGAGAGAGAGAGTCTGTTTGAATTGTATAGACCTCACCACAATGCTGGGGTGAGAAGTGCAGTCCAGTTGAGTGACTGAAGTACAGACGGCGAAGTGCAGATGGCGAAGCGCAGGCGGCGAAGCGCAGACAGCGAAGCGCAGACAGCGAAGAGCAGACAGCGAAGAAGAAGGATCAGGTGACCTTACTTGGAGTTATATCCCCTTGCTGACCGCAAAGTCTCCTGGGGAAAACGTAGCTCCTCTCCGACGGACGAACACCCGGCAGACACCAAACCCCACCCCCAATGCATCACATGATGTTATGGTGTGGAATACTGATGACCAAAAATCATAAAACCATGACAGGTGTTGTGGGAGGGGTAAGTAGTAAACTGAAATGTTGCATGGTGGAGGCAAGCAATATGTGAGGGGGCATTATGTATTGGAGGTGGCAATACATACAGGGAAGCATTTTGTGTGATGAGGGCAAGCAGTATACTGGAGGATATTTGGGAGGTGGAACAAGCACTACATAGTGCTTGGCGTAGGCATTACATAGGAAATGGAACACTATAGGGGGACATTATATAGAATATGCACTATACATGGGGATGTTATATAGAGAAAAAAGAACTATACAGGGGCATTATATCAGGGGAACAGCAAGCACTATACTAGGGTTGTTGTATAAGATGGGTAGAGAGCACCATATGGGAGCACATTATATAGGGGTGCTAAGAACATCCAGTCCAACCCCAACCCACCCTCACTATCATGTCCCTCAGTGCCACATCCCCACGGCTCTGGGACACCTCCAGGTGACCCCACCACTCCCTGGGCAACTGTGCCACTGCCTCACTGTTCTCTGGGAGAAGAAATTGCTCTTAACACCCAACCTGAACCCTCCACCCAGCCAAATTTAAAGCCTTTATCTTTTATCCTATCACTGTTACCTGGGACCAGTGCTTGGTTGAAGCTCATTCCATTGGCCTCACCCCTTTGACCCAGGCTTCCAGATCCCTCTCCTCTGTAGGGCCTTCCTACCCTCAGGCAGATCAAGATTTTCTCCTAGCATGTTGTCATCTGCAAACTCACTGTGGGTGCATTCAAATGATCAAGTATGGAGTACTTTGCATGCATAAAAATATCACATCTTATTCAGGCTTTAGAATGTATATGGAAACATGTCAGGTCACTTGACAGGAGAAGAAACAGCAAATATTAAAGAGCACCTACCACAAACTTGGATTCTAAATTCCAAGTACAAAGACGAACAGTTATGTCTATGAGCACAGATTCATTTCTAACCTCACAGGTTAATGCCAAGAAGATAAATGCAGCAAGGTTTAAGATATTTGTTTGAAAGTGGATATCACTGCTCTTGCGGGGAAAGGTTTGTTGAGACTACCAAGTTCTTTTCAAAATCGAGCAAAACTTCATAAAATCAGTTTAAATTTGAAAAAACAAAACCAAGAAGGAGCATAATGCCAGTATAAGGCAAACTTGTTCTGCATAAGGGATGGCGCTTGAGCATGTGGCTGTTGGTTATTGCTACTACCTGGATGCAGGCTTATCCAGGTGCATGTACATGTCAAACAAACAAAAAACAACCATGCTTCTATTCCTATGTAAGCACAAGCATTCTGAGAATTGGCAAAAGATCTTATGTCAAGGAAACATTGACAGATGCTGTGTGAAACACCTAGTTTCTGACTACTTTGAATTTCAAAGTCAAAGGAAGAAGTAAAGCTTTTTCTACACGTTTGTGACACTGTGTAGCCTTTTGTACTCACCCACAGACTCGTAGAATGCTAGGTACCACTTCAGAAAATTAGAACTTATTCACATGGTGCATCTGAAATTCAATCCTGTCACAGATCAGGTAAAACTCCGCCCCAAGGCAGCGCTATAGGCTTGGGGTGGAGTGGCTGGAGGACTGTGTGGAGGAAACGGACCTGGGGGTGTTGATTGATGCTCGGCTGAACATGAGCCGACAGTGTGCCCGGGTGGCCAAGAAGGCTAACGGCATCCTGGCTTGCATCAAAAACAGTGTTACTAGCAGGAATAGGGAGGTAATTGTCCCCCTGTACTCTGCACTGGTGAGGCCGCACCTCGAGTATTGTGTTCAGTTTTGGGCCCCTCATTGCAAGAAAGACATTGAGGCCCTGGAACGTGTTCAGAGGAGGGCTACGAAGCTGGTGAGGGGCCTGGAGCACAGGCCTTATGAGGAACGGCTGAAGGAGCTGGGATTGTTCAGCCTGGAGAAGAGGAGGCTCAGGGGAGACATTATAGCACTCTATAACTTCCTGAAGGGAGGTTGTGGTGAACTAGGGGTCGGCCTTTTCTCTCGTGTAGACAGTGATAGAACTAGAGGCAATGGTTTCAAACTGCGCCAGGGGAGATTCAGGCTGGACATTAGGAAATATTACTTCTCGGAAAGGGTGGTCAGGCATTGGAATGCACTGCCCAAGGAGGTGGTGGAGTCACCGAACATGGATGTGTTCAAGAGACGTTTGGATGTTGTGTTGAGGGATAGGATTTAGCTGGGGAGTATTGGTGATGGTTGGACTGGATGATCTTTTAGGTCTTTTCCAACCTTGATGATTCTGTGATTCTGTGATTCTGTGATCCTCACCACTCTGCAGCTTGCAAAGGTGGATCCATAGCAGTTCACACTTGCTGAAGTCCAACCTGCTGAGCCCTGCCCATTTCTCAGTCCCACTTCTATCCTCACAAAGTTGGCAAGAGCACATGGGGAGAGGAGGGCTGCTCCGTTCATTCAGTATTTAACCCAAGTATAAAGTTCAGCCTGAGCTGAGGACACAAAGACATCCATTACCTGTCCTTCCCACCAGAGACAAAAAAAACCACCACTTCTGTGCTGTTTATTAATATATGCTCAGAGCAATGGCATTGATATCTACCACTGCAATCGACCTTCATTTTCAGACAGGCAGTGGCCACTGACTCGTGCAATTACTCATGTTGTGAATCTTGCAGTTGCTTGCTCAGACTCTCATATCAATAGTCGACGTACTAAATGCTTATTCTTTCTTCTCTTTTGCCTACCAACAAAAATATAAACGGTGCACAGAGATTTGAACAAATATATTATTATGAAGCAGGTTACAAACCTTTTTCCTGCTCCCTGTACAGAGACAGATGGAGTTGTTCTTTCTACGTGTTGGTGTTGGTAGAACACCCATTTTGCTAAACTAAAAGTGAGAGCAGGAACAGTCTACCAAATAGGTGGAACTTCAGACAAGGGACATGTTGCCCTGTTGGCTGCAGAAGATGCCTCTCAGATTCTGTAGATTAAAATAAAACCTTCCTAAGTGGCTGTTAGACTACAACCTACACTACAACACCTCTTCTAATTCCACATCATATTTTGTTTTACAGCAGCAGCATGGCTTTGGAGTCCAGCCTTTGTTTACCAAGGCCGTGAGAGCATGGATAGGCCTTAACAACCCTGTGAAAACTGGCAGAACGTGCCAAATTTAGGACTGAGAATTACATCTACATATTTCTAAACTATGTGTCCTGGAGTGCTTCAGAGAGTAATTCAATCTAAGTCTTAAGATGGAGGCTAATTTTAAGTAGGACATACGTAAGCAAATTCTTACTTAAGACAATGGAGTTGCATTCTTTCATATTGTATTTATTGATGGCCCTAGGAGTGCTAACATAGGAAAAGGACATTTTCATAGAGCTGTGGGCCAGAGGAAGTTCGCACATGATGAGGAGGTACAGTACATGGCATCATCTAGAGAAAACATGCTGCCGTGTTAAATCCGACTGACAGAACCTGTGCAGAAGAACGCCCACCATTAAATCCAATACCAAAAAATGCATTCATCGCAAAACACATCATGAGTTCATCACATAATCAGCACCTTTTTTTGGACAAGTAATCCTTTTTGCAAAACATACAGTATTTCTTTACATTCAGCAAAACTAAGGGTTGTCTTGAAAAGGTGGCAAGGCCACAGCATGAAAGTAAGAGAATGCCCAGAGCCAACTCATCCCCAGCTTTGTCCAAACCCTCACCGTGGCTGGTACACGTTCCTGTGGGAACAATGATCAGTATCATGTTATGACTCCAAGGACTTCTCCAATGTCCTTTGCTGTTTAAGAGATGAGGGAGAGATGTGGCAGAAATAGGCTGAACACGCCAAATGAATCAACATCTTGCTAGAAGTCTTGGCATCTTGAGCTCTTATCTTTAGTCAGAGAAGACAAGTAGCATATGAACTAAGATTTCATTAAAGCTTTGTCACAGACAAACTATCCTCATGTAACTTTGGATAAAACAGCTATTGGTCACATTTTAAGGTCTCCTTCTGAACCACTGCCATAATATACACACGACCTTCATCACAGTAAGCTAATATCAGTGTTCTTCTCTAATTTCCTCTGGCGTATATCTAGCTGTTGTGCTGTAGGTTGTGCCTTCGGTGTCCCCTCATGCTTTTTCCCCAACTCCATTAGAGCACTGTTTGTCTGGGTTCAGTGCTTTTAAGTCCCTCTTGGCATAACAGCAGAGAGTGACAAGGTGGTAACTCTCTTGCCACAATTTGAAACAAAGAAACCAAAACAATAACCATGCTACTTCATACCATCTGGCAGTAAGAGCATTTCCCATCTGTGCAACAATTCTAAATGAAATGTAGTGTAGTTTTCAACTACACCTGGATAACATCACCTTCCACTTTACTCTTCATTCAAATCTATATCACATCTATAATATGGCAGCAATCTCCTCTCTAAGAGGAAACAGCAGTTGAGCAATTAAATGTGAAAATTCTATGAATCACAGTAGATGAGCCACGTGAACATGGATATATATATATATTTTTCCATTATAGTCCCAGTGCTTTGTGGTCTGTCCATTTTAAGACTGATTTCACACGGAGAGTTTGCTCCTCCAACTTTCCTTTCACACACGAACAGACCATGGCTTAAAGGTCCCTGGCTCAGCAGAAGGGCACTGTAAAGAGGAGAAAAAAATCACTGTAAGCAGCAGCAAGAACAAAGGAGGGTTCTGATCTGGGTTCAGAGGTTCCCTTTGAGGCAGGTGATTTTGCACCATTGAAGATCTGAGCTCATATTGAATCAGAGATGCCTGTCTCATGGCATTGCATTAGAAATTGTGCCTGGCTTTAGCTGAAGACCAGGCTGTCAGTGCTTCATGCAGACTCTCAAATTCACTTTGGTGGCCTCCTCCCCATCAGACAGTGATGCAAGCATTTGGTGAGGACTTTTGCTGTTAACAATAGTAGGGTTCTAGCTGACAAGGCCCTGGTGGATGCCCATGTGAACAGACAGCAAAGTTTCACAGGGCTATGAAAACATAGTTACCATTTTCGTGAAGGTGTCCACGCAGGCATTGCGGATCCTCTCTGGGGTGGCAGGGCTGTCCAGCCTGAATGGTTCCGTCACACCAGAGTCTTCCCTTGCTGAGTAGATAGCATCTTTAATGGCATAAAACACTGAAGCAGACAGGAACAGAGGCGGCTCTCCCACAGCCTAGACAGAACACAAGCAAAGTGAGACTGCAGCTCAGAGCAGTCCTGGCCCTGGAAACACCAGTGAGTCCAAGAGAAGGATGAGCAGGTCCTAGATGACAATCATTGTTCTTGTTCCTGTTTTGTAACTTCTCAATCTCCTAGATGTGATCAACAACGAAAGGCAGCAACAAAAAAAATACTTCCCCTTCCAGGTGTGAACCTCAATCCGGCAAGAAAGAGGAAATAGCAAGCTAAAACTGCTTCCAGTTTACCAGATGTGAACAACTCCCATTCCATCGTAAAAAGAGACTGTATGAAAATATAAAACTTCTAACACAGGAGGACTGCTGTAATGGAAAAAAAAAATTAACCCATTTCCAACATCCCTTTGGATAGTACAAAAACTGCAGCGAAGGCAATTCGGGTGAGGCAGAGGTGGGCAGAGCACATGATGTCTATCAGTGGAGGTCCTTGCAAACCAGCAGGAATGCCTCTCTCAGGGATTACAGAAGGGTTGCACTGGATGGCCTTTACGGGTGCCTTCCAACTCAAACCATGCCACGATTCTACAACACTACAATAACAAAATCAACTGTTCTGACATGTGCATCATCATTCTGTCATGCATTCATACAAGCCTAGAGAAGTAAGAGGCCTACAGGTCATGCAGGCGTACCTTGGATGAATAAATTGCCTTGCTGTTGGGGCAGTCACGGAGAAGAGACACGTAGAATTCTGTTGGGATGTCTCCAAACGCTGGGATTTTATACATCCCAGGCCCTCGAGTGTACAAGTTCCCTTCAGGTGAGTAGCGCAACTCCTCCATGGTGAAGAGCCCAATGCCTTGGACAAAGGCTCCTTCTATCTGCAAAATACATCCAAACAAGGTTGTGCTCTTGATTCACTGTTGCTGTTCTGCCCCACGCAAGAGCAAACAGTGATGATTTCAACCAGAGTTTTCAATGCTCTGTTCCTGTCTAAATCTCAACTTTTCATCTCTAAATGCTTTTGTTGATTACAGCTTGATACGTATATATATATTGATTCCTTCACAGGCAGATTAGCAATGCATGAGTAGTACTTGCTGATAATTGAAAGGACACGAAGAAAACAAGCTATATCACATTTTTGTGTTTCTATACGTATATATTTCAATATTTCAGCACAAATGCTTTCTCATGTACTGCTTATTCTCAGGTCAGCAACACAAAGTGCAAAAATACTCCCATACCCATTCAACCATTGAAGTCTTCTTTACATGATTTTTCTACTGTAAATCTCAGAAAGAGGAAAAAAAAGAGCATTCCTTAACCCAGCACCATGTGCCTGTGCTCCCGCAGCTATACAGCCTCCTTTCTCCCTTTTCCCCCAAATCCTCTGCAGCAATCCACAGAGGGATGCAGGAAATTGCCATTTCTTTGCCAGGCTCCATATAACCCATCTCTTTCTTTCCAGCCCCATCCTGACAGGCCAAGAATACAAAGGCTCCCTTTAAACCTCGGCCACTTCAAAGTGAACACCTCTTTCTGAAAACTTGTCGCTTTCAAAGTTTCATTTCATCTATAGCCAACTCCAGTTCTGGAAATACACCCTGCAGCTGCATCACTAGGGTTGCACTATACTGACACCTACAGTTAGCAAAGCAGTTGGGTTGTTTTTACTAGGCAAGCATGAGCAAATGCCTAACGATACATGTCAGCATATCAGATAACCTTGTGTTTATTACCTTTTTTTGCTGACTAATAAGTCAGTCAGTCCCTGCCAGGGAACCTTCTTACTGAGTTCCCCAGGCAGCAGTACCTGGTGGATAGAATCCACTGCCCCAGTTCTCAACACAGAATAATTTTCACTAAACTAAACAGGGCTTGATGTTGACAGATAGACAGGAGTGTAGAAATCAACTGCAGGATTTAGTGGATGTAGTCCACATAGTAGAAACTGGCCTTGGAGTGAGGGTATTCCACTGCAGTAATACTCTCTGGATTCATAATCCTGTGCCTATTGCATAGTTAGTAGTGGGTCAAACTGCTTTTCATAGCCAGCCTAAAATGCCTCACTGGATACTCAATTTAAATTTGCAAAGGCACAAGGCTAGAGCAGGTTAATGATCTATCTAGAAAAGCTTGAGAGCAAGGTGATCTTGAACATGGTGAAATTAGTGAGACTATTTCACTTACCTGCCCTATGTCTATGGCTGGGTTCAGGCTGGTGCCAACATCCATAACAACGTCTGTGCGGACGTTCTAAGAGACAGAAACAAGGAATAAATCAGCACAGATGTTGAAAATGGTACTCTGTGGTTTCATTTGAGGAAGAGGAATGCATCCTCCAGCACCCAACCTTGGCCAGCGTTCAGCAATCTGTGTCAAGTTCAGTTCTTCCCACTATCTTTTAATCTGGTTCATCCCTAAAGCACTGTAGTTTCCCCTGGAGATCGATTGGACCCAATCTGTGTTAGTTTGAAGCTGCCAGGGTCAATGCTCTTTACCTGACGCAACCCATTAATTGGAAGGTCAGATCCTAATGAGTTGTCTTTTCTTCTTCCTTTCTAAAAGACCCCAGGGCTATTTGTAATAATTAACTCAATTCTGATACGTTGGTGTTCCTTTGTGCTAACACAGAGCTGCTATCTCTTACATAAGCAAATCCCATAACTTTTGCAATCATCCAGCCAGCCCCTGCAGGGCAGATAGTCATCATTTTATTATTCTTTCCAGATAGGTGCACTGTGGAACACAGAAGTTAAGAAATTCACTGAAGGTCACACCTGACCAATGACAGCGCTAGGAAGAGGCTGACACCCGTATTTGCTTTAACTCCCTGTGAATGTTTCCTTTACCCAAACACAGAGGACTATTTCTCTGCTGACCCCCTCACCTTGTGGTCACCTGTCAGGCAATCTATCTCAACCTCGGAGCAAGCAACACCATAACTGAAGTAGTGGAACGGCTTCCCTGTATTCGTTTCAAAGTTGTAGCCAACGTCAGGAATTCTTGATGCAGAGAAGAAACAAAATCAAATTTAATTCACAGTCAAGAGGAATACAACCACAGTGCAATTTAGCAAAAACCTTAATTCGTTCATGTGTTATCCTCTCCATCAAACCCACGCAGAAATGAAAAGCATTAAAAGAACTATAAATAGAAGTCTGATAAAGCTGCCCTATATTTCCAAACCCAACTGAAATTACTTCAGCCATCTCCGTTTTCTGATGAATCTTGGGGCTTATAGTGACTTCTACAGACTCATTGTCACAAATCCAGTAGCAAATCCTTTGCTTTTGAGAGCAGTTAAACATTTCTTGGAGGTCATTGCAATGTTACGAGGTAGGAAAGGGCATACAGGCTTGAACTAGAGCAGTAACAGAGGGATTATGGCTGCAAAACCCCCCAGAATCTCCCTGGATGCAGTCTATGCAGTTGAACAAGAACTGCCTTTGCAGCACGAATATTCACTCACCTATAAAATCCTGTGGCTGACAGACTAATGCAGTTCTCATAGGCAGTTTTAATCTGGCAAAGTGAATAAGAATTTGAAAATAATTACTGTCCAACCAATGTCTGAAACATAGCTACCCCAAACACATTTGGAGGAGGACTTGAACAGAAGGCGTCTGGTGGCAGACAGCTGACACTCCACTCAGGGCCAGCAGTGCCAAATGAAACACCTTCTGCAGCTGATTCCCCACATCACCTGATCAGCAGCAATACCAACAGAGTGGCAGAGCTGTAAGTCTTACTTGTGTTTTGTTTGTCACAGAATCCCTTCAGTACATACAAGATTTCTCCCTCCCCAGGACTGGAGCCTGACTACAGAGACATAGGAAAACACTCAAGATTTGATGGGTTCCAGAGCAGCCTGATCTAGTGATTTGCAGCCCCTCCCAGAGCACAGGGGGTTGGAACTAGATAATATTTAAGGTGCCTTCCAATGCAAGCCAGTCTGCAATTCCATGATTTGGTAAGGTTTGTCACAAGGAGGCCCCAGGATGAGTCACAGCTGATGCTCTGGGGATGAACCCTTGCAAACTTTGTCTACTTTCCTTGCCCTCTTTCCTCAGATCTCTGCTAGTGAGATGCAGTAGGGTATATCTGCTGCATTCAGGGACTGACAACAAAAACAATCTCTGAGAATGCCTGGTGACCGATACAGACAGCTTACCCAGTCTTCCCAGGACCCCTTAGGATTAGACTGTTTGATTGGCTCAAGTCTTTTTAAGATGGTCTGGCATGCATTCTAAAAACAAATAAAGAAAAGCAATATTTTAAGGTTTGAAATGTCAGTCAGTAGTATTAAGAGCACTTCAAGTCTCAAAGAACCTTCTGTTTAAATCAATATTGTTTTTTAGGACTTTGGCATATCATAAAAAGGAACAAAGTTCACTAGAAAATGGCTTGCTATGTAGAAATGTTGACTGAAAATAAATTTAAAACAGGTCGTGGTGATAGAAGAGAATACCAGATACAGCACAGACCTTTCCTGATCAATATACAAAACATCTTAAATCCGTATGCTTATATAGTATCTCTACCAAATCATAGTGTGTAACCTTAGCACATATTGCAAGATGATCTCATAACACTGGAAACAAACATTCTTGCCAAAATTCAACCTTACTTAAGATATGCAGAGAAAAAAAACAGCCTGAAGTTGAGATTTTCAACTTTCAAGGTTCTCTTTTCTCTTTTCACTGAAAAAGGTCACATGTCCTGCAAATAGATGCACTGATAATGATAATAATCCCATGTCAAAGATTATCATGATCATGCCATTCCTACAGAAGGATATTTGCACTGAATTTATAAATCTTATCTCTCTGTGGTTCCATAGCACAGGCCACAAACCACCTGCAAGTAATACTTGCAGCACAATACATTGCTACAAACAAGGTCTCATTAATTACTAAGAAGTTAGGCATTTAAATGGCTGCTTTGTTGTGTTCATTTTGAGCAGTCACAAACACTCAATTCCATGACTACAAAAGGACTGGAATTGAAAGTAAAAAAGTAACTGGAAAAGAATTATGGTCATTCATTATCTGACACCCCCCTGATAGCTATAGCAGAAGTTATGAGGTATCCCTTGCCTACAAGTCCCTTTTGAAAGTTATATTTTTCTTAAGCAATAGATAAATACACATCAACTTTTTATCTTCTTGATTCCCAGCTTACGACCCAATAGCTTAAATAACTTGGGATCAGTACATGGACAGCCATCCCGTTGATGTCAGCACTGACAGATGCAGCTGTTGGGGAGGTATTAGGGACAGTGTTTGTGCTGGTCTCACTGATGTAAATTTTGGAGGTAGGGATTCCCAGTGACCTGCTAGCAACCTGCGGAACAAAGGAAAACAATTGGTAAGTGGCTCTTCTTATACTGGAGCATGACCTTTCAGTGTCTACCACTGCCAGGGTCCACACTTAAACCTTCACAGTCTTCCAGTCCAAACTTTCACCTTTCTTGAGAACTCAGTTGACTTCGTGCTTGAGAACCTACCAGAATATTGTTAAGTTTGCTCTTCACAGGCATTGTGCAAGTACACATGTGGACACTGGCCAAAATGGTAGGCATTCACTGCATTGTTCTTAATTATAAAAGTATCAGAAGATTAAGAGACCTATCAGATTCTCTTCATTTTCCTGCTGAAGCAATGTTGTTCTCTTAGGCCTTTTAAACTGTTATGTCATGAAGATATGCAGATACATGTTTGCAGTGCAACAGAAATACACAGAAAAATATGAACAAGCTATTTTTAATCATATGACAATTAATTGCTGTAGAGTCCAGATTGCAGCCATAACCTGCATTATCTACACAAGATGATTTAAGATTATGAGAATTCTAATTTCTCCTGCTAAAATGTAGTAATACTCTAGAAACCTAGTACTGCAGCTGAAATGTTTAACAGGAATTATGATTTGTTACCCAAAATGTGCACAGAGAGAAGGTGTCAATTTGCCTTAGGCAGTACCATAGAAGAAGTGTAATTTGCCGTAGAAGATGCTTCATTTGGTTGAGTCCAAACTATTACCTGGATCATTTTGGTGTGAAGTCCTTGACCCATCTCAGTCCCACCATGTGTAAGTAACACAGAGCCATCTGTATATACATGGACCAGAGCTCCAGCCTACAAATGCGCATTATTAATCAAAGTTTTGTCATAAATGAAGTAGTGAAGTACCTAGCAGATTTCAGTTACAAATTACAGAGAGAATGAATGTTCTTTGGTGTAACTAAAGGCGCTTGTTTACATCTTAAGTGACTTTTGTTCAGTGTCTCCAGCTCAATAAAAGTTCCAACGACTTTGCAAATCTCAGCCTTTCAGTTGGGAAGGCAGGTGAAGCAGCCCAAACCCGCCTCTGTTCATTTGAACTTGTGAACACTGCTGATAGTCCACCAAGTCAGGTTAAACATAGGAATGAAAATGACCATTTTTCAGTGTCACAGTATTTCCACTACTGAGGAAGATGAGATAGACAAGGAGATAAACCTATTATAAACAATGAACATTTAACTGCATTCCACTGGGTTATTTTGGACAATATAAATTGGTAACTGCTGTTACGTTCATTTTGGTTCAAAAATGTTTTGCTTTTTCTACCTAATTTAACTTCTCCAAAAAGATCTGTTTTAGTACAAAGAGAGGAAAGTGTCAGAGAGGCAACATAAATTTAGCTCCTTTATAGGAGCTAACAAATGACTTCTACAGACCTGGTTCAGAAATGGGACAGTGAAGCTGATGCCAAATTTGGTAGGGATAATACACATCCCTCTTTTCTTCCAGCGATTCTGTCTGCAAGGAAAAAACATTGTTCATGAATGAATTTTTCACTGTATCTCAGTGCCATGCTTTCCTCTGACAGTTTGGGCATCAAAGTAGAGATGAAATATGTGAATGAAATCTAGACAGAGTTAATTGGCAATTTTTAAGAAAGTTTTTGTTTACAGGTCCTTACAAGAAGAAATCTGAAGATGGCCTCCTAGGCATTAAAAAAAGCAATTGTGTGGCTATTAGTTACTCAATTGTAAACAGAAGCCAATTTAGAAAGGTGATACAGCAATGGGAAGTCTACGCAAGCTTTCCTGATAGTCATAAGAAAACTCAAGCAAAGTCTGGACTCTGCAGACCCCTCTCCCCTGCTGTATTTCCCCTACAAAATAACATCATACTAGGCCTGATTCCTGCTTTATCTAAGAGATCAGATCACTGTGAGAGCCTTTGTTACATAGCGGGCCTAAAGGAATTCCAAAAAAAGAAATGTTTAGAAGTCATTCTGCAAAGTACATGGACTAACTTAGCATCACTCAAGTTGCTAAGAGAACTCCAGAAGTTTGAAGGTACAGCCGTAATTCCACAGCTTTGGAACACCTACTTGTTGAATTCTTCAATTTGTTGCTTCCTCACATGATAGTTAGAGCTTGACAAACACTCATCCCAGCATCGCCGTAGAGTAAATCCCTCCAGTTTTTGGTTAAAATGAGTCAGGTCTCCTTCATGATACAGGTTGATCTTCCTTACCTTCCCAAAGAGACATACAAAGGACATGTCAAATTTAATGTTTCAGACTAGGTGCTTTTAAAGGATGACATCAAAAGCACATTGATTCCTAATCTTTACTCCCCTGCTCACCCTAGGGAGCAATAAAATTAACAGATAAAAATCTGTTTTATGAAAAAATGGGACCTAAGACATTAAAGCTGGAAATGTTCAAGAGAGATCCTTTAGTATATTTTTAATTAGATTAAGGCACCTAGTGGACTTTCTCTGAATGCCCAGTCTTAAAACAGGTATTTAAAAACTGGGACTACTGACAGAATTTAAGGAAGCAGAAGATTATCCATGCTTTAATGGGATAATCATAGAGAAAACCTGAGATTTTCCAAAGGGTTGGGCAAAAATGAGCAAAAGTTTTTACGTTATAGAATTTTCTGCAATTGTATTCAATTTTCAGACCTCGTTCAAAGTCAGTGCTGCCCTGAAATGTGTCAGTGAATCTGTACCTCCTCAGGTGGTAGGCCACACTTCCGAGCAAGGTCACTCATCCAGCACTCAGCAATCATCATTCCTTGGGGACCTCCAAAACCTCGGAAGGCTGTGTTGGAAGACAAGTTGGTCTTGCATACAAAGCCCATGCTGCTGACATTGGGGATGTTGTAGGAGTTATCCAGATGTAACAGAGCTCTATCCATAACCTAGTGAAGAGAAGTGATGGAGGTGTGCACATTTTACACGAACTACATGTCAGATTTCTAACTAACCGCCAAAGCTAGCCTGGAAAGATCTGAAGGTAATAATTTACAACAGCAGACACTTTCTTTTCCATCCCACATGTCTGCAGTCAACACAGATGAGCACTGAAGTATAACCAGTATACCTTCCCATTAGCAACGGAGTATCAAAGCAATATCCTTAAGGAAAGGAGAATGAAAAAGCACACTTTTCTGTTGATACTTAGGACCCTGGAACAGACTGAGCTTACAAGTTATTCATTGGCTCTGGGCTCTGCCTGATGCTGAACTACTTTTATACACCGTTATCCACCTGGAAGCATCAGACACTTCTTTTAATTATACTATGTCTTTGTAGGAAAGAGGTCTGGATGATATCAAGTGGCTCAGCAGCTGGACTATGGGAATAAGGTTAAATATTCAAAATAAATCACAAAATTTCAGATCTTTGTCCATTAATTGCCCAGACTAGGAAATGACCAGATCTTTCTGGTTTGCGTTCTCAGATTTGTCTTCCAACAGGAGCACTATGCAGATATTATGCACATCTCAAACTTAGCTCAAAGTAGAGCACATCCCAGTTTCCTGATTCAAACAGTCAAATAGGCATTTCACACATACGTACTCCCAACTAGGCCCATAGTTTATACGAAGACACATGCCTGACATTGTTCTTCGTACAGCATGAAGCATATTGCCAGCATCAAATATAACTCTAGTACTTGCAATCTTCTCACACTGAAGTGGATTCATTCTCACAGAAAATTATCAAGGTCTCAGTGGACTTGAGGAGAGCTAGACTGAGAGTGATTTACATTAGGTTATTGAGTTGGATACTCACGTAACAGACAAGGAAATATTTCTGTTCCACAGTACAAAAAATCCTGAAGACAAACTTAGAACCCAGGCCCACCCTTCTGAACTCTGATGTTAAGCTTCTGTTAGCTTTAGCCACTCCTCAACTAACTTGTTGTTTCACTCACCCTACAACAATCAAACTATTGACTTGGGTGTATTTTATTTCAAGAAGCTGGCTTTCCCAAAGCTGGGAGACTATCAGCCACCTTGTGTTGTGCTGTAAGTCTCCCGTCACAGCCCTCTGTAATGCGAAGCAAACATTCTTGACCTTTTTAACTTAGACCAAGTTATTAAAACATCATTATCAACTCTGTGGCACATGCCAGGGTAGGCCAAGTTGACTCAAAGCAGTTGTAAAAGAACATCAAGAACTGTTTTTAGTCACATCAGAGAGCAGGATGTTAAGGCTCTGCTGTAGACTAAAGCTCTGAAGTCAGAGTAAAAAATTATGCAGGGAAACACACCTTCTGCATAGTAATCTATCAAAAAAAATTATTTTACTTACACCATGAGAGAGGTCTGCAGAGTTGCCCCCATTGCTGTAGTATGACACTTCCAAACTCTTGACTTTTCCATTCTTCATGAAACCAACCTGTCAAGAGAGTTACATCGGTGATGTTTTCCCTACAAAGTGTTGTTTCCTATTTTCCTTCAAAAACTGAATAAACCTCCCGAAGAAAAATAGTTGTCTGCCTTCTGCTGTAGCACAGGACAAGCTACATTACAACCATAGTAAATGAGGATGCTTCCCAGAGAGGTGTCCATGCATGCATCTTGATGCAGAAAACTCTTCTAAAACAGATGCTGCCCACTTGTCACAGTCATATTTTCCTTAACTTTTGTCTTGCTTTGAAAAATGAAAGCAGTTAGATTGAAAAGGGCACAGCAGAAAGGAGGTTAACAAAATTATTATTAGTGTAATGCTGTAAACAGAGAGCCATCTAAGATCAAAGCGATTGTCAACAGGAACAGGGTTATAATTGGAGGAAGATGAAGTGTTCACACTGAAGTCACAAAAAGTGAACCAGCCAAGTCAGAAGAACTTCCACAGGAAGCAGAACTGCACAATCCAAAAGATCTTTAATGGGATGAATGCCATAACCCAGCTGAACAGATTCACATCAGGATATCAGCAGTGAAACAACCAGAGCAGCAACTTTATCACTGTATCTTACTATTCACTGACATTTCAAATGATAACACTAAAACACCATGCATTCATTTTGTATGTGTGCATACCTTGTATCTCCCCAGGAAAGGATGTCTCCCACCACTTATCAGCATGTCCTCATCTCGATCCAACATGCATCTTACAGGTCGGCCAATTCTGTTGAAGGATACATAGATCAGGCAAACCCTGAACTGCACAGTACAGTTCCTACAGAAACATGTTCATCTTTTCAGTGTTTTTTCCAGAGCAGTGGTTGCATGAGTTAGGAATAATCTGGATTGCATACCTTTCTCAATAAATAAATAAAAGGTTAGATAGAGGTAAGAAAGACTCAAAGACAGACCCTTTAGAGTTGGGACCTGCACTTGAGAACACTTGTGGAGGCTCCTATATGAAGGAAGAATAGTTTCACACAGAGTGAGATACTAAAATGTGAGAAGTGACTTTATAATGACAAATGGGACTGGTTTTAAACTGAGATACGGGAGGTTTAGGTTTGATATGAGGAGGAAGCTTTTCACTCAGAGGGTGGTGAGGCACTGGAACAGGTTGCCCAAGGAGGCTGTGGATGCCCCATCCCTGCAGGCATTCAAGGCTGGGCTGGATGTGGCTCTGGACAGCCTGGTCTGCTGGTTGGTGACCCTGCACACAGCAGGGGGTTGGAACTGGATGAGCATTGTGGGCCTTTGCAACCCAGGCCATTCTATTGTTCTATGAAATCACTGCTTTCTATACCATTTCTCAAGGCACTCTTGTGGCTTGTCTAGGGAAAATTGCGTATGAGTTATGTAATAATTCTAAGTAAAGTACTAAGTAGCCTTCAATTTGACCTTGCAACCATGGTTGCTTATTCATTATCCAAGGAGGATGGGAGAAACACTTCATTTTCCAGCAATTCTGCTTTCCCTGTGCCTCTCCTCACACTGTAAAAATGTCAGGGGAATGTCATAGATATGATTCTATATGCTCTAAGATATACAACAGCTGTAGTTTGACTGACAGATTTTTGAAAAATGAATGTGTATTACTGACAGTTTAAATGAAAAATAAAAAGGTTTGGTCAGAACAGAAAAAATAAAGCTGCTTTAAGTACAGGAGCTCTATTTTGGCTATGCTCCTCTGAAGTTATTCAGTGCACAAATGCCATCTCAGAGGCCATGTTTGCTGACAACTACAAGAAGCTGCACAGTTAAAGATGGCCCTATATCAAAACTCCAGAAACACACTTACAATCTGCCTTTCAGAAATGGTTATGGTCCAGGCACTTTCCCTGGTCTTTTAGGAATTCGAAAAGCAGGAGGTTCTGTTCAGTGACCTCCCTTCCCCCCAGGAAAAAAAAAAATCCAAAAAGCAGAGTTCACGTAAGAGCTGAGAAATAGTGTTGTACAATTGGCATAGCAGGGGTTTAAGCAGAAAAGAGGCTCTCGTATCTGCGCTATAAAAAAATAACACAAGCACAGATGGCGTTGAGTTTTGAAGGGGTTTCCAAGTGAAAAGGATGAGCAGAGAGTTTGAGAGTCAAGAGTTTCCAGAGAGTACTAAAAGAACAGAAGAGGGTTTTTCCTCTCCTTTCCTGTTAAAAACTGGCATCCCTGCATAATCTCAGATCCTTTAAGCAGATTCCTTTTCCAGCTAAGAGCCAGCCCCTTATACATCCGTTAGGAAATTCCAGGCTTGCTACACAGTCTTCAGAGCACTGTAGCACAAATGTTACCCAAGAAGAGGCTGTCTGGACCGGGTGAATTCTAAAAGCAAAAAAGCCCTAATCCCTACACTGAAACTTACTTGAAGGCTGCCACAGCCACTACAGTGGTCAGAATAGTATTTCTTGTTTCTTTTCCTCCAAATCCTCCACCCATTCTTTTGACTCGAACCACGATGCGATTTGATGGGACTCCCAGTGCTCTAGCAGTAAACTCCTAAAGAAAAACAGAGCAGCAGAAGTGATGTATGGAACTATCTCATCCACACCACCTCCCTTTTTAACATGTCATTCAAAAACCAGGATTATGGTTCTGAAGGCACCCTCTGTAATCCCTGGTGTAAGAGATGTGCTTCCAACAGAAATATCAGTCAGCTGGAATCATATTCATGACATCAACTGGATGGGTGTGGACTTGAAAAATTAGCAATATTATTTATTATATATATATATATAGAATATATTAATTAGCAGTAGTAGTAAGCATAAGGGAAGTTAGGACCAACTGCAAAACAACCATTCATCTAGTCTAAAACTGATACTCAAAAGTCTTTTAGATTTGAAGTCAGAGAGACCCTACCTGTGTCTTCATTAAGTTTTGGGTTGACACAAAGAGTTCCATCTCACCATCTTCCCCCTTGGGTACAGCCAAAGTACAGTGAGTTTCCAGATAGAAATGCTCTTGTCCACCAAGGTACATCTCTCCTAGAAAATTGACAGAAGTGTCCCATAGATAGAGTGTCATAAGATGCTTACCACCATCTCTTATCTGCAAACCACCACCCTTTTAAATTGTTAAACACAAAACATGTGTTGTGCAGCACTGGACACCCTCAGCTCTAAAACTGACACTTCCATTTTGATGTAAAAAAATATATATATAAAAAAATCAAACAAGCAAAAAACATTTCAAAAATAATCCTGCATTCCACACCATTGAGCCAGTATCCCTCAGATGTAACCCTGTCTGTGGCAGGAGGTTTGGAACTTGATGGTTCTTGAGGTCCTCTCCAACAATCAGTCATTCTATGATTGTATATAGTTTGATGCCTTCCAGACTTTCTTGATAACACAGAGGTGAAGGCTATCCTATTTTAGAAATGTTTATTCTCACCTTCCAAAATGTGATCAGATTCTTCAAATCCTTTCTTCACATCTCCCTTTTTAATCCTCTTTATAGGTTTAATGAAGGATTGTTTCTCAATAGCTTCCTGGGAAACAATGACACAATGAAACTTTCATGGAGACAGAGTGAAAGCAAAGCTTTCTCTGACTGATGTAGAAATGTTTTTAGATAATGCACAAGCTGTTAAATGCTAACTGTTTAAGCTGTTTCCCTGTTTCCACACTACAGCACAGCAATTTCACAAGAAGCACCATAGCTGGGCAACCTAAGATTGTTCCTTGTGACTTATTTTATATCATGGATCCAGAAGCTCAAGACCTCTAGCCAGCAGAGCTATGACTTCTGACTTGCGTTAACCATAGTCCACGGCCCAAAGGACAGTACAGAAAGAAAGGAGACAGAAGGAGGAAACTACATTCCCACATGGAGTGAGAACTTCTGCAGAAATACCGAGTCCAAACACGATCTTTCTTGTGGAAATTTTATGACTGCTATGCACTCTTACCAAAAGCAAACGTTTCCATCATGGCAACAGAACACAAAACAGTGATAGAACTGCAACAACAACAGCAAAATTTGGGCCCCACTCTCCTCTTTCTAGGTTGAACAGGCAGATATAAGCAGATATCAGAAAAAGCAAAGTTCTAACACATGGTTTGAAAATGAACTACTCGCGTAAACAGATCAAAGCTTCTGCTCATAGATGACTGCATGTCTGTGCTGGACAACGCACAGATTCTTTGAGCCAAATCCAAATACAAAATACATAGCACGAAATATTGACCTTTATAAAAATTAATTAGCTTTAACTTCTCTCCAGTAGTTCTAATTTCTCCCTGATGAGAATGGCTTTGTCCAATTTTCTCTCATTTCTAGATGTGAATGCTGTATTAGATATAATTCGCTTTTACTCTCACAGGCAAACCTTATTAATAAGTGTTCCAGTTAAAAAGAAGGCATGAAATAATCATAAATTGTTGATGTTTCTTCAGTTTGGAGAAGATCCTTTTAAGGACTGCTGCACCCCCATCACAAAGACAAATGCAACACATGGCTAATTAACCACATGTGAACAGCAACATTCATTAGATATCAGAGCTTTGAGAGCTGAGGAAGCAGACCTGAGCTAACTTACCTGAATTGTGACAATAGGTTTGAGTTCCTCATACTTAATCTTCACAGCTTTAGCTGCTCTTCTGGAATGTTCCTGTGTGTCTGCAATGACTGCACCAATTATGTGACCCACACAAGTGACCTGCAGAACAGATTTGGACCCACCATCAGTTCGTGCACATATATGCAGTAACTGCAAGGCTTGTGTTAATTCTCTTCAACTCCTTTATTTTTTTCCTTTTCCTAGCTGTTTGGTCTACATAAAGGTAACTTTGAATGGCATAGGAATAGATGTGTAGCTAGAGTAGGGTTTTTATGTCCAAGTAGTTGTCTGAATGGAATACAGCCATGATTACTCATTACTCCACAAGAGACACTGATCACAGATAAAGGAGAGGGGTTTGGAGCAGGCCTTACTGCATTTGGCGCATATGCATCTATTGACTCCAGTGCAGCCAGGATTTATCTCTGCATACAGCAGAGGACTACATGGGACAATATAAGTACTCTTATCTCCTAGGCAGCATGATTGAAAAAGGCTATTTTTAAGAACATACCACATCCTCAGCAAAGACAGTCTCATCATTAGCGATGCCAGTGATGTTACTGCCAGGAACATCCTTAGCAGAGACAAAACACACAAACCCAGGGACACTCTGGGCTTCAGATGCGTCTACAGAACTATGGAAAGAAAGCAGGAGAAGTAGAGTTATTATTTCTCATTTTTCTTTCTGTGATTGATTATGAGACACCGATAAATCTTCAGGCTTGACTTCATGAAGTCTGGCTATGTAGAAGAGAAGTTTGTCATAGGATATCACATTAGACTAAGGTAGAGAGGCAACTAAAATCATTTTCATTGAGTATTAATCGCAAAAATTGAAGCTCTAAGTAAAAAAAATTGTGAAAGGTTGCTTTTGCAATATTATGTACATGGGCTATGTATTTGGCTGGCTTTACAAAGGGACTGTTGCCAATAGATGAGTTGTGGTCTTGTTTTTGCTGAGCAATTTAACATCATCCATAAATTACTGCAATTTTTTCAGCACTTTTGTTTAGATTCCTGAAACTCCGTTACAAGATGTGCTTGAAAGTTGTTATTTATTAATCCCAGTGCTCTATAAGCATTTAAAAAAACAGTCATGTGTGAATATGAACTCTTAGGCACCAGGAGCTGAAGACAACACTATTTTTCTTATGAAAATGCACTTTCCAGCACTTCTGCACTAATGCCTCAGAAAGAATCCCGATTGATTCTCTTAGCAATAGAGGCAGATCATTTCTAGCTTATAGTTGCTTGTCAAAGCCTGACTCAGGTGAAGTTTTCAAAGCCAGTATTTTGACCAGTAGAATCGTAAGTTGAGGCTCTTCTGCTACTTCTGTCACCTAATGAAACATACTGCCACGTCCTCTATAGAATGACACAGTTTGAAATGTCAGTGTGCAGCGCAGGTGCAAGAGAACATGCACAGCAACTTCTAGAAAATATTGCACACTGTGGTAATAGGCACAGATAGGATGCTTTCTTTGTGGCCTCACCTGCTCTGGGAATAGTATCAATGCTTATATGCTTGTGGCACTCAATGACCGCACTGCAACATTTGAGATTTAATCATGATGACAGAACATTTTTTGTCACAAGCTGAAAGTCAGCTACTGCATCAGTGCACCAACGACCACTGTATGCTGCCCATCCCATGTTTGACCACCATGGGAAACCACTGGGCAGGGAGCCTTAAGTGGGCAGGAAGTATTGCCTAAGGAACAAACAACAAATCACAAGGCTATGTGTGTGAGGGCAGTGTGAGGCATGCATTAATTCTGCATGTTTGAGTGAGACGGGCAAGAATGCTGCCTAGGGACAAGGGCTTTGTGCTCCAAAACAGCCAGGTCACTTAATTCCCTCAGGTTTTCCCTCATACAGATTACAAGGCAGCCGTAGCATTCAAATCCCATCTTCATGTGAGACACCCCCACGCACAACAGCACGCAATGAATTAGAGTTCCCACTGGTGCAAGAGGCTTTCCCCTCACCCTCAACTTATCACATCAGTGTTTTCTAAGCCACCAGGAGCTAGATGTTTGCAACGTGGGAAACTCAGCAGCAACACTTACAGGATTTTAGCATGGGCTTTGGTGCTGGTCACCAGTGTGAGATACAGCTCGTTCTCGTAGTGCGGAATGTCGTCACAGTAAACAGCCTCCCCGCATGCTTGTTTGGCTGCTGAAACATGCACCAAAGGCCGGCCCACGGTATCTTCCACCAGCTGCCCCCTGGGCACTTCCTAGAGCAAAACACACTGCTGACTTCACTGCTGTTAGTGCAGGGGGCAGAAGCACCGATGGGGGAATAAAAGGCAAGGTGAGACGTCCTAGCAGGACATGTAAAGGGACAGGGGCTCAGTCCTTAGGGAAAGGAAGATAAATAGGATGGAGTGGCTACACAAGGAGCAGCAGAGAAAGAAGCGAAAGGGATTCAGCTCACATGAACTTTCAAGTTCTGCAGCTAGCTATTCTCAGTGCTGAAGAGGAAAGGAGCAGTGCTGGGCAGCGACAGAAAAGAACACTGTAACCTAAAGTAAGGAAGGGATGGAGATCCAATTAAAATCCTCAGCAACAGCATAGAAGTTCATGCACTGTTTATACTCAGGGAAGAAACAAGACAAGAAGCACTGCTTGAGCTAAAGAAAAGCCTAGCTACTTACTTGGAAGAGCTGGGTGCTTGCAATGGGATCTTTGTGAAACAGCTCCGTAGCACTGATGTAGGTTGGGGGGATGGGTTCACACAGATTGCTCTGCCACAGAATATTAAAGACAATTATCCTTCCAGTCAGTCCCTTTCTCATACTCCCCAGTAGCCAATCTGCCTGAATTTCAACTCTTTCCACGCTAAGACAGCACATACAGCTCACTCTTCCCCAATCTGCCTTCCTTAGCAACACTCACAGGGCCATTCTGGTGCTTGCTCAGCTTCTGAAGAACGGTCAGATAGAATTTGAAGAAGAAGCTGAGTGTGAGTGTGCGTCGGAATTCCACCATCCCACCAGGTGCAGAAGGAGACAGGTCCATCTCACCTGCCAGCAAGCGGCAGGCATCCTGCAGCAGCTTCTCATTCCAATCCCTGCAAGGGAACACAGGCAATAGTCAGCCTTTCCTCAGCCCTAACTATCACCAGGACAGATTTCCAATAGACAAGCTCATTCAGCAAGGAAATGGCTCTCTGAGAGCACAGACCTTTGAGTGTAAGAGAAACTGGAAGAAGGAAGGCATCAAACAGCATACAGACTATCGCAGAAATATAGCAGCGCTTCTTCCCCTTCTGCGTACCATCAGAGAGAACAATTCTCGGTATTTGAATTGCTACTCTTAGTGCTGTTCCCCTAGTCAGACTTGCAGAAAAATTCCTACCTGCCAGTGAGCTCTTGGCAAGTTTTTAGTGCCAGGATGGTTGTAGGAGCCATTCCGCCATAGCTTAGTTTGACCTCCTGCACTCGGCTGGTGCCTTGCTGGAACAGGACTCTCATTCCACAGGTCACGATAGCAATGTCATCCTCCCTACGGTAAGCCTGCTTGAAAGCTGAGAAGTATTCACCCTAGGAGACAGAAAAATATTTATTTACTCCCTGTCTTGGCATGTTTCGGAGCATGGAAATGGACAAGCTGTTAACCTACCCCTACACAGATGAGCTATTTCAGGGAACTGTATCAGGTGGATTCATCTCACAGTGCCATGTGTGATATATTTGTTCAGGCAATGTTATATATCATAGAAGTTGGAAAAGACCTTCAAGTCCAAAATTCACATGATCTTAAGATTAAGTCTACTGTATTACACTGGTGGTTATTACCCAAGATAGGGCTGTTTGTGAAATGAGTTTTGGTAGATCTGCCTACAGTTTTCCTACAGCGTGAGGAAAACAACATTTTTACATAAGCAATCTTACTATTCCTCTGCAACTGCTTTCTCCCAGGTTGCCAAGTTGGAAACCTAATCAGTAAAACTCAGATCCCATCACCCCATCTCTTCTAGCTCTATTGGAAGTCCTTGGACCTTAAAGGAACCAAAAATCATTAATCATAAATGGTTCACAGTTCTTGAACACACCAGACTAGTGAATGCAGGACTTACTGTCAGTCCAGTCTGTTACTTGAAATACAACTCTCAATAACTACTCTGAATTCTCTGCCTGTGCTGCAGTGTATAACGAATTCCTCTTCCAGCAGCTTGCAGACTAGGAGAGAAATCAGATCTGATACCTTTGCATGGCCATTTTTGAGAGTTTGCTGCCAAGTTCTTTGAATGCTTCAGCTAAGCTACCGCCCAGCATAGCAGCCTTCCATTAATTATCTCTAATCAGAAGTGGACTCCACTGTAAGGAAGTAATTCTGCTATTGCTGACAATGAGAGCAGTTTCACAAGGAGCTGGTTTTATGCACTCAGATCTTGTTACTGGAGATAACTGAAGGTAACTGAACTGGAGGTAAATTACTGGAGGTAACTCAAGTGTGCATTTCATTTCCTAAATCCAAGTAATTGGTGGGCAGCCAGCAGATGATGGCAGAGGAGCATCAATAGCATCCTCCCAATTAGCTTTCAAAGAGAAGAGAAAGCAGCCACTTCTCTCACAGCACACCTCAGAAATTTCCAATAACAAGATCATAGCAAGGAGGGTAAAAATTACCTCCACTTCTCACAAGACACTACAAGTTTCCTAGGTAAAGTGTCCTGTGGGAGAAGAGACACTTACTTATTCTTCATCACTAGGACTGTAGGCAATGTAACTATTGTACCAGATGCCCATATATGCCCTACCTCATGGTAGAACAAGAGAATGTCCCCTCTAAACATTCACAGTGAAAGTTTACAGGTATTAGTTGCCTCACAGAAAAGCCAAGTAACTCATAAGGGCTCCATACAGACTTAGATTCTTCCTCTTGCCTGAACAAGAGGTAACACCATGTAGGAGCACGTATTTGCATTTGCAAAAACATTTCCATGTCCATGAAAACATGGACTATAGAGGTCAATAAAGGAAGAAGGTTGGAAAAATATTGATTTAAAGGATGAAGTAAAACTTTGTGATCTTTCTCTCTCCAGCATAGAAAAAAATTGCAATATTACAAACCTTCATAGGCTCATAGAAAAGTATAACACTGTGTTGTTAAGCACTTTCTGTTTGAATATGACTTGGTTTGTTTATGACTCAGAATATTACTATCATAAATACTAAAATAAGAGTGAAAAATGGCCTAGAGAAAGATGTATTTGAGGAGAAGGATATGAAAAACTAATGGTTGCTACGTGAGCAATAATGCAAATGGTGTATATAACATTTATGAACCTTATCTGGAACACAGGACATTTTTATAGCCCAGAAGTGAAAGAGGATTGTTAAGTAAAGGGTATGTCCCATTCCAGGAATGCCGTGTTATACATTAACTGATGCATCTGTTGTGAGGATATCACAGCTCCTGAAGACTTTGTCACATGCCAGCACCATGAGACATTCCTTGGAGAACTTTACTCTCTCTGGCTTCATGTTTGTGAGCAAAGACCAACCAAGACAGCATGAAATCCAGAGTTCAAACGTTGTTCTAGTTTTTCAGATGAATGAGCTGCACATGTATCTGATGGATCACACCACTGCCCTGCTGGTAAACATTCATTTCTTTTGTGAAACTGCCATACATCTTTTGTATGAATGGAGGAATATGGCATTTTCCATCAACTCTATCAAAAGTGTTTCTCATTTTGAGAAAAAGCAACGCTTCTTGTAGTTCTCGCAAGATCACAGAACAATTATTCAGAAATACACGTAAAAATGTCATAAATAAAATACCTATGTTCTCTTAACACTTAGACACACCAAAAAAAAATTCAAAGAGAATAGTCAACAACTTTGTTAGTTCTATTTCCTAATGAGATGGCATTTCAGGTAAATTGATGCATTCCAGTTACAAAATAAATGCGTTGCCACACTGTGAATCCTTGAATCTTATAGCTTGTAGTCTCAAGCTCTAAAAAGGTAAATACTAAATGCCCTCACACCAGCAGATTATAGTCTGATGTTATCTGCCCTGAAGAGAAAAAGGGGTTTTACTTCATAGACAGTGAATCTACTATGCAGTTAATGAGGAGTGCCCTATCTGAAGCTGCAAGTCTCATTGCAAAACTGCCACGATAAGCAGTCCTTCTGGCTTCAGTCTTGCAAGGCAAGGATACTGAAACTCAGCTTGCCTCTAATCCCCATATTCTTCCTCATTTCAGTTCACAGAAATGAAGTAGAAACCTCAGGACCATGAACTTTACATCAGGAATTGCTTGCATCTTTGCTGTACTATTTCACAAACAGAATTTAGACCTCTAGGAACATCACATTGGTACCCTTAACCATTACTGAATGTACTTGAAAGCCCTAGACAATCAAGTGGAGTTTTTATTTCTTGTGCCAGAGCCCAGTTCCTCTTGTTTACTAGAAAGAGTACGTTGCTATATTTTCACCTAATACTTTATTTGCCTGCTGATCCAATTGGGATTACATGAGCATTTGGAGACCAATCTTCAAGGAAAAACGCCTAACAGTGAAACTGTCATTTAGTTAATAATATTTTAACTCTGCAGATGCTGATGGTTTTTCTCCAAGCTTACCTCCTTGCTGTAGGGTATTTCAACAGAGAGAAGTACTTCCTCAGGCTTAACTATAGTTTTTCTGTATCCTGTGAAAAACTTCTCATCCATCGTGACAGTCCTCTTGCCCTCTGTAGAGCAAGGAGAGATCAATGGTGAATGAGCATCTTAGATGAAGAATGGAAAGAGTGTACATGATAGAACCTTTAGTCTACATAAATCATTCTTGATACAGCATCAGTTTTCATTTTCCACTCATTTTCACTGATCCAACAAATCAGGATTTTCTCAGCTTTATTTTGAACATCATGTATATCAAAACTGCCATAGATTGCATATCCGTACATATCTGACTAAGAATTGATGAAAGAGATCTCTCAAAGTCCTCCTTCCTTCATCTAATTAAAACGGAGAACTCTGGTTGAATTCATTTCTAGCATTTCAATGCAATTCCCTCTTTCCCCTTTTCACAGCCTGCATTCAAACACGTTACATAAGAAACCACTGAGAAGACAGACTACTTCTCAAAAATAACCTATTTGAAGAAAAAAATCTTCATAAGAGCAAATGCAAATAGTGACATTTTCTTCACAGAAGGAGGAAAAAAAGCAACAGAACTCAGCTTTTATTTCAAAAATCCACAATAATCAAAGCATGATAGTGACATAAATAATTTTAAACCTTTTTTTGGTTGTCCTGTTTTGTTGGTTTGTTGTTGTTTTCTTTTTCTTGTGAACAGATATCTCTTCACAGCTTCTGTAAGTGCATGCGCTGTGCCAGATTTATTCTGGCATAGAAGTTCAAAACCCTTTAGGAAACCAGCCTTAGGTCTATCCCAAACACTTAAGCATCAAAAAGGTCAAAGACCTCCAAAAGTCAAGCAAATAATATTTTACGCATTGTTGACACACACTTTCAAGTTTTGATCTGACTTAATATTCCATAGGAAAGGACTTACAACTATTCCATCTACCTCAGTACCATGAAGAAATATGAGTAACTTACCCACTGATATCAGAGTCAGTTTGCTTCCACTTGCCATTAACACAGGATTTAAGTCAGAGATTGGGCTTGCTGTCATTATGTTCCCACCAAGAGCCTAAAGTGACAATAAATGAAATAGAAAAATTATTAAAATTCTCAACACCTAACAGTAACACCTTGCAATCCTACATTATCCCCCACAGAGTGCACTAAGGATTGGCTGCACTTGAGCTTGCTTTGATAAGCTCTTTCTGCTTACTCAGCAACTCTCGGCTGTTAATGAATTAGGGATATATAAAATCCATAAAAACAGCTGTTGCCCCATTGATACTAACATTTGTCTGAGACAGTTTTAGCAGCTATCTTTGGGTACTGCATGAAAACTACCTTATGCTCAAGCCATGTATACCCAGCAATGTCAAGATTCAATTGGTGTAGATGAAATTATGGAAAGATCCATGGAGAAACTTTTCAGTAACATTCAGAAAACAAAGTGTCTTGATTGCAGCACAAATATGTGGCCCAATATATTGTAAAATTATATCTGGTTAAAATAAAAGCAGGTTGGCTTTCCAGAGCCAATAGCAAAGTAGAAGAGTTCCACTGGAAGGGAACTTCAAAGATCAAGCCCAACAGCCTGACCTCTTCAGGGCTAACCGAAAGGTAAAGCACATTAATGAGAGCATTTTCCAAGTCCCTCTTGAACATTAACAGCCTTGGGGCACCAAGTGCATCAGTAAAAAGCCTGTTCGAGCATTTCACCACTCACTCACAGAGTAAATACATTTCTCCCTGTACAAGGAGCACACCAGTGCTGCATAAGGGAGGACATCTCCTCAGACTAAGCTCTCAGTTCCAGTCCCCAGTACTCCTGAGTCACTTACTGCAACATTCCTGATCTGCGGCCCTGCAAACCATCGCAGCTGTTCAAGGGCAGCCTGGAAAATCTCAGTTTTGTAAGAAGGAAGCTCTACCACCACTTTTCTCAGCACCTCCTCTACTGAGCTTAAAGTACAGGCAGCGCCAAAAGTGACCCCTGCAGACAAATAAGAAGTGTTATTTTTCTTCTCCCAGAAGTCTAGATATAGGAGGAGAATTATAACAGTCTACACAGCTTAGATGCCACTGGATTTAATTAGGCAGCAAGGATTTGGGAAAGGCACTCAGTCACAGTGGAGTATTCTGTAATGCAGTGCGTGTAAACATCACATCCCCAGAACTGCTCATGGCAGTACTGCCTCTTACATGCCAGTAGCCCAGCATCCATTTGCCTCCCTGTAGCATGGCTGCATTCACTACATCATCTTCATTACTTCTAATTATTTGTAAGCCTTCCCTGCTTCCATCACAAAGACAAATGCTTAGTCACATAGGCTGTCAAATCCAACGTGCTTCTCACAGTTGCTAATTTAAAAATCTTAATAAAGATGGCCTGCTGAAATTCATTATTGAGCCAAACAACATACTTAAAACACCACACACACTGAGATAGAATCATAGTCACCAAGGCTGGAGAAGACCTCCAAGATCATCTAGCCCAACAATTTGCCTACCAGCAATATTTCCCCACTAAACCATGTCCCTTAGTGCATCTACATCTATACATGTGAAAACTCTTTCTTAAACTATTTATACATGTCTCTCACTTGGTCACCTGCTTGGGAAATGCATGAATGGAAACTGGAAAGTCTTTCTCTTGTACTGGAGTTCCCACTCACTTAGCAGGTATCGTCTCCCCTTTTCCTCACCTGTTTCAGTGCGCTGAACAGCATTCATTTCAGGGATCCATGCTGGTGCTAGTATCACTGGATACAACATATTCTTTAACCTCATCTCAATACCTGAAGGAAAAGTAAAACTCCTTCAGTCGTGCATATGTGACAGAGAGCCCCAGTTAACTGTCTCCCAGTGAAAAGGCAGCAGGCCTATAAACAAGTCAGTTCATTGACCGTCTAACATACAGATCATGTAAAACCATAAAGACAACAAACTAAAATCCACTCCCCACTAACACCAGAATTTTCACAGGGCAGTTTCAGGCTATCTAGTACTTGTGTGACCTGGCTATTGCTGTACATAATCCTTAGGGAAAGAAAAATTAATGCAGTGAATGAGAACAAGCTGAGGGATTTTCTCCTGAATTATTTAGAACAATAGAATTACTCAGCATGTCTTAACTCTCTTTCACACCTCCCATGTTTTCAGAATTACATGCGCTGGGAAAAAGCACACAAGATCTCAAGGCACGACGGTTTACTTCCCGGAAATTTTTCAAAATGTAGATTTCACAACTGAATTACTTCTAGTAAAGAGATAAGTCATATCATGTCACTCCCACAAAATAAGAACTAAAAAAAAAGCTCAGAGGTCTACACAATAATTTACTTCTTTTTTTTGTGCACTAGATTTTCTTCTTACCCACTTCAGTGTTCCCTACGACAAGCTTGGCATTGGGATACTGGGATTTGAGTGCCACCAGCTCCTGGAGAGTTGTAGGCTGAATCCACATCACACGTTCACCTTTGAAACACACCTGCTTTTGCTCCTTGTTTCTCTGAGAAAAAGAAAGAGAATGCAGAAGGAGTTTGGGCCTTACATGAAGCCAAGAATCTTGCCAAGTGACTGATGGGCAGCCATGGCACCCACATCTGGTTGGCAGTTTGCCATTCTCCATCCATTCTTCTGCTGTCCCTGACCAGAGTGTCCCACACTGACAAAAGTCTTTCCTTCCCTTTGGAGTGCTACTCCAAAAGAAAAAAAAAAGGGATGAAATATGGAGAGAACTAATCTCTGATGTAAGCCAGTCGGCCTCTAATCTTGCTGTACCAAGTGGAGGAAAGTTGGTGCATTCAGGAAGTCATCTAGTTCAGACGTACATTCAGTTATTTCCTGTAATTCCTACTTCTCTTTCCACAGTATAAATGGATCACAGGGCCATTAGCTCAGACGGCTGTTTTCACAGCAGACATATACGTATGAGCTAGTAAAGTAAAATCCACATGTCAGCAGCTGTTCCCTCTTTGGATAGTCAGTGGCCAAAAAGGAAGGCAACCCAAGAGCAGATACATACGGTGACAACAGAAAATGCAGCCACATGGGGCATGTTCTTAGCCTGCATATCATTTAAGTTATCCTTACTGGCAAGAGCCTTATAAAGAGGGAAATATTTGAGCTCATGCTGCTTCGTTTCATCATCAGCCATCTTTGGTGCTACCATTCCATCAGGACACTGAGTACTGGCAGCACTCAAACCCTGTGTGGAAAAATGATGCCAGTGATCCACATACTGTTTCTTTTTAAAGTAACTTACCATTAGCTCTGGTGGGAAGATTGGTTCCTGTGTAGGGTCCAATGGCTGGAACTTGGAAGAATCAAACAGGCTGGAGGGCATCATTGTCTATGAAAGACAGAATGGAAATAGGTGGAGGAGAAGCAGAGGAGAAAGCTATCCACATACATCCTTGTTTCTTTATTCAGTCCAATGCCTCTTATTGTTTCATGGAGCAAATGACAAAAAACAGTGAAAAGGTACAACCTAGTCCAGAGTCCCAAGTTTTCCAAATAAGACTTTTTCAGGCCAGAAACTTGAACACACAGGTTTTTTGCCAATCGAAAGTGTCATCACATTCACACTGGTTGTGCCAAATGACAAGGGTACATTTTAGGATGCGAGACCAGCATGAAAGCTAAATTAGTCTAATCTCCTCTGCATAAATTCAGATTACAAGCACTGGGCTTTGGCATGGAGTAAAGCAAAGTTAGATTCGTAAACACTTGGAGAATAAAATAGTTGAGGAGTACTCTACCATGCTCTCTTTTTCATTCATGCAGCAGCCTGGGCCATTGGCTTTTCCTCCACAGCAACCCCCTTTCTGAAGAAGAAACAAACATACTTCAACTAGCCTGGACAAAACTAGAAAATTCAGACTTACACAGGATATATTTCTTCCTTCTCACCAAACCCTGGGTCACTGAAATTTTCAGTAACATGCATTCTTTAATAATTTTGATGAAATAACACCAAGCAGTTGTTAATTGCTGAAGTATTCCAAATAAAACTGGATGTTTCCTAACAAAGAATCCACAAGAATTTCTTGGAATTTTCCAAAGAGTTTTGTTACAGTCTCTCCTTCCTAAAGTCAGTTTACACTTCTATTATATTATGCTCTAATTCCTTCTTTTCAGTCTCTACCATTTTTATCTCAACTATTACATAAAATGTGATCAGCCCTTTTCCTCCAGATATTCCAAGAGAATTCAGTTGTAATGTAATCCAGTAATGTCCTGGGATTGACATTAAATCATTCATCACTGAACTGTTTAATTTTGGGACAGATAGATACTGGATAATTAATTTAGATCTGCTTTCACAGAAAGACAGCTGCAAAAGCTGGCATCACCTTGATTGCAAGTGTCATCACATTATTTCACATAAGTGTTACACCTCACTGACCCAGAGGGAACACTTTTCTAAAACCTGTGTCATAACGTGTTGTGCTACTCCAGACATACAGAATGGCAGTGTTTTCCAAGAGACAGGCATTCAAACCAGCTCAGATGTCTCTGGATATCTGCAATGCATTATGGCCAGAGGAATGACTAATAATTAAAAAAAAAAAAACAAAAAAAAACACCCTCTATTAATACTACATTACAAATTGAGGTTATGGCTATTGAAGTCCTGCTTACCACACTGTTTTCTCCCTTATTACAACAGCATCCAGTGCCATTGACTACTCTGCCACAGCAATTTGAGTCCTGTGGGGACAAAAAACTGTTCTGAGAAAAATGGTCATGATCCCAGAAAATGAAGCAGAATTTATTCCCTTCTGAGACAATTCCCTCTCCCCACTTTCATCCTGACATCTCTCTTCCAAGCCGGAATCGCTTAGCAGTGTCCAGTGTTGCTTAGCATGGAATCCAGAATATCATAGCTGTGATCCTTATTCCACTTCTGATAATTACTATTATTATCTTTTAATTTCTGCTATGCCTTATTAGAGATGAATGGCACAGAGTACTCAGGTGTTGGTGAGCTATGATACACTGGCATAACACCGTCTACTGTTTTGTTCTCTACTCCTTGGAAAGTTGTTCAGAGTACTCACTGGTGGCCATACTTCCATGGAACTATCTACCACACCTCCAAGATCATCTTGCTGCACAATAATGATCTGCTCATCAGCTCATCATTTTACATGTGGAATGAAGACTACCTCTCACTCTATTAATGGCTTTGTATTTATTTGCCCTGAACTTTGTACCCCGTTCTATTCATTAGTCTTAGTGTTATAAAGTCCTTCTGAAATTGCTCAAAATCTCTCTAATTTCTACATAAACTAACTGGGCATCATCAGTGAACTTATCTTCTTAGACCACTGCACACTTTTTTTTTCCAAGCTTATTCAGGGATATTGCAACAGGTTTGTTTCCACAGCAGGCTGGGACGTCACAGCAGCCACACTCCACCAGTGACCTTCTTCCACTGCAAAACACACACCACCTCCTACCTGAAATTTCCTGCCTTTTCACCAATTTCTCATCAGTACATTGAGCTTACCCCATGGCTGCTTATTCTCTTTAAAAGCCTTTGGTGAGACGCTGTTGAAATCCAAGTCAACTATATCAACTGCGCTTATAAACCACTTCTAATGAATCTCATTCCTGCTTGCTTTCCCTTGTTGACAGTACTTTTGGATAATGAAATTGCATTAATAGTTTGCATTCTAAACTGTCTTTACTTTTGATATTTAATAGCAGCACAGCCTCATGAGTGGCTAATAATCACTGAAGTACTTGGTGATCCACATTCCTTTACAGGCTGCAGAAAATTTCCATGAAATTAGTTCTGCTGCTTTTTCAATGAAAACTGCAATCTGACTTCTCTGCAGTACGTCCCTGTTCATTCACCACTCCTTCATGCTCTTCCCACCCTTGGGAACATACACAATCTATATTATTCAGCTACGATGGAGTTTTTCAGACTTAGAGAGAGGAATTACAGAATCATATTACATGAGATCCAAGAAAAGCCCATTAAATAGATCGTATCAAAACACTTCACTCCTAGAGTAAACTAGAGCATATGAGTTTGTTTTGCATTTTCACTGCAAAAAGCATGTACAAAGGGGTCAAAACTTGAAACTGGGTTGCAGCGTGTCTATTATTTTCCTCCAACCCACTTCAGCTCACGCTGTATTTCAATAAAAGAGAAAGCCAGTCACTCTTCCAGAATGTTTCAAACATTTTCTGAAGCCACTTACTACAGCAAAAGTCCTGTATCCCTCCAGAATGGGTCTGTACCCTGTACACCGACACAGGTTTCCTGTATAGCCAGAGACAAAGGACAAAAAAATTAGCATCATTTAGCTGAATGATAATTCTTTTAGAAAATTATGTTGTCCTTCACCATAGCTTGTCAAATCTAGATTAAGCTAACAAAAATACTGGGAGAAAGAACGTTTCCTACATAATTTTGGACAATCTTACTACTCCTTTTCACTGAAACCTTCAATTGAAATTCATTTAGAAATATTCTGCCCAATTCAGTATTCATTTACCTCAATTGCGCAAATCTAATCAGCCTATCAACTCTCTAGCCTCCTGAATTGCAGTGAGGTTGCTTTCCTTTGCATCTGATTTCCTCTCAGGCTGCAGCCAGAGGCCTCGTAAAAGCTCTAACCTCAGAAGCAACAGTAGCCTCTCAGATAATTTCAACAGTTGGATTCTGCCCTACTCCATCACGTCTTGGAAGTGGCACCTGGCCCAGATGCTGTCACTCTGCGTGCTCTTGTGCCCAAGATGAATTGGCCTTCACAAGAAGTGGAGGCTCTTATAAGCCCTCGAGGCAGTAATCACATAATTTATCATGTTAAGATCAGTGAAGACCTAATCAGAGACTCAGACCACTTCCCACTGCTTCAGGATGACAGGGAGTTTTTGTGGGATTTCAATAGGCCATTTTTATTTACTTTATAGCACCTGACAAGTCTCCCAGTGGAAAAGCTGGCACTTAACCTCATAAAAATTGTCTGTCTTTAATGAAATATATCAAGCAAAGTTGCACCTCCATCTTATTTAGTGAAGCAGAAGTTAGGAAAACAGCGCAGGTTGCATCTGTGCACAATGTGGGTATTACCTTGGAAAGCATCTTCTATGTCCTCCATTTTGGGTTTGGGTTTGTTTCGAAGCAATGTGTACATGGACATAACAATGCCTGGAGTGCAAAAGCCACATTGGGACCCATGACTTTTTGCTATTCTCTCCTGAAAAGTAACAGCAACAATCAGCTCACAATGTCAAAGTCAGTTCATCATTGTACTGATTTCTTTTCCTGCAACATTTCTACTTAAAAAAAAAAAAGCAGAAACAATCTCATCAGAAGATCTGAAACAACCATCAAATGTTCTTTGATAAGATGGGTTGTGTCATCTGAAGACTTCAAAAGAGAGATCATACTGAAAAGCTTACATCTAGGCATCAGATTCCCAGAGTAGTTGAAAATAACCCGAAGTCTCCAATAAGACTTCTTCAGATTTGCCGTACTTGAAAGATACCTTTACAGACCTGAGTCTGAATTTCAAAGCTTAGCAGGTTAGACTCTTCAGAGGAGGTAGAGAAAGAAGCAAACAAAGGTCAGACAAGCTGTCATTCATGCGTGCATGCCTAATTTATTTTTCTCTTTGTTATTTACTGTCTCAGACCGATGTTGGCACAAGTCCCACCCACTGTACAGATGACACGAATTGGTTTCCCGTAAAGGAGAGTATTTCCAGCAGTGCTGAGGTCAAGTTCCGTACAAAGTGCAATACAACACTTAGCCAAAAGAGCAAGCCCTCACATTTCCATCACTCCTTCTTACCACTTCAGATTCCTAACTACGCAAGAAGAGAAACCAAAGTCATTCTTGAAAGGCCATAACAGAGCCAAAACCTAACTCAGATTTCCTGGGTCCTGGTCTTTCAGCTGTCAGCTTTCAGAATACAGGCTTCCAGCACAACATCAGCTTCCCCAGTTTCTGATGCAGGATGTGAACCGAACAGAGACCCATGGCCCCATAACAAAGTGTTAGCATTTTGGCCACAATAACACCAGTCAACTTACTAGCTTTGTAGCCATTCCTGCAAGTAACGATAAAATCTTTCTTTCAGCATTATAATGAAGGTCTCAGTACTCTAGAACGTGTTCAAACAAAATGAAAGTGTGAATACAGGATTCAAAAGTTAATGGTGTTAATAGCTTACCTGGGCTGGGTGCAACCTGGATTTTGTGTTTCCTATGCCTTCAACAGTAGTTACAGCTACATGATGCAGAGCACAGATAGGGAAGAGGCAAGCATTGGCAGTATGGTGGCTAAAATAGTAAATTAAGGTCATTTCAGTGCTGCTCAGCAGAGAAAAAAGGGAACCAGGAGGGCTGAAAAGTACTTAGAATCCATGGTAGCAGACACAGCAGGTGAGCTTCAATAGATGCAGTGCAACCATTACAAGTCAAATCCTACAGCACCTATTCAAACTTCTTAACAACCTCACCTGAATTCTAAACTGACTGTGCACAAGAGGATTTGACCTAGAAAGTTAAACATCATCGCTGCATGTTAAGCTTCAGAACATTTTGCTACACACTATGTTGAATGGTTCCAATTGCAAAGGATACAGGATTTTCTTCTGGAAGGGATCATACTTGGATATCATAACAGTGCAAGCACCACATCCACCTTCCCCACAGCCCAGTTTGGTTCCACATAGGCCCACTGAGAGTACAGGACTTAAGGAAAACATGAGGAACATTCGCAAAAGCCCTCTCCAACAGTTGTTAATCAAGTCTCAGCAACAATTTCTTGCTGGAAACTAAGCATTCACATTTTTCCATCTCAATAAATTAACTTAATATGGGAAAAGTCTCAAATGTTGGCATGTAATCTTTGAGATAATTTCAAGATTCCCAATTATCTCCTTTGAAGCTATTTGCATTCAGTGTTAACAACTTTAGGTATAAAAGGTCTGGAAGCGAGAAGCATACATTGGCACAAAAGACAGGCCACTATTTTTCCTCTTGAATTTAATCTACCCAAGATACAATCAGACAAAATAGGGCTGCTATAGTTCTCCTGGAAACCCCAAAGAGGATAATGATTTATATCTTTGTACTTACCTCAAATTCCAGACAACTAGAACATGGCAAAGATAAAATAACTACGCACAATTCTTTTGAAAGAGTAGACCAACACAGACATGAAAAATCTGTAGTATGTCCACTCCCAGATAGTTCAATCTCATTAAATATGGAGTGACACAGCTTACTGAACTAGATCTAGTAGAGCCAGCCCGGTCATCACAGTGATGGTTACCCAGCTCCTGAAGCAAATCTGACTCACATATCACTCACTTTACACAGGAATCAAACATGACCCTTTGCATCCAGAAGTACAACTGCAGCATGCAACAGAAACCCTAGCCTCTAAGTGCACACCAGTGGATCATTCTAACCTTGCCTATGGTTAGGATGCCTAAGCATATCATAGGACAATCAAATTACTGGTAATTATCTATCCAGTAACGTTCAAATTACTGGACAACAAAGACAGCAGCTCAAGTGGCTGTAATGTTTTGGACAGAAAATTATTTACAATTTTCCTGAAACAAAGCTAAATTTCCTTCAATCACATGGTCATCTCTATATTCATATCTACAATATTCTAATAGTTGGCAATTCTGAGATCTCCCTTTGTAGTATTAATAACTAATTTCAAGTTTACGTGAAAAAGATGATTTAAATTTTTCTGTTCTATAATCTCAGAATATCTGCTATAACCTTTCCCAGCAAGAAATAATACCAGACCATGTGGAGCACCACTCTGTCCACTACACAACGCTTAACAGTAAACAACAATTAAATACCATAGGCAAAGTTTTCTGTCATTTCTTCTGACATGGGATACATTTTCTTCGTAGGTAAGTCAGCAGAGTAATTTCTGGGTCCACATCTTTTTCCACCACCTGCAAGAAGGGAAAGGTACTTTCACACACAGAAAACTTTACAACACGGATATGTTGTGTTGTACAACAAACCAACCAACCAGTGGAATTGACTAATGGTGCTACAGGTGAAATAGCAAATACCATCCCTGATGATGTTAAATCAACCAGTGTTACGCTGACAACTATTCTAAATGCAGGAATATAGAATTATAAACGAAGAGATATTTTCTCTGCAGATTTTCACCCAGATCCACCCATTAGTGAGAAAATGTATATATTAGCAGTTAACTGCTATTAGGTATAAAATCAGATTTTACTTGGACCTCTACCCCATGGCCAGAAACCAAAGTCTGTTCTTGCCTCCAAATGGCAGCAGAGCTTGTCTTCCTCTTTTGTTGTTATTAATAGAGTGCCAAATTCACTGCATGTCAGAACCAGGAATCATGTATTCTTGACACTTACACTGTGCAAATCCTAAGAAAAATAGTTACTGGTTCTTAAGCTAAATCTCACATTGGCAGACATTATGTGTGAATTAACCTTCCCCAGTTTTGAAGGGCAAATCAATATAGAGGCCATTTGTGTAAGCCATTTTTCTTGCTGATAAAACACCTTCACGCCCTGTTTCACTTTAATGCCTTTGCCACGTGACAGGGTTATTCTCAAGAGACAAGGTTCATACTTCCTATTTGAGTCCACATTTTTACAACCATCAGATAAAATTCTCTGCTACAAAACACAAGTGTTAAGAGTTTATTTTTGGTTGGTATTTGTCTTCCTTAAGAAAAATTAGTCTTACTCCTGCACTGGGGATAATTACAAGGAAACAGAATCCATTCTTCAAGCTCAGGGATGTCTCACTCTAACCATCCAACACTCATATTGCTTCTGTTCAAAGTGTGATCCCCAGAGTGATCCCCATTCCCATCTCTCCCACATATACAGAAGTTAGTAAGAGCATGTGTTGGCCTAGTCTTGGCCACTGACACAGAGTAAGCACGTAGACCCCTCTGCAGTAGTCTGTTAAACAGGCAAAAAATTCCAAAAGAAAAGCTGTGGCTACTGGTTTCCCATGGACAATAGGCCTTTCCCAGATCAAGAGCCTTCCCCAGCAACTCACATCCTTACCGTCAGCTGAGTGCCTTCCCCAGGGCTCCATCAATGACCATAGCAAATCCCTTTCAATCAAGTTCCCAAGGTAGCCAGGCACAAAGAAAAAGCTTCAGAACGGTTTTCCAGATGATTAAAGGGTATTTATACTGTTCTATGGTTAGCTCTAAGAAAACATCTCAAGAATGTTTCTTGAAAGTTCCCAAAAGCACTCCATAAAATACTCCAACCCAGCAATGAAAGGTTTTGGCCAAATGGCTCCTTGTCAAGAAGTTTTCAATAAGAAATGAAACATAAGCGTAAATCTTCATTCAGCAAAGCACTTCGCCACTCAGCTACACACACTTCTAGTAAAGTACTTAAGCTTGTGTTAAGTCCCATCAGAGACAAACCTTTGCCCAACTTTATCAAAAAGCAGCTCCCACTATGCAGAAAAGCATCACGATAATCCACACTTAAATCCCATTCCAACTAAGAGCCCGGTTTTATGCCTCAGTCAGTTCAAACCCTTCCACTGGAGCTGGCAGAGATTTGGGATCGGAGAGCCCAGGATAAGAGTTTGGAGTACATTCTGGATTACACTAAGTCTCACACATGAGAGCATGGAGTAATTTTCATTTCTCTGCACTCACATTCCTGCTGGGGCAACGCTCGTTTATGAGTCTCTCTTATAGATCACACAGTAAAACTTTATACTTCTGCCTCTTGTTCACTGGCACTGATGCAAGTTCTGTCCTCCAGCACATCATTCCTCCAGTGGTTTGTTACGCTCACCTGCTGTGATTTGTTCTTAAAATATTTTAAAACCCCATAGGTGGGGACAACAGCTTCTCTTGTCTGATGCCCAGAACAATATGATTCATAGCTCAGTATCTAATCCATCAAGACAGTTCTTGCTTACCTCCCTCAGTGTTCCTGCGCAGAAGGAAACTGAATTATACCCACTGTCTTCAGCAAGATTAGGACCGGCTTGTTTGGATACTGCTACTAAACTAAGATTTCTTCTTTGCTAAGCTGCTGGTTTGCTCTGTTATTGTCACTTTTTGAATGAATCCCCACCTTGGCAAAACAAATCATATTGAGGGCTACATTTTGACGGATTTGAAGTTGTAGATGCTGCTGCATACAGTAGCTTAAATTTTAATCAAATGCCAATTTGTTTTACGTTAGGAAATGTTCTGAGGGCACTGATATCCAAATGACCTCTAATAAACTCGCGTTGCATTGCTATGTTTGCACTATACATCTATTTTCTACTCCACACTCTTGAATTTGGGCTTTTCCAGAGAGGTGCTGAGCTCATTTCCCCAGGATTTCGCGTACAAAATTTGGACCTCAATAAACAGTTTTCACTTGAAAATTTCTCAGTCCAGCCAGATGAGGAGTGGATGCACAGAGAGGCAGCTGAATTTTCTGTCCTCTGCTCCTGTCCTATGGAGAACTAAGGATGTGCAGAGACACACCAGTCATTTACCAGAGATGAAACGAGGTGCCTTGCAGCAGGTTGGTTTGCACTGGGTGCAGTGGGGTGAACTCAGAACTGTGTGTCTGCTATTTCTGCTCTGAGATGGGTTGTTTTATCCCACACAGCAGCAAAGAACAGCAACAGTTCAGGCAACTCTGTCATTAGAGCATAAAGCATCTAAACTAGCATTCCAGTATCAGTAATTGGGCAAGGTATAGGAAAGAACAAAAAGGAAAACTCTGAAGTTTCCCAGTTGACCAAAAGCAAGGTAAGCTTTCCATCAGCTACTGCCTGTAAATGAGAAAACAGACTTCTTTCTGAACAACTCCTGTCTGTTAGAGGCAAGAATAGAAGGTGGAAGGTTTTACAGCTGGCCAGCCTGACCTGCTGTTAAAGGTCCCTGAGGACCTTGCAGTCTGTGAATGGGCATTCCCGAAGACAGCTAGAGGTTTCAAATTCATTTACCAGGGAGAAAGATTAGAACATTAATGAATAATCTGAGTATAGCCACATGATATAAGTCATGACAATGTTTTATTCTGCTTTAAACCAACTCACTGAAAATTGTAATTGTGTTTATATAAGATACAGAGGGTCCCAAAACTCAAAAATCCCAAATTTTGGCTGTTTCCACCTGTGATCATGGGTACAAAGGCTTTGAAAGAGCTTTAATGTGGATTCCTACACAGACCTTCTCTTAATAGTCAGGTTAAAAATACAAATATACAGTGTGCTTAACTACAATTGCATGCAACTTGCGTGAGACAGACTTGTCAGTTGAGGAAAACTGTATTGCTGCTATTCATAGTACATACACACATAGAATAACAGAACGACTTGGGTTGAAAGAGATGAGAATGATTCAGGATCATTCACTTCCAGTCGTGCTATGCATGTGTTGTTTTCCATAATATTCCAGGCACCAACTTGGAATTAGCTGTGTGCCAGTCGTTACGCTCAGTGAAGTAAACAGGTGTTTAAAATAAACAACCCTGAATGTGAAGTATGCTCAGCTGCTCTGAGGACAGTTTTCTTGATATTATATTATAGACTGGGCTAATGTGAAAGTAGAATTAGCTACCATGAAAGTCCCTATCTTATCAACCACCTCTTATCATGCTGTTTTGTGCCATTACAGAATATCAGAAGCCCATTAACAATGCCAAGCTGCCACAGATTCATAAGGCAGTGACCTTTCCCACTGGCCATGCTATCACATTCTTTCCACCAAATTGACTGGAGCATGCAGTTAGGACTCAAGTGGATGGAGTTGTAACCTATCTTGCCACCTGCTGTCTCTGCAGCATCCCCCGTGGACTTCCCACCACCTCTCTCATTACATCATCCCTGTTGCCACAGACTGGATAGCCAAATGAGTCCAATTCTTCCTCTTGGACTTGCACTTGCTGAAGGTGTAGCTCAAGCCCCTTTGGTAGCACAACAATGAAGGGAACAACAAATAAATGCCACTGGAGACTGAGGGAGAAGCACAACCCAGGAAGCCTCTCCTTTCTCTGATCAGCTGGAACCTCCTTCTTTGCTAGCACTGTGGTCTCACATGCAGCCAGGGAAGGAAGATGAGACAGCTTCGATGTATGGAAGGAGTTTGTGCTGCTGGTAACATCACTGGTCCCCGCTGTTTCCCTAACCAAGGACTGCTGAGGTCAGATTGTAATAAATCCCTGTATACAAGCACAAGGCCAGTTCCAATGCAGAGTTTTGCAAACAGAGAACTGTGTTTTCATAACAAGTGCTGAAAAGCACAAGTAGAGATGTCATTCACAGCAAGTTCCCTAGACTTCAGGGCACAAAAAGACAACAGATATTGGTCGGTTTCTGCTGTCAGCCTTCAGGGCTGAAACTGCTCTCCTGCCCATTCTGTGCCTCACCACACATAGAACCACAGAGTCACTAACATTGGAAAAGACTTCTAAGATCACCATGCCCAACCCCAGCCCATTCCCTCCATGCCCGCTGACCACATCCCTCAGCGCCACATCCATAGGACTCTCACATAACCCGCTTGGCACAGTTAAGTCTTTTTACTGATTAGTAAATTAGTTCCATATGTTAATCTGCTCCAGGAGGTTGGCCTTTTCTACACAGAACAATCCAGCTGTAATACTCGAGCAACCTCACAATGCTGAAGCGTTCAATATGTCTGTATTTAGGAATTTCATATATGCCACCAGTGACATGCTGGTTTTCAATCGAAGAAAGGCTGTCATGAGAACAATTTTCTTCCATTAGGTTGTACAAGAATACAAGACAGCATACTTTGCCTGTATTGGGCCTGCACTGCCATGTTTGTGGCAATTCCCTACAGTGAGACTGAAAAAAATCTCCCCATTCACCCTCTGAAAATTTGTGTTTGTGGAGGTCACTGAAACCTTCACAGAAGGAGAACAAGACAAATTAACGGTACAACACCCACACCATTGTCACTGCAGAAAATTCATCAGACGAATGCTACACCACCACTTCATGATCCCAGTTACCAAACTCATACTGGCTAGCCATGATTAATGCAAAGTTTTGAGTTTCTGCCTCCCTATAGAAGCAGCTAGCAGCTGATAAGTCTGGTAACACTGACACATGAGCCATGCTGAACTGTGTAATGAAAGCTTCAGGAATTGCCCCTTCTTTACAGAAGCTTAGATTCAGGGTTGGCTTCTACATCCACTCAAGACCCCTCCAATGCAATTATAACTCTTACTGCATACATTTCATTCTTCAGCTAACAGTTGGATACTTAGAGAACTTTAAACACTGAGTTCTCTAGTGCCTTGAAAAGTTCAAATTCCAACCTGTCCTGGGACCCAAATTCGTAACTAACACACCCTAACTGTAGTAACAATCTTAACCATGTTTACACGTGATTAAATTAGCAGGAAAGTTCAACAAAAGCAAAATTGATAGAAATCCTGTGCCGGTCTTCAGGGCAGCAGGTAGAGTTTTATAGCCAAATAAGAATATTGTGTCACCCTCTAAAAGGACTGAAAGCTAATTCAGAGAGGTGCCCTGGGAGAAACTGCCCAAAGGTGCCCAGAGGACAGCCACCTCCTGCAGGCACCAGCACTCCTCTGGAAATCATCAGTAGGTGATGTGGGTGACTTTCAGTGCATCCAAAAAAAGTGTCAGTCAATGGGGTTTAGATTGTGAAGGATTTGCCAGCTTCTTAAATGGGAATTGAATGAGTATTTTACTTGCATCTCTTTTAGAAAACAGAATGTCAAAATTACCGAACATAGGAACTATATATATGCTCTCATCCATATTACTTTTTCCAGATCTGTTTTAAGTACTAAAGGTATTTCCAGTAGAAATGTCTGTACTAAAGCCACTGCACCTTTTGTTTAAAAGTAATTGCCAACATGAATGTTATAAAGGTTACAGGGAGATATTGCTCTCTGAATTATTCACAAACTAAGGTCAAAGATGGGAGAAAATCCACTCAACAAAGCCATAAATAGTCCCCACAACTTAATATCTAAAAGCAACCAAAGCATTTGTGCTGGTCTTAGAAAACTTCAGAGGTGGAAAAGCCAACTAGAAAAAGAAAGTAATCAGGCACAGCCCAGGAGCAAGCCAAGCAGAAAGCTGGAATCTTCCTTACCTTTTTACCATTCACAAAGAAAACAAGCTTATCCCCTGTCTCAGCTGGAGCCATCCCGCACACCTTCCAAAATTCACCCCAATGGGACCACAGGTCACCCCTCCAAGAGCAGCCCTAACCCAGCAGGGAAGCGAGCAGCAGCAACAGGACAAGTAATGCGAGTCTGTCTCAAGAACGCCTTGAGTTCTACATCAGCACCCTGCAAAACTCCGTATTATATAAGGAAGGGCCAATGAGGAGGCGTGCCAGCTGCTTTCGGTTGGTGCTTCTGCAGCAGCAGTGACAGAAAAGGAAGGAGCAACGTGGCCCGCCCCTTTATATAGCAATAGATCAGCTCAAATCACAGTTCAGCTGCATTGCCTTCACACCACACTGCCAAGCTTGCAGGAAGAGGAGCATGCCTCTGCACCAGTTCCAGGCACTCACAGCCTATGGGAACGCAGTGCAACCTGTAGGGAGAAGGCAGGAGCTGAGGGAGGATAAGAGTGCTCTCCCAACCTTTTCTTACTGGATATTGACTCCCCTGAGCCCACCTAAGCACAAACCGAAAGCAGCTGGCACGCCTCCTCATTG
>JAPSGF010000007.1:24813600-24869139 GCA_035772895.1 Perdix hodgsoniae
CCCCCCCCCCCCCCCCCCCCCCCAAAAAAAAAAAAAAGCTTCCCTTTCTGTGTGCATAGCCATTCACCTGGCATTCACTGTGCAGTCTCTCCTGAGGGCACTATAGAAAAAGTCCTCAGACAGGACATGCCTCATTTTCACAAATAAAATGTGCAGACTTTTGGTCCCAGCTTAAAACTACATCACAGAATTGCGCAGTTCCAAAATCTTACAGAAATTTCCCAGCACGGTTTTTAATCCTACCTGCTCCATTCTGATTTCAGCACCCTCGCTTCCCACCTTCAGCATAGCAGCCTTACGAGTTTAAATTGCTTCCTAGCTTAAAATCCCTGGGAGATAACCACATCTTCCTGGCAGCAACATCTGTTCAGTTCACAAAACAACCAAAGCTAATTAAATCACTATTTTCAGAAACAGACTTTCCTTCAGTGCTTTGGGAGCGTGTCAGAGCAAAGACAATATACAAATCATCTTTATCTCATGTATTCTATCGGTCTGTCCCCCGGGGAAAGCTATTTTACAGCAAGCGCCAGTCGTTGTCTAAGCACTTAAGACACTCACTTTGCCCAATGCATAGCTCACAGCAAACCTGTGTTTGACGCTGGTTACCTTGACCCATGCTTGCAGTGAACCCATGCATAGCTGAAACAGTGCTGACACCTACTGCCTGGCACCTCCGGGAGCATAGTGAGGACATGGAAAATGTGGCACTTGCCTTCAGAATTCTTCTGTTACTTTATTTCTGGGGGCGAATTTACAGGAGTATACCTTTGCACAGCATCTCAAAATTAGTCTACACAAGCTTAACATATTTAAATAGTTCAGTAATGTTTTAACTAACAACTATTATTCACAACCACAATCTTGAGACAACTAGCCATTATGGCATTAACATCAAAATCTAACTTAGTTTCCCCATCTGTATTTTTCCATAATGCAAGATGTTGCTTTTAGATTTGAAGAACACCTGTAGCCACGTCTTCTCCTGTCTGAGGAATCCCACCTGCAACGTTTCTGCACAGCCATAGTGAATACCTTATTGCTAAACTGTCCTTCGCTCCTATACCAGTAAACAGCATCTTAAGGTTTACTTCTGACCCCGTTGATCTGCTGTATACATAATAGAGACGTGTATTTCTCTTGATGCACAGATTACTGAGTACGTGCATCTTCAGACATCGTCTCACGTGCCACTGATTGCAGAATACCAAATTCATCCATTCTCTCAAGCTCATTTTACAGACAGAGAACCAAAACACCTAGAACAGGTACTTTCCAGATCCTCTAAACTTAACATTGGAACGCGTCAACTCATGTTACTGATAATCTCTTTACCTCTTTTGAAAAGCCCACTACAAATAATGCAGAATTGGTTGGCAGAAATGGCAGTGCAGAAAGTGAAAATGACCCTCAACCTTCTATAGTGTAAGAACATTTCCATTAGCATAGCAATCCCTTACAGCCAGCTGAATACATAAAGCTTTCATCAACCAAACATGCAACCCGGTTGCAAAGCAGTACTTTGTTTTAGAGGCCAGGGAAAGGATAGCAGGTTTCCCCTTGTAGCAATCACCCATTTGTCCATTCACAACTCAAAGTCAGGTTTTGCTTTGGAAGCCCAGAACTCCCGTCTCACAGAAGCTGCTCAGAGAGTAGTGGATGCATTATGACATTATCAGAAATAAAGAGCTAGCTTTTCTCATTCTGACTGCTTAATCCTGCAGATCCACTGTTGCAAATGCAGTAATCTGTTCTGTGAGAGATCTAATGCACAGCTCAGTGAATATGATGAAACTTATGGAAACTCCATCCCTGCCTAAGGAGTTCACCACCGGAATTAAGTCAACACATGAAAATACAGCAAACAGACATCAAAGATAATGAAGGAAAAGCATTAAAACAGAAGTGAAGAGGTCAGCTGTTTTGTTTGCACGTTACTCTTGTGGGAAATGAGAGGAAAGGCAGTAGAGGCATTCGTGAGGTTTGGTCATGAAAAGAAGAAACTCCCAGGCCAGTGCTTTAGTGCAATACCCCATATCTCTCTCTCACTCTCTCACTCTCACACATGCTTTCTGAGCTAACAAATTGCAACTTCTGGGCCACCGTCTGGTAAAATAACTAACAGGTAGAAAGAGTGGATCAGCTCCACTGGTTTGGATTTATTTATTTATTTTACAAGTGCAGCTTGCTTGTTCATATCTGGTGAAAATGCACAACAGTGGTGACTAGGTTGAAAAAAGGTTTTGTAGTTGAGAGTTTTCTCTATCAGCTCGTGTTTTTGTGCTCTTTGTATCTGTTGTAGTTTCCATGGAAATAAATAGGAGGCATTGCTTTTGGAGCAACCTACATACTGTATTACATGAACTTACATTTCATATACTACTATACTATACTGCATCCTACATACAAACTATAATATATATAATATATACTAAACTACCTGGCCATTCTCCACAAGTCTTCTGGCTGCCCTGTGTATCTCACTGTCAATCCCTTTCAGCTTGTATCTCTGAGACAGTCTACACTTCTCTCAATTGAAAACAAACCCATTTTAACTAATTTGCCACTATGTGATAGTAACAAGCAATATACTCCGGGCAGGAAGGAAAAAGTCTCACCACAAAATCACGGACAGCACTGACACAAAAGCAAATGCTGTGAACTGAACACAAGTCACTGAAGATGAAAATTAGATATGTCATAAACGTGGCAGTAAAGCTGAAGAACTAGCCTTGGAAAGAAGTAGTGCATTAAAGAAACATTATCTTCTTCCAAGATGAGCCTTGAGCAGCCTACAAACATGATAATAGGATGCTACACACATATTACAAGAGCTGAAACCTCAATTACTATTATCTAAGGCCTGTGATCCCTCTCCAAAGAAATCTGATATTCTCAAGTCGTGTTCCCAATATTCCACAGCCTCAACCAGAACTAAGAGAAACCCTTGTATTCCCAACACTATTTCATTAAGATAGGACAGGAAGGAGAGCTCACTATACAAAAAGTTATGTACATCTTAAGCATGGCTATGGATCGCAGAGCACTCAGTAAGGAAACTCTTAATTACGTGAATTACTTGATATGTTTGATAAAAAGATCCTCATTTAGGACTGCTGTCAGTGACAGACTGCACCCAGCTATAGACATCTGGAAGGCACTGAACACAAGTCTCACATTAATCCAACAGGCTTCCAAACAAATTCTTGAAAACTGAAGGTAATTGGCTCTTCATTCATTAGTTTCAGGAGTATGAAGATATATTCCTTCCACTGTATTTCTTCCTGTTCTGCACTCTGAACTTAGAGATCCCACATCTTTTACTATGACAGTTGCTTGTATCACCTAACAGCAAGTCTGAAGCAACTCTTACACCCCTTTTGGCCTGGCACAGTTACCCATTTTAAAAAGCACATGGTGTCCCACACTTGTTGTTTTTCTTTTTTTTTTTAAATATCTTGCATTGTTTTATATCTGAACTCAATAACTCCACACATTTTTACAAGCTGGCAGGAGGCTATTTCACAGAATTCAGGCAGGGGAAATAAGGTTATGAGAGATTTGCCAACAGCAAATGAATGACAGGCCTGCTGCAATAAAACACCCAGCGTGACTAATGCTTTTCTCCAACGTAGATATGCCTGTGCTTTTAGCAGAATGCTGATGATGCATCTTGGATGTAAACATGATTAACAGACTCGTTAATTGAGGCAGTAAATTGGGCTTTAACCACACACAGCTTGGAAAAATACTTGAGAAAAGCAATAACAAAAGGTAGGGAACCAAGAGGTATATAAGAATTCTCAAAGGACTTTCCCCAGGACAAAGGAAACGTGCCCTAATTGTTAACAGCACTGGGATTACACTAATTGATATCAGGCTGCTAGATGTTTGCTGCTCGCTGCTATCTCTTCTGTCTCTGCTATTTGCAAGACAGGAGTGTTCCAACATACCTTTGTCTGGTTTCTGCTGATTCACAGTCATTCTTCAAAAATCCATCCAGGAGATAAACCAAACCTGGTCTAAGCATCTAAAGTTTAAGTGACCAGAGTAAATTAGAGTGAGTCAATCTGTCTAAAGACACTGAAAGACTTATATATTATTAAATACAATGTATAAGACATTCTACATAAATATAAGCACAGAAGAGTTGGATGCAGAATTTCAAATCCATCTGTCTTTACTGCTATGGTGGTGCCAATCCTAAATTGGGTTCCATACATAAAAGCTCCAACATTCCTATCCCATGAGAGTCATGGCATTGTCTTTGGTTTATTGCCGTAATAAAATACTTGCAAAAAGAGAGATTTCTGCTTCTATACCACAAAGTTTGCAATATTAAAAAAAATAAATAAATAATAAAGTGAAATCACAGAGGAGAGTTTTTCAGTGGTCATCTCAAGTTTATTCATTTTGCAACATCGCATCCCATTTCACAGTTGTGAGTGACCAAACTTTTTAATTAGATCTTTTTCTGTGAATTTATTTATTGCACTTGCCAACTGATACTAACATACACTCACGTAATCCACATTTTCCTAAAGTTGTTCCTTACTCACAGCCACTTTTACCCATGACTGTGATTTACAAGGATGGGCCAAGAACGAGGCTCTGGTCTGGTGGTCTTTTTGCTGATTCAGAACTCAGTGAGAGTCCCTGGCTGACACTCCTTCACCCTACAGGTGTTCTGCTAGAACATGGTTCTTCCTCTAGTCTGTACCTGCTTTGTCTAGAGGAGACATGGGGGAGCAGTTGGATATATGATAATTATCATTTTAGAAACAGCCAAATGCAATGGTAGACAGACTTCCAAGGAATCACGGAATAGAATAGTTTGGGCTGGAAGGGACCTTTAAGATCATCTTGTTCCAACCTCCCCTTAGGCAGAGACACCTCCCACTAGACCAGGTTGCTCACAGCCCTATCCAGTCTGGCCTTGAATGTCTCTGGGGACATCCACCACCTCTCTGGGCAACCTGTTCCAGTGTCTCACCAACCTCACTGTGAAGAATTTCTTCCTAATATCTAGTCTAAATCTACCCCCTTCCAGTTTAAAACCATTTTCCCTTTCACAGCACTCTCTTCTGGAAGCTACATTTTTCTTCAAAAAGAAAATTCATTTGCCATATTTGTCTTTCCTTTGAGATAGGGACCTTAACCAACTTGTCCTTCAAGCTTCCATTTAGATCCATCTATTGGAGTCGTATGTTGAGTAATCCCTCCTATTCCATGGGAAGATTCAATATTTGGACTAAAAGGGCATCCAACTTTATCTAAGGTTTATCTACCTTTTAGAAGATTTTGATTGTATAGAAATAGTCGCTTAAAAGACAAGTTTTGAGAAAAAAAAATGGCCTTTTCACACATCACATTTATGTGGATAACAGAATACTAGGTTTTGAGTTTTTCCTTCTCTTACAGAAGAAATAATTGCAGTACAGCCAAGTTAGACAACCTGGCAGGACAAACAGTGACAATGCTAAGGGTGAAATCTTCAACAGAAAAACAGAGCCCCATTCTCACCAGCCTCAGTGAGAGATAAGTTAAACAAACACCACATGCTCTCTGGAAAATTCTGCCTGGTGGGAAACCACTCCCTGGTTTCACCAAGAACCTGTTGGCTGAAACACAAAGTGGACATAATTTTTTTGCAGTTCCCAGCATGGATGCCCCAGCAAAAGGATGCAGTGTCAGAGAAAGACCAACAAGGGAGCAAAGGCACTAGGCTGTTTTTCCACACTGACCTGAAAGGCATGAGAGCAACGTTGGGTGAAAAACAACATGATGCTACCAATTTTCCTAGAAAGGCTTTGTTTTATTTTCCAGAATAAGAATGAACTATTGAGCATCTTATTCCACAATGGAACCCAGGAAGCAGGAAAGTTGAAAGCATTACCTGTTATCAAAATTGGCAGATGTCCCAGTTATCACATCTTGTTTAGGTAAAGATCTGTAGTGAATACAACCACTCAGCTCAAATAGCATTGCTGGCTCCTAAGACATAAACTGAACGGTTTAATTTATCATTACTTACACCTCTTCTTTGTATTTCAGAGAGGTGCTTTTTATATTAAAACCACTAATAAAAATCTGTATAAATATAGAAATAAAAAGGAATCCCCATCCTTCTGGGGCAAGGAGTTTACCACCATTGACGTTGTCTTCAAATTTATGACAGTGTTTTCTCTCATTTCAAATTTCTCAGGTTCCTCAACCCGAACTGCATTATGTCAACATTTCTTATAAGAAAACCCTAGTTGTCCCTGACCTGCTACCCACACTGATGTCATTGGAACTTGAATGCAGAACGATGACACAATGTTCAGGGTAAATGAAAGGAAAAAGTGAGAGAGGAAAAAAAGAAAACAAAAAAACAAGATTCCATGTTCACGGTCTGCTGATCAATGGAAGCCTGACTCAGCAGCACAAAAAGTGTATCCGGATTGGGGGAAGAGCAGGAGCGGATCCCAGAGCTGGGTAGACACAGAGGTCAGCAGCAGGGCTGGGAGGCCTGGGCCACGTGCCTGGTGAAGGCATGGCCAGGGGGACCCAGCAGGCTGCTCTCCTCACGTGCCCTGCTCTGCCACCCCACAGCGAGACCCCAGCTGTGAGATAGGGCTTGCTGCCAGCTGATGGCAGCTCCACTGCACCAAAGCTTTTGGAGACGAGTTTAAGCGCAGTGTCGCACCCAGGTCACAGAGCTGTGGCTACCCCATCCCTGGAGGTGCCGAAGGCCAGGTTGGATGGGCCCTGGGCAGCCTGAGCTGGTGGGGGCAGCCAGCCCATGGCAGGGGTTGGGGGGGGGCTTTGAGGTCCCTTCCAATGCAACCATTCTGCAATTTATGAAGTTCTCTCTCATACGCATACAAGACCAAGGAAAAAATAAATCACATATCCTACTGCTTGTTTAAACAGTATAGCTGAGCTATAATATATGCTATGCATAAACTACGTACAATAAATGCTACCTTGAGCGTGACACAATCTCCCTTTGCTTATCTCTGTTTCAGGCATGCCACCTAGCAGCTATGCATTACAGCCTGAGACAGTGAGGGATGTGCTTAGTGGGCATGGTGGTGATAGGCTGATGATTGGACTAGATGATCTTCAAGCTCCTTCCCAGCCTTAATGACTACACAGTCTCTTCACTGGGTACTCTTGGAACACCTTGTGGAAGGTCCATGAGATGTGTGTAGATCATGTAACCACCAGAAGAAAGGGGGGAAAAATAACTTCATAAGAAAAGTGGCATGAGGGGACAAACGGGAATATGGTATTTGTTTCCCTAGGAGGAAAAGGCACATCTAAATTGCAGCACCTCTCTCTCTCTCAGTTACACTCTTCTGGCCCTACCCTGACTGAGGAGTTGCAGTAGGATGGCTTCCTGTCAGGTTCAACTCCTCCTGCACTGCATGGGGCACTTCAACAGCTACACCAGTAAGCTATAAATAATTAACTTAATCCACACTGTGCGAGCAACAGGGCAAAGGATTACAAAATCCATTTATGCAACTGAGATGTATTACACAGACATTCAGAACACAATTCAGCAACCTGAATGCTCTTTTTCCATTTTTTATACTGAAGATGGAAAGCACTGAGAAACATAGATGTAGCATAAGATCTGACTTAAATAATAGAAACCCTAGGCAGGACTGAAAAAAATAAAACATCTTAAAAATCACTCATTCAGATTTCAACATAAAGCATCACCTAATGCTGAACTTCAGCAACTACAACAAAAATACCCACACAATGAAACAGGTTCTTTGCTCTATTTGTTCCACTGCAAAAGCTGAAAGGGATATGAAATCTGGCAAGAGAGATAAACCAGGAAAAGTAATGCACATACCTTGCTGTTTGTTTTTTTTTCCCCCCTCCCCTTTCAATTTATGATCTAGCAAGATAATTTTCTTGTACGCTTTTCATTCTAAAAAGTCTCTGGAAATCCTTCCTTCCAGCAGCTTGTTCTGGATACATTGATAGTACATGCAGATGTTGTCCACAATGCAATTGTTTCCAATAATTGGGACTGACTAATCACAGTAAGGTATGCTATTCAATCATTTGAATATTATTATGTAACTGACAGCATTCATTTCCTTGACTGCAGAAGAAACTCCTGCCACTGTTACTTGGAGAGACTTCATAACCTTCTTCACTACCTTCCAGTTGAAAAATATCATCAAATTCAGCATTTTTGTTCTAGTCTTTCTGTATGAAGGATGTCTTAAGAGCATCACAATTACTAAATTGCTGATCTGTGCAACCCACATCTCACATAACATTTTCAATAAGCATCTTTGACTTAGAAGAGTGAGTCATTAGAATGAAGAACTGACAGTTGGTTGCTGAGTTACAGCAGTGCATTGAAACTCACTTTCCTCAAGGGAAAGAAGTTACTCCAGACATCACCATCATTAATGTTTAATAGGACTAAATGCATACTTAGAAAAACCCAGGCAGGCAACATCCATTACAGGTCACTGACATCCTCTGAGTAGAGCTACCAAATGAGTTATAATGTAAAACAGATCTAGAAATCTCTTCCACCAAGAAGCCAAAAGCACATTTAATGTCCTATTTGTAATTTTGGAAATGTTGATCCGCCAGAGGGACAGACTGGATCAATGGGCCAGGGTAAACTGTATGAGTTTCAACAGGGCCAAGTGTCAAGTCCTGCATTTTGGTCACAACAACCCCAGGCTGCTCTACAGGCTTGGGGAGGAGTGGCTGAAATGCGGCCTGATGGAAAGGGACCTTGGTGTACTGATGGACAGTTGGCTGAATATGAGCCAGCAATGTGTCCAGGTGGCCAAAAAGGCCAGTGGCACCCTGGCTTGTATCAGGATTGGAGCGGTGAGCAGAGCCTAGGAAGTCATCCTGCCCCTGTACTCAGCACTGGTGAGGCCTCACCTCAAGTACTGTGTTCAGTTTTGGGCACCTCAGTACAGAAAGGACATTGAGGTGATGGAGCAGGTCCATGGAAGGGCAACAAGGCTTGTGAAGGGCTTGGAGAATATGTCCTACAAGGAGAGGCTGAAGGAACTGGGGCTGTTTAGTCTGGGGAAGAGGAAGCTGAGGGGAGAGCTTATTGCTCTCTTCAAATACCTGAAAGCTGATTGCAGAGAGGGTGGGGTTGGTCTCTTCTCACTGGTGACAGGATGAGGGAAATGGCCTCATTGCACCAGAAGAAGTTTAGACTGGCTATCAGGAAAAACTTCTTTACCAAAAGGGTGATTAAGCGCTGCAATAGGCTCCCCAGGGAGGTGGTGAGTCACCATCCCTGGATGTGTTTAAAATCCATTTGGATGTGGTGCTCAGGGACTGGATTTCGCAGAGCGTTGTTAGAGGTAGGGTCGAATGGTTAGGTTGTGGTTGGACTTGATGAGGCCTTTTCCAACCTGTGCAATTCTATGATGCTATGATTTCAAGAGCCTTCAGCAGCCTCTTAGGTAGCGCAGCCTTCAGCCTGGGCAGAACAATTCCACAAGAAGGAACCTGAGCCCACAGGTCTCTTGAAGCCAGGCAGTCCCACGCACTGCTGAGGTCAATGTACCCCATCCAAACAGGGCACTGACCAGCTGTGCAAGTATGTCCACAGACTGAGGCCAACAGAGGTCACAGCATTCACACAGACACCTCATCTATGGCTCAGACAGGCCTTTGGTGCTTCCCACCCACCTCCATAGGATTTGTGTACAAAAAGAAAGACAGAGGGTACAGATCCTACTGCTTCCTTCTGCTCCCTCATTGCCCTCAGCTTCCTCACTGTTCTGGCATGTTTGTCTTAAGACCATGACTTTTAACCTTCCCAGCAGTTTTTACCATGAGAATTTGTTTTCTCCATCTTTGATTAATCAATAACAGTGGCTTCAGAAGTTCCACCCAATTTCCAAACAGAAAAGCCATTACAACGTACCAGAGATTTCCTCAGATAAAGTTCTCAAATGGATCCCATTACAATATTTGTTTTTAGTTTTTTTTCTTTTTTTGTCTACCCACTGTTCATCATGAATTCCTGAAAATCCAGATTGATACAGGACACATCACTCAGTTCTACACAGAATCATAGAATGGCCTGGGTTGCAAAGGCCCACAATGCTCATCCAGTTCCAACCCCCTGCTATGTGCAGGGTCACCAACCAGCAGCCCAGGCTGTCCAGAGCCACATCCAGCCTGGCCTTGAATGCCTGCAGGGATGGGGCATCCACAGCCTCCTTGGGCAACCTGTTCCAGTGCCTCACCACCCTCTGGCTGAAAAACTTCCTCCTAAAAGGAGGTAAATATCAGTTAAACCAAATGAATGGTTTAACAAGCAGCTAGTGCTAGAGCCAAGCCATCCCTGCTATTAGCTTGCAGAATCACTCCTCAGTAGATCAAGTCTGCCTGAAGCTCTGAGCATGCTGTAGGAAGGAGGCTGATCACCTTTCTCATCCAAATTGTTTCTTTGGAAAAATGATGACATTTCTTTCCTTTACACTCATCTCACGTTCAGTTGCCTACTTCTGTTCTGCAGCTTTCTGTAAAACCTGCCCAGACAAGTTAAAAACACTTTGCAAGCACATACATCTCAGGCATTCAGGTCTGCTGTGTTTGAAGTATACACTGTTTTAAAAAGATAAGAAAACAAGATCAGCTACAGGAGCACTGATCAGAACATTTAAAGTACTGACAAATGTGTCTATGTGAGCAATGAGATATATACATTTAATATCGTATCTATTGATCCTGTTGTTTCCACTCTCTCTTGTCCATACAACACTGAGCTCGGTTTGCTGAATGTTTCATAATTCCATTCACTGAAATTATGTTCCATTCTTCCACTGTCCATTGGTTCCTCCCCAGTGGAGGAAATAGAGTCTAAATTTCAAAATCCATAACAGTTCCACCCCTTTTTCGAGACAACTTGCTCCAAACACACCCAGGATTTTGACAGATTCTGCACTTTTTTCACCCAGCTATATCTTTCAGTCCCAGTAACTTGCTTTGATTTTCTTAGTTCCAAGAAAGCATTACCAGTCTCTTCTGTTTGGTATGAAGTGGTACTTTGGGTGGTACCTCTTATGTTTATTGAGGGATGATGGATATCAGAGCAACACTCCTAGCAAGTTGGGTACAGGATGGGAATCAATGTGGGTAGCTCCTGAGAGTAAGACAGAAGTAGAAATAACAGATGGCAGAGTGCTTTCCTCCCCTCCTTGAGAGGTAAAAAATAGCCATCTGCCTCCATGTGTCACACCAGCTAAAATAGCGGAGTGAGCCCAAAGAGGCTCTCTTGGACATCTCTTATCGCCCTACGTTTGAGACTTTCAGTCTGTCATACCTACTGGAGCTCCTTCAAACTCCTGTTCCGTTAAGCAGTAGGGCAGTAGCTAGAAAAAGGCACCAATTCTGTTTGAAACATTTAAGTAGTTGCAGAACAACAGGATAGCAGGTCAGGGCATAACCTGCCACATTGCTTGGTTAATAGTACTCCCATAGAGAACTGGTCATTGCTGTTACAAAATATTTAGGTACAACCTAAAGAACAACCAGCTAACTATTCATTAGCATACCAAATATTAGCATTGGCTGAATTCTGAATTACAAGCTGTGCCCAATTCACAGCAAGCCCTCCACAGCTATCTACAGTCAGCTGTAATGAGTGTGTGAGGCGTGCAGATTGCCAGCATGGCCTGAGTCCAATATTAATGGAGAAATAGAAGCTCAGTGGACCAAGCTAGCTACCCTGCTACTGGAAGCAGGTTATGGAAGCATCACATGCACTGGAATAGGGTGAGAAACGCTCCATACCTTAAATGAGGTGCCAGGAATAATTAATATTTTAAGAATTCCACAGTTCTCTTCTGAAATATGTCGTGCAGTCTTACAAAGACAAAAGCTGGCAAACAGACATGACAGGAGAACCGTGAAGTCACACACAGCATTCAACATATGCTGTAGACTTCAAAGAGTACACCAGAAACACAGTAAACATACCTGCTCTGACTTGTTCACATTACAGGAAGCCTCAATGACATACTGTCATTCTGGAAAGCTTATAGAGGTGTTTTTAATTACTGTGGTACTGTTCACAAATTGGCAAAGCAAAGATGTTCCACTTACAACATAATCCTGCTGCAGCCACACAGTGACACTCTGCAATTAATAGGACATTCTAAAAACCTCTGACTGGAACCTGATGTGCTTAATAGGTACTGACACAAATAAATAAAAGTTAAATTACTTTACAGAAGAAGGAGGGTACATCCTGTTTGTCCTAAGGCAAAAATGTCAATATTCTCATAAGAAAAAAAATTAAGCTTTTAAGGCTGATTTGATTGGCCCCTATGTTTTAGCAACTTTAGCAGGTACATTCTTTCCTTCCTGTACCTTGCTAACACTGGGCCAGGTACTATTATTATTTTTTTTATGCAATAAGTTCATGCTGCAATGACACCAAGAACTAAAAATCACCTAATAAACATTAATTAACAATGACACTACAAAGTGTTGTGCCAGTATCTGTCATGTTGCAGATGTGAAAAGATGAGACACTAATAGGGACTCTTTGATCATACAGTGAATCAGCAGTAGGAAGGGAAGAGACAATAAATGCTCATCCTTGTTTTCACATTGCCTGGGCACCTGCTTAGCTGGTTTATTGATTTGGTTGTGTTGTTTTGATTTTTTTGTTTGTGTGTGTGTGTTTTTTTTTTTTTGTTTTTTTTTTTTAAGTGGCTAAACCTTCCACTAATTCTACTACTTTAAAACAGGGCTTCAAATTAATTAGTTGAAACGTGTGTTTATATACGCAAGAAGCATTGCAATAGTCTGGTGGCCTTCACAAAAGGACACGAAACCAAAAGTTATGCAGATTGCTCCAGGGAATAGCAGTTATGCAAGCTTTGCAGCCCCTCACTGGTGGCTTCAGCCTGCCAGTTTGTTTGCATAACAGCTGGAAGGTGGTGCTGATTAAATTTCTCTTGCAGTTTGATAGGCCAGTGCTAACTTGCCTCTGGTTCAAAGCCAAAAATACAGAATAAGATGGAAACTAAAGCTTTGTAGAATCAGTATCTTGTGCTTAATTAAGCTTTGTTGTTTCTTTTTAACCGAGGTAACTATTTCACATTCCACAAATCCCTTTAAGGTAAGCCCTTACCAAAGGTTACACTGACTCTGTTAAATCTGTTAAATCGCTGTTAAAACGCATCTTTTTTCTCCAGTCTTCAGCAATTCTATCTCAGTGTTTATTTCTTTGAATAGAGCATATATCCAGCATAACTTCACCTCTCTGGACCATGAGGTGCTGCTTGCACTAATGATTTAAGTCAGTTAATAAACTGGGAATGTTTGCTGATGGCTGAGATATGAGTACTGGTTCTTCCTACCCCATCTAGACTAATACCCATGGTTACCAGTGGTGGAGTTTTTAATATGTATCTACTTCACCACTGATAAGATCAGCAAGATCACAATACAAGACAAGATCTGGACGTTAAAGTTTTAGCACAGTATCTTAGACATTTCACGTAAAGCTTTATGCTGCTGGATTGGACAACCAACTTCAGCCACTGCAATTAGACTCAAGATTCACTCTCTGTATGGCTTTAACAAGTTATTCACCCAGGAGGTCTCCAGTCCCAGTAAGGGTATAGTGAATAAGGTACTGGCACCCATTCTGGAGTAGCACTGTGAAAATTTATGCCTAGAAGCACAGTCTACAGATGATGCTTGATTCTGTAGTAAAAATGAAGGCAATTCCAGGTACCATCAATACAATAATCATGATTTTACAGGTAACAGCATCTGGTTTTTATCTCCACGTCAGATACTGAAAAAAACTATAAAAAGTAGCTTACAAACACTTAGTGGGATTGAAGTAAACTGAAGCCTTTCAAACCAGTTCTGCTTTTTCCCCCACTTAATTAATGAAGCATAATGAGATGTTCCTTTACTGTATACCACAAGATCTTTTAGGATTACAAATCCATCAACCACAACAAATAATTGTTGATGCTAACGCTTTAATAAGTTATCTGAAAGCACTCTTTACTACCTGATCAATTTCCACTTGTGTGGAAAACAAGCAAAAACCAGGAACTCCCACAACCTCCAGTTGACTGGCACACACCTCAGACAGCCTAACGTCATCACTACAAGGCTGTCTTTACAGCTGTGTGTGTGCCTTCCCATTGCAATCACAGTCAAGCAAACATTGACTAAAGTAACCTCTTGTTTTGAGCTGAGTATTTGAAGAATGATCATAACCTTGATCCATTCTTGTGTAGCAAATGTCTAGATGACCTATCAGCTTGCAACAGCTTTTTCGGCCCCTTCCCTACGTAGGGTGAATGGTGCAATCCTGCCCTGAGCCAATACACTTCCAAACATTCACCAATGTATTTTACTGCTCCCAGTTCCCTCAGCAAATGACTGGTTTAAGAGATATTCTGTAAATCATGCAATTGATCCTCCTGGCAAACAGCAGAGAGAGAAAATGACAAAACTGAAGCCAAGGTCATGTCCAAGCTTAATGAGAGCCTACAAAGAGTGCTCTGATCAAACATATTGACCTTACCTACAGTTCAAGCAGCGCCAGCTTTTGCCTTCAGGAAAAGGTTTGTTAAGAGCAGCGCTATCATCCAGGCTCTCCTTTGTTTACTACTCCTTAAAACAGTATTAGTTTAACCACATCTGAGAAAAGCGTGTATGCTTTTCTTTTTTTGCAAAGCATTGCATATGTTCTTGTGTCAGTCATGGAGAAGGGAGGCAAGGGAGAAAAAGCCACAACATCTTCATAAAAGGGGTGAAACTGATACCAAATATCTTCCTCACTCAGGTTGCCTTTGATTGTTTCATGAAGAAAACACACACAAACATGCAGAGCTTACACTCTTCTAGTCGCACCTACATTTTCCTGGACTCTTACCTCCTTTACTAACACCCCCTACCAAATGGTTCTTTGCTATCTTTGCCTTCTGAAGGCAGTGTCTGCCATGCGCTGCAGGGCTTGGAAGCAGTATGCACAAGCATATACCCTGCTGCGCGCACACACACACACACTTTCCCATGCCATTTAATCTCCCATCTCCAGAGAGGGATAGCTTTTACAACATATCTCATTTTTATCCCAATCTTTGTTTCTGCTTTTATTTTTGCAACATGAAAACATGCTCAATGTACCTGTCTCTGGCACATATTTTCCTCTTGGTCCCCTAACACAAGAACTTACCTGCAAGCTGTCACCCAAGCAGAAGAGAGGGGGGTTTGTTTGGTTATTAGTTTTGTTTTTAACTTGGAAGACTCTTTCATGCAATTTCTTGCCTTCAAGGTCATGAGAAGGTAGCATTCTTCATGCTAAAGTTAATGATTCTGTTGTACTACTTCTGCTTTAGTTGAAGACAGAGGATCTTTCTGGTCTTCGCTTAAACACAAGATAACATAATAAGTAATAATCTTATCTGATTATTTATAATACTCTGCCCTGAAACATCTTGTTGGCTTCCCAGGTTAAGCAAAGCGGCAATTTTAACAAAATCCAGCCTGAACAAAGGAAACACATGTTAACTACATTTTACCATTCAAACCCAGACAGCAACCATTGCTCAGTGCACTGAAATTAATCAGTGGTATCTCTATCAGTGGGAAACGCTTGGCCCACTTGCTTACTATCCCTTCAGATGCTGGAAGAGACACAAGTCTAGGCCTGCATTTACACCTCAGAGTCCCTACCCTGACGGAAGGTTATCCAAAAACCTACACAACTGGGAAACCTAGGGAAACCTACTGAAAACCTAGACAATGGGGAAATATGATTTGATTTTGACTATCTTCTTCCACTATAGCAAACTTCCCCTGTAAAATCTTTCCTATTCTCCCAAGTCTGGGCAGGAATATAACTACAGGAGTTCAGGAGGGCTGAAACAAACAAAGAAAGATGAAGCTGAGTATAAGGCAGGATATTGGAGATGCCCAATGTGGAAAAAACAAAGTTGTAGACAAGCCATCCTATCCACTCACAGGATACTCAGAAAAAATGAGCAACAGAAAGGACAGACACCTCACAGTTGACTAGATGAAAAGGATGTTCCAGAGGAACCTATATTTAATCAACATGATATAACACAAGCTCCTGAGAGGAGATGCGATACGAAAATAAGCGACCACTTTCAGTTCATGAGCTGGCAGCCAGCTTGAGCACATATGTTGCTGAGTAAGTCATGCAATAAAAAGCAAACAGGGAGCGATTCCATGCCTGCTTCCTCAACTGTATAAAAGGCCTAGCACTCAACTCCAAGTATGCTTGCTTTGCAAGTTACTGCCTGGCACCCAGCTCTGCAACCCTCAGCTCAAAGCAGTCCTTGGCTCAAGAACAGCAGATGCAAAACCAACCCTTGTTGTAGGACAACAACTTGGGTATCATTTTGAAGGAAAAAAAACAAAAAAACAGAATAGACAAGGCAGGAGGAGGTACCATAAGACAAATGTATGAAGTTTATGACAAATATAATAATAGTTATTGTGCATGCAAAAAGCAGACTGCAACAGCACGTAAATAAATCTCAACAATAAAATCCAGGAAATGAGTAAGCCAGGAATTTCGGTTTAAATCATTTCAAAAGCAGCAGGTTTGTACCTTGATCACTCATAAAACAACATAGACACAATTTATGTGATTAACAGGAAAAACAAGATCGCAGAAGAAAAAGCAAGTACACACAAACCAAACTGGAGGCAGCAACCACACATTCAGTCCTAAGCACAGATAGCCACAGATCTCAGCTCTACTGACAGAGGTAGGAGGCTCATTGCCCAAAGTGCTGCTGGATGGCCTGCACCTGCCCTGCAATGTATTGGTCCAACCTGACCCTACAAGGACAGGCTCAATCAAGGTAACTCAATTTCTCCCACTCAGGTCCTCGAGGCAGCACCCTACATCTCAACATTCCCCACTCAAGAGGCTCTACAGCTTTTTCCCACTAAAGCACTGATGGAATGGAATGAGACACTTAACTTGTCCCCAGCCTGTCCCTACCAGGCTGCTTTACTGCTTCCTTCCTACTACAGCTTCTCCAGCAATACTGAAACCACCAAGCCTCACCCTCATCACTCCCTTTAAACCTGTTGTCTGCAGTCCTTATCCAAATACAGGTGAGCTCAATTTGTTACTAACACAGCACACCTGCAGCAGGATCCCACATGCCCAGAGTACAGAGAAAAGCCTCACTTAGCCTCTCTGTATTTCATTATACTCCTCTGGAGATTATTGAGTCCAACCCCCTGCTAACGCAGTTCCCTACAGCAGGTTGGGCATCCAGGTGGGTCTTGAATATCTCCAAAGAAGACCACCACCTCTCTGGGAAACCCAGTTAACAGGAGGATCTCTGATCCTATTCTAGCTTCTCTTTAGATTGAAAGGAATAAACGTTTCTACTGAGATGGGTTAAAACATTCATTGTGAATGCTGGATTAGAAGGCAGAAGGATGGCTGTGTCTGAAAGAATCTGGATAAGGACAAGAACCTGGTAAAGGACTTTCCAGAAATGAAGGATAGAAGAAGGAAGACAGGGAGATACAGAGAAGAAAAGGAACGAGTGGAAGGTTCCCTTGTTCTAATTTTTTGCACAGCCTACAATATACAGAAGGGAGCGTGATTCACAGAGAGGAGAGTGTGCTGTAGAGAAAGTACAGACATTAAGCGCAGATTATCACATAAACTTCCAAGACACAGAGTTCTGATGTAGTCCTTAGTGGAAGAATAAACTTCTACCACAGAAATGTATCAGTCCTCTATTTCTCCCCATGACAAATCACATTGCTATGCCTTGCATTTGAACACACAGGCTTCCAGTAAGTTATTTACTCCTCTCCATGTGACATCTTTGTTAATTTGTCCTGGAACCACTCACCTGACCCTGCAAGTCTCTGGATTTATACCACGCTCTCATCATAAACTGGGTGAGCAGCTTTATGTGAAGGGCAGCAACTGCAAAGAACCACAACCACAGAGTTCATTAACACACATTACAGAAGGAAGGCAATGTATTTCAGCTCTTATGTTGCATCATTGCAATGCGTGATTCACATCACAGTCGTAGCATTAATTTCCAGTAAGTCATAAGCTGCTCTGTTCTATAAAATACCATAGTCCCACTCTTAGATGCCTGAAATTCAAGCAGTGAGGCAGAAGAGAGGAGTGGAAATTAAACTAGTAACTGTTAATCGATTTATTAAATAATTTTCCCAAGGTTGCTCAAGGCAAACCAAAGCAGGAAACCCAGCTCTTCTGGCTCTTCCTCTAGCTGTTAACCACAGCATCCTCTCTCCCTTGTCTCCCAGGCAGTGTATCTGACATGCTTTTTGCTTCCTGCCTTCCTCCTCCTCCACTTTTACTTCTTACTTCATTTCTAAGTGCAGTCATCTCCAAGTCCGTGCCACGTTTGGCACACGCTGCCTGCACCTATCCATTTCAGCTATCCATCTTAATCACCTGCTGGTCTGTTTTCTGTACTCCTCCTTGCCACGTTCTCCCCCTGGTGCTCCTGCTTTGCTCCTGCAGGCTGCAAATCCCGTTCACACACAGGGCCGGGGATGCAGGTGCTGGGAGCTGAGCACCAAGGATGGATGACTGGTGATCTCTCCAATGCCACCATAAGTAAATAAAGGAATAAAAGTCTACTTCTTCCTATTTCTCAAATACGATCGTCGGATAGGCCCTTCTGAATAACAGGGCAGTTTCTCCCTGTCAAACACATGGAAATTCCATTGGGATTTGGGGTTCTTCCCCCAGACACCAGCCCAGAGGACAGTATAGTCCAGATTGTCATGCAGCTCTGGGATTAGATTCCTTTTTACTTTAATTCACTACTTTGCTGCACTCAGAGACATAACTTTTAGGTCTATTTTTTGCATTATTTATGCCGCTTCAGTCTCAATACACATGCATCAGAAGTAGGCATTAGGACAACAGACACTACCAAGCTGATTCCAAAGAATCTGGCTTGCACTGTTGTGGAATAGGACAGAAAAAAGACAGGAAAATAAAACAGCAACAATCAAGAACATGCAGAACGAGTGATGCACAAGACAACTGCTCACCATCAACCAGCTTAAGATCAGCAGCACCCAGCGTTACCACTCAGCATGACATGGTAGGAGACATCCCTGGGAACAGCCTGGCATGTCCCAGTGTTGCCACCTCCCAGCTCTCTGTGCCCCCCCCCCCAGCCACTTGCTGCAGAGCACTGTGAAAAGCTGAGAAAACCTTGGCTCTGTGCAGCACTGCTCAGCAACAATTGAAATGTCCATGTGTTATCAACATTATTCTTATCCTAAATCCAAAGCACAGCACCATTAGAAAGAAAATTACCCCAGCCACAACCAGGATGGCCATCTGGAACTTCAAAGTGATGGCACTGTCAGGTAGCATATGAAATCAGAGAAGTGAGGATTATCAGGCTTAGAGAAAAGAGATTGCCTCTGCACCACCCATTCTGTAACTATTTGTAGTTCTTCCCAGCTTCTGTGAGTGAAAAAAACAAATGGTAAGGTATGCCATGTAGTGAAGGTGTTCCAGTGAGGGACAGGAATAAGGACCTCAGGCCCCACGGTATGCTTCCTTCGCAAAGAATGGCTCTGCTCTAAGTGCCAGAGCATGGCTCAGAATATGATGTAGACTGGCAACCAGCTCTGGCCTGAAGATATGTGCTTGGGAGACACCAGGAGGACAGGCAGAGGCTTTACAGGAGACAAAACTAGAAGACAAAGAGGAAGCTGGATGATGTGCAAGGAGAGAGTGAACCTCTCTGTTCTGTCTGCCTGTCTGCACAACCCTACCTCCAGCAGGGCTCTGGGGGTGCTGTGAGATTAAAGGGATTGCCTTCATCTGTGTGCTTGGGGGATGTTGTCCGGCTTTGGGTTGTGGTTTAGAGCTTTGGCTTAAGATGAGGGTTTACATTGAGGGTTCTTCTTTTTATCAGCAGTACACTTCAAGGAGAACTTGTTCCCCTCCCCCCCCCCCCCCCCCCCCCCGGTGCTCTGTCTTTTCCATCCCTCTGTCTGAATGGGAAAGGATCCTAAACCCTCATCAATTTCACAATTCCTGGACTGAGCTCATCTAGATCACTTCCTCTCTCCCTCTGTACCCATGTCATGTCCCCTATTGACCACAAGGAGGCTAGTGTTAGGAAAGAAAAACTTTTATAAAGAGATTCTTTTCAACCCTTGTTCTTCAGGGTTGGTTGGTTTTTTTTTGTTGTTGTTGTTTTTTGAAAAGATAACGTACATTCCAAACAACCTCTGTATATGTATATATTTTTTAGAGACGTATGTACATGCATGCATTTATACACTTAAATGCAGCCCTGCAAACCTGTGCCTATACTAGTAACAGCCCATCCTGCCTCACAGCAGAGAAGACAGCTCCAAGAACAAACAGTGAAAACAGTTTGCACTGAGCAATGTCCATCTGTGGCTCTGGAGGGAACCCCATCAGCTCCAGGCTTTGGCTTTGGCTTGAGTGTTAACACACTGCTTCACAATATTTCTATACACTGGCCAGATTATACAGTGTCAAGTGAGGACATCCACCACAGGACCTGAGGAGATCACTCCAAAGGACTGAACTCTTAACTCCTTTAACAGGTGCCACACAGTCCTCAATTTAGAACCAAGCTGTGACTTTCTAATTCAACTAGATGAGTGTAAATAGGGTGGAAATAGAAACAAGAGATGTTCTCTTCTGGGAAGTGTGACCACAGTAACACAGCCCATCTGTCCAGAGCAACAGTTGTGCATATTAAAGGGAAGTTAAGGAGGAAGCAGCTCCCAAAGAATATATGTCTTTTAATTCTGCCTGGGAGCTCCTCACTGTTTTTGAATAAAGACACAAAGATAAACCGGTCACTGCAGCCTGGAGGCAGAGACTGGCAGGTCGGATGACAGCAGCCCATCTCTAGTCATAGGCATCATCATCATCAAAGTAGGAGTCACAGTCAAGGTTATCTGACTCATCATAAAACAGAAAGTTGTCTTCATCTAGGTCATCATCGTCATCATCATCATAGTCTTCCTGCCAGTGTGGCTCATACTCCTCATCTTCAACCTCACTGCCATCTTCATCTGTGTCCGGGGACTTGCACAAGATGGCACTTTTGGGCCTGTTGAAGAGAAGAATATCAGAGCAGCAACCGTGACCCAGCCCCACTACCCTTGTCCTTCCAACCTCCATCACTTCTGCAACCTCTGCCAAAGCTATGTCTTAGGGATTCAGCAGCTATGCAGGTACGACTAGAAGGTGGTGATTAAATGGTTTTACCCACACATGCAGCACAGGGATGTGTCAGTAAGCCACCTCTGGAAAGGCCAACAAACTGCACTCAGCAGCTCTGGAGTCTCAGCCTCCTTGGAAGAAATAAGAAACCCTGCCCTAACACTGAATCTCTCTTGGCCTATCTGTCATTCCTTCTTGCAACCCTCAGCATACCCTGTTTAGCTCCCAGAAACACAGCATCTGTCAAGAGTCTGGTCAAAGTGGGACTGCATCTATTAGTTGTATCCTCTGCTTTAAGCAGTGTATCATACAGAAGTGGACTTTAAACTTATCACCTTTCAATCACACTTAACAACTTCCCGCTCAGTACTCCAGATGAGGGTCCCAAGAAACCATTAATTTCACCTCTCAACACATTATTTTACAGCTGTGTCTTCTCCAGTCCCTTTCTAAAGCAAGTGCTAAGCCCTTCTATTTCTCTCCAAGCGTGTTCTTCTCGTTGTTCTCATTCAGGTACCTCCTAGATCTTTAACACACTTCTGAAGAAAGAGCAGGTGACTCTCTCCAAGAACCCAGGAGAGTCCAGGTAGAGCAACACCCATAACTGGGTCTGCCAACAATAGAGCTTTCTCAACTATATCCTAAGAGAACCCAGTGAAACCTCTACTACACAACTGTTACTTACCTTCTCATTTCAAACCACAACACAGGATACAAGAAATCAATATATTTTATTAACTATTTGCATTTCATTGAGCACAGAAGAAAACTGGTCACGAGTGCTTCTTCTGCACTCACCACTTTTCCTTGTTACCCTGTGAAGAAAACTCACCCTAAAGAAGCAGGGGACGAAGAAGGCACATTTGAGAGTTTCACCTTAGCCTGAGCAGGATCTGCCGAAGCCTCAAGCCCAATACGGAAGTCCTGCCAGCATGGAAAAACAGCCAGAAGAGAGAGACAGTACATAATGTGAGGTCTACTTTGCACTGCAAACCCCTTCCCAACACCCACGCATACTCACAGCACCTCACAGCCTGTACCTTCAGCTAATCAAGCCCTTTTCTAGGCTGGCCAAAATCAAACTAGATCAGAACAAAACAAACCACCCGTTGATCCCAGGGACTTCACCTGTGTGGAGTGCCAGAGAATTGCAAAGAGACGCTCCTTGATCCGATGTACCAACTCCAAACCAGTACTGAAATGCTCTGCTTTCAGAAGCCGAAGAGAAGAAGCCAGGTCCTGGAACTGCAGCAGGGTTTCCTCTACAATTCGAGACCAAAAAAAAAAAATCACACTGCTCCCCATGTTATTAAGCAGAAAACAAGTCTCTGAGCTCATTATCAAGTCAGTCACAGCTTCTTAGATTCCTTGTGCAAATACATTCCTTCTTCAGAAGGAAGCACATTACTTATTACTGCATCAAACTGTGCTAGCAGCCAAATTACTTCAATGGACTTCCCCAAATGACATTGAGAAGTCAGAAACATGCTGGGAGATGTGACCAGATATCTGCTGGGTGCTAGTGTGTATGCTATTGCCCTACAGCTATGCACTACAGAGCTATCACCCTTTGAACCACATGTCAGGAACTGCTTGTCAGTACTTTAGAGAGACTGTGGGACTTACCCAGAAGGATCTGCAGAGCATTTGTGTGAAGCTCCAGGCTCTCAGTCTGCTGTTCCACAATATCGATGATTTCCGTGTCCTGGTTATAATAGCTGTACACACAGGAGTAGGCCAGCACCTGGAGCAGTACAGACCTTACTGTTAAGCATTCTGATTCAGTGTGGACAAGGAAAGAAGGAGAGCAGCACCAAATCCTTCCAGTCCTCAGTATTAATGGCTAAGAGAAGTCTGGCACATTTCTGGTCTGTGGTAACAGCCCAGTAAACCATTATGCCAAGTGACAGCAGAGCCTGGCCACCTAGACCTACTCATAAAATTTAAATTGAAAATGAAAGTGTCCTTATTTTGAACTTAAGTCTGAAATACTACATTGTTTCCAACTCACAAAACATCACAAGAACACAGACTGCAAATGTCTAACAAGTGTGACTGACCAACAGGGAAGGTATCAAAGCAATCAATGCACAGAACCTACCCATTGCTGGGCAGCCTGGGTTGAACTCATGTGGCACTGAACATAGAGAACTGAAGCCAAGGAAAAGCAAACATGGCACTACTCAGCCCTAAGAGCCCAGCATAAAATAATTTCAATAACTGACAAGCTTCTGTTAAGGATGATCAACTGCTGAAGCCATCCAGGAACAAGACCACTGTTTCTATTTAAAGAAAGGAAGCCAGAATAGCCAGCAGCAGCAGGAAACAATGATATGTACCCTAGCAAACACAGGAATTGCCATACTGAGAAGGCAAAACAGGGCAGATTCTCTTGTTCCAAGTGTTTCTTAACATCAAATCTGCCAGCACAAAGAAGGTATGCATGGTAAAGGCAATTCCCACATCCTCCCCAAGTTTCAGGGGAAAGAAAACACTGCAGGTCTACCCTACTACAGGTCTGCTACACAGATCCAGTGGCTGCACTACAAATCCTTCACAATACAGCCAGCAGGACATGCGTTGATAAGTCAGTGCACCTAAAACACCTACAGCTCATCATGCAGTGAACAAAGGAAAATCATGACCATCAAGAAGGACTTTCTAAATGGCATTTCAAACCAGAGTGGACCAAATCAACTCTAAGACTAACTCTAAGACTAACTCTAGACTAACTTAACACCTGTGCTGATTCCAAGGTGTAAACTTCAGCTGCTTCTTATGATTCAACTGTGAGAAGCACTGCAGAGGGAGCCCAGCTCAGAAAGGTGAACATGAGCCTTTCTCCTTTTCTGATGCTACTGCTCCCCTTGAGGTATTTCTGCCTCCCCTTGTTAGATTACAGCGAAGTCTTCCTAATGGCATCTTGTCACTTTAAGAAAGGTGTAACATACTTAAAAAAAAAAAATAAAGCCTAAACTTGTTATGCAGTCTTACCTTCCGTGCCTGTTCCAGCACGTTGCAGGCATGGAGAACAAAGGTCAAAGTCCTAATTTTCGGTATCTCGCTCATGGAAGAAACCTTGTTCCTCAGACTCACAGCAAATTCCTGCAATAATCACAGGAGAGAAAAAAGTCAGTTTCAAGCTCCACAAGATGAAAAAAACCCAGCACCTTTCACACAGATAATTGCTGCACACTCTAAAGCACCAAACCAGAAAATGCAAGCAGCAGGAGAGCAACCCAACTGCATTCAACTACAGCACCTCAACTGTGCAACAGCTTTAATCTTTCACAGCAAGTCAGCTCTAGGCAGAGTTCAGCCTTCGGTCCTCTTTGCCACTGCTTTCAACTACTGCATCAGTCTGAGCAAGTGAAACACCACAAGTTAGGTGCTGCATTTCCACAGACTTGACAGAAGAAAGCAGACCAAGAACTATCCCTTATGCCATATCAAGGGTGCCAGAACCAGCCATCCTCACCAGGACCTGAAGCCTGTTTCTAAGCTTCAGGTGAAATGCACTGAGACACAACTGAAAGTCACCAGGGCTGGGGAAACATAACTTCTGCAAATAAAAAAAGGAGGCCTTACCCTCGCACGATGATGAAAGGTGCATCTCTCATTGTAATCCTGGAAACGCTTCTCCTGCCAAGCTGCCTTACTCACCTGAAAAGACAGGTAAAAGTAATGTGTAACAACTACCCACAAGTGCCAGTATTGCCTGGAAATGGCTACCACAGATACAGTCTTCGACAATATTATCGGTATCACTGGCAAGTGCTTGATGTTGGGCCCACAGGAAAGGGCAGAAGTAGAGAGTACAAAATCACAGAATCACAGGAGCTAGAAGGGACCTCAAGAGATCCTTGAGTCCAACCCTCTGCTAAAGCAGTTCCCTACAACAGGTCATACAGGTAGGCATCCATACAGGTCCAGAGCATCTCCACGGAAGGAGAGTCCACCATCTCTCTGGGCAGCCTGTTCCAGTGTTCCATCACCCTTACCATATAGAATTTCTACCACATGTTAGTACAGAACTTCCTACATCAAGTATTAGGCCACTGTTCCTTGTCCGATCAGTACACACCATCGAGAAGAGCCTGCTCCCATCCACTTGCCTCCCACCACCCTTTAGATCTTCAGCCTTTGCCTGAGAGGCCAGCTATATCTGAACACAAGCACAAACCACTAGGACAGAGCAAATTACTTACCATAACAGAGCAGTTGTAATAATCCTTATGAGTTGGCCTCCATGGCTTGAGGCAACGCCAGCAGAAGCCATGATTACACTTGGCACACGTCATACTGCATGGATGGACAAGAACAATGGGAGTCATTCAGTCCTAAAAGCTGCTTGAAAACAGTTACTCCCAGTGCTCCCTTACGCCACAGAGCTGAAGCGTGCAGCTCAATCACTCTCATTCTCTTATTACTATGCACTTCCCTGCAGGTATTTTTTGAAGTTTTGCTGGAAGTAAATTATGCTTTTTGAAAAAGAAAAAAAAAAAACAAAACCATGGTGTCTCCAGTAGCAAACAAGGAGAAGAGGCAGCACAATCTCAGAGTACCACCTTATTGAGAAGGGTAACCTAAGCACTCTGCAGTTTAGAGTGAGAGCCACATGAAACCTCATCTCTTCCTTCAGTAACACAGCACGCTGTAACATAATGGAGCTAACTGTGTCTTTGCACCTTCCTGTACTAAGTACCAAACAAGAATGGATACTCACTGCAGACACCCCTCATTTTTCTCTATCTGAGCTTGGCAGTTTGGACAGTGCTTTGAAATGAGTTTAGCCAGATGCTTGCTTTGGGCTTCACTTGTCATTCCCTCATAGTAGCCATCGTCATCCACCCACTGAGACATGTGGCTGCAGCTAGCAGGATAATGGGCCTGAAAGGGAAAGACAGTCAACCACACAAAAACAGAAAGGTAAGTGCCAAACCCTCGGCAGCAAAGCCTGCAATTCAGTTCAGCCTCACCTCTGGGAAGTTGCAATTGAAACAAGATATCCAGGAGCACTTGGAACAGGCTGCCTCATAACCAAGTCCATCCTTAAGAAGGATCTGATCACATCCCTGAGGGTTGGTGCACCATGTCAGGTTGGAACAACATTCCACATAGCATCTGAGAAGGGCTTTTTCATACTGTAAGGAGAAGCCAGAGAGGAGACTTAAGGTAGAGAATCTGGATGGCTAGGCCTTACACCTGGGGTCTGGAACCTCTGGGCTCTACACCCATCTCAACAATTGCCTGCAACAGAAAAGCACTGAGCTAGTTTGGTATTTTGTACCCTCATCTCGTATCAGGAGATAATGCAGAACAGCTAAGAACTGGAAGGCACCTCTGGGAATAAAAACTCCTGTATCAGCAAGAGTGCAGGGAGCAGGCAAGAGGGGATTTCTCACAGCTATTGGTATCACTGTCACAAGTGGACACTAGCAACTGTTTGGGCTTCCAAGTACAAAATAGACATTAACAGAATAGAAGTGCAGTCCACCAGCCACCAAAACAGTCAAAGACCAGAGCATGAGATGTATGAGAGGACACTGAGAGAACTGGGTTTGTTCAGCCTGGAGAGCAGGCAGCAGAGGAGCCTCTTATCACTGCCTAGAGCTATCTAAATGGAAGATGCAAAAGTCTGAACCTGGAGCAATACGTTTCAACATCAGTGTTAAAACCGTTAGATCTTCACTCAAGAAGCTAGCTGTTTTGAGCACAGAGTTGGATGATATTATTGCAACCTAAACTATTCTATGACTCTGTACATGTGGCTCTGTGTTAAGGCACTAAAGCTCCAGCATCCTACTGCTTAGCAGAAAAGGAGCAGACAACATTTCAATGAGAGCATCTGAACAACTTTTTAAAACTGGCAGTAAAAACAGTAAAAAAAACCCATAGCAATAGGATATGAAAGCCTGCTCTGAGACAAGTGGGACCTTAAGATTTGAAAAAATATAAAGGATACATTGAATAAAATGGTTTTCTATACCCCTGCCCATTTTGGTTGCGAGTTTGCAGGGCTGAACTGAAATGATGAGAGAGCACTCTTTGTGACTATTGTAGTCATGCAACAGTCACAACTCTGCCACTAGGTGGGGAAGGGATTCAGCTCTAAGCAGTAATTAAAAACTGAAAGAAAACAGGGGAGAAAAAGTAACACCTGCATCAGAACAAGCAGCTCCTGCTGCTTCTGATGACTGTGTAAACCAGTCTGAAATACACAATGGAGAAAAGTATCAGCAAGATTATCGGCTAGCAATGACTAAAATGGAATATAGCTTGGATACCCAGTAACCACCTCTCCTACACCTCACCTTGGCTATAACCTCCTTGGAGGAAACAATGGAATAGATGAATGCCGTGGTCGGCTGTGCACAGCACTCAGAGATGGGACAGGTGCAGCTGAGGGCCATGTTCTGTTCAATGCGAGTTGTGAGATACTTGTTCCAACAAGGCTGTGAAAATACAGGAGAGACCAGAGCTAGACAGGAGCTACACACCTGGGTCATGTGAAGGAGAAATCCCAGCCCAGGAGCCCACCCCACCCAGCAGTGTTCCACCCATGGAACCACCACTAAATACCCAAAAGCACAAGACTAATTTTGAGCTAAGGGATCACAATAAACAAGAAAGCTAACAAGTATGAGCTCTGTGAAAATCACTCAATAGCAGCTTCGGAGAAGGAACAGCTGCTTCAACTAGACAGCAGCAATCCCTGCCAGATAATAGTAGCTAAAGGCTCTGATATTCACCTTGCAGCAGTAATGCATGCAGCAGAGGGCGGGTGGCTTCTCAGTGGGACACAACTGGTTCACACAGACTGGGCAGTGGGTTCCTGGGCTTGGAGGGCGCTGGGCACTTTCCACCTGGAGCCCCGAGGAGATGAGCAGAGATTCATGGTCCTCTACGTAACACTGGATCAGAAAATCCACATTCCATCTGCAGTGCATTAGGAGGTGTCGAGCAACATCCTCTGGGATGCTCAGAGTATCCTGGACCTGTTGTACTGTCTGGTTCATGAGCAGCTTTGCTTCCTCCAGACTAAGTGTGTGCCCCATTGGCACCTGCAGCATTGCCAGTAGAAACTCCTCTGATCTTTCTGTGCTGGGATTCAACCTAAAATGGAACAATGTGTCACATTTGTACAACATGGAGAAGTGCAATCCCCCAACAGCAGGTGACATGCATCCCTACCAATTCAGACATCCTGTGCTGTTCTCATCTGAAGAAGAGTCTGGCAGTCTTCTATGGAAAACCATCTGTGCCTGGCCTCCAAGAGGTGATGTGCGTTCAGCAGAGACGAACTCCAGGACATGAGGCCTCTCATCCAGGCGCCGGAGGTAGCCCTGGTTCAGCAGGTGCAGGACACAGGACAGCACGTCCACACTGTGACAGCAAAAGCTCAGGAACTGCAGGCCTGGCCCCAGCTCACCATTCTCACAGGCATCGATCACCTGCAACAGCACAAGAGCGCATCACTCTTCACTCATCACACAGCAGCCTCTCTCTGCCCCCCAAACCTTCAGCCTCCATACCTTAAACACCAGGTTGTCGATGTGCAGCTGCTTTTCTGCCTTGAGGATGCGGGTGATGAGGCAGCAGAGGACATTCCTTTTCCTCTCCAAGGCACTGCTCTCAGCCCTCTCTGCCCGCAGGTACCTCTGCCGGGGCAGCAGCCTCAGCTGGCAGCCAGAGGCACGGGCCAGGGCCGCCTGGTTCAGCCGCAGGGCACCTGGAGCTGCACCCGGCCCACGGTCAGCCAGGCCCCAAGCTGGTCCCTGAAGGAGCCCCAGGAGGCCTGTGTGGCTGCTGGAGCCAACCTGGGGCCTCCCGCTGCTGCCTCTGTAGCTCCCACCCTGATCCCAGTCCCCGCCACACAGCCTTAAGCCTATCATGCTCACACAATACCCAACACCATGCAAAGACCTCAGACCCAACCAATCACAGAGACTGGGACCCCACACACCATTCCCAAACCCCACAGTCAGTCTCAGCCTCCAGCTTCCTGCCCTGACCTCACACCCAGACCCAGGTGTCAGCAGCCAGATGCACACAGTCCGATTACTTACATCCTAAACTCCCATTTCCCCACCTAGCACCGTAAGGAGCCAGGCCAGCACTGCCCCAGAGGTGTCCAGCCCCACACTCACCCCCCTGCGTGCAGCTCTGCACCAGGATGCCATCACCGTGGGTCAGCGGGGCCAGGGCCTGGTGCACCAGCTCGGCAGGGAGCCCTGTCGCCTGCAGCAGGGCCTCCACCGCCACCTCCTGCAGAGGGATGGAGGGCGATGGCCAGGCAGGAACATTCCCGCTCCAGACACCGCTGGAAGCCCCCCAGAAGGCAGCACCAGCCACATCCTTCACGTCCCTCCCGCCCCACGGCCCCGGCCCCTACCTCAGTGCTGTTGAAGCGCAGCAAGATGTACATCTGCAGCGTGGACACGTGCAGGACGCAGTCTCCGAAGCGCAGCTCGGCGTGGCCCAGCCACGTCCACCGCAGCCGCCGGGGCCTGGCGCACACCCAGCCCGGCCGGCTCTGGCCTGCCAGGGCAGCGTCAGCCTCGCGGGCGCTCCCGGTGCCCCTGCACCGCTGGCTGAGAGCCCCGGCCCCACAGCCGCCGCACTCACTGTGCCGCCAGAAGTCCGCGAACTCATCCAGCGGGGAGCTCAGCGCTGCCGGGAAGAACCTCCGGGGCTCCTCCACGTAGCACAGTGGGGACACGGGCCAGCAGCGCGGGGACAGCACCAGCACTTCCACCTGCGGCGTATCTGCCGCGGGGGCCTCCCCTGGAGCCTGGGGACGGAGGGCGGCTCAGGACGGGCCCGGGACCCCACCGGGAACGGGGCAGCCCCCATCCCTCCGCCCCTCACCTCAGCCTCGGGGCTCTCCGTGCCCAGCCCACGCTCCAGCAGCCGCCGGTCCCGCTCCTGCAGCCGGAAGAGGCGGAAGTGCCGCCGCAGCTCCTCCGACTCTGCCAGGTCGCTCAGCATCTCCTGGGGGAAGCGGCGGGGGAAGCACGGCCCCATCTGCTCCACCACGGCCCCTTCCAGCCAGGAGGGTCCCTGCGCCAGCAGCCGGTCCCCCAGGTACAGCCTGCCACAGCCGCAGGTCAGGGCCGCCTCAGCCCCGCCACAACCGGGACAGGCCGCTGCAGGGCCACAGAGCCCCGGGGCCCCGCAGCCCTTCCCTCCCCAGGGCACGGCAGTGGCAGCGCACTCACCGATAGAAGTGCTCGAAGGTGTGGGCGAACTCCAGGCCACCAAAGATGACGAAGGGCTCCAGGACCCGCTGCAGCTGCCCCGTGCTGCCCGCGGCCCCCTGCAGCTCCTGCACCTTCCTGTCCAGGTAGCGGGCGAACCGCTCGCTCACCTGCGGAGGGATGTGGATGGCTGTGTGGGCACGGGGCGGCCGCAGCGGGGACAGGGCATGGGCAGGAGCCCCAGGGCACACAGAAAGGGACACGGGTGACCTGGTCCAGGCAGGGAGCACACCGGGGCTGCGTTCCCGCAGCTGGGCACAGGCAGCAGCGAGGGCCACGCTGGGCCCCAGACTCACGTGCAGGGTGGCCAGGAAGGAGAGCTGCAGCAGAGCCCCGGCAAAGCCCTGGCCCAGGGCTGCCACAAAGGCCGCCTGCTGCCCGAAGAGCTCCTCCGTGGCACTGCGCAGGCGCCGGTACAGCGCGCAGTACCGCTCCACGACGTCCGGTGCCTGCCCCGACATCTCCAGGAACCGCTGCACCTGCGGGCACGGCCGAGGGCTGAGCTACAGCAGGACCGACACAGGCCCAGCCAGCACCCACCGCCCCGCACCCTACCTGCTGCTGCACCACGCCACGCCAGCACCGCACCATGTCCCACAGGCCACCGGACTTCCCTGCCGCCGCCACCCGGGATGGAGTCTCCTTGTTCCTGCCCTCCTTCCCGCCTGCCAAGGCACGGCCGAGGCTCAGCCCTGCACGCTGCCCCTTGCCTGGCCCCGCAGGAAGGCAGCCCCGCGCTCACCGGCCGTTCCCGCCTCCTCCGGCTCCACACCGCCCGGGTCCACGTGCACCAGGAGCTGGGTCAGGCGTCGCACGCAGGAACCGAAGGCGTCACCGCGGGACTGCTCTGTGCTCTCCAGATACTCGCCCAGCAGCCAGGCCAGAGGGCTGATGCTGCTGGGGTCTGTCGGGACGCAGACACTCAGGAGGGGCCTCGAGCACTGCAGGAGGGCCCGGAATGACGGTGGTACCTGGGCTGGTGATGCTCTGCACCACGGGGGTCACCAGGGCCTCCCAGCACGTCCTGCCCAGGGCTCGGGCCGCCTCGTTATCCGGAAGGAAGCGGTCGGCAAAGTCTTGCTCATGTTCTAACGCCCGGTTCAGCCTGAAACAGCGAGGGGGCAGCACGGTGTGGCACCAAACGCCCACCAACTGCACAACGAACCACCTCCCAGTCCAGGGGGCCATGGGGATCGCTCCCAGCTCTGCCCCTCACCAGGCAGGACACTGCTGCAGCCCCACTCCTCCCAGGGCAGGACTCAGCCTCTGCCCCACGGTCTCCTCTCGGGCTGCCAGCACCACCCCTGCTGCCTCTGGACCTCAGGGTCAGACAGCACAGCCCACGCATCACTCACTTGCCAAAGAGCTGCAACAGCTGCCCCCGATCCCGGTGGATCTCCTGGCACCAGGCGTGCGCCCGAGCACTGCAGAAGAGGAACGTGCGCCGGCACAGCTGCTCCTTGAAGATGGGCCAGAAGGTGGGCTTGGGCCCCAGCACCTCGATGCCACGCACACGTGTGTCGATGCCACCCTGCAGAAAAGCACAGCCCTGAGCTCTGTGTGCATCCCCAATGCCCGCTGCCATGCCCCGGGCTGGCTGCAGCTCCCACCTGCTGGCACCGCTTCACCCGGATCTGGATGACGGGCCAGAAACGCGTCATGTTCTCCAGCAGCACCACCCTGCTGGCCGAGGGCAGGACGGTCACCTGCGGGCAACACGGCAGCTCTCGGTGTGGGCAGTGAGAGCAGCCACCCTCACACTCCTGGTCAGCCCTTGTGCAGCCGCGGCCGGGATCACCTCACGGCCCAGCAGCACCGGTGCAACTCACTGTGTTCAGCTCCGTACGGACGTCGGCAGGGCTGTCCCCTCCCAGCACCACCACACGGGCCGGCATGTAGCTCGAGTCCTCGCTGGCCACCAGCATGCTCATCTCCCTGCGGCGTGGCAAATGGCACTGCCCCGCAGCCCCCACGCACATCCAGCAACCCCAGCACAGGGCCGCAAGGACAGCCCTGCACCCATCTCCTCCCTGCACAGCCGTACCTGACCACCACCCCGCACTGCATGTGAATGGTGATGTAGTGGGAGCCAGTGCTGCCGTTCGACTCCCAGTAGGTCTTGGGGTTCCTGTCTGTCAACTTGCTGGCGCGGTGCGGGTTGGAGGAGACCTGCACTTTCTCCCAGCACTTGTCCTCCTTCACCTCCACGCTGGAGCCTGCAGGGAGACCACACATAGCCTCTAGTTGCTGCTGGGACACACACCAGCACGGGGCCCGCCTCCCACTCCTATGCTCACCTTGGCACAGGTTGCGCAGAAAGATGTCAAAGAAGGGGACACTGATGGGCCGCTGGCTGCGGCGATGCTCCTCAATCTGCCCCAGCACCACCTGGGGATCGGGACACACTGTCAGCAGGGCCACATCCTTCTCCCCAAGCTGCTGAGCTTGGACACCCAGCCCACCTGGATGCAGCCGGCCAAGATGCTGCCCGTCAGCTTCCTGTAGAGCGCGGCGTGCCTCTCGCAGTCACTCACCAGCTCCAGCAGGGCTGGTGCCAGCGGCAGGGCCGGGCCGTGCTTATCCAGGGCTTTGGCCACAGCCTCACGGGCGCCCGCACGGCACATCCCCACGGCGCAGTCTTTGCTGGCGGTAGCCAGGCGGTGCAGGAAGCCCACTGCCTCCTGCACCACCTGCGGGGACACGGCCCTGAGCCGGCAGCACGCGGCACAGCCCTCCCTGACTCCAGGAGCACTGGGGCCCTCTCACCTCGCGGTCACCGCCGTGGGAGCTCAGGAAGGACAGACACGGCTCCACGCACTCATGCCAGGGCAGCGTGTCCTCCCGGTAACCATCCAGGAACACGTTCAGGATTCTGCACGACAGATGAGGCCGCTCAGGCTGGGGCACGAGGCGGACCTGCCCTGGGCTCCCACGCTCGACCGAGCCCCACCTGAGGATCCGCAGCCCAACGGCCTTCTCCACCCCCGGCAGCTCGAGGCTGCGCAGCAGCGGACGGAAGCACCGGTGCTCCTGCAAATGCTGGGATGCCTCACCCACAGGTATGGCGGCTGTGCCACAGAGCTGCCGTTCCAGGGCCACCACCACATCCTCCAGCAGCGTGCCGTCCCACAGGCCGCCTGTGGACACCCGTGCCTCCGTTGCCTCCAGCAGCAGGGCCTCAGCACCTGTGGGACAGGCAGCACAGGACGGGATCCTCAGCCCCCGTCTGCGGGGCCGTGGCACGGGGGGCCGCCTGCGCAGTACCTGGCATCTCGGGGCCGTGGGGCAGCCGGTGCTCCGCCAGGAGGTTGATGACACCCAGGGCCAGCATGGCGTTGGGGCAGCCAGTGTCCCGCCCAGACTGCCAGCAGCTCTGCAGCACCATGGGGAGGTCACAGCCCACCAGCTGCTCCGCCAGGCCTCGGTGCCCGTCCACCAGCATCCTCACCACCAGCAGCCCGTTCTGCACGCCCGAGGAGCCCCTGTGGGGATGCAGCCATGTGGGCGCCTTCCTCCCCAAATGCAGAGCTCCCCAGGACCCGCCCAGCCCCGTCCCTACCCTGGCACGCCCTGCATGGCACGGATGGCAGCGGGGATGGCAGCCAGCAGGCTGGGTGAGCCCTCGCCGCACGCAGAGCCAATGCTGGCAAAGATTTCCCGCATCATCTGCGCGTCGATGTTGCTCAGCAGCGACGGCTTCCCGCTGGCACCACCAGCTCCCACCAGCACCTTCAGGGCCTGCGTTGCACGCAGGGGGTCAGAGGACAGCGGGCACCAAAGCGGGCCCCGCCCACCCCCAAGCTCCCACACCCACTCACCGCCAAGCCAGCCTGCTGCACCAGGGCTGAGGCCGCGTGCTGCCGCATGCAGGCCAGCATCGCCCTCACACCTCCCTCTGTGGCGAAGGGCACACACCAGTCACACCTCTCCATCAGCAGGGCCACCAGCCGCAGCACCAGCGCCACCGAGCACGACTTGGCCTCCTCAGCCCCCAGCAGCTCCACGACCGCCTTCACCAGCTTCTGCCTGTGCGGCCGAGGACACCTCAGCAGGGACCCCCAGAGCCATCTTCACCTGCCCACGTGGCCCCACTGTGCTCGGATCACCCCATGCGAGCCCACCTGGGGCACAGGGACACGAGAGCCACCCCTCTCAGCCCCATACCTGGTCCCCGGCCCGCCCTGGGCCTTGCTGCAGTGCTGCTCCTGCTCTGGGGCCTCCTCCAGCACCTTCACCACGTGCTGCAGCCCGGCCACACGCAGCTCTGCTTCGCAGTCACCATGCAGGATCGTGTCCACCACGCGCTGCACCTTGGCCAGGCAGCCGCCCTCGCAGCCGCCCCACGCTGCAGGAGGGAGGGAGGCTGTGACATCGCCAGCAGCACCCGCGGCAGCTCCCAGACATGCGCCTGCAGCCCCGGCACCCACCGGCCTCCTCCCCCAGGTCACCTCCAGCGCCCTCACCTTCGCTCCGCTCTGCCACCCGCGGGAAGCGCAGCCCTTCCCTCTCCAGGAGCTCACAGAACAGCTGGGAATCCGACCTGAGGGCCGTGGCTGCCGAATGCTCTTCCTTCGCCACCTTGGCCAGCACAGCTCCGGGGTCGCCGCCATCTGAGCACATCGTGGCACTGCCCCCGCCGCGCTGCTCAGCCGCACTCCCCGCCAAGTACTTGCTGTAGACACGGGAGCCGCGCAGCTCGCTCTGAGCGCTGCCCTGAAGCCGCTTCTCCAGGTCCTGCAGCACCTTCTGGGCCAGATCCGCAGGGACCGGCAGCTGCAGCAGGGCATCCTCGGCTGGCTCCGGCAGCTGCGTGGATGGGGATACGTCAACCCACACGGACACACGATGGACCCCACACCCCTGAGACAGCCTGGGCCCAACCAGACAGAGGTGCTGCACTGGCACAGAGCCCCAGACCCTTCCCCAGCACCACGTGCCCCCTCCCTCGGGCTTCCCCGTGCCGCTCTGGCCCATACCTGCTCACTGTGCTCCCGCTGGATGAGCCGGACAATCTCTTCCTGCTCCTGTGCTTCCAGCTTCTTCACAAAGAACAGCAGCTCCCACCACTCAGTGCGGCTCAGGGTTGCTGAAGCTCTGCTCGACTGCTCCCCCAGGTAAGGCAGTGAGTACAGCCCCCCCGGGGGCTTGGAGAAAAGTGGCTGTGCAGCTGCAGGACAGCAGAGAGAGGAAAGGCACCGTCAGTCCTGCCAGCTTCCCTCCGCAGAGCCAGCCTTTGCTGCACAGCCCTCACTCCCACAGCAGGAGCTCGTGAGGACCTTCCCGATCCCGTCCCAGTGAGGGATAGGGAGGTGGTAAGTGGGCAGCAAGAGGCAGGGAGCATGCTGGAAGCAGAGCCCTGGAGTGGGGTAGGTGGGGACTGCAGTCTTCTCTGAAGCCTCTTGGGGCTGAAGAGCAGAAGCCCATGGACCACAGGGCTTACTGTTCTGCCAGACTGCTCCCACAGGGCCAGGAGAGCCAGGACATGGCTCAGTCTGCAGCCAGGAGAGCTGGCCTGAGCTGCTCAATGGTCAGTAAGAAAGAAGAGAATTCTGCCTGGAGTTTCTCTCTTTTCCCAATGCCTCTTGCTGGCAAACAGGGGAAGTACTCATAGGCGAAAGCAAAAGGAGACTGCGTATCTATCAAGCTCCTTTTCGCTAATTAATTCAAAATGAAGAGAGGGAGACAACATTTGTTATTAGCCTAGATTTTCACTGGATCATTTAGAAAAACTGAACCAACACTTAATAACTGCTAAGCAACCATTTGCAGCTCTCTGAAAAAGCAAGTTAGGAGACGTTCACTTCTTCAAGATTCAGTAGAATAGGGTCAAACAAGCCAAGAAGCTACAAGCAACTATATGCATGGCTGACTGCCAACAGTTAGCCAGCAAAAGCAGATTTTTTCAAGTGTCAAGACCCAAAGCAGAACGCATCTACTTTTTCATTTCAACTTCTGTAGGATATGATGAGTGCACACAGCTTTACACAGAACTGAAATAGCACATACTTCTACCAAAACTTGAGTTACGGAGAAAAAAAATTTAACCAACTTCATTTTAATTCAGCCAGTTCAGGCTGACACACAGCTAGCTAATCTTTAGCTACAAGAGTCAGAAGTCAATAAAGTAGCCATATTTTCCACTGGCAATAAGAATGTTTTAGAAGTGGATCACTAGCTGCTCTCATGTGTATCATCTCTTGCAGCAGTTAAATCCTGACCAGAGGCCCAGACCAGAGCCAGAGCCACATCAGATGCTGAGCAAAGAGGGGGTACTTGAAGTACAGGTCCTCCCTTTTAACCTCACCCAGAGTGAGGACTACATCAAAGGATCCCAATCCCAGGAGATTCTGCAGATGTCTTTTGAAATAAGTGCATTTCACACTCATCTTTCCCAAAGATGAGTGGCATGAAGTTAAACATGAAGTTGGCGTGTTAATGCTTTTAACAGTCTGTATCCCTTATTTAAGTGGATATGAAGGTCTCTAAGGCAGACTCACCTCTGAGAGTCTACACTCTTATTTTGGCAGTTAGTTTAGTTAATTCAAGCATGTATTTTTGAGAGTTTAAATCAAATTTTATACTCTTTATTGTATCGTGACAGAAGTCAAGAATTCAAAAATACTATAAACAGCTACATGTGACTACTTAAAAAAACTCTGCACAATCAAGCTACTAAATTCAGCCTACTAAAGAAAAACATACCTAGCCATATAAAGTTCACCACTGAAAATTGTGCCAAGCAGAATCAAAAAGAGATGATACAGACACACACAAGCAGTGTAAAACCTCACCTTTGTCTAGATTAAAGCTCTCTATCAGATTACACTCTTTCTCCTGACCACCAGGATCATCCCGTTCCTTTCCAAAGCCAATAATCTCCAACATGTGCCAATGCATCCAGTAGGTCTGACCTGTTGACTGCCACAAAACCTAGGGGTGAAACAGATCAGGCAGTCAGGTTTGCTCATTTGCTCACTCATTCATGTTCATTCTGCTGCTGGGAAGTCAAAAAGTTCAGACACTGAGAGAATTCAAGAAAGCCCCAGACAGAAGGAAACTGAGTTAACCAATACACACAGCACCAATTAGCCTTCAAGAATCCCTGACCCAAACTGGCAATGCATCAAACATAATCTCAAAGGAGTCACATAAGGAGTCGTATAAAGGACTGAAAGACAAGAAATGATGGCAAAACTACACAACGCTGCATCCAGAACGTGGAAAGGTAAAGAAAGCAACAGAAACCAAACCAAAGGAAAGATGAGAGACTCCTGAGAGGCTGGCCCCAATGAAAAACACACGTAAGTTTGCATTTGGCACACAGAAGGCTGACAACAAGACAGGTAAGCTGGCAATACAAAGCAAGTATGAGACACAAGACAAAAAGTTTCTAAGAGGAACAGAGATCTAAATCAAGTTTCCCTTCAGTAAGAGAACGATGGCAAAGGTCCAAGACAGCAATTTAGAAATGACATTACAAAGATGATTTTGAGATGCCTGATCCCTGATATCTCCCCATTGAAAGAAAAATTCTCAGAGAGTTTGAATCAAAAACCTCTCACTTTACTCTGGGGGTCTGTTGCAGACACACACATAGGTATGAGCATACAGGGCAGGATAAAGACGGACATCCCCAAAGGCTGCACCACTGCAAGATGTCAACTTCTTAGAGACTGGTGGGCAAGCAACACTTATAGGGGCAGAAATCATGGACATGAAAATGTAAATACTAAAAAACGTCTTCACTGAATGTTGATTACCTTTCAGATCTAGTTTTGCCAGTAATGCAAGCCTTACAAAAGGCTTTAACTGAATATAAAGCAATTGCGGAAACAAACAAACCAACACAAAATAAGCAATTAGAGGTTCATTCAGCTTGATCAGATAGAAAAATAAATAAAAGGAGGAACTCGTGGGCCAAATGGACTAAGTGCACTGGAAGTCACCTCAGCTCAACATAAATAAGTGAATAAAGATCTCTCTGAAAGATATTTCCTTTGGATATCTCCTTATGGATGACACAGTTAAAGGCATTACAGAGCAAACAGTTAACCATCCCCTTTAAAATAAAAAGATGCAAAGCAGTTATTGAATAGGAGACCCACAATGAAAAAATCATCTCTGTATGGTCCAAAACTAAGGATATGTTTTGCTGGGATATATGTGAAAGAGAAAGCAAAATAACAGGGGGGAAGAAGGACACAAATCTAGAAGGTGATGCAACTGAAAGAGAAGCAAGATGCCAAGTAATCTGCCAGAAGGCACAGCTGGGAATCATGAAGGATTGCTGTCATTCAGAGATGTTCTCAAGTGATCAATGAACCCTAAAGACAGCTACTGAATCACAGAATTGCCAAGGTTGGAAAAGACCTCCAAGATCATCCAGTCCAACCGTCCACCTACCACTAATATTTCCCACTAAATCACATCCCTAGGTACAACACCTCAACACCTCCTGTGTTTCTTGAACACAAGAAATCGTTTTTTGAACACATGATTTGAGGGAAGAAATGGTTTAAAAAAATAAAAATCATCAGAACAGATCCAGTGCTTTGACTTTAGCAGTACACAGAATTTTAAAGCATATTTTAGTGGAAAGAATAACTAAAGGTGTTGAAGATAAAAAACAAATTTGAAGTAACAGGTAAACCTGTGTCAAGTTTCAGCTTGGCAGGTTGACACACATTCATTTTCTTTAGTGAAATAACAGATTTAATAGATTAAAAGCTCAATTTCAATTGTAAACTGCAGAAAAGCACAGAGCACCAGATGGGAAATTATTAAACCAGAGAGGAAAGTGATTAAGTAGAGGATCTGTGCAGGAAATCTGAAGCCAGGATCTTAAGAGTATGAAGGGGAAAAAACAGAAACGGAAAACAGCACAAAGATGGGCAAGCCAAACTGGCACAGCACAAACTGCCCTAGCAGTTATGCTCTCCCTGCATAGGCACGTGCTTGTAACATCCACCACCACACCAGCAGATAAGGCTGCCAGCATCCCACCAGCACATTTCTGAGCGTTTTAAGGTGGTTGGTTAAGCTGCAGCTGCAAGAAGTGCTCCAAAACCAAGAGGCAGTTGATGAGCTTGGAGTAATCACAGTAAGTTAGCTGCCAAAAAGGATTTTGTGTGTAACAAGAAGTGATGGTCTTTAAATGTGCAGAAGGTAATTTCAAATTCTCTCCCTTTTCTCTGGAAGGATTAGGAGCAAGTTTTGGTTACAGCAAGAAAGATTTGGAACGAGCATTAGGAAGTCATGCATTTCTACAAATATCAGTGAGGTTTTTTGACTGATTTTTGATTATTGGTTATGTGCAGCTTTGTGCACTAGTCTGGCACTTGGCCCCTCTGCAGACCACCTGTTATCTGCAGAAATCAACTGGAAGTAAGGAAGCCTCTAAACACAGGCTGAAGAGGTACAGCCATGACCGATTAGAGTGGCTTCAAAGTATCTCCACAACCAAACTATGCATTTGGAGCCAGGAATCAGACAAGATGATCCTTATGGGCCCTTCTAACTCGGGATATTCTGTCATCCTGTGATTCACACAGTGGACTGAGTAGAGGACAGAAGCAGATACAGCCCTCTAACTGTGGATGACAGTCAGCTAAAGCTTGATTTTTAAGAAGTGACTGCAACTCTAGCTGCAGTGCAGGCTCAAAGACTTGGCCAAAGCACCAGAATGGTAGACAACGTGCAGAAATAACCACACATAGACTGGAGTGCTGCACAAAGCCTATCAGCTCCCCGCCCCATTTCACAACAGCCCTCACTGAACCTAATCAGCCTCCAGAACAGAAGTCTCAAGAAAGAAGTCCAAGCTGGAGCAAACAACTCCCACCACTCAAATGCTCTTCCAGCCCCAGGCCTGACTCTAGGCCCAGCTGTTCCAGCATAGACTTACCCACACAACATTTGCAAGATGTTCTGGGAATGGTTAGAGCTGAATGCCTACAGATAGACCCTCTGCTCTTCCTGCAGTTTTGAGGCCTTTTCCCTGACCTCTGATACAAGCTCATCAATTCTACAGTGCAGCACTAACAGCTCTATTTTTTTGTAACAAGTTCTTAAGGTCTGCTCACCCAGAGGGCATTTCTAAAAGCACAAGGCGTTCAAGTAGCTCTTGCTGCATCCAGCTAACCTGTTCCCAAGCTACTCCCAAGATGTAAGCAGGGAAAACAATTGTTCCAGGATATAGTCACCTCTATAGAAGCCGAGAAACCTTAGCAGGACAGATCATACTCAACAGGAAAGCTTATTTCAGAACTGTCACTTTCAGCTCTGAATGGTGACTTCTTTGATAGAACAGATTTAGCCCAAATCACAGTACACCTACAGTCCAGCCTCAAACATAGGAAAATACCATTAAAAAATCACCAGTCACCCATTACTCCCCTCTGCCATCCCAGCCAGACTTCTTCCACTTGCGACCTACCTGTGCTGTGGGCATCTTGTAACTGCCCTGAAGAAACTTGCCCTCATCCCCAGCTCTAACATCACCACAGTCCTCCAGCATGCGCACCCGCATGCCGCACACAAGGTTTGCCTTCAAATACTCCACATAGTCACTCCGGTCAGCAAAGTCTGATGAGGTCATGAAGGCACAATTTTGCTTTTTCTGGCAAGCACGGTTAGAAGAAAGCACAGGCACTGAGTTAGTAATGCAGGCTGGGGTTTTAGGCTGGAAGATGGAGCGGGTGGTGTGAGGCTTCGCTTCCTGCTGGGATGGTGACTCCGGCTTTTGGCTGTGTTCCCAGCCCATCACGTGCACCAGCTCCAAGATGAGGTTTGCCATAGCCATGCTGAACTCAAACTCCTGCTTTACACGGCTGCTCTTCTGCCACTCCTCGCTCTGCTCCTCACTGCTGTTGAGCTTGTCCAGGAGAGAAGTGACACACAGGTAGCGCTTCACCAGGGCAAACAGCTGCTTCCCAGGGATCTGCAACGGGCAGGGCTGTCAGACTGCAGCTGGCCAAGCACCTCACTCCCTCACCACATCATTCACAGCTCTGCAATGGCTGCAGAGCAGCAGGCAGCAACACAGCTCCCCTTCAGCCCACCCTGCCCACAGACAGGCTTCTCCTCCTGCTTCCTCACTGCACCTCAGCCTCAAGTCAGGCCCAGACCCTGCGCCAGCTCTCACAGTGCCGGGTCCTGCCCAGTTGACTACTGTCACCCTTCTTTCCCAACCAAGCAGTACACCAGCCAGCTCTAGGGCCCCACTCTCATTCCTGCTCATTCCAGAACTTGCAGGCCTTTCCACTACCTGGGGGAGATGAATCCCCTCAAAGGACACGCAGTGCTCTTCAGAGGACATCATCTCATCAAACAGCTCCAGCAAGGTGTAACAGCCATCGAAGTCCATGTGCCGCTCAATGCCATCCTGCTGGCTCAGAGACAAAAGGATATAGGTCCGACTCCCTGTAACAACAACAGAAACCATTCAACCCTAAAGAGCACTCTTACATCATCCTCCTTGCATCAGACAGACTTTAGAAGGCAAGAAACAGTTTTGCTGCTCAGTGCCCCATTTAGTATTTTTATTTACTATCTGGACAAGGGGATTGAATGCACCCTCAGTAAGCTTGCGTATGACAGTAAGTTGTGAGAAAGTGTTGATCTGCCTCATGGCAGTGGGGACCTACAACTGGATAGACTGGATCAATGGGCAGAGGCCAATCATACAAGCTTCTACAAGACCAAGTGCCAGGTGCTATATTTTGGTCACACAAGCTCCACGCAGTGCTGCAGCCTTGGGGCAGCAGCTGGCAAGCTGTGTGGAGGTAAAGGCTGTAGGGCCGCTAGTTGACAGCAGCTGAACATGAGCCAGCAATGTGCCCAGGTGGCCAAGAAGGCCAATGGCACCTCAGCTTGTCAGCAGCAGGAGGTGGGCATCCCTCCGCACTGCACTGGTGAAGCTGCACCTCGAGTGCTGCACTCAGTGCTGGGCCCTCACCGCAAGAAAGACACTGAGGGCCTGCAGTGTGTCCAGAGAAGGGCAGCAGAGCTGAGGGGTCTGGAGCACGAGTGTGATGGGGAGCGGCTGAGGGAAGCGGGGCTTTTCAGTCTGGAGAAGAGGAGGCTCAGGAGAGACCTCACAGCTCTGTGCAGCGAGCTGAAAGGAGGCTGTGCGAGGTGAGGTTGGCCTCTGCTCCCAGGGAACGGCTGTAGGAAGAGAGGGGATGGCCTCACGTTGTGCCAGGAGAGGTTCAGGTTGGCTGCTAGGAAACATTTATTCTCTGAAAGAGCAGTGAGGCAGTGGCATGCACTGTCCAGGAAGGTGGTGGGGTCACCATTCCTGAAGTGTTCAGAAAATAGGAAGATAGATGTGTTACTGAGGGACATGGTCAGCGGGCACAGTAGGGATGGGTTGGCAGTTGGACTGGATGATCATATAGTAGCCTTTTCCACTTTTTGATTCTGTGGTTCTATGATCTGCAGCCTGTCCTTTGATTTAAACTGATAACACTTTGCTCTGCCAAGTAACATTGCATTTCTGCATCCTGTTTGGATGTTTGGCTGTTTGGATTCCCCCAAACCAGCAACCCCAAACTACTGACTCCAAAGTAGATGTCCAGGAAACAACAAGGGCCCCATTTTAACCCCAATCTGCCTCCCAGTAGTCCCACAGCAATGTGACCCGGCACCAGGACAGGACAAGCCATACAACTCTTGTGGGACACCTCATGCCAGACGGACACACCGCTTCTGCTGGTCCACAGCAACCCACTGGCTGCTCAGGGTAACCCAACACATCGGGCAGCTCCGAGCCACGGCAGCTCCCCTCTGTCGAGAGCCTCGGGCGGATCAGCCTCTGCTCAGCAGGGCCGAGGCGAGGCTCCACGCCGACGATGGCAGAGAGCCAAACCCACCGAAGGACCGGCGCCCCCCACCTTCGTCGTGCGAAGCCAGAGCCCTCAGCATCTCGCCGGCGCCGCGGCAGATCGGCTTCTCCTCGTGGCACAGCATCTCCATCAGCAGCTCGAGGGCTCCCGTCTCCCTGAAGGCGCCCGCCAGCGCGCCGATGCCGGCGTACGCGCTCAGCACACGGACGGTGTTGAGCACGGAGGACGCGGGGGTCCCGCCGCCGGCCAGCTGCCGGCCGGCTCGCCGCACCAGGCTCCCGACGTCGGCCTTCATCTCCAGCAGCGACGCCTCGTCCGGCGCCGCGGGCGGCGGGCCGGGCGCCCTCTCCTCCGCCCGCGGCCCCGCCCGCTCTCCCCCGCCCAGCAGCGCCGGGCAGCCGGCGCGGACCTCCTCCGCCGACAGCCACATGGCCACGCTCTCCGAGCGGAGCCCCGTGGAGGAGGAGCCGCCGCCGCCGCCGCCGCCCGCCGCCCGCTCCTCCGCGCCGACCACGCGCCACCGCACCAGGTACTCCGGGGCGCCGTCGGGGCCGCGCCGCTGCCGCAGCAGCTCCTGCGGGTAGGCCTGCAGCTGGGGGCCCAGGTGCACGAGCAGCCCGCCCTCGCGCCTCTCGTTCACCATGCTGCCGGACGGCACTGCGGGAACAGAAGGGAGGAGGTTAGCATCTCTGAACTACGCGCAGGGAAGCCGTGAGCCAGCACTTCGGTTCCTCACTAGTTGAAGCAGGCAAGGCGCAAGTTTTAAATTTTGAGAACCTGAACCCAGAATAAAGCTCTGAAGGAAACCCGTCGTCTTGCAGAAGTTTATGACCTCACTTCAAGATGATGAGCTTATTTCTTGTAGTAGCCCTGTCCCCAGAATTACCAGCACACGCAGAAAGCAGCTCTCCTCACAAAATCCCCAAGGGAAACCAGTCTTGTTCAGGCCCTCTCATAAGACAGAACATGATCTAATGTCTGATCTAAGGGGTGGCAACCCTGCCCATGACAGGGTGTTGGAACTAGATGATCTTTAAGCTCCCTTCCAACCCAAGCCATTGTACGACTCCATCACAGAAAATAAAAACTGGAGAGCTGGGCCCCGTTTCCAGCTCTCCACAACACGACCCTGCAGAAGTCACTGCTTCTGCACTTCTGCTTTTGCACTTGTTATTCAGTGTCTGTGTCTGAGCACAGACTGCAAGGTCATGCAGAGCTCAAGGCTCCGAGCAGATGCTACCTCTCGCTGTGGCACTGGAACAAACAGGAGTCACCAGTCCTTGAGGAAAATAACGAGCTGTTTCTTGGCTCATGCTCATCACCATCTAAAAACCACTTAGTATTTCCTCTTCTCTGGTATAAATTTGCCTTTAGTCGCTAGGCAGATCCACCAACTCTGCTGCCTGATTGTTCTACAGATCTCTGAGGCACATAAAAGAAATCACAATACTTTACTATCATCCAGGCAAAGAAGAGCACAAAGCAATTTGCTATTTAAGACTGAGTGCCAGCAATCCGTTAGCCAAGCGAAGGGCTGACTTCATCACTGAAGGGGAAGCTGGATCAGCCTAATAAGAACAGAGGGTTCTCACAGAGCCCGGGCAGGTTGTGCTGGGAATGCAGAAACAGGCTCTCTGGGGTCACTTCCATGTACAGGCAGGAGAGCAGTGAGGCAACACCCTGTACAGCTGATGGTCACACACATCATTCTTGAAAATAAACAGAATATATTAAATACATATATATGTATGTATGTATATACCTTCAGTTGTGCTTTCCCGGCAGGTTGCAGCAATGCAGCAGCGCCCAGCTGGACGTCCTTGCCGAGTTACCCTCCCGTGCACCACGAGCTGGACGGCAGGGCTGGGCTGGGCTCTGCTCTGCTCTTCTTGTCGCCCCGCACGGCGCACACAGACGCTCCTCCCTACCCCGACAGGTTCCCTCGCTCGCCCCTGCCCTGCACGGAGCAGCCGCGATGCCTCCCGGCCGCTCGGCTCACCCCGCGGCCTAGCTCCGCCTCCGAGCCTCGCCGCTCCAGCTCCGGGCCCGGCCCCACGGCCGGCCGACAGCACAAGGCCGGCCCAGAGCCGCCGCAGCCTCGCCCGCTTCCGCGTCCGGCCCCGCGAGGCGCATGCGCGCTGCCGCCGGGCGGGGCGGGGACGGCACCGCCTGCAGCCGGGCCGCGCCTGCGCCTAGCTGGTCCGTGCGGGAGCGGCGCTCGGGGCTGGCGGCTGAGGGGCTGCGCAGTAGAGACCCAGCGAGGGAGGGGTGAGATCGCCTTTCTCCGCCTGCTGCAAATGCCGTGCCTCGAGAAGGCCGGCGTGGCGTTAGCGCTCCTCGCAGCCGGGTACACGGTCCCGGACCGCCGGGACCCCGCGTTGTCTCTCCGCCCGGCAGCCAGACCGCAGCATGTGCCGGCACTCGGGGTTGCTCCTCCCAGAGCCAGAGTTTGTATTTGTCGAACTTCATTTCTGAAGCCTACTCGAGTTGCCCTGTTTCAGGGCACAGCACCACTCCCGTCAGTATTGTCACGCTGCCCCATCGCCCACACCGTTAGTGAAGGTACTGACCAGACCGGACCCCATCTCATCCCCTGGGCTCACTGCTGCTGGCCTCCAATTAGATTTTTGCCACTCATCACTGTCCTCTGGGCTTTCAGTTTGCTTCACTGTCAGCCTATCCAGCCCGTACAGCAACAGCTTCTCTAACGGGATCTCGTGGGAGAAGGGGTGAAGTCTTACTGAAGTCTAGGTGGTCAATGCACTGCTCTGTCCTCACCCCCCAAGCTGATCACTGTACCACAGAAGTCTATCAAGTTGGTCGTTGCTTCCTCTTTTTGAATCCAGCACCTTCTTGTCCACCATATGGTTTCCAGTGCAAGTGTTTCCAAAACACCACGAAGACTGGCAGCACGTGCACAACTACCCCTATTTCTATTCCCAGCAGCTGACATTCCATGCACGTGCTGCACCTGCAACATCACTGTGCTTATTGGCACACGCATGAGGTGCTGCTAATGCTCTGCCATGGAAACACAGCTGTTGCACTAAGAGCTGGGACACTGCTGTCCCTGCACCACTGACAGTCACCACATGCCCTTCGTCCTTTGGTTTCTGCCCCATCTCATCCCTATCTATTGACACTGTTTTTTTCCCTAGAGTTTCTCCACCAGCAAAGCACAGACAAGACACCAGCTCTGTGCACAAAATGATAACATTTATTGAAAGAGTAATTTTTTTTTTTTTCCATACAAAAGAAAGCTCTGTACATAGTACTGTGATTACTTCCACATCCTTCCAGAAACACAACCCTGGAAACTGGAGGGGAAAAAAAAAATCCCACACACACCTATGCACACACACACCCGCACACATGCACGCACGCACACACACAACCCTCAAACCTGTAAAATGAATTAAAAATGTCACCACACAATAAATGCCATTTCGTCCCTGATACACGAGTGTTCTTACAAGTCTGCACTTAAATAAAAGACACCATTAGCGTTTAACCAGCGGTTGCCTTTGGGGGAGGCAGGGAGGAGATGCCCAGCAGCAGCACTGCCATCACAGCCCCACAGGGCCAGCACGAGCAAAGCAGAGCAAAGCATGGCTCTGATGATGGCCTTGGGTCAAGGTTAATGCACACCCCAAGCTCTCTGCACAGGTCATGGAAGGAACTCATCCACACCTGTGCACTAAGAAACAGCACAAGCTGAGGCTGTTGAAAGGGAAACTCCAGCCCAGACCCTCAGGTGGGAGTTCAGGAGGTGCCACCTGCACTACAGGCAGGGAGAGCAGAGATTGGCTGCTGCCAGCTCCTCATCCCCCAGGGAGGGCTGGGGACAGCCCAGCAGACAGCACAGTTAAACGCTAATGCGGAGGGAACATGTCCAAGGTTACAATACAAACTCAAAAGCAAGGCCCCTTCCTGCGTCCACGCCCACCCACCCCTCTCCCATCCCCCCAGTACAAACCCCATGAAAACTGTACAGGAGCCAAACTTTTATTCCTTAAAGTATTACATAAATACTGAGTTTAACACTTAGAAAAATAAAGTCATTTTCTTTTTTTTTTTTCTCTTTTTTTTTTTTTCCTCTTTTTTCCCCCCCAAGGCTTCTTTTGTCTTTAACTTAAAAAAAAGAAGTTACAGTAGCTGCTCCTTTCCCTAAGGATGCAGCAGCTCCTTGCTTGCTCGCTCTCCCTGCAGGACCAGGGAGCAGCTCCCATGCAGGACCAAGCACACTCCAGTCCTTCTCCCGTGGCCCTGCTGAGGCTCCTCCAACCCCGGTGCTCCCAGGAGGAGCATGCTGCCCACCAGCAGCTCAGTGCCCCACGGACTCTTCCCTTTGGCACTGGAGTTGCTTCCTCCACCTTGCATCAAAAAAATTTAGAAAGTGGCGGCTGGAGCTGCAGCAGATGGATGCAGAAAAGATCCAGTCGTGTCCCCCCTTGGGCATATGGAGTCCACAAGCAGCACGAGGCCCGAGATGGGAGCACCGGACTGTGCTGGCAGCAAAGCTCCCCCAGAGCCTTGCTGAACTGCTGGGCACCCACTGAGTGCTGCAGCTGCCAACCCACCAGGCAGCCCAGCAAGGAGGCACTGAGGGCGGAGGCCTTGCTGTAGTGCACGTGAGGAGGCTGGGGCCATACACCAGGCCCAACCAGAGATGCAGTCCAAAGTAGGCCGCTCGCTCCCTGCAGAGGCCAGGGAGAGCTGCCGCAGCCAGGACCCATCCCCCCCACAAAGGCACATTGCTGAGACCTGTGCAGCTCTGCAGGACAGCTCCAAGCCCCAGCCCCACACAAACACCCACAGATGGGGTGAGCACCCCTAAGGGTCCAGGGCCTCCAGACGGGAAAGGCCCCCAGGATTTATGTACAGCACGGAGCACTCAAGAGACAAGCTTCTTTGGCTGGCTAGAGACGAGCATCCCAACGGCCCCCAGCCCTACACGGCCTCAGTACAGCTTCTCCGCAGGCGGGTCCTGCAGCCCCTTGCATGCTGTGTGTGTGGGTGGGTGCGTGTGTGTGTGTGCATGTGTGGATGAAGGAAACGTGAAAAGGCAACAATAAATAACTGGTGCAGTCTGTACGAGAGAGTTGCTGCCAGCCCCAGCATGACAAGCCAGGGACAGCACAAGGCCAGCGGCAGAGGCCTCTCAGTCACTCTTGGCGTTGTGCGAGGTGTCCAGGTTGACCACCTGCAGCTCCGTCAGGCTGCTGCCACTGCTGCTCTGCTGCCCAATGACAGCCATCTAGAGAGAGAAGGGAGGAGCTGAGGGACAGCATGCCCTTAAGACTGCTTCCACCAACAAACCAGCATCCCTCACCCGAGGAGGGCAAGAACTCCTTGCCCATGTGTAGGTGGCATGAACAGCTCCCCCAGCTCTCCATGACCTGAGGACTGGTCCTCCTCGAGTGCCCAAGCCCATAAAGAATGTCCAGGCAGAGCAGGACCAGCACCACCCCAGAAGAAAAGCAGGCACAGCCCCCACCACATCTGCAAGCACCACTCTGCACCTACCTGGTGAAGCTGGACAGCCGAAACTGGGATCTGAACGGTGCCTGATGGGGCTGTTAGGAACACCTGGGGGACGCCACCTGTCACAGAGGGAATGACACAAATGACATCATTTTCCAGATGCTGGGAGGCCAGCATAAGCCTTCAAGCCACACCCTGCATGTGTGCCTTCATACTGTTTTGGCCCCTCATGCACCTACACGTCCTCTCCAGTCTTCCTGCCCCCCCCAGACCTGCCACTGCTTGCCCCATTTCCACCCTCCTCACACCAGCAACTCTCATCCTCTGCCCCAGCAAATGGCTCAAGGAATCCTTTACACAGGAGAGGAGCTGGTTCTAAAAAGCACAGACCCTTGCTGGATCTTTTCAACAGATATGACGGCTTAGAATCAATATGTAGCAAAAAAACACATGCAAAAATGAGAGCCCCCAGAGAAGCACCAACCCAGACTTACCCTGATCCTGGACCTGGCTGTGGGACACCTGCATTGCTGAAGGTGCCTGTGAGAAAGCATTGAGGACTGCAAGTCCACCATCCGCAAGGCCAGAGGTGGGCGCGTACATCACCGCGTGCGGGCTGGGGTACATCATGTGGCCACCCACGGTGGTTGGCACAGACGACGTCATGATGGTCGCTGGGAGGGTCACTGGCAGCACAACAAACTACATGTGAGCCACACTGCAGGAGCCTGCCACACTTGCACACCTGCTCAGCCACACTCCCTCAGCCCCCACACACACTAGCAGCAGACATGTGGAGGTACCCACATTGTTTTCCCAAAAAACCCAGGGGACAAGCAAGAGAGTTTTGGCCTTATAGCCAAGTATCCCAAGACTGAACTCAAACCATGGTACAGGTTTCCTGATGAAACTAATTAAGCTGTTGAACTGGATTCAATCTGCATCCAGGCACTTTTTTTTTGGTAGCAAAAAAAGGTGTCCTCTGTACATACAAAGTCTCAAGAACATGCAAACCAATGCCTTGTGCAAGGGGCAATGCCAGATCAATAAGAAACCATCTGAGAACTAGGGAGAGCCTGGCAACATGCTCCCAGCTCCATGCTGCAAGATAAGAATGAGAGGTGATGACCTGAAGTTGCACCAGGGTAGGTTCAGGTTGTGTCTCAGTAAACATTTCTTCTCTGAAAGAACAGTGAGGCAGTGGCACAGCTGCCCAGGGAGTGATGGAGTCACCATCCCTGGAGGTGTCTCAAAGCCATGGGGCTGTGGCACTGAGGGACTTGGTTGGTAGGCATGGTGGGGATGACTTGAAGACCTTAAGGGTCTCTTCCATCCTTAATGATTCTATGAAAGGGCAACGCACCAAGAGAGGCTGTGAAATCTGCTGAGGTACTCTGCACAGCAGCACCTACCTAGAAGCAGCACAGCATGGGAGCTGGTAACAGGGATAAATAAATGTGGGGAACTGTCAGCGTGGTGGAGGTAGCTGGACTGAATGATGCTGGGCCAGAAGCAGGGGTGAGTCAGTATCAACAGTGGTTAGGAAGGAAGAGAGAACGCAGTTATCATAAAGCCCCTACTACCTGTTCCACTGGGAGAGGTCTGAGTAAGGTCAGTGCTGCTGTCACTGGAGGGAGACGTTTGCTGCGGTGCCTGGTGCACCTGGATAGCCTGGACAGGGACTTGTTGAGCCATGGTGCCACCTGGGGAGAGAAGGGAGCCTTCAGTCTGTCAGCCTTCCACCCTCTCTGGCCATGCACAGCTCCACACATGGCCCATCACAGTGCTGGCACACAAGGGCCAAGGAGGAGTCAGCTGGCCTACAAGGCTCTGGAAGGAAAAGGAAACGCCACAGCAGCTTCTGTCCAGCACTTAGGTATAGTTCAGGGATGTCAGTGGCCCTCATTACCATTCCTGTCTCCACAAGGACACAGCACAGAAGATGCTGGGAGGAGGAGGCCCCAGCACAGCCCATTGCTCAAGCAGCCCCACAAAGCCAGGCTCACAGCATTAAGCAGAACAGCTTAAGAGCCTACCTTCCAGCAGGGTCTTCACCCTCTGGAGCCCAGCATCATTCTCTGCAGGGCACTCAGGAACAGCCACCCCAACACACAGCCTCTGGGCCAGCCTGCTCATCACATGGCTCTCAGCATGGCTATACAGACACTGAGCAGGACACAGAGCTCCCCCTCAGGCTCATGTTTTGCCTCCAGAAGGAACAGCAAGTGATGCCAGACAGAAACCCCAGGTTAGGCATCTCCCCACACACTGCACCAGAAGCCACAGGTTGGTTATCTCCCTACACAATGCACCAGAAACACACAGAATATAGATTATTCTCTTAGCTCCTCCAGACCAGAAGGGAAATCTGGTCCCCTTGTGTGGGCCCACAGGAGCTGTAAGAGGCCATCAGACTTAGCAGCATGAAAACAAGCAAGCACAACACAAGAATACCGCCTCACCCTCAGAGCTGGTACCAAGGATACGGTACCACAGCCCTAGCACAGCACTCAGAGAGCCCTCCACTTGGCACAATAAGAGATTCCTGCCAAGGACAATGCCCACACAGCAACACCTCTGCCTCTTTCATCACCAATCTTCTGCACTGTGGCTCAGCAGCCAACTACAGATCTAAGCATGACAGCTGCTCATTGTCAAACACTAGCGCTCAAAACCACATCCACAAGGCATCTTAGCACCACAGTCTCCCTCCTTCCATCACTCCCCCCAGCTCCCAGCTGGGGTCAGCTCCCTGAGCAAGAACGAGGCCCCTGGGGGAGCCTCAGTTTGCCCCCCAATCTAAAATGAACGGAGCAGAAGCAAGTGCTGACCTGTCAGCGACACGATCTGCCCTCCAGCTCTGGCAGGGAAGTGGAAGACCGTGTGCTGTGCCTGATGTAGCTGTCCAGCTGTACCCACGACCACCTGGCCCTGCTGGCTGGAAAGAGCCAGCGAGTGCGGCTGTAAATGAGGGAGGGGAATAGCAGGGGTCCCCAGAGACAGGGAAGCACCTGCCAAAAGGAGGGAGAAAAAAAGGCTACATCACCATCAGCTCTTTTTGCTCCCACCAGGCTTCTTAGTGCTGCCCTGGGGTACCCCTGCTCAGCTCCCTGCCACCACACCCTTCCCAGCAGCAGGGCCCTAAAAGAACTGTCACCGCTCAAGCAAAGCATCCCAGCCACGATCATACTAAAGCAGCAACCGCTGCTTCCACCTGCAGCCAGGTCTCCCGTTCTCAACATGTTTCGAGTGCAGAGGCAGATGTACACAGCGCTCAGCGCTGAGTAGCACTGACCTGACATGAGGGTGAAGCCGGTGGGTATCTGCATGAGGCCCCCGGATGTCACTGCACTGGCTCCAGTAGTCTTCAGCACTGTCCCGTTGGCACTGGTGACGGCACTGGGGCTGATGCTGGCAGACACTGGCGCCAGGTAATTCGTGATGGGGAACGAGGGGCCGCTGCTGACCTGCATGGAGGACGAGGTGGTAGGCGCCGTCTGGATGGTGGACGTTGTCCCGGGCAGGTTGGTGACAGTGAAGGTTGGTTTCAGCACATCCTGGGGAATGAGAAAGGTGACAGCTTAGGCTCTGCGGGCTGTACCCCCGTGCTGCCAAGGAAGGGTTAAGACGGGCATGCTTGCAGCCCTCCCGCAGCACGGCAGGCCCAGCGCTCCCACGTGCTGCGCCTTGTTCCCGGCTTGTCAGGCTGCCAGCAGCCAGGAATTCACAGCTCTGCAAACAGCTAAAAAAGGGAAGGCAGCCCATTTTAGACAGGGGGGAGCCAATCCTGGGCACTCGGCCCTGCCCCAGGGCCCGTTGAGGGAGGAGAGCAGAGCCCCTCTGCCTTGGCACCGTGGTCCCCCCCACATCCAAATTAGAAGAGGCACGTGATCACGGCACGGCGCCCAGCGCAGGCACTTTCCATTAGCTCAGCCACAGTCCCCTGCAACGTGGGAGCCACAGGCACACTCCCACCTGGGCCATGAAGCCCACTTGGTTGTGTGAGCCACAGCAGAGTGGGCTCACTTCCAGCTGGAACAGCCCAGCTCCCTCATCCCCACGCACAGCTCTGCACGTCGCCCTAGGGCCTGTAACATCTCCACACTACACCCCCTGGAAAAGGGGGTGGGAAAGGCAGTCTGAGAGATGCACACAGAGCACCCCAGGACTCCCTTAGAACATGAGGGCAAACCATGGTACAAACAGAAAAGCAAAGGGGCTCTAACCACACACACCCAACTCCGTCCTCCCCAGCCTGCCATCTCCAATGTGCCACTCCTAGGTTGCAATGGCAGCACAGAGAACTGGGACAGTCTTCAGGGTTGGACACCCGCTCCTCCCACCTGCCTGGGATGCTCCTGAGCCCCTGGGCACCCTGACCCACCCCAGCACCCCATTGAGCCCAGTCTGCATGCAGCAGCCAAGACGTGAGCTATTCTCAGCAAGGATACCCAATGCACCACAGGTTCAGGATGGTCCTGTGGGTTCTGGCTACACAGGAGGGATCCCATCCTGCACTCCAGTACCTGCTTTGCACTCCAGGCGAGGCAAAAAGCCCCATCTTTCCTCCACAAAAGCTCCTATTCCAATTCTGATCTCCCTCCAAACAGGGCAGTGGGTCCTTTGGTGGATGGCCCAGATCAGCACACAACAGCTCTGCTGGGATGCTGGAACTGTCCCAAGAGCAAAGCATCCCCCTGTCCCTGCTGCCATCCCAGCTGCACTCCAGGGCAGGCAGGCTCTGGAGCTCAGCACAGCAGGAGGACCTCGCAGCTGCTGCTGGCTGCATGGCTGCTCACACTGCTGCTGCAGCCAAACACAAGTAGGTCCTGTCCATACAGGGAACAGCTCTCAGAGCATCAGCAGGGCTGTGCCTGGAACCTAAGCCAAAGGGCACCAAGCTGGGCTGGCACCAGAGAGAAGCAGGTTCAGACCTCTGCAAAGTGACCACACCATGAGAGCACGTTTCCTTTGGGGCCACCTGGCAGCATTTCCAGCGGAAGCCTTAAAGGACTCTGTGTGAACAAGCCCTGCACCAGGGACAAATCAGTGGCACGCGCAACCCTTCCTGCCCCACGCCTGCTGGGAAGGGCTGGCAGAGCTCCCATCAGGCAGCCAAGGGAGTCACACCAGCCTGGGGCAGCTGGGTTCCCAACAGTGGGAAGCTTTCAAGGGCCCAGCCCTGGTTTGGGGGTACCCAGTCCACAGCACTTTATCCCATCACACTTCCTCTGGGATCCCTAGCAAGTATTTTCCCCTCAGTGGTATTTATGGGGCTGAGCAGCACACACAGAGGGATAGCAGAAATCCCTTCCCCAAGCACCCAGCAGCACCACAACCAGAGGTGATACGGGATGGAAACACGCATAAGGATCTCCAAGGCACCAAGCTGGGTTTGTGCTCAGTCTTTGGGGTTACACCAACAGCATAGGGTTCTCAAGCACCCTCACAGGGTTCTGTTGCACAATGAGTAGCCTCCACAGGGCAAGGCTGGCATACATACACAGGGCAAAGCTAGCTGGAGGAGCAGAATGTCGCTGCTCATCCTGCTGGAATGGGTACAGCAGAGCTCACGGCGCCCAACTGGACCCAGGGAGCCGCAGCACAGCCCTGGCTCTGTGCACATCTCTGAGCATCCGTGTGCCCAACCACTGGAACCCCTCGAGGAGCTGCATCAGGGCACACCGAGCTGCCCTACCCCAGGGCTTCCCAGAAGCGGGCCGCCAGGCAGAGAGCAGGAACACTCGGTCCGGCCAAGTGTTTCCATTCCCCATGTCCTCCCTGCCCCCTTCCAAAACAGCACCAAAGCAAGAGACAGCTGCAGCTTATAAGGAATGTGAGGGGCCCTGCCAGGGACTCTGGCGAGGGAAACCAGGCCTTATAAGGCCATGGAGGCAGAATCAAATTTTTATCAATGAGTGCGAGCGCATGGAGACGCCCGGGGAGAGATAACAGGGCCCAGAGGCGGCCGGGGGCCGAGCGGCGCGGGAGGGAGCCCAGCCCCCAGTGGGGCCTCACCTTGGTCTCCCCGCTGCTGTCCGACTCGGACACCTGGTAGGTGAGGTCGGTCTCCTCGAAGCCCGTGGCACTCATGCGCTGGTCGGTGGTGGGGTCGGAGCGTGGCGGCGAGTCAGGGGAGTTGAGGCACGTCTGGATGAGCGCCTTGCCCGTCTCGCTGGTGATCATGGGCTGCAGCTTGCGGGTGGCAAAGGTGTACACATGGCCCGTCTCGCTGGCCACCAGCAGCAGCACCTGGGTGCCCGTCAACGTCGACAGCTCGTAGGCCTGCGGGGCGGCACGGGGCGTCACGGCCGCGCGGGGACCCGTCCGTGGGAGATGCTGCGGGCGGGCGGGCGGGCGGGCGCTCCCTCCTCCCCGCCCCCCGCCCCCCCCCCCCCCCCCCCCCCCGGCCCCGCGCTCCCCCGCATCCGCCCCCCGCCCCGCGCTTCCGGGCCGCTCCCGGTGCCCCGGGGCCGCACCTTCTTCATGATGCCGGTCTTCCTCTTGCTGAAGGTGGTGTAGCGCCGCAGCTTGTTGTCGATGAACTCCATCTTGATCTTCACCCGGCCCCGCGTCTTCTTGCCGGGCTTAGCGCCGCTCACCGCCCCGCCGCCCGCTCCGCCGCTCCCGAACGCCGCCGTGGCCGCCGCCGCTCCTCCCGCCGCGGGCACCGCCACCGCCGCCGCCGCAGCCG
>JAPSGF010000007.1:24869639-24981408 GCA_035772895.1 Perdix hodgsoniae
CCGCCTCCCCACCGCGCGCCGCCGCCTCCCCACCGCGCGCCGCCGCCGCCGCCATGGCGCTCCCAGCTCGGCCCTCCGCGCCTGCGCGGCTGCGGCCGCGATGGCGCCGCGCTTTTGTCGCCCTCAGGATATCGGTGCCGTGCTGACGATGATGGACGTCCACCCAGGGGACGTCGTGTTGGAAAGCGGCAGCGGGTCTGGTGCTCTGAGCTTGTTTCTGTCGAGAGCGGGTAAGGCTCTGCTCTTGGAGAGGGAGCGCAATGATCAGAATCGTAGGATCGCGAAGATTGAAAAGGACCCCTCAGGTCATCACGTCCAGCTACTGCCCCCACCGTGCCCGCTGACCACCTCCCTCAGTGCCACATCCCAGCATTTCTTGTCACCTCCAAGGGCAGTGGCTCCACCATGTCCCTGTGCAACCCGTGCCAATGCAAAGCACTCCTTCTGAGTTGTTCCTGATACCAAACCTGAACCTCCCCTAGTGCAACCTGAGGCCATCACCACTTATCCTATCGCTATTACTTGGGAGAAGAGGCTGACCCCACCTCACTGCAGCCTCCCTTCAGGCAGTTGTGGAGAGCAGTAAGGTTTCCCCTCAGCCTCCTCTTCTCCAGACCAGACGATCCCAGTTCCTTCAGCTGCTCCCCATCACACTTGTGCTCCAGACCCTTCTCAGCTTTGCTGCCCTTCTCTGGACACGCTCCAGGCCCTCAATGTCTTTCTTGTAATAAGAGGCCCCATGCTGAACACAGCGCTCGAGTTGTCACCTCACCAGTGCCGAGTGCAGGGGGCTGATCACCTCCCTGCTCCTGCTGGCTGCTCTATTTCTGATAGAGCCCAGGGTGTCATTGGCCTTCTTGCCCATCTGGTCACACTGCTGTCTCACGTTCAGCTGGCTAGCACCCCCGATCCTTTTCCAGCTGCTCTGCCCCAAACCTGTAGCTGTTCATGGGGTGGTTGTGACCAAAGTGCACGACCCAGTACTTGTCCTTGTTGAAGCTCATAGATTGCCATCAGTCCAACAGTCCAGCCTACCCATATAAGGGAATAAAGATGTACTTCTCACAGAATCATTTCCTGATGATGCTGAAACACACTGCTCAGCACCTTACGTTGCGAGACCGTCTCATTGGCAGGACGCTCATTCAGGTGAGATACTTGAAAAAATGCTTTTATTGTAAATGTTTTATTGTAAAATATTTTCAAAAATAATAACTTCTATACTAGCACTTGACATATTACTCTATGACAAAATAACGAAACTTATAATAAACTAGAAATTCAATACTGAAACAGTAACCTGTTTTGTTTTCCAATTAGCATTCCTCACCAAGCTGAGAAAGTTTCGACCACCACTTTCTTAATGCTGCTGCGGTTAGCTGCTGATCTGAGCATTGTATCAGAATAAAGAGTTACAAAATAGGTACGTTTTGCAAGTTTTGTAACTTCTAGGTAATCCCTGCTTTCATTTCTACTGCATATCAGACTCTTAAATCCTACTTGCTATTTCAAGGGAAATGTTTTAACAGTCATCTTGTATGGCACTGCAGTGCAACACCAGTTGTTCTGCAAAGCACAGCCTCTGTTTCTTTGTTCAGTGCATTTCATCCATCGTTCCTTGTAAACCAGTCCATAGATTTGTCTTGGTTCCAGGTGTTATCTCTTCTCCTTTTGCTGGACAGGCTCCAATAGTCTACCAGAAATCCGGAGGGGAAAAAAAAACTTGGTAAGAAAACTTTTGAGATGCTAATCAAGCAGCTTCTGACTTGGCTGCACACCAACTGGTTGCTACTGGGTTCTTTAAGAACAGTGTTTACACAACTGTAATGGAAACTGAAATTCATTGAACTTGTTCTTTTGATAAAGCTGTGCTCATTTCTAAGAAAAAATACCAGTTGTTGATAAGAATAGCTTTGGTTCACTTTCAGCAACTACGCTGAGATCCGCCATGGTATTTATTAGCTTTGCTATGAGGTACTCAAATGGTCAAAACAGGCCCAGAGCTATAAATTAACTGGAACTTGAAGGTTAATTAACTGCCACTCTAACCCTTAATAAGTAAGTGTACTAAGAACACTGCAATATGTCTTTGCAGAACCGGGGCCTTAGCACAGGAAGCTTACATCCCAGGGGTTCCACTCTCAACTACAATGAAACGTTAGACACAACTGCTCTGAGTAACAGAGGCTTCTCATGTAAAGGCTCAGGAGACAGCTTTGAGTAGTTTGCTGTGTAAAGATTCTATTCTATAAAACAGTTTTTGCAATAAACTCTTGGATTCTTTTCCATACATGCCCCAACTTTGAAAGAGTATCTTGCATAAATTCTGTCAAAGACAGAGCTGCACATAAAGGAAACAGATCATCTTATCACACCAAGGATAAAGCGATCCCTTCTGTGGTTCAAAGGGTAAATACAGCCTCTCTTGCCTAAACCAATTCAAAAATATTTGCAGTATTTAACCATACCTTGGGCAGAAGAAACAGGAGAGTCAACTAGCATTTTTTCCGTTGCAAAGGTGTCCTTCAGATCCCGGGATGAACGTAACTCTGTCACCTCTAAACTGCTAGTAGATGAGGAGGAAGATGATGATGACGATAATCCCAGTCGTACAATTCTTCCTTTCTTACCACAGAGGTCACAAGGGATAGGAGAATTATCAGGTCCTCATGGCAGCTGTGCTTGATCTCTGTTGTAGTTCCTTATGGCTCCACTGTGGCACACGGAGCGTTCTCGCTGCCATATGTAATGTGTTGGAGCAATTGCCATTACCTATCAGAACAACCATTCCATCAGAAGCCATAAAAATGATTGGCAAACTTACAGCTGAGAACAAGGGATCCAATTCACATATACAAAATCAAGACTAGAGCAGAAGTACCTCGTCTGCCTCAGTCTCACTGGAAGTTTTGCTAACACAGGCGAGAGTAAGTGGGTTGGTTATATTCAGATATTTAAACGTGGTAAGTACAGCACCACAAATATCAATTTATGCTTTGTTTGTTGGATTGAAGTTGTCTTTTACTACTAAACATAAACTAGAGGGATCTTCTGGCTCACAAAGTCACTAAGCTCACAACCACCAAATTTATAGGGTGTGCTGTGAAGCACCCTCCACTCTTGCCTCATTGCTTGCATTTTTCCAATAAGCATCTCATTCCATTCCCAGAGATGAGATGCTGAAGAGGCTGTAGTAAACATTAAGTTCTTCAAACATAGCAGGGCTTTTTCAGACAAACAGATGTCATCTGGAAAGCAAGGAATGCCTTGTTCCCCCCAGTATGTTTGAAAAATGGACATTATAACAACACATTAACAAAGCATGTTAAAAGCTTGTCCTTTCTTTTTTGGAATGCAGTGAGAAACCATTGCCTTACAGAGTCTATTAAAGTTACATTGTTAACTCACGTGAGAGTAAACCTTCACCTGAGGTGCTACTTGGAGGTTTCACTTTGTGTACAAACTCGAAATTTGTAAAGTGAAGATACCTAGAAAAGTATTTCTACAGTGAATGATGGATGTTTAGCAGCTAATAATGTGCTTTAAGCAACATTATTTGCACAAAGCAGAAAGCTTCTTACCCTTAAAGCCTTAAAGAAACTGTAGCGTAACAAAATATTCTGGTCTACCTTAAAGCCATTATTTCTGAGATTGTATTTTGAATGCAGAAGGAAAAAACTGATGGAGGGGAAGCTCCATCTTTTCCTTCCCGTGGCTTGTCTACTCACTTCAGAGAAGAAATTGCTAGTGTGGAGCTGTACTGTTAGTTGGTATCAATTGTAGTAGTTTCAGCGTCTACAGTATTAAAACTGTCCCTACCTCTTCACAGCAACGTCTGCTTACAATAGCCCTGTAGTCAATTCTACTCCATAGCAGATCTCTTAACTTTAAGAAATCAGGAAAGAGCTTTCTCCAGTTTTTTCCCAGAGCCCATGGGAAAATCTCATCCTTTGATTCTTCATTGTCTTCTTCCACTGTATTTGCCAGATACCTTGAAATATATGTTTGTGTCTGTTATTCAATCTTGAATCATTATATGAATGTGAGTTCTAACACTAAAAGACATGTTAGTTATTTTTCCTAATATTCTAAGGGAAAACAAATTACTAATAAAACAGTCTTCTCTCCGGATTACAATATGTTCTTAGTCAGAAAGTTTTACATGTATCCTTTAGATAAATATAAATTTATGGTAAGCTATTACTGAAACATTTTACCCAAGAGCCTCCCAAATAAATATGTAAGAACTCGCGTATCCTGACAGCTTTCACCTAATTTTAGTTTAGTAACCCCTACAAATCATATCTGAAAAGTTACTGCTTCTAGTCTCCTCACTTGCAAGACTACAAGTCTTCTCTCCAGTCCCAGCCCAGTGAGACCCTTTGGCCCTTTCTAGTCCTCTCTATCAGTTCTGGGCCTCTCCCTTCATAGGAGCCAGATGACTTCCTCCTCCATGATCTATGGATGCTCATGGCAAAAGAAACAGCCACCTTTCTCCCTGCACGGGTGCAGGGAGAATCAGAGCAACTTCTATTATGGGAAGAGATTCTTGGCCAAATACAGAGTTATATAGGCTCAATAAAGGCAGGTTCATCATTGTACCTCTGTTTCAATGTGTAGGATTTTTTCTAAGTATCCGGGAAAGTGATTCTCAGAAATGACTTAGCTATGGTTTTACTGTTGACGCAGTCACCTTGTCAGAAACTTTATTAGTAAGTTGTATATCATCATCAATCATTTCAGAGCAAATGACTTGAAAGCTTGCAAAAACATTAAATGGGGTCTTATAAGAGAAACATAAGACATTTTTATCTCTTATCTATTGCCCTGCATTTATTTTATTGCACATTTACTTTAATCCATACAAAGCTCAGAGATTTAGAGTTCTGTAGGCAGAGGTCCGTGCTATAAATTACAATACCAATGCAAACATCCCTGCTACTCAAGTTGGAAATCAGGAAAATAATGTTCAATGCACTAATTACATACAGTGTGAAGATCACATTTCTTTGCTTTATATAGAACCCAAACAACTACAAACTGGTTACGACGTCTTTCTGCGTATCAGGATCATCAAAAAGCAACAAACTAATGCCAAAATTTTGCTAATGAAACTAGATCGCTTAAGAATACTTACAGAGCAACAAAGAAATTGAGCCTGGTATGCTCTTCTATTGTGAAGTTAGCCCTCTTGAAGTAAACGAATGTCATTGCCAAAAGATACTGTTGTGAAACGTGAAACGGTACATTCGTTATTAAGCATTAATACATTATTTCAGTATAACAGTACAGAAAACTCGGAGAATGTTTGTCTCACGCCAAAATGCTGTGTTGTGTCTTATCAAGGAGGAAAGCATACACGGAGTTTTCTCAAAGCTTCCATCGAGATGCATTAACAAAAAATACAACCGGTATTCTTATCATAGTGTCGAGTGACTAGCAGCAGACTCGCACTCAAGACAGACTGTATTAACTGCATTTACCTTGTCTGCAATTTTACAGCAGCAGTCCCTCCATAGGAAGTCTTGAATTAGATCGTCATCTACAACAAAGATGCTCGTCAGCAGGTCGGTTTAGCCTCTTTGTATTTTAAACATTAAATATACACTGGAACTTAACAGCAATAAAACACCCTTAACCTAAGGCACGGCTGTTAGCATTTGTATCAACAGCATCCCAAAGTTATCACTGAGCTTAGAAAACAGGCTTCCTGAACGGTTTTCTGACAGCGACCTACCGAAGAGCTTAAAGAAAGCGGTCATTTCGTGGCGCTGAATAACGAGTGCCGTTGGGCGCTCGTAGGCACCATTAGGAAGCCTTTGCTCACAGCGCTCTCGGCAGCTTCTGCAAGAACGCCGCTTCGCTCTGTCCGGGCTTCTGCGCTGCTGGGGTCTGGAGGCAGGCAGCTTTACGTAGGCAGCAGGAGGCGTGTGGCACAGCAGGCGGCGTCGCATAGCGCCGAGCCAAGGTTCCTGCAGGAAGGACTCGGTTAGCTGGAGGGACGGGCACGCACAGCACCGCGGCTCTGCGCCGCGTTCAAACCAAGCGTCTTCGGCGGAGCTGGCCCGCCCGCCTGCCCGCCCTGAGCTGAGCCGCATCCCCGCCGCGCGTCCATAAACGCGGGGAGACCCAGAGCGAAGCGAGGAAAGCTGTCTTTGGTCGGGAGAGAGCGGCCGTACTCCTTCAGCAGGGCCTGCGCAGAGAGGAGGCCGGCCGAGGCAGGCTCACAGCAGCCCGCCGGCTCTCGCTCGGCCGCCGCACTTACGATAAAGCTCCTCACGAGAGCCAGCAGCCACATTTGCCTCCCGCCAACGGCACGGCGCGGCGCGGCGCGGCGCACCGCCCCCCTCTCGCCACGACCCGACCGTTCAGCGAACCGCCTTACACGCGGCACCCCGGCGCGAGACGGCGTCCTTAGCAGCCAATCGGAGCGCGGAAGGCTGCCGCTTCCGCCAACCGGGCGGCGAGGCATTCTTAACTCTCCCACCCGCCGACGCCCCGGCCAATCAGACGAGGGCACGGCTGTTGCTAGGCAGGCGGCGGGAAGACGCCGCCGTCTCGCAGCGCTACGTGGCGCTGTTGCTCTTCCGTCTCTAATAAGCTGTGCCCCTGTAATAAGCTATTCTGAAACCTGGCCCCGCTTGAACGTCGCCAGCTGTCCAACAACGCTGTAAAAGCTTCCCCCTGTTCCGTTCCAACACGACGCCTTTAGCTAAAGAAACACAGCAGTGAAAAGACACGACGAGGCTTATCAAGCACCAGAAGAAGGCAGGGCTCCGCACCCGGCCAAACTGTCTCATGCCAGGAGTACACTGGGATGCCACAGGCAGATGTCCAGATACTCCCCTCCATCCTCCTTTTCCAGCACCCCACATAATTTATCTCTATCCAAGGACCAGCAGATGCTCAGAGCGTCCGAGTGCTGAGTGAGCAAATGTGATGATTTTGGTATCTATAAAGTACCAGTAATAGACGTTCTACTGAGCACGCATCAGTGGAGAGCGTTCAGCTAGAGAGGAAGGCCACTGGCTGAAGTAAAAGGCGTCAGCTGGACTGTCACGATGCTAAAAGATGCTAAAATAAATAGAAAAGACCAGGGAATAGAAGACTGGAAACTTCATAAACCATTACCTGAGATAAGACGCGTGTATGATAATTATCCCATGGGTAACTGATGAATATGTGCCTTCTGTGGTAATGTTGACTCTGAGTCGTCATCTCTGAAGTGCTTCTGGTGGAAATATCCCAGTGCTTCCCAGCACCACTGATAAAGAATCCTTGACCTAGCGGTAACAAAAAATTGCTGTTAGGTTTCTGCGCATTGATTTCTTTGATCCAATACTCAGGGAAGAGTTGTGTCAAGTTTCTGGCCACGTTCTCTAAAAAGGGAGAAATATATCAAGTGGTAAATGTACAGACAAACAGTGTCATGGTGGAATAGGCTGAAATCAGGAAACACGGCAGCGGGGAGGAGATAATGTCAAATAATCAGCTGGGCAAACATTTGTCTGTGAGGTTCTTGCTCCATATACATGAGGAGATCAGTTATGGTGCTAAAAGGGCCAAGCGTCTCCAGTAAGAGGCAGAGCAGTAAGAGGCCAACAAGGAAGGTAATCGTCATTAAAGCATGTTACAGACCAGCCAGTCAGCACAAAGAAGCAGACCAAGTGTTCTAAAGCGTTCTAAAGCTAGAAGTGTCACAATCGCTAGTGAGACTTTAGCTTCACAGTTGTCTGCTGGAAATACAGTGCAGCAGAGAAGAAACAGACCAGGAGCCAGTTTTAACATTTTTGCCAATAATCTGGACAAGGTGATTGAATGCACCCTCAATAAATGTGCAAATATCAAGTTGGGTGGGACTCTTGATCTGCTTGAGGGCAGGAAGGCTCTGCAGAGGAATCTGGTTAAGCTAGTCATAAATATCACATCCAATCACATATCATTCAGCAAGGCTACAGGCCAGCTGATACACTTGGGCCATAACAACCCCAGGCAGTAACAACAGTCTTGGGGAAAAATGACTGAATGACTACACAGCAGAAAGAACCTCAGGGTGCTGGTGGACAGCCAACTGAACGTGAGCTGTCTGTGCACAGGTGGCCAACAAGACCAACGGCTCCTGGCTTGCATCAGAAATAGCGTGGCCAGCAGGACAAGGGGAGTGGCTGTACCTCTGTGCTCAACACCGATGAAGCCACAACTGGAGTACTGCCTTCAGTTTGAGCCCATCACTACAAGAAAGATATGAAGTTGCTGGAATGCATTCAGAGAAAAGCAACGAGGCTGGTGCCGGATCTAGAAAACGAGATGATGTGAGGGCCAACTGAGGGAACTGGGGCACTTCAGACCAAATTCTTCAACAAAGAGTTCTTCAGCCTTCAGAGAAGGCTGAGGAGAGACCTCCTTTCTTTCTACAGCTGCCTGAAAGGAGGTCACAGTGAGGTCTGGTCTCTTTTCTCAGATGACACATGATAGGATTGAGGCAATGGCCTAAAGGTGCACCAGACTGGATATCAGGAAGAATTTATTTACAGAGAGAGTGGTCAAGCATTGGAGAAAACTGCCTGGGGAAGCAGCAGAGTTGCGGTCTTTGGAGGTACAGAGATGTGGATGTGGCACTTAGGGCATAGTTTAGTAGTGGTTGATGGTTGGACTTGATGATCCTGATGGTCTTCTTTTGGGCAGAACAGATTGCACATATGTGAGAAAGCTCGTATTTCTGGGAGAAAATGCAAAATTTTGAGCACAGTTGTTTTTTCTGGGATAATCGGTCACATAGTTAGGAGAAGGCAGTTCTACCTGGGAGAAAATATTTCTTCAGTGGGGGGCAAAGATCATCTATCTGTGAGAAAGCTGGTGTTTCTGGGAGAAAATTTCGTCTTTGGGGGATAGAATTGGTATTTCTGGTAGAAAATGCCCAGTGTTTGTGAGAAAGCTGTTATTTCTGTGAGAAAATGTCCTCTTGTTGGTTGCAAGAGTCATATTTGGGAATGTCAAAGAGTATTTGTGGAAGAAAACGTGTTGTAGTTGTTAGAGAAGGGGTATTTCTGGGAGAAAATAGCGATAAAATTACTACATTTCATATTTTTTACAGTTTAAAATGCATGACAAGAGGACCGTGAGCATGACAATAATTTTATTTTGGTAAATGCTTTTTTGCTTTTAGTAAGGTGTGTGATGGAATCTTTGGAAGAGTCTGGTTAACACAGTGGCTTTTAACTCACGAGTGGCTGTAAGTCTCTGGGGTGGGATACATCTGTGTTTCATCCATTATGTCTAGATGTGTTTGCAGCATCTTGGATACTTATAAGCTCGTTAAGTTACTTGGCTATGACCAATCATTATCATGTGATGTCTGGCATTCTGGAAAAAAATAGCAAGGTGGAGCTTTTTTTGGACTATAACAAATCAGAAGCACTCTTTGTTTATTACTCGCTGATGTGTGTAGATCAGTACTGAAACAATAATATTGCAGTTATGCATCGCAAAGTGAATTCTGCAGCTTCTTAGATACTTTTCTACAAAAGCAGACTCGGAGTGCTTCATTTGCTTACCTGCACAGATGGCTGCAAAATCTGGACTTCCTGTATGAGTGTATTCGTGATTTGGTGGCAGGAGAGAAGGAGGGCTGACTTGAGTCTGTCACAACCCTGTCTGCTCTGTGTGAATGGGGAATAATCTCCATATTGCTACCTCACCCATCTGAGTAAAAGCTATTTTGGCTTAATTTCAAAACCTTTTCTTGCTTTTATGGGTAAAATAATTATCATCCAATTGGTCTGGTGGTATACTTCCCTTGAAGAAGGTGCCAGTGATCCCTGAAGTACACATACTCAGCAAAACCCAGGTGTGCTTTGGTTCTGGGGATCTTGTGCCTCTTTTAAGGGTACTTCTTACTATGTCAAGAAAACTATGCCATAAAATGACTGAATCCGTCTCAAGAGCATCCCAGGTCTTTGTACTTTGGAAGTGTGCTGTTCATTGTTAAGAAAATACAAGTAAAATGATTTTGGATCTTTTTTTCTCCTTACCTTTATTTACCTTTTTTTTTTTTTTCTTTAATACTTCCTTTTATATGTACTCTTCAGCTCTTTATTCACAGGAAAATACTATGTTGGCTTGTTTCCAACTGTCTGTACAAAGGTTCAGTCATATATATACATATAGAAGCTTTGCTTATCACTGAAAATCGGAAAGAGCAAAACAACTTTTCAGCATAGCAATGGTCTGGAGAAGATTCAGCAATTGAAGAAATGCTCTTGAAAGGAAGCGTGTTCTTTGTCCTTTTAAAAACAAACTGTAGAGTTTCAAAATGGAATCATCACCTTGGAATGAATAACGAGAGCAAAAAATATACTATGTGTTATTTAGGAACTCCTTTGTGCATATTGTTAAGCATTCTTTGTATTTTGGAGTTTCTCTTTGATATACACTCCTTTTTCAGTGACTGACTTCTTTTTTTGAGACGATAGTAAATGGTCTCAATTTTGAATTTTGTGGTCTACTGTGAAGTCTCTATCTGCTAAAATGTTTTAAAGGAAGAACTGTGCTATACGAATTTGAGAAACTCAAATCCATGGTGCTAAGGCAAAATTATCTTATTCTTTTGCAGCTGGTTCCTGGAGGAGAAGGACCTGAAGTATAAATTGATACAGATGTCGTCTATGAAGACGTTATATATCATCTTAACAGAGCCTTGGGGGTCTGGGTGGCTTTTTTTTTTTTGGTTATTTATTTACACACTTGCAGTTGACATTTGATAAAAAACAAAAAGATTTCCTGTTCAGGAAAGGTGCATTGCTAATGCTGACTTTGTAAGTTGAAATCATGACTTTCTTGTAAAGACATACTAATTTGCTCAGAATAAAGGCTTTTGTTTTGTTAAGTGTTGTATTTTGTTATGTAAGAGCATCAGTTTATAAGAACTGTTTTTCTATTCCATCAGTCAGATTTAAAACAGCATTTCAGTTACTGTCAGCTTTCTGGTTTTCTGTTTATTGCATTCATTTATGGCCCAGTCCTATATAAAATACAAGGATATTTCTTAATTGGAATACAGACAACACAAAGCTGGATCCTTTGTTTAAACTCTCCTTTATGCCGTGGCACCAGAAGCCACGTGGAAAAGTGCTGTAGGATTCTGGAAATGCTCGCCAAGGGAATGCATCTCTTTGATGCTCAGCAGCCTTTGGTTCTGCTCTGTGAGTTTTAGCTCTCTTGGCCATCTTTTGCTTGGTATATACACTTTCTTACAGTAAAGATGCTAATGATATTTGACAAATAAAAGCAGACAGGCCGGACCTTAGTCCGTACTTAGCACTAAAAGGCTGATAAAACTTTTAAATTCATATCAGTGACAATTTCATCTTTACCACTAAGTGGTGCTGTTTATACTTTTAAGCTAGGAGCTGCTAATGGCAGCTTAGAGTTTGGAATAGTCATTTTAGTCAAAAGATAGTCTTCACTCTCATTTTGTTTTCCTGTGATTTAAGGAGTTGGCAGATGCTGGGGTTAACTATTGCCTCAGGAGACTTTCTATAAAGTAAGACATTGATGTATGTATTGGTCATTCAGGTGAGCAAACGTCTGATTCTGAATCACGTCCAATGCAGGTCGTACTTCCATAATATGCTACTTACACAATTCCTATGTTTGAATCTCTTTGGTGAAGAATTGCAGGTGCCTGCTGTTGCTACAGAGATACATAGCGTAGAGTATGGACTCGGAGGCAGGAGAAAATGCCTTACCTTCCCATTACCAGAAATGGAAAGAAGAGTTGAAGAAAGGAGTTTGGGAGCCGAATTCTGTGAGGAAGTAGCCCCCGGTCCTTCTGCTATAACTGACAGAGCTGTGTTCTATTAGTTGGGCTTCAGATTGACATATGTTGAGAATTTCTTGCTTTAGCCTTTTCAGGGGAAAGAGGCTCTCCCTTCTCCAGGGAACATGTTGCATTAAGACCTAATTCTTCTGGATATATCATCTGCAGTTGTTATTGTTGAATCTAAGCACTACGTTTATCCTGACTTGTATCAGGAATGGTGTGGTGAGCTGGGCTAGGGAAGTCATCCTGTCCCTGTACTCAGCACTGGTGAGGCCTCACCTCGAGTGCTGTGTTCAGTTTTGGGCACCTCAGTACAGAAAGGACATGGAGGTGCTGCAGCAGGTCCAAAGAAGAGCAACAAGGCTGGTGAAGGGCTTGGACAATACGGCCTATGAGGAGACAGCGAAGGAACTGGGGCTGTTTAGTATGTCAACTAAAATACTTTAAAAACAAACAAACAAAACCACTTTTATTGGATTAAAACATCTTTGTTTGGATCCTTATTTCCTAGAAATGAGTCTTCACTGGAGCACTTAAAAGATTTCTAGCCAGTGTAGGAGTTCTATACATATTTTAGTGTATACCACGCTTTGGTTTGAAAACGTTGCTGAAGATTAGTTTTGTGTTGGGAGGGAAAAAGCAGATACTGGCTTAAAAGCAACCTTTCAAAGGGAAAGGTAAACCTGTTTCTTTCAGGAGTTTTATTCAAGCAGCACAGATATTTTATTCTGTCAGGATTTTGTTTCTTCTGGAATTAAAAAAAAATGGTGTTCCTTTGCTTCCTTGTTCTGTTGGTTGTATGCTTCCCTCAGAGGATGTGCTAAGACTGTTGTATCAGGAGGGCATTTTCCTTCATGACTTGCAGACATCACTCTAAAGACAGTTTCTTTGCTTCTAAATGCTTCTAAACGCTGTTCACAATGTCTAAGATGGAAAGATTTGTAACCATGAGCTGAACATTTGAAAGTATTCTAGAGTGGTTTGATTTGCATTGTGTTCAATAGTCCCACAGTCTGTTGCTTTGAAAGTGCAAGGTAGCTTTTTCCTGCTGATTTCATGATTTTTTTTTTCTCTGTTTCTCTATTTACTTCTTTGACATGCTGGAAGCTTCCAAAGAATGGATGGTGTCACAAGCACTCAGGCAAAAGGATTACCACTTGAATTCAAATAATTGGCATGTGTTTGTTAGGTTGCTGATGCCTATAAAAAGCATTTCATTATGGCAATAGTCCCAGGTGACAAAGTGGATAGGTCTCTCGGTTTAATTAAGCCTCTCTTGCATTGCTGCTTTTCCCAGCCCATCCCCCATCAAGCTTCTATTAAAAAAATCAAGTAATGGGGCCATCTTGAAATAGAAATGTTAGTGGGTTTTAAGGCAAGTTGAACTGTTCTTTAGTCTGCCTTACAGTATTCTGTAAGTTGGGTTTTTGTTTGTTTGTTTGTTTTGCCAAGCAATTGCTAAATTAAGCTTCATGCTGTTGTTACTTATGGTCATTATGAGGGAAGAGTGAATGAATACATTATGGCTATATTGCTACAGAGAAATAGCAGTTATGGCTAGTAATTATGACCATATTACTGGAAAGAAACTGAGTTTCTGTGTTCTATTCATACTAGATATACATTCTTTGTTAGCTACGTATAACTAATTATCCACCCACTTAGCTAGCAATTAGAATTCATAGAGTGGTTTGGGTTGGAAAGGATGTTAGAGATGGTCTAGTTTCAAACGCCCCGCCATGGGTAAGGACACGTTCCTCTAGACCATGGGCTGCTCAATGTCCCATCCAGCCAGGCCTCGGGACATCCACAACTCCCCTGGGCAGCCTGCTGCAGTGCCTCATGACCCCAGTAGGAAAGAATTTATCCCAAACAGCCAATCTAAATCTACTTTCTACTTTAAACTGTCCTATCACTGTACTCTTGGTGAAGAGTCTCTTTCTAGCTTTCCTTGGGCTGAGCACCAAGCAAAAGTAATGTGTGATGTCACCAGGCGATGGACTGTGACCTCCTGGCCCTCTATTGCATTTACTGGGGCACAGATGGCCTCACCCAGCCAGGACATCTCTTGTCTCTGGCTGAGCACATTTGTGAGGCTTGGAGAAACTAGCAAGTCTTCCTTGGGTTGTGCTGTGGGGCTCTGGGAGATGTTCTCAGCGCTCATCCCTACAGCATTGCCTGCATTTCCCTGGTCCTGCCTGGTTCGGGCAACTGGACCCCGAGAAATGTGCTTGGGCAGAGGTGACCAATGTGGGGATGTGGCCCTGGAGGAACTGTGGGGTGAGTGCTGGGGTTCAGGAAACTGCCAGGGCTGCAGCTGATGCCTGACCCCGTGCCAGAGGGAAACATGAGCTGGGCCAGCTGTAGGGTCAGCTGTAGGAGGGTTTCTGGCTGAGGGTCTGGGACGCTGCTGCTTGCCACAGGACAGCCACTAACAGTGGCTTTTTCAGAGTGTGAAGCCCCTGCTGTAGTGGCACAGCAAGGAAGCAGCTGTTCATCTCCCAGCCCACTGCAGTGGGAAGGAGAACAAGGAGGAATCATTTGTCATCTGCTGTGACTGGAGTCTCTGACACCTGCGTAGTTGCCTTCAAGCACATGTTGTGCCTCTGCTGCATCCTCCTGTGGACCAGGAGCAAACCCACCTGCTGGCTCTGCAGGAGGCTTATGAGTGCCCTCCACTTCTCAGTGCAGGCTGATGGCTCTGCCTTGTGTCATCATGCTGCCATCAGAGTGCAAAGCAGAGAGCTACCAGGCAATCTCCTTGCAGCCCCCTGCCACCTCACGCCCTGCTCCATCGGGCAGCCCTGCAGGTCCCACTGAGGAGGAACTCCTCAGCACTCCCCACGCAACTCCTGGGGATCTCAATGCCCATCCCACCATGCCCATCTCTAGGGAAATGGAGGAGCCCAACAGGGAGCTGGAGTAGGTGGCAGGAGTGGGACCTTCCAGCCAGGGCTGCAGGTATAACCCTGCCACTCTTGGCTGGAGCAAAGCACTCATTATTTATTGATATTTATTTATTACTCATTTATTATTAAATCCACACAGCTGTGTTCTTAGGGTTTGTCAGCCTGAGCTCATGAATATAATATGCATACAGATAATAGCTCACAGCTATTCATGTTGGAGGAAATGGCAGTTCATTCTCATCATTTGAGGTCACTGGATCTCATCTGAGATCACACAGCAGTGCTACAAAGATGATCAGTCCAGGGGGTGCTGTGGATTTGTTTCTGTGCAGCAGGATGCTGCTGGGTCTTGAAGTTGGCGTTGTGCTTTAACCCGGCAGCAGCTCAGCATCACACGTTTGTTCATTTGCTCCCCCCTTCCCCATGCGATGAGAAAAAAGGCAAAGAAAACAAAACTCATGGATTGAGATAAATAGTATTCACCAAGACAGTAAAGGAAGAGAAAAGGAAAATAATAGTAAAAGCAATAATATGTATTTACAAGACAAGTGATGCACAAAGCAATTGCTCACCACCCCCTGACTGATGCCCAGCCAGTCCCTGAGCAACAGCTGCCCCTCAGTTCCCCTCACATGATGCCATACAGTATGGAATATCTCTTTGGCCAGTTCAGCTCAGCTGTCCTGGTTAAGACATCCTGGAATGGCCAAGATGGGATTATCTCACCTTGAGCACAACTAGCCAGTGCCTTAGTTGATATTCAGGGGTCCTACTTCCTCTATCCCAGTCCATACTGCTTATGACCTTTAATATCTTCCAAATACAGAAAGGGAATAAGGATTCCCTGAGGCTTATAACTGCTGAGTGCAGCTGACAGGTCTAGCCTTGTTCTGTCACTGCTGAGGAACTCAGCAGAAGAAGTGATTTCATGCTCTTCCAGAATCTGGCCACAGGGTGTTGTTCTAAGAGAAGAAAGATATGAGAACCCATCTGCAGGATTACACGTGTAAATCTGTGGCTGGAAAAACGGGTGAACGAATGCTTCCATTTTGTAAATGAAGGTCATGTGGGATCATTCTTGTGGCACTCAGTGGACTTCGTGCAACAAGAATGATCCCATATGACCTTCATTTACAAATCCCCCCTATCTTTTGATAAATAAATTGTACTATCCAAAATTAAAAGGATTTAGTACCTAACTGGGTATCTTTCCTGTGTAGACTAGAGCAGGAGGACTGTTTCACAATCTTTAAATGTATAATGCCCTTGCATGCATTTTTCCACCGCTGCATGCCATGGTTGAACCACAAGTAAATTGTCTTCTGCACAAATGCTACACCTCAGCAAAGCTGCGGTGGAAATAATTGCTGGCTAACCCGTATTTGTGGCACTGCCATTGGTATCCTGCCTTGCCATTTGCTTGTTTTATTCTCTTAGCAGCAGAAATGCTAATGCCCAATATACACTGATGCATATTGCTATTCAAGCAAAGCAATAACAGTCTGTGGTGACAGTGCAATATTCTGAAGCAGCTACCACGTTCATGTTTACTTCCAGTCGTCTTTTGAGAGATTAGATAAAATATTAATCTCTTCATCATCTTGTAAAAGACGATATGCTGCACTAACGTGGTGATTTTCAAGCACACATCGGTCATTATACAGAGTGACTGAGTCTGACCTAGGATTAAATGGAAACAAAGATTCTGTTTCTTCCTTATCTCAAGTGTCTCATCTTCAAAAGCTTTTCTTTGCACAGCTACAGGGGTTAGTTCCTATAGCACAGATATAAGCATTTTGAGAGGGCTTGGGATACTTTATTCATTGCTGTTACTCATTAAAAGAAAACTAAAGATGAACATTCACCACAAAATCTATTTTATCTGCTCAGACTCACCTAGTCTTACATTACATTAGAAAAGGATACTGAGAGCTTTCTAGCTGAGAGAGAGAATGTAAATTTAGGGCTGAATCACAAGGCTCCTTTCCACTTCTTGTGTATATTGCTCTCAAATTGAAGCCTGAGGGTAGCCAAATAAGAAATTGTGAGATGTGGTCTTCTATTGTTCCCCGAGTAGTAAATAGGCTGCAAGCAAGACATAACTGAGCTGCTTGCAGTTATCTATGCACCTAGCTATGCTGTACAAAAGGGCAAATCCCTTTTGTGGGATAGCACAAGACCAAAGGTACTTCACACTTTATTTTAGGCTCCGTGTTATACATGTGAAACTGCTGGATAGCTCAGTTGTTCTGAAGACTCAAAGTTAATGGCAAGAGAGATTGAGGAGGATTCACTATAGTCCTCACTCAGTCCTGCTTCCCAGTGAGCAGTGCACATTTTTCTCCCTCAGCATTTTAGATCCTCTGTTATTCAATGCCACAAACAATGCCTTATAACTGAACTTTTCTATAGCTATTTTCTACTTTGGAAATGTAGCAGATCCCTAATTCTTGCATGTAAGAAGCTGTAAGAAGGGGAGTCTGCCTTATCCTAAAACACAGACAGAAATTTCCTCCAGCATTCCAAAACCTTCTTGAGCAAATGTGTGATCTATCCTAGCAGCCTTTGTGTGGCTGCAGTACATAGCATGATTCAGCTACCATACTCCAGATGTCTAATTTAGGGTAATTTGCAGTGCATCTTAGAAATGTCCAAGTCAGTCAGTCAAGGACACCCAGACAGTAGACTTACACTGCCAAAATAATACACAGACATTAGATGCCTAATTATCACTGCAGCTAGACATTTCACTATATTGGCACGCTTTCAAATTTTGCCATCTTCTTTGTACCCCTCTTCCATCAATCTCAAAAGCCCTACAGAAGACTGAGATCAACAGTAATGCCAGTCCAGTGTAGTCTGTGATCAGCTGATTGTAAATTCTCCAGGAATTTAGAAACATTGAAGATGTGAGTGCAATGACTTACTTCCAAACAGGTAGTGCTAAACATATCCTCACCTTTCAGCACTGTGTTTTTCCAGTCAGAACACTCTATGTTGTGCTGGTGTGTACTGACAAATACAGATACTGGTGAACTTCTGAATTAGAATACCTTCTTCCAAACTGTATCTTTGACCAAGTCCATCAATCTGCATAACAATTAGTCTTTGGCAATTTCACACAGAAATATTTCAGGACCTTCCTTTTTCCTGATTATTAATATGACACAATGCTCAGGAATCTATGATACAGGCATACAGGCATACAATCGAAAACGGTCGAGTAAGAGAAAATTAAATGTCATGTAGGGAAGTGAACTTTCCTCCTGCATCACTTGAGGGCAAAAGCTTCTATGTTTTTCTATCTGGCTGTGCTGTTATTTTCCAAAAACTTCCCCAACCACTCATCATGATTTACGATGGCCTCACCGCGTTTGCATGTGAAAATTGTTGATGGTTCCTGTGTGTTCATAATCATGGATAGCAGCTGCAAAGATCATGGCGAATATCTCCACGCAAAAGAAGATCTTCCAGCAAAGATCACCTGCCTAGCAAAACAGGCCAAGGGAATGCCAAGAGAAAATTCACCCGCTGACTACTACAAGACAGTATTTTGGATCCCATATTTTGGATCTGGTCACATGACATGAAAAATAAAAACAACCAAACATTGACGGAATGAATAAGAAAAAAGAGTGCTGAGATCTCCCTCTGCCGTACTGGTTATCATCACATGGAAATTATAGCAGTCGTCAGCACCTTCACCACGCCTGAACCATCTATGCCACTTAAAAGCTAGTCACTATATGTCACAAAGAACTGAAAACTGATCCTCTCAAGATAAGGTGTGCACAGTTGCATTAAAAATAAAAAAGAGAGATTATTATTATTTGACTTGAATAAGCAAGTAACTTAAGTTTTGAATAGAAACCTCTTCACTGTGAGTCATACTGTACTGATGAGTAAATTAAATTCAGTACTGGTTAAGCGAAGTTGAGAATTTTGTAAATGAAATCTGTACGCTCTCGTCCTCCATTTGTAGATATAAGGTGATAGAAATTGAAATGTGATGATGAAATGGATGGTCAGATGAACATTCTTTTCTATTCATTCTCGCAGAATGTAGACAAGTGGTCCTTTGATGTATTTGCACTAAACGATGCCAGTGGAGATCATGCACGGAAATTTATTTTCTATGAACTTCTCACACGCTATGATCTGATCAGTCGTTTCAAGGTCAGTAGTTACAAGATGGATCTCTTCTTCTACCTTGCATTTTCTGGTATTTCATTCCTATTCTGCTTTGTTCTATAGAGAGTAAATGCTTTTAGCAGTATTTGGAGGTGTATGTGAAGACTTTGCAGTCACTGTCATTCTGCCTAAATGGGGAAGAGAATCTTTCTGCAGCAACCAGGACCAAATTTTATTCAAGTAGAACATTTAATTATAATAGAACAGCATGAAGCAGGTGAAGTTACACACAGTCTTATTCATGAAATGCAGAGGGAATGCAAAGGGAAACTGTGCAGCTTGTTGTTGAACTAAGGAAAATTAAGCTGTATTGTTTTTTTTTGATGTTGTTTGTTTATTTATTTATTTATTTATTTATTTGGTGTTTCTGACGACAGTGTCTTCATGTCTTTCCACTGCTGTTCTCCTGTTAGAAAAGTCAGGCTTTGCCTTCTCACACACTGCCAGTAATTTTGAGGAAGGAGGAGGAATGCTGGTTCTAGGGGCACCTGTCCTGGGGATGGCTTCCCAATGCCTGTTTTTCCACTTGCCAGTGAGACTGGATACTTCCTGGGCTCTGGGACTGCCCTTCATTTCATCTGGTGTTCTTAGGGTTCCAGCTCCTTGTTCATACCCTTCCTGGGTTTGCCTAGGGAAGCTGTGCAACTCTGAGTTATTTCTCTCTCTCTCTCTCTTTTTTTTTTTTTTAAATGCAACTGTGCACGCCTTATCTTGAGAGGATTAGTTTTCAGTTCTTTGTGACATATAGTGACTAGCTTTTAAGTGGCATAGATGGTTCAGGCGTGGTGAAGGTGCTGACGACTGCTATAATTTCCATGTGATGATAACCAGTACGGCAGAGGGAGATCTCAGCACTCTTTTTTCTTATTCATTCCGTCAATGTTTGGTTGTTTTTATTTTTCATGTCATGTGACCAGATCCAAAATATGGGATCCAAAATACTGTCTTGTAGTAGTCAGCGGGTGAATTTTCTCTTGGCATTCCCTCTGCCCCGCCGATCCCTCCGCCGCTCGGTTCGGACCCCTTCCTCCGCCGGCCACAACTCGGGCCGTCGGCGTTGGATGGCGACGCCATTTGAGGAGGGGCGGGGCCGCAGCGGGACAGCTGCGGCAGGGCGCGCACATGCGTCGCCTGAGCGCGCGCACGGCTCTTGCGGCGGGGCTGCGCCGCCGGGAGGGGGAGGACAGAGAGATGGCCGTGGGGAAATAAAGCGGCGGGGGGCGGAGGGAGGAGAGAGAAGTTGGGGGATCGCGAAAAAACGCCTTTGCGGAGAAAAAAATGGGGGATGGAGCGCTTCCTCGGGAGAGGTGCAAGGAGGTGAAGCCCGGACACGGCCTGGGGACGCGGCGGCGAGCGAAGGCGGCACCGAGCCGTTGTCCCGCACCGCCCGCTGCCGCCCCGGCGGCACACTCTTCGGCAGCGCGCGGAGCCGCGGCTGCTCCTTACGCGGTGGGAGCTGCTGACAAAGCGCGTCGCCGCCGCGCCGCACAAAACCGAGCGCCGCAGCGCTTCGCCCTCGGCTTTACACGCGGGCATCGCGGAGCGCGAAGCGGTGCGGCGGAGGGAGCGCGGTCCCGGTGTGAAACAAAGAACGAGCGAGGGAACGTCCGTAGACCTGGATCGGAACAAGGACCCGCTGATCCGTGGGTAGAGTAACTGCCAGCAAGCTACCAGCCCTTCCAAAGAGCCACAAAGGCGTTTCTGTAAAAGCCTGAATAGCCGACTGCTACGTTCCCAGTCTCTGGCAGCAGCCGGCAGGGTGCACTTGTGCGTGCAGTGCTATGGAACTTCCCTGGCTCATCGGTTTGTTTCTTGTGGGCTCTAATTAGTCAATAATGACTTTGGTTGGAGCAGTTGCTATAAATTAGCGACTGGCTAGAAGGAGTTGGTAGCCAATATGGCAGTCATCTGTTAATAACGCCAGCTGGTTCCTGAATTCCTGAACATTTGATACCGAGTTTGCACAACACTGAGATAATGCTTTGGTTAAAGACTTGTGGCACGTTGAACTTAGATCCATAGAATCATAGGATCACCACGGCTGGAAAAGACCACCAAAACCATCCGGTCCAACCGTTCACCTACCAGCAATATTTTCCCCCAAAACTTTGTCCCGTAGTCACAGCAGCTTTATGATTTCTGTAGCTTACATTTTGTCAAGCTAAGCATGAGAGCATTCACCTCTTTTTCAGGTATGTGCTGCAGTCACAATGAATTGCTGACTGGGGAGCCATTCACCGTATAGTAATAGCTACAAGAAACTGGATGAGCTAGCAGCTCTTCATTCATTGTTCATTGCCTGCATGCCTAGCTGTTGGGTACCAGCAGGATGCCTGTGGATGTTAGGAATGCTGATTGTACAGACTGGTGTAGCCAGGCCTGGCCCATTTACAGCTTTCCTGGACAAGCTCAGCTATTTCCTTCTGTTCAGCTGCCACGATGCAAACTGGTTATTTAAAAGGCAGCTATCTGAGAAAGGGGAGACTATTTGTCATCGGACAGAAAAATGTTTGCTGAAGCCTCTTCTTTTTCTTCTATGGGTCTCACTTTAAATTATTTTTTTCTTTTGTTTTCTGATCACAAACTGCATATGGACAGCTTCCTTTTTAGCCCAGCTGTCAGGATCTTCAGCGGTATTAATCTAGGGAATTCTTAGAAGTTGTGGCTCCACTTCCATGGGCTACTCAGCATCCATATTATCTGCAGCTTGTATTGTCTGTATTGTTTTACCACTGTTTATCTGGGGACACATACAAGCAAGTCTGATGACAATAAGATGAAGTCATAAATCCAGGAATTTTGTTATTGTAGTTCAGTGCCAACTGAGGAAGTTGGCAGCTTGGGTTATCTGACCCAGAAACAGAGAAGGCTGGAAGCTGGTGGCTGCTTATGTCTTAAAATGTGAGCTGACTGAAAACTGCCTCCCTCTACTGCCCCTGTCCCCAGGATGGATCTCAAGCACTGAGAGAGGTATAACTCAGACTGGTACCACTCCCTCAGCAAACCAGTAGGCCACCTGAAGTTTGAACCCATCTTTTCTTATCCTGTCAGCACTTCACACCTCCTAAAGATTAGGCTCCAAGCTTTCAGCTTTAACCTGGACGTGTACAGCGCTCCTTATTGTGACTGAGTTTGAAATTTCACCTCAATCTTCTCCTTGGAAAGTAAAATATATGTTAGCTACAATAGATCTGGTAAGATAGTTTAAGTGATTATTTGGCTTTGAGAGAATAAAAGGTAGAAATACTAAATTACCATAATTAAATTGATTGAATCTTTCCACGTGTATGTGTGCAGTAAGATTTTGGAACTGTAAAAATTCATATTTTTAACTTATTTTTAATTTATACTCCATTTATATATGTCATCTCCTCTGACACCACATCAAAGATTCTACAGTGAGGACACTGAAATTACAAACATATCTGTATGTAGATCCCCAGTTCTGCAAGTTCTGCAGTGTTGTTTCGTGATGTGTTGATTTTTTTTTTTTTTTTTTTTTGTAGCTTAATTTCCTATGCATGTTGTTGAAAAATGAAAGAGTATCAGGAACACAGAGTGAGGTCTTAAGTCTGCAGGCAGACTGCATGATAGCCTAACTATCTGCTTATTGCCCCCTTTACCTTATTAGACTTTGTCAAAAGATTTCTGATGGGTCCTGCCCACACCGAACTAAGGGAGGGGACTGCCTTTTGAGAAGAACGTAAACAACCTACTCATCTTCAGCTGAAGCAAGAGACAGTGGTTTTCTCTTCCTCTTGTGTATAAGCAAAGGAAGGAGGTGACAAAGAGAGCTCTCACTGCTGCTTTCCCCTACCGATCTGCACTGCCAGGTTGCTACACCTTTGCCTGACCTCACAAAACTTCAGATTAAGGCAAAGCAGAAGCCTTAATCTGAGGAAGCAAGTGTGCGAAAGGAATCAAGTGTGGATGCTGAGGCCGATTTAGTAGGACCATGGCCACTGGACACTGGAAGATAGTGAGGACATTCACCTTGCTGGTTCTTACGCTTGTGCTCAGAGAAATCTGTTACCCTATCAAACCAAGGCTGCTGGAACAGGTGGGACAACACTATGAAGAGTAAGGCACAGAGGGGTTGAGTCTGGCTAGGACTTCCCAAAGATCTCAGAAATTACACTAGACTGAGTTGCTTTCACAGGAGTGGAAAGAAGGGGAAGTCCTTCTTGTGGCATGAAAAATGAAGTGGAAATTCCAGAACGGTTCAAGATTTCATATCTTTGAGAGACCAAAATTCCTGTCAACTTTAAGGGAACTTTCCAAGTAAGAACTGTGAGTCACCTCAGAATGATGGTATTTTGAGTGAAAACTGAAGAATAAAACAGGAGGGACCTGGGGAGAATGGCTGTTATCCATTTTATTTATTTGTTTTAGAACAGACACTTTATAACTTTATCTAACTGTACCAGCTGGCATGAAGTAGGTATCAAAATGGCAGTCAGAGAAGATTTTGTAAGAGTATCTGCAAAACAGAACAGTCCTCTGCATCAGCTTCAGTATGGATGCATAACACTTTCCATGGGGCAGAATGCTAACTTCAAAAAAATGATATTAACAATTTCCAGATTTCTGTAGGTAACACATCCAGATCAATCTGATTCTCTTTTAGTCATGTGAATATTTAATCCATAATTTCCTACTGAATTACAATTAGAATTTTTTAAATGCACTGCATTTAAAGAAAATCAAGAGAACTTAATGCCATAGGTTGACAGGGATAGAGCTGCAAATTTAGAGCCAGATTTAATGTCAGCTTTAATTCACTGAATGGCACCCTGGACTATTTATTTTATCCTTTTAAGTATAAATTTACTTAAGCTATGTTGGTATTTAAACTGCAAAGGGGGTGGTGGAAGCATTGTATTTAATATTGTTGTTCAGCCAAAGAGAGAAGCACTTAAAACTTTTTGTTCCTGTTCAATTGGTTGGACTGGCAGGAAGGATGTTACTGTGGCAAGTCAGCTGGTCAGATCAGAAATAGCAGCACATCTCTCTGGATTTTAAAATTGCACTACCATTCATAGGTATTTCAGTAGGCTTAGACAGCTAAGAACGTACAACAAAAATTACCTTAAAATTCAGTTGAACTGAATTGTATTAATTCAGGTCTTAATGTTGTTTAGCCAATAAAACCTTTATCTGTGAATGTTTAGACTTTTGTCTAACTACAAGAATATCCACTGGTGTCATCTACGTTCTTCCCTTTGCTATTTACTACGCACAGAAAATACTTTTTTTTTTTTTTTCTTTTTGAAAAAAAGCAAGCCTTAAGCATTATGGCAAGAACAGCAGTTATCAAGACAATGGCTTCTGCCAATGAAACTTACTTCTGCTGTGGCCAGTGGAGTGAGACAGAGAAAAGGCTCTTGCCGACATGCCTTCTGTCAAAGAAGTTCCTGCCAGTGCAAGCAGTGTTTCTTCTGAACTAGGTCAGGAAGAAGAATTATAGGGCATGCTCTGCATCCCCTCGGAGAAGCAGCAAAGTGCAGCCCAGTCTCATAATTGTTAGCAATTACCTCTAGTATATGCAGATAGGTAGCTAGAAAAGCAAGACAACATAATTATGTCAGCAGTGCTACGCCATTTTAGATCCGTAACGCACAGAAACAGTGGGCTGATTTGCTTCCCTGGTGTTTTCCTTCCATATAGAGCACTCTCACCATTCAGCTGAACAAAACAGAAGGGGTTTTGTATCCCTTGTGAAAGACTTATTTACCTCTTCAAAATCCATTTACCTCAGTTTCATTTTATTATGACATCGTTTACTTTGCTTCATCCAGCACCACGTTTCTGGTAATTGCCTCCCCACCCTTTGCCTTGGACTCTTGTTGGTGCCTCCTTTCTTTCATCCATATTTTTGCAGCCACAGTGTCACTTGACCCCACTAGCTTGGGCAACGCTGGCGTGAAACCCATATTTATCAGCTCAGCAGAAGTTATTAGCTCCATCTCACGCAGAGCCCTGGGTCACCTTTCATGTTAGCATGTCTCATTAGAGAGGCATTCCTCATTTGCTGAAACTGGTGTACAGGATCTTCCCAAGGTCAGTAAATAACGAATTGGATGGAGTACTTTGTGCTTGAAGCATCTGCTTTCAGGCTTAGGCGCATGAGAATTAAAAATACATAATGCTAAGAATGTAATTGTTAGTAGAATAATACTCTGTCCAAATCTCTTCTTTCAGCTCTTTCTCAGGATTGTCTATTCAGTTACATATCTGATTTTACCCCTGGGTACATGTAAAACTATTTACCTCTGATAACAGCTTTTCTCTTATGAAACAATTAAAAGCTTTTAAGAAAGATCTATTTTGACTTTGGAAAAATCTTACTCTTTTACATCACTACATTAAAAAGGCAAATAAAATGTCAAGAAAAATACTGCTGGAAAAGAATAATAAAAAAGGGTAATAAAATTACTAGGTAGCATTCCTGATAAAGCTTCTTGCAAGGGTGGGAACAGCCTGCTCATTCTTGCACTGGGAGCAGCCTGCTCATTCACACCTTTTTCAGAGGCCACTGTTAGCTGCAAGGACTCTTTGTTTGCATTACATGCAGATGGTTCAATTCACTGTGTCACCAGTTCAATTGTGAACTCCATTTAATTGAAGATGAATACAAAATTTGAATTCTTACCTATTTCTGTCTGGAAAATGTTATGCCACAAAGGTTTGTAGAGGCACCTCAAAAATCTAGATCATTGATTCAGAGTAGGTTTAGTGAATCACAGTAAATGCTGGGGCTGTTTTTCAGTCGCACGCAATTAATGGCACATTCTTGTCTTGTATTATGCCTACTATTGGTATATAGTTATTTTCTATAAACTACGACTAGTCTTGAGAGGGAAATCCAAGAGTCCTATTATGTATGCAATCAGTGCAGTATCTGCCATTACACTGTTATACTGAATAGAGAAATGATGTTAAGCAGAAGCAATTAAAAACAGCATGACTGTTGCCATATGTGAAAAACATCTGAACTTCATAGCTAGTCCCCTGTCACATATCTTCTGACATTTTTTACCCATTTAATTTTAAAAATTGTATCCAGGTAGTTTCTATGGGAGTTGGTTTTCTTCTGCTATAACCTATGGTGATGTATTTGCTTATTTTGTTCAGACTTTTCTGAACCACTGTGTCAGCAGTTGTTTCCTGCATATTTCTCTCCAACGTCTAAAGATTTTTCCATCTTCCTTAGGAAGATTCTTCTTGCAGTGCCTGATATACCTCCAAAACTCTCCATATATTTTGTAAGTTGGTTATGTAATACCGGGGTTCTGAAGGATATTTAAACAATACTCTAACAAAATGTCTGAGTTAAAGTTACCTGAGTTAAGGCCATAGCATGGTATGCTGGGGGTTTAAAGATCAGAGGATGGTTAGGCCAAAAAGTAATTTCTCCTTGTAATTTCAGGATTTCAGACTTGTGTTAACCTGACAGTTTTTGGGGGGAGGGGGGGCTGTAGGGGTTGTTATTCTAAGGCAATTTCACACACTACTGATTTTGCAATGCTTATAGTATTAGCAAATATCAAGGTTTTTTGTTGGATTGGTTGATTGATTTTTTTATTACCTGGGTAAGGTTATACTTTAAATTTATGTGCTCTTGTGTGGGCCAGATAGGGTTTATTTTTGCTGAAGATTACAATGTTAATAGCAGGTAAAAAGGTGTAAGACATGAACCATGAGCAGGAGGATATTGTAGCCCTTTTCACTGTTATTTTCAGAGTATTTTATACTAAAAAGAATGGCCGGTTGGAAAGAACTATTGCTTGTTCTCTACTGCTGCTCTCAGCTGTAGGGTATTTTCCATCACAAGTGTAGTCCACCTTAACAGTCTACCTTAAAAGGATGAGATTATTCAGCTTGTTAAGTCTGTATCTCTGTAAAAGGAAAACACAAAAATATGAATGAAGCAAAGTAAATGATGTCATAATAAAATTATAGAATTGAAGATCCTTTACCTTCTATGCGTTTTAACTGGACCTGAAAATCATTTAGGAGGCTTTTAAGCTTTCATGTCAATAGACTACAAAGGAAAAAAAAAAAAAAGATGAAACTGCACCCTGTATATTGTGCTTGAACCAATATTGCCCTCTGGAGGAGATTATTTTACGTGCAGAGTAGTAGCCCATTCACAAGGTAAACTGAAAATGAAGGTCCAGTAAGTGGCACACATTCACAATATTTCTGCTAAGCTTTCTGCATGCAAACAAACCTTTTTGGTCCCAAACCTGTCTGTAATTTTGCCTATACCTAGACGTGCATTGTTGAACCCACCTGTAGGACAATGTTGTACTGAAGATGATACTCGTAGGACCAATAATGCAGCCAAGATGCTCAAACTGAAACCTCTGCAATCTCACAATTCTGAGAAAATACCTTCACAGTTTCCATATGCCTTGCACTATGGCCTGCTAGTGCTGAGACACTCACCTCACCACCTCACCCCAGGCATACATACAGCTGCCTGCATACTCCAAGTGTGCCTGCAGCTCAAGAAGTTCTGTCCAGCTGGAAACCAATAGACTGGTTATACCATTAGCAGCACAGCCACAGTGACTATGGATTCATCTGCTGAGAGCCCCTGGTATGTTGCACAGCCTACACTGCTCTAGCTAAATTTCTACTCCTATCTGAGCAGACTAACTGAAACACATTTCCCTAATACATCCTCATGCTATGATTACCTTGCCAAATAACTACATATAGACACCATTAGAGGAACACAGGGAATATTTAGAAGAATCATTTTTCCCCCACTTGCAATGTTTGCCATGCCATGAAATGTAAGACCTAGGATGAGAGAAAAAAAAAAAACATTTAAAACAGCTTTAGAACTAATAAGCACCCTCAAATGCCAGCCCCCACAAAAGTGATGTTCTTTTTAAAACAGTTAGAAAAAAAATCTGGCCAATCATGAACAAAAATAATGACAATGGCTTGCAATAAAGACAAATAGAAAAACACTTTGCTCCAAAGGATTAGAGTGAGAAGAAAAAAAAAGAAATATCAGAGATTTGGTCAGATGGAGGCCAGAAATAGGCAAGATTATAATTAGAAAAAAGCATGCTGCAATCAAAGTTTTTTGATACTGGAAAACATACAAGAGATGCACACTTTTGGTAAAAGCATACAAGACATTCTGAAAACATCATCTGTATAAAACTTAGTAAGGTGCAGCTGATTTTGAAATCAAGAGAAGCAGCAATTACAGGGTGTGCCTTCAAAAGGGAATGGAACCAATTATTTGAACTAAGCTTAGTTACTGCTTACTGAAATGGTATCTTAGTTTGCAGTAACAGGCAAGACATGTTGCATGTGTGCTTCTTTTAGAAAGTAGTTACTTGACTGCAGAGCAAGCCAGTACTAACTTTCATGCTGATGCCTCAGAGGGACATATTACTCCTCAGTCTTCCAGGTGCCTTCCCACATCTTGCCTTTTCACAAAACCATTTGGTTTCCTTATGAGATCTACTGTCATGATTAGAGCCCTGCTATCTTTTGTGCTTGTGGAGCTCCTTAGATTCAGATACCAAGAGCCTGACATCCAAACATCCTGACCTACAGTTGAGACGTTGGCTTGTCGGCATTTATCTTTTTTGACTTGTTAGGCATCCATCCCTGTATATAATGAATGCTAGACTTCATGATAAATACTTAATATACATCTTAAAGAATTATGTCCCATAATGACATGTTGGTTAGGTATGAATAAAGGCTTTATTATTTTTTTTTCTCCTTCCTAATCAGGCATGCAAAAGTGGTGACTGCAAAGGATTCTGGTTAGAGTCAGTTTTACTCTGTATATCTGGAGTAATGTGCTCCTAACCTACCAAAACATCCCTCATCTTGTCACAGCATATTATCTTATCTTTTTGAGCTCCCTGTCCTGACTTCCAAGTGCCAAACCTACTCACTTGTGATGTATTCAGTGGCGAATGAATCAAAGGCCTGTCAAAAGTAAATAGATAGATAAAGATATAACTATTATCTTCAGGAGTAAATAGCACCTTTTGCTTTGTGACTCACTCAGTCAGCATCCCATCGTTTGACGTAGATTCACCTTCAAAGTCTGCCACTCAAAATACTCTCTTTCCCATCAAAGATCTCCTTTTGCATCCTGGATTTACAAACGAAAACTCTCCTACTGAAAGGGCTTACTGGGTGTATGGCAAGGAGCTAAACAATTTGGAAAGTTCAGTCTGAATCACTGTCATGTTATAGATTGGGATACAGCACAGAACACCCCATGATGCCTTTTGGAGGCCTTTTCCAAGTGAAAAGTATTGCTTTTCATCTGTATGAAAGCTTTCGAGACATATTTTTCTTGTAAAAAATTATTCTGGCACAAAAATACATACAAACAGCAAGAAGCCGATAATATTAATACCAAACATGTTGAATTGTATTTGTTTCACAGAAAAGCATGTGCATTTCTGCAGGGAATGTAGAATTGAATTTTAAGTACAGGAAGCGCTCTATTACTTCTCTGGCATTACAAAGCAATGTTGCTTTGTTTGCTCTAAAATAGTAAGCTAAGCCGATGCAGCCAAAGCGTCAGGAAAGAGTTCTGATCTGTAGCAGCAAAGTTTACCTTTCTACCCTCCTGTCAGCTTTCCTAAACAAGCACTTTTTCCACTTTATCACACTGAACAGAAACTGCTAGTATTAAAACTCCCAGCAGAGTCACTGTTTCCAGCCTCCCCCCAACCGTTCTCTTCCATCCACCTCTCTTCATAGCATAAAGTCCTGCCAAGATTTCTGCAAGAGTGCAAAAGCAGGGATTAGCTTCACCCCATGAGTCTCAAAGCCCTGCTTGCCAACCCATAATGGTAATATGCAAAACAGCAGCAGACCGTAAAACCTTGCAGAACACCAGCTACTACAGCCAAATCATTGTTAACATCTTAAGAACGGACACTGAGCTCGGAGTAACCTTGCATGTGAGAGTACTCCAGTACTAGGACCCAGCTAAGAAAACAACTTGAGCACCCCTGGGAAGGAATGAGTTATAAACATAGTGTTAATACAGTCAAGGCCTCTTCCTATTAGGAATAACAGTCCTGAAAATTGTCCAATGATTAGCAGCAGACCTCTGATCTCTTCAGCTCAAAAGAAGGGTGACTTTCAGTCTTGTGCTCTTAAGAAAGTGTAACTGTGACTAGAAAGAAGAAAAGGCTACAGCAAAAAGCTTACACATCTAGAACTTCACACTGCCTGATTTGTACTGTTACACTTGCACAAAACCACTGATTATTGTATTATGCATTCAATTCAATTTGTCTTCATTTTCTACAAAATCTAAAAACCCTGCTTGTACATTGCTTTGTAAAAGCAATGATTAGGTACAGTAGAAGATTTATACAGTTGTCATGCTACTGAAGTTTTATAAGCTTAAAGAAGCGTGAATAAGACAAGCCTTGGGTAAAATAAGCCCTATATAATCACAGCATAGCTCTTAGCTTTCAGTCCTGCTTTGAAACAGTCCACGATAGAATAATGTAACTTACAGCTACAGACAGAACCATTTGACAGAGAACATTCCATAGGAGCACAGTTTCCAAACTGTTTTTTTGATGTCTCACTACTGAAGCACGTTTAAAAAATCCCCTATCCTGAATATATAGCCCACAAATCTAAACTATTTAATAGACAACTTATGGGATCTTCTCAAAACCCAGCTATGAACATTTACACAAAGCTTAATGAAAACCATGGATGCACTGGAATTCAGCATGCTGTCTATCCTCCAACTCAGAACACAAGCAACTCTGTTTATCCTACTATCATTTTGTCTGCTTAGCAAGTTGTGAAAGGCTCCACTACATCTTCTAACTCTGCTTTAATATCAGTATATTCAGGGAAGCATTACTCAGCAGCTCCTAGCCATGTATGACAGCCTCATATCTCCCCTATTCCTCTGGTATAAGCCTCATTAGGTGACACCTTAGCAGAACATGAAAAGGAAATAGAGCAACAATGAAATAGCAACATGACAGCACATCATTATTATTCACAGTGCTCTTTGTGGTGACAGTTTCTTTCCAAGGATGCTAGAATCGAGTAATTCTTTTCTCAATTGTCTTTATTTGTATTAGGTGATGTGGGTTCATGAGTAAACTTTGCCAGAACAGAAAAGCAATGCAGCTTCCCAGCTTGCAAATTCAGAGGCCTAACATTAATGCTAGGATAAGTTGAATTAGGAACACTGGTTTTATCTTGTTACAAGTCAGATATTGGAAGAACTGTGCAAAGTAGATTAGTAAATCACAAGTTCTACACATCTGAAAACTGAGAAAAAGGACAGACTGTGTACAAAACACTTCCATCTGTATTTCCACTGAAGTATTTCTGAAGTATCTCTTGATTTTTCTGTTTCAGAAGTGTAAAGCAGAGAGCGTTACTGTTAAGATCTCTAACTTGTTGTCTTTGTTTTTTTGGATCAACAACACAATGTGATTGGCCAAAGATCTTGGGGACAACATGCAAATAATAAAAATCAGAAATGAAAACTGTGCTTCAGTACTTACAACAGCCCCCACGATCAGCACTTCTGTGTGTGTGGTACTAGTTGCTTACTTGAGAGCCAAGCCCTGCAGTAAGACTAAGTGGCTCAAGACAAATTAATGTCCTTAACCATGGCCTCTAAGATTCTTCACACTATGCAGACAATGAGACTTCAAGGCTGGGCAGCCTTCAGATTTACTGTGAAGTTTCACTCTCCTTATATTCTTAGGTAACACTTCAGTGGTCCTTACACTGCGTAGCCTTTTCTTTAGAGAGGCTCTGAAAAGAAATTAAAGTGCACCTTTCCTAAGTTTAAGGAACTGAAGAGAAAATGACACTTGATGTAAAGGAGGTCATTCTGCTTAGCTTGTGTGACACTTGGCTGAAGATGTTACAGAGTCTCAAAAGTTACTCAGTCTCAAAAACAGACACAATATTTCCCAAAAATCCACACAACTCCTAAAGCTACACTTTTTCCATTTTTAAAAATTATTTTTATAATTACTGTGCTTAAAAACTTGTGGCAATCTTATTCTCTGAACTTTTCTTGCTATTATTCTACAAGAAAAATGCCCTGGCAGCTGGCAATGTATTAACACATACTTTATAATTGAACTTAGGAGAGAGTGAGAGTTAGATCAACTTGGATCAGTATATCTTCTCTTAAGGCAATTATGAGAACAAGATTCATAGTTAGGAAAAAAAGTCAGAAATAGGGTCATATCCCTCAGCTTTGAAGGAGTTTAAATATTACTGTGTTGTCAGCAAGATTCACAGCTCAGACTCTGACCAAAATGAAAGCTGTATTTGTTACATATTCAGTACAATAAAAGAAAATCAGTAGATGGTGCTGAGAGTCCCATATATTAAGTCCAAGAACTGTAGCTGAGAGTAGCTTTAGGCTGGTCTTCTAAACCGACTCACACACGGTTAAAAGCCACCCCACGGAATTGCCATTGTTTGGGAACTTTTTAGGAAGTGGAGACTATTTGGTGCTCAGCTGTGACAAACTGCTGGCTACATAAACCAGGCTGGAAATTAACTTCAGAACTCCAATAATACACCAATCCCTTATGCAGAAGGAACTTAGACAACATGAAATGTCTTGTGTGCATCATACAAGTATCAGAGAAGAGCTATAGAGTTGTGTGTACTTTTCCCCATCAGAGTGGGAAAAAAAGAAAACAAACACAATACACAATCTTCAGTATTAAAAGAATTCTGGAATATAATAAACAGGGGACAGGGACCTGACCTAACAAGGCACAGACCTACAGAACTCAAACACAACAGTTTGGCTTGATACTTCAGGCAAAAAAAACTGTAGTCTGGACAAGACGTTAAAGTGTTCTAATGTGTTACGTTCAGACTTTAAGGTTATAAGGTTAAGGTTATAAGGCTATCTACATCTTTGCAGTATGCTAAACTAGGCAGTTTTCTACTGTCAAAATGTCTTAATCATCAGAATGTAATAAATTGCTGATTGTTATGTATCTTTGTGTGCATAAATATGTATTATGTATACACACTGTGTGATATCCAGAGACTGTTGAACGCTGTGCTGACCTTCAGCAAAAAAAATTCCTCCCAAAACTGAGTCAAATCATCAAGCACAGTGGAGAAATTATGCCATGAATAAATTGTATCACTGTTTTTACATAATCTCAGGATTTTCATTTCAGTTTTTCATTAAAAGCAGCAAAATAGTTTGAATTTACTGGAACAGTACCATTTTGCTTCCACTAGATTTGGGATGGACCTGTAACTTTTCAGGTCCTGAGTTCTAAAAGGTAATTCTTACTGAATGCCTCTTTCTGCTGGAATTCTGACTACCCATTCTATGGCAGAGAAAAACAGATTCTCTCTCCCAGACAGTCAAGTTCTTGCTGAAAGAAACAGCGTCCTATGAGAAGAAAAGCACCCTACTTGAAATTTAAAATGTTGAAGTCACAGATAGCATTCATGCTTAGGATTTATTTTCAGCTCACAAGGAAAGTGACAAAACTCAGTTCAGAGCGATCTACAGAGCCCTTGACCCATTACACAGTAATCAACCTTAATCTAATTATACTGATTATGTGAAATTGCTGGTGAGACTGAAATACAGTATTATCTTACAGAAAAGTTCTGCACTATTTTACAGCAGCTCAAATGGGGAGAAATAGTAAATGCCAGGAATTCCTTCAATACCACTAGATACACTGCAGCATGTTACGAACCTCTACCAACCACATTAAAGTGGGTGCAGAAGATGCCTCTGTTTGTGTGACACAGATGTATGGCCCAGGCCATGTAGCTTTGTTAGTTGAGGTAGAACCCTTCATGCAGTCAGCAACAACCTGCTGACAGACACTTCTTACCTCTTCTTCCACCTATGGCCTAATTGAGGGTTGTGCCTTTCTTTGTAATTAAAAATGGCGAGTCGTGCTGAAACATTTCCTGGCTTTGTGGATGTCTGACTGAAATGACTTGTTGGCTGAAAATTAGACCAAGAATAACCTGAGCACAAACTCATGAGAAGAATTAAACACTTCAAAACGCTCAGAACTATTACCACAGTAAGCTTCAACACAGAGTTTTTCTGGAATTTAGATTTAGACTCGGCCTCGATTACAAGCACAATAAAATATTTAGACTGGAATATGGCAACAGTATAAAGCAGTGAAAGCACAGTTGGAAATTTTGTCTGATTTATAAAACAGCCCCGTGTCACAACTGCAGGGTCAATTATTTACTGTTTGGTTCCATTCTGGGCTACTGGTTGTAATTGCACATGTGCCAGCTTCCACACCCTGCACTCCCATCACTGCTTGCTTCCATTGGAAGGAGTCTTTGACATTTTAGAAAACCATTTCTTAATCTTTCATTGAAACAGCTAGAAGATAATTCATTTGAACCCCATATCTTCAGCAAAGTGGATTCTGGTTTAGGATGGGGATTTTTATCAAGATAGGTGAAAGATCCTATCTTATTGGTAACAACATACTCCAGAGCTTTCCTAATTTAGTGCAGGGAGTTTGAATATCCATGTCTCAGATCTTTCATGTAACCTAACTGTGGGACTGCTGACTGTGTTTGTTTTGGTTGGGTCCTTCCTATTGGCTTCCCTGACTTGGCTTACCTCATATAAACAAGTACCAGCTGAAGCGAGGACCGAACCTTAGTCTAACTGTTGCTTTGAAGGTCCTTGAATTCTTCTGAGCAATTTTAAAACATAAGTCTATAGCTATATAGCAATCTTCTTAAAAAGTTGTATTTCTTAGATCTTCCTTTTCCAGCACTGGTCCATGTCAGAAGTTTGTGCATGTTATGTGTATGTCAGGTTTTGTCACTTGCACAATTTCCCAAACCAGATGTTTTGCCCCTTTTGTCTTACAGTACTGATATTCTGGAAAGGAAGAAGAAACGGAGAAGGGAGATGTCATGAGAGAAACGGCTTATTTTGTTCTAACGTTCTGAGTTGATCTTTAGCTGTATAACCTCTTACCAAAAGATTTCTTGTATTCAGATAGTGATGACTGCAGTATCCATAACAACTTCATTTGTTAGTTATTTCAGAGGATTTCCATTTTTGCCACACACATGGAACAAGTGGAAGAATAACCAACATGCTCGTGTCCGTGATGGTCACTGAATTTCAGCATTTTGCACAGGGTTGCTAAGCATCTCTTACCTTTATTGACACAGTTTCATGATCCATGGTCTGGACTTCCCATGCTACCTTTCTCGCCTCGGTCAGTGTCTACTTCAAAATGAAAGGGACAGGGATTTTTCTTTTTTAATGTGTTGATTAATTTATTTCATTAACTTCCTCAGGGCTGCAGAACTTGGTGCCAGAAACAATTAGAATACAAAGTACATAGATTCAAATCAAAACACAGAATTCACATTGCCCTAGGTCATCTTTCCTTAATATGTATTTTTTTTACTCTTCTTGCTTTCCTTAGAACAGTTTCACTTCTATTTTATCTTTGACTGAAGTACAATGAAGTCACTGAAGTAAACAATGCTTGTCAGAAACCCCATCAATAAGTAATTGCAAGTAAGAACTCTCAAATTAGTTTTATCTTTTCACTTTCTATTCAAAAGTCAAATTTAATGCTGCTTATCAGATTGAAGTAGAGAAGATGAGAATGTTCATGTGTTAAATTAGGTGCCAAAAGCATCTATTGTACAAACATACTGATACTGGCAAACAGCTTAATTTTTCTGTAAGGACAAAGGACTTTCCTAGGTGCATGTTAAATGACGCACACAAACCCCCCACATCTGCTAGAACATACTCTTTCTTCCCGGTGCAAACTATGGAAAAATAAAGAATAAAAAAGTATTTTAGTATTTTTTGTGTATGTTCTTGTGTAGAAAACAAATAAACAAAACCAAACCCAAAACCGCAGAACAACCTGAGAGTGAAAAAATATGTGCCAGGAACATGAGACCTATGTATGTAGCCTCAAGTTGTGCCAGGGGGGATTCAAGTTGGATATTAGGAAATGCTACTTCCCTGAAAGAGTGGTCAGGTGCTAGAATGGGCTGCTCAGGGAGGTGGTGGAGTCACTGACCCTGGCGGTGTGCAAGGAATGTTTAGACATTGTGCTGAGGGACATGGTCTAATAAGAACTATTGGTGACAGATGGACAGTTGGATTGAATGATCTCAGAGGTCTGAGATTTCAACCTTGGGGATTCTATGATTCTCTGACAAAAAGGATATGGAACTTTAGCTCTGACTATAATGTTTGCCCAGCTTCTGTCTGGAGTGGTCACATAGAAGATGAAGAACGTGCAAGCACGGAATCTGAGTGAGCAAGCTAACAGTCCTACAGCACAGCCTTAGAAACTTATGCTTCAGAGCTGCCTCACTGTCATCACAAGCTCTGTTCCATCTTCTCTGGAGTAAAAACAACAGCTTAAATATTTGTGAGCCACACAAATACAGAAACCTTAAGAAATCACAGTTTGAGCTTGAGTTTCTATGTAGAAATTTAAAAAGTAACACAGGAGTACATCATAGCGTTTTCTGTATTTTAAATGTATTAAATGTAATGCAAAGACACAGCAATAGGTATGTCAAGATTCAATCAAAACTGCTAACTGAACTGATTTTCTCTTGGATTTACAGGCTTTATTCTGGGCCTTTTTTTTTTTTTCCAGAGGAAAATATTTATTAATTACAAGTAGTGCTACTGCATTTTTTTATTTTTATTTTTTAATGCAAGAGAGGAGTTAGCTGAGCCACCGAATGCAGGCTTCAACCATATCCACGAGATGCCAGCTAGTAACATTTTCATGGGTTGACAGATTATGTTCAGATTTGGACTGCATTTTGACTGTAACTATTTACTATTCCTGTTCTGAAGACACAAAACACTTGTTGACAAGCTTTATTTTATACTTAGCATGTTAGGGTAAGAAATAACTTCAAGGAGCCATTAATAAAGTAATAGAAACTATGTATTTGCATATTCTTTGCCAATATGCATGAGAAAAATAAATAAAAACATGCAAGAATTCTTCCACTAAACAGACTGAAGAAAAGATGTTTTGGGCTTTCTGTGATTCATTGCATTATGCATATGAGTAGAACCTACTGAAGGTGAAAAGAACTGGTTGACAAAGAATTCAGTGGAATGCAGAGACTGGAAAGGTTTGTCACATTTGTTCATCAGTGTATATATAACGCAGTGACCTGACAGTATGTCAGAATGTCTTCCAAAGCAATGCGTACAGAGGGGACAGATAATTAAGCAGTAACTGCTGTTTTACGAAGCAGATGGGAGAGCATTTCCTCCTCTACCTTTCATGCTATCAACAAAAAAAAAAAAAACAACCAAAACACTGAGTGCTCTCCTGAGATCTGAAAGCAGAACATAACATTTGGCAGTTTCACGTGAAGTGAATGATTTTGATTACAGCAGTCAGAATTCCCTCATACTCATTACTCCAGCAATTTGTTATGCAACAAATTAAAAGTGAAAAATAAGATTACCTGCGCTGAAAGCATAAGCAGTTTTTTGTCACTGTCAGAACTGTGTATTAGAAACATTTCAGCTGATACAAGTAGAGGCAAGCATTCTGGTAGCAGAAGCAAGGAAACACATGTTTTTGGCACATCATACAATTCACCCACATGCACTGATATGTGCACAGTTGTGGGATGCACACAGTCTATTTGTGCCTTATAACATCTCTATTACAATTTATGTCAGTATCAGTAGCTTTTTGAGAAATTATAAGACTCGCAAGACTTCGAGGTAATTCACATAAATGATACACTTTGTGAGCTCTCTGATAGGACGGGCAAATCACCAAGTGTCTTGAAATATATACTGCACTTTTTGCAAAGTCACATCTGAATGCTAGATACTGTTGAGTTTCCAAGTGTATGTTTATGTTATGGGTTCTTATCTATATCATTCAAAGGAAGAGAAATACATAAAATTCCAGGCTATTATGGTCTGAGCCCTGCACTATTCCATTTTGCCAGTTTTGTTTCATGTTGGGTGTTCATTGCCCCTGCCTTGCAAAAGTTGTCATCAAGCCAGGACTTGTCAACACCATATGGGTGCAGAGAAAGGCTTTTAAGAGCTGAGTTGGGGATGTAGTATTACATTCTCCATTACCTGACACTGGAAGGGCTATCTTCATCATGGCCTTGGTGGGGATGCTAAGGAAAGAAATTACTGCAGTGAAGGTACAATACACTCCTCATAATGCAACTTATTTTCTAGAGACATTAGTTGCTCAGCATTGCAAGACGTGGAAAGGGCTTTAGAAAAAAGCACAAAAGACTAGAAAAATGACAGCGTTCTCTACTGGTGTAAATAGAGCTAACGTAAGTTGGTAGACACGGGTGACTACTGTCAGCTACTGAGCAAACTTAAAATGATGCTACTCCTATACAGCGGACAGCACATACAAGAAGTGAACATATGTACAATCATTAGTAATCAAACCATGCCAGCCATCAAATCTGAAGTGGCTGCTCTACAGAAGGCAAGCTGTACCTTTATGATACAAATGGTATCAGAGTACAGAACCGACTGCAGGAATGGAATCACTGGTGGGCTACCATAAAGCTTTGTGCACCGCACCAGGTAGTGAAGACAGCATAGAATTGTGCTCTCTCTTTGAGATGATAATAAATTAATTGGCCCGCAGCACTGTATCTATGTGTAGGTAAAATCTCATCAATGTCTACAAGAGATATTCTTAAGCAAGTAGAAGAACATCACCTGAGGCAAGCAGGACGGTGACAGTAGTTGAGCAAAAAGCAAAAACGACGGATAAACGCATTTAAAATAGGCTTTTGTGTTTTAAAGACAAATCGCTCGCGCGTCAAATACATCCCAACTATCAGTTGCGCAGAAGCATCAACGCATCGCGAGGGGAATACTTTTAAACACTACGGAGGGCACTGCAGCCTTTCAGCCGCGCCGCGGGGGAGGACGGTGGCTGAAATTACGTTAACGTTGCTTAAGGAGAAAAAGCTGACTCAGAGATGCTTGACGCTCGTGGCGGGGGGGCTGAGGCGGCGGGGGACCGCGCCCGCTTTCCCGCCCCCTCCCCTCAGCCCCAGAGCGCAGTCTCTGCTGCGATCGCGACGCCGCGTGAAGCGGTGACCTTCCTCTAGGCCTCGTTTCCAGCCTATCTTTTAATGCCGCCGCATCTGCGGCTGCTGACCGCCCCTCCCCTAAAGCCATGATCTGATTACGGCCGCAGGCCATCAGTGCAGCCCTCGGTCCTCCCTCCCCCCTCTCCCTCCACGCTCAGTCCCGCTCCCCTCCGCGGGAGCGCGCGGCGGTGCCGTGACGCCAGTTGCCGCGGCGAGGCGTGCGCGCTCCCCCCGCTCCACCCCCAACCGCAAACCCCAAACCCGGCGCCGCTCTGGGCGGCCCGGCTATGGCAGCGGAGGAGGAGGAGGCCGACGTGGAGTGGGTGGTAGACAGCATCGCCGGGTTCCTCCGTGGGCCCGCCTGGTCCGTCCCCGTGTCGGAGTTCGTGGAGCAGAAGTGCGAGGGTGAGCGGCGGGGCGCTGAGGCGCTTCCTAGCGGAGAAGGAGCCGGGCTGGCGGGCGGGAGGGGCGGCCCCGCTTCGCTGCGGGTTGTGAGGTGGGCCGGCGCGGGATCCCAGCGCCGAGGGGCTGAAGGCAGCGCTCTGTGCTATGAGGGATAAAATGCGGCTTTTCCGGGTCGCACCTGAAGAGCTGCCGTGCTTCAGCTGCGGCTCGTTCCAGTCAGCTGCGTGTAAGAACGGGGCGCTTTTAAGCGGGAGGACGACATGAAGGAAAACTAAGGCGTACTGAGGGGTTGGGAAAGCTGTCGGTGGTTTGGGTGAAGGCAGCCTGCTTGATCACGTGTATGGGCCCTTGTTTGTTCCAGAGCGTGCTGGGAGGGCTGGGCGAAAAATCTGTTCAAGCGGGTGTCAGATGAGTGGGGAAACCCCCCAGAGATGGTGAAGGTATATTATAGGATAAAAAGCTGACTACGGTCACCTCTCCTGAGTTATTTGCAATACATACGAGTTATATACGCAATAAAAGGAGTGCTTTATTTGAGGAGAATCCTTCAAGCCATCATCAGTGCATTTTAACACTGAAACAGTGACAGTGTGACGGAAAGGCTTCCCGGTGCCGTCACCTTGCTCTGTACAGCAGCTTGTGCTGAGGGCTGCTGTGAATCTGGAAATTGTTTCCACCCTTCGTGACCTTGGAAGATCACTGTGGGCGCTCACACCTTTCCCTGGTACACTGGTAAATGAGAAGGTCAGGTAAAGTTATCAGTCTGCCACATGGAAGCAACAGAGAAAGCATGGCTAGGGCTTTTGCCTCCGTGTCTGCTCAGACTTCTTGCCATTCAGGCATTTTGATTGCTGTGGAAGTGGGATAGGTGGGAGCTGCCTCTCTTGTTTCAGGAATCAGGGTGTGCATTATCCCTCTCTGTAGCAGTGATCTCTCCTTAGAAGGTTGAGTGGAATTTACTGGCAGTAAGAAGATTTATGGAACCTCTGTAAATTTCCATGAAGCGGGCTTATATAATGGCCCCCTGCCAGTTTGTTGCTGTGTAAGAAATGAGAGGAGCAAAGTAGAGAAATGGGAGCAAGTGGGCTTCCAGGCTTTCGTTGGACAACTCCCAGCAGCTATTGAGAAAAAAGAAAAGGCTGAGGAAGTGTTGCTTCAGTGTTAGGGTTGCTAAGAAGCACAGTTAAAGAAATGCAAACTTTTAATTGCAGTTCTGCGCTTGTTTGCTTTTCCTTTCAATAAATGTGCTAATTCCACCACTGTTACTTGTCAGGGCAGAATTCTTTTTGTTCTCAAAATGTTCAAAGCCTTTGGACTGGAGAAAAAAAAAAAAAGGCATCATTTCAATTAAGCGTCAATTTCTGATTCCTCAAAACTAGAATTTCAGCTTTAATAATGGGTATGCAATTATTTTGCATATTTAGTTGCATATTACTAAATTATGCATGTTTATTTTACATTGTATTTAGTAGGAGTGATCCTACTATTGTTGTATCTGTTGCTAATTGCTTGCTTTCTCCCTCTGTTTTATGAAATGATATGGAAAAAAACATTTTTCTAGGTAGAGAAATGAAACAAAAGCAACTGTTGGCTTTCCAAATTCTATCTATTGAAAAGCCAGCTTCCTTGTGTTACTTAGAGGGCCAGAACTTTTTGATTAGATTTTTATATTTGCTGCAGGTTGTTCCTAACAGTTAGCATCAATTTATTACAACCATCTTACATCACATCTAGGTTCTGACTGACGTTGCCTCAGCGTTGTTGTTTGCAGCTGGAAAATGATCTTTCTAAGAGTCACTCTAAATTACTGGGAGAATTGCACTAATTCTGTCACACAAATACCATCACCATTGCAGATGTCACATGAAAAAAAAATCGCACCCGTTCACCAGTTTGTAAGGCAGAATTCCTATTCTTCAGATGACTTCAAAGCATGCGGATGGGCAGTGACTTGTCCAAGGTGGAGTGGCTAATCTTTAGGGGAACTGACAGTGTCTTCTAAGCCCATGCTTTAATTGCTAGGTTTTACATTACTTCTGTTCGTTGCTGACATGATAAAAATGCAAATTGTAAATGTAAGTGTAAAACCCTCAGTCTTGCATTTCTCTTGCTTTCTGCTGCTTCTATTCTGTGGTACAGAAATCATTAGCTAGGTATTTCGAGTCAAGAGTTGTTAATGTTAATGTGAGTGGACGTGAATAACAGTGGCACCTGCTGCATGGATTCCCATTTTTGTCTGGACCTGGGTAGATAAAATTTTAGAAAGTAATAGTAAATTACTAGCACCAGATCTTCTCTTTGGGGCTCTCGCTCAATTGTTTTGCAAGCAGGATTTCTCTTTCCTGCATCACACTGGCTTCTTGTTACAGCATTTAATGTGAACAGCATTTAAAATAAAGGTTCAAATCATTAGCACAGCCTTCATTTAGATGTATGCAGAGACAAATAACCTGGTTCAGTGTCATCTGCCATATTAGAACAGCCTCATGCAGGTTCACATGGTAGTTCTTACATTAAATCTTACTTCTTAATGCATCTGTCTGCTGAATCCTCGGCTTGCTTAGAAATCCCTTCTGTTCTTAAGATGCATTTTTCTAGTATTAAATTAGAACTCTTACAGTAAATTACCACAAGTGCATGCTTAGCCTGAACGTGTGAATAAATAGGTTTTTAATATTGATCATGTCTTACCTTGTCAGATGATTAAATGTATTAACTTACAAAGGTCAGTCTTACTCTAAATGGAAAATTAATTTGTGTCAAGTACAGGTACTTGAAACACTGACTCAGAGATGTGTGTTTTTCAGTTTTTGATGATGAAGAAGAAAGCAAGTTGTCTTACACAGAAATTTATCAGGAATACCAAGCGCTGGTGAGTGTTACCGTTAGTGGTAAAATTCTAAGAAATAACATGCAGTGTTGAAGTAGTATGTAGGTAAACTTTTGGTTGTGTTGTATTTGTTATTTGGAATTTACTAATGTTGCATGCCATTAATGTTATTATATATTCTTTGAGTCATACCCATCTGTGCGTTTTTAGGCTTAAGCACAGATATGCAGAAATGTTATTTTTTGTTACCCAGTGTTACCTATTTTTCCATAATGTGGGTGTATTGGATAGCTAGAAAACTGTGTTTATAAGCTGGAGAGCCTTCACATGTTATGGAAAGTTAAAATGACAAACAGCACAATGTTAGAAAACATGTAAAATTTGTTTCCTTATGAGATCAGTAGACCTACTGAATTATGTCAAGTATCAGAATAAAATACAGAATGCTTTTGGAGCATGCTGAAAATACTTCTAATCAATGCACACAGTTTTCTAAATCGTTTCCTTATAACAAGGCTTGGTAATACTTGATGTCAAGAACTATGAGTGGAATGAACATAGGCCAGCAGTGATTTCTGCTGTGATCCTGAAGGATATTGGCTGCACAGGCTGGCAAAAAAATCTTTTTACTTAAAAAGTACAAATGGTGAGGAATATCAGCTGGGAGTCTGGAGAGAAGGTGGAGAGGTGAGGTCCCTGGAAGTTGGAGAGGTTCAGTTAAGCAGTAACTGGTTTCAGCTAAAAAAAAATCAGTATCTATTTAGAATGGCTTATAAAAGCAAATAAGCCAGAAGTACCAGAGAAATCAGTTATATTATTGCAGTGATTGCTCTGTGAGTTTTAAAAAACACAACAGCAGCAAGAAAGAAGATACAGTTATGGGCAAAAAACACCGTGATTCTTGGGGAAAAATCTCTTAGAGAGTAAGGCTTATATTTCTTACAGGTCGAAAAATTATTAGAAGGCTATCTTACAGAAGTTGGCATTACTGAAGAGAAATTTCAGGAAGCTTTTTCATCTCCTCTTGCAAAGACTCACACTTCACAGGTACATTCTCCTTTGTTTGGGAATACATAGATTTAATTTTTTAGCTTTGTCTTTCCACAGATGCATGTTTGAACATGCAAACATACATACTTGAAAAGCTTTCTTTTTAAAACTTTAACATTCTGAAACCTAATGTACCTGTTTATATTGTGAACTTTGAGCAGCAGAATGTGCATCTTTAAAATAGCAGCAGACACTTGTGTGGTGTCACTCTTTTGAGATTTGTCTTCCATGCTTTGTACTTCCTAAACCAAACCTCTAAGATTAAAGGTAAGTCTGCCGCCTACCTTTATTTACAGATTTGTCAGCTTTATGGCAGCATTCAGTCCATTTATGGTGGCAGAAAATCTTGAAGATTAATAAAAAAATAGACATAAAGGCAACAGTAAAATCTATAAACAAAGGTTGCCCTGGGAAGACAAGGCATGATTCTGTACTGCTTCACCTGCTGAAAGTTATCTTTAGGAACTGTCTCAGGGATGTGGGGCAGAGAAGTGGGAGCTCCTCCTGGCAGTGCAAAGTACCTTGTTGAAGTATCCCCTCCAGCAAGGCTTGTCAGAGTGTACATTCCTTGCTCAAGCTTACAGATTTATTCAAGAAATCCAACGAATTGTGATTGTAAAGTTATACTGGGAAACCATCCAGGCTTTATGATAATATGTAGCCATGATGATCCAAGGACATAAACCCTCAAATTCTTTTCTTGCCTACAAGCTCAACTTATATAGCTAGAAAAAGTAGGCAGATAAAAGAATGAAATAGAGTTATTAAAAACAAGTTCCACAGAATTTAAATTTTAATATAATTTCCAGCAAACTGAGAAGGTTTTGATTTCTGTATTTTAATTAATTTGCATGTACCTTCCCTCCCACAGGCCATTTTGCAGACAGTGCTGGCAGCAGAAGATTTTAGACTATTTAAAAAAATGATGGTACAGAAAAATATTGAAATGCAGTTGCAAGCCATTAGAGTCATGAAAGAAAGAAATGGTAAGAAGTAGAAATGGAAAAAACAAAAACAAACAAAAAAACCCCTCACATTTACTTTTTTTTTTTTTTTTTTAAGACTGTGTAATCCAGTTATAAATGAAAACAGAATGCTGAAGTTGAAGTTAAGGGAAAACACCGAGCTGGTTTTGCTGAGACCAGGATTTCAATATTTAGTTCTTGGATTATATTCTCAGACACAGCAATCTATTTTCCTTTTTCAAGTAACAGATTATGAACTCTATAAGATTTTGGGTGAAACTTGATCTGTTTTTTGCTAGAGAATTTTGCTGAGCGTTATTTGCATCAGATCATCAACAGCTATAGTGCTGATAGCTGAACTGTGCTATTTGCAGAGCAGTGTTGGTGCACTGTCTGCCGTGCCTACCCTGCAGTTCACACTGTGCATTTGCACCTGAAAGATCTATAGACAGAGCAGAAGTTTTGCCTTCATTATTGTAATTGATGAGTGCTGTTAAAGAAAATGCATTTCACACCCAACTCTACTGCTCTTGATGTTTCTCAAGGTATTTTTATTTTCTCCCTCTTTTCATCTGTGTCTTCAGTGCTATTACTTTGTTTTGTCTTACTGGGTACATGTTTTTTTTCACAGAATAATTCTTAAATTTTAAGTTTAATGCAACACCTAGATTTGAAAATGGTTTAATTAACCATGATTGATTTGTAGTTTGCAGGAAATACCATATAACAATCAATGCAGACTATGCTTTATGTTCTGCCCTCAGATATCAAAGCCTTTTTTATTTCAGAAACTTTTGCCTTTTTGCTGCTTGCGACTTGATGCTGATCTAGAATCATTTTGTAAACAATATACAGTAACAAAGGATTAGCTATATTTTTTTCTCTCTCCTTTATCTGAACAAGATTTATTTCTCATCTTTGTCTGAATACTGATGCCAGTGGAGCACAAAATTACTTTCTTTAGAGTAAATCATGCTTTTTGCATACTTTATTTTTTTTGGTAGGTGTGTTGCCTGACTGTCTGACAGAGGGTTCTGACGTATTCAATGAAATTGAACAAGAAGAAATGAAAATACTCAGGGAGGTTCTAAGGTAAAATAAGAAATCAGTCCTCCTTTCCACCGTCCTTTAAAATAAAAGGATATAGGACCTAATACTTCTAGCCTTTTCTGGGAAACTGCTTTCAGATGGCATGAGAAAGATGAATTGTGCTAGACTGTGGATGTGATCAAGGCTGTCTAAAGACATAAGAATTACCACTCTGCCATGGTGGAACCATCCTGGTGATTCATGTGGAATGATGTGCAAATTTCAGAGCCCCACTGGTTCCATTCTCCTCTGACTCTCGAGGCAGAGCTGTGTTCAGTGACTTTGGACAAAGAAGCACGCTAGCTGTAAGCTGTTCTGCGAGCACTCTTAACCAGGATTGGAGATATACGATCAACACTGCTAAAAGCAGCTTTATTACTCCTTAACAAGGATACCATACTTTGTTCTGTGTCCTTTAAAGCCTTGGAAAGGCAAATTCTGCTTCTGCAGTAGTCCTTATTCGTTTCCACAGCCTCCTCCTTAGTTGTGTTCAACGTCTCCTGCTGTGATCTAAGATGCATGAGGACTGATACAACTTCTGTTGATTCTCCTCCACCCATATATAAAGAATCATAAACAAATAATAATGTATTAATCTATTTGGGTTATATTATTCTGTTTGCCCTCTGTATTTTGGAAATACTTTCTGTCTTTAGCAAATCAAACAATGGATAAATAGATAAGCCATGGAAATCCATATACAGTTATTTTAGCTCAGGGAAAGGTAGAGGACTGAGTTCTGCACGTCTATCATGATTTTCTCTTTCAAGAATGCGTTTTCATTTAAGTCATGAAAATACATAGGCTGCTCTGAAAGAAATGCCTCCTATGTTACGATGCTGGCCTAGAACATCAGAGGCAGATGTTGGTAGTACAGCAGTAGAGGTTGAACCTTCCCACCAATATCTGGTCACATTTTGTTGCGGAGTGACAGATGGCAAGATGGCATCTGATGCAGAAGCATGTATGAAGCCAGGCTGTGTCGTTGGATTCCTTTATGAAGAAAAAAAAATTGCACCCACTGAAGTTCATAGATGTTGGCTGAATGGAGACCAGGCATTGGATATTAGGACAGTGAGGTGCTTGATGATCAGCAGTGGTGACAGCGGTGTGGAAGACAAGCCATATTCTGGACAGTCATGAGGACTTCTAGGAGCACTGAACACAGGTTCTTTTTCATTGCTGCTGAAAATGCTTAATTAGTGGTGATTGTGTTGAAAAATAATGTTTTGTAGCTGAGAATTTACCAAATTGTGTCGTTGTGCTCCATTGTATCTGTTGTCATTTCTGTGTGAATAAATAGGAGACACTGCTTTCAGAGGAACCGATGTATTTTGGACACTTGTTCACGTTATCCAACAATTGATTTGATAGTCTCCAACTATTTAAGCAGTGCTGAATTTACGTAGAAGTCATTGGTACCAAAGAAGTCTTGAGTTATGTCTTATGTGTTACAGGAAATCTAAGGAAGAATATGAAATAGAGCAAGAAAGGAGACGGATGGACGAAGTGAGTATCTTATCTTTCTAGATGGTTTATGCTGAGGATTGAAAAATACTTTGAATATTCTTGTCTCAGGCATCAACTGTATCACTCCAAGGCAGCACATGCCACCCTAAGCAAATAAAAGTTCTGTCAGTAAGGTCTTCATTTTGAAGGGTATGTCCTGTTTACATTTTTTTGATGGTATAGTTGACATTAATGTCATGTATAATACCAGTATTCACCAGCCATTTGGTGCAGCTCTTAAGCATATTCCTTTAGTACCTGAATTGTAAGATTCTGGCAATGGGTGTCAGCCTTTCAGATTTAGAGAACATCTGAATTACCTTTTTTTTTTTTGTCAAGATCAAAGAAACTTCAAAGTGTAAGCTTCTTATTGACTACAGCATTCCTAATCTCTCAGGAATGTTAAGGATTGCTTCATAGACACTATAGTTATTCATTAAGTCAGCCCAGTGCTGTCAGAACTAATCACCAGAAACTAGAAATCCCTTCCAAGTTAAACCATCACTTAGGTAACTGAATGTAAGTGGGGACTGGCTGAACTGCCAGTTGTTAAGCAACTGAGAAGCAGATTGAAGTCTGAGAAAGGCTTCTCTGAGGCAGCAGCAGCTACAATGGCTGTAGTTTCTACAGTGAAGATGTGTCAATAAATCTTCCCTTCAACAGGAAAATATATTTCAAGTATACAAAAAAGGTAGAATTGTAGGCCATTTAAAAAGGGAGCAAAATTGCTTTTCTGTTCTTTTCCATCCTAGGAAATTGAGCCTAGTAAATTTGAGAAGAGAAAGCATTGTCTGTTTCTTCAGCCCAATTGACAGAGGAAGCTACCTGGAGGCCAAATCTAACTGCTGCAGAGGTCTCCACTTTATTTCCAAGCTTGTTCCTTAGTTCAAACTGTGACAAATGCAGATGATAGTCACGTTACGGAAATTCTACCAAAGTAACCTCTCCCATCCTCTGACAGTGCAGAAAAATGGCGAAAAAAAACATTGTTTCCTATGTTACAATGATGCATTCCAGAAAATGAGTCACCTGTTCTACAAAACCTAGAAGCTCTCTGTCTCATTTTAATAAATGATATTCTATCTAAGGTACAGGCTTATCCAAATCCTTACAGACCAGCCAAGAATATCAGTATTCTTGATAAACATGCCAGATTACAGTAGTGTCTCATTTTTCAGCCTAGTCACTGAACTGTTTCTTCTTGGAATAGAAATATACGCATGGAGCTGTTCCTCATGAACTGCACTTCCCAGTTTACAACATCTAATTCCGTGTTGTGGTTCTTTTTGAAGACATACTTCCCAGTATATGTAATTCTGTCAGCCAAACTACTTAATTATTGGAAGACTCTTCTGCATATTTCATAAAGATAAAACTTGGTACTTTAGCTTTATTTGCTCTAAGGTGGAATTCTTAAATCCTCCTATCCATAGAAAACTGTTGCAAAGAGCACATGGAAAATACTGTTTAAGCTTACCTTAGCGTGACTGATCCCATTGGGATGCCTTCTGCCACTTCCTTTCAGTCACAGGACCAGACCATAAGAGTTTAATAATGCAAAACTTATTTGGAAGGCATTGGCAGGAAGTTTGGCTACAGAATTAATACAAATTCACTCAGTTTAACTCAACAGAAAAGCATGAATCAGAGGGTTGATGAGTAGTGTAGACATTCTCTGGCGATTTCCAGCTTTTTCAGAGGTGGATTGCGTTATAAAGATTTCTCAGACAAGCATAGAAGTAAAGCAGCATCAGAAATTATCCAATCTATTACTTCTGTTCAGGTGATTATTTGTTTATTTCCAACTTCAGTATATGCTCATAAGTTCTCTTACTGTACAACATGTTTTTATGGTGGGTGGAGATCTGTTTGAAAGTCACAAGCAAAGCATAGTAAAAAAAAAAAACCCCTGAAGTTACCCATTTCTAACTGGGAAACAAAATGTCAATTTATCTAATGTTCTCAATTTTGATTTTTGGTTAGAGAATAAGTTTTGAACTAAAATAGAGAAGCTCATTTATAGTTATAAGCCAGTACAAACATTCCTATCAGTAAAACAAAATAAGCAGTTTGCTTTGTTCACTTTGACAATGCAATATACATAGTGTAAACAACACTATTTTAATTAGGAGTTTTCAGGAGTTTCCTGTGTATTGATAGTTTAATGCCTGGAATACAGTGGTGGGAATTGTAATGCTTGGTTTTGTTTGCTATTTTAATTTAAGGCACGTGCTAAATGCAGATCACCAGCTGTGACCAGTTTTCCAGGAGATTCAAGAGAAACTATAAAAGTTAAGGAGTCTGCTGAGGGAGCTGATGGTTCTGAAGAAACTCCAAAATTATTAGGTAATTTTATGAGAAAGTTCAATACAAGATGTGCAACACATATACACACACACAGGTGATCCTCAAAAACAAGCATTGTATCTCAGTGGAATTTATTCTTAAAGAGAGTTTGTGAAAAATTTGTAGCTTGATACTCTGAGGTCACTTTCAATAATACAGTTCCAGCTTCAGCAAATAAGTCTACACTGTCCTTAGTTATTTTTCCATGTGTATGTTACTCATCTTTGTTTGCATTCACACTAAGTTTTCATATCACAGACACTTGAGCTGGATACTTTTAGCCTTGGTAGTACCTGTGGGGCATCCTTGGGCACTTTCCATTTTATGGCCATTAATACATGAAGTGGTTGTAGGACCTTCAGTTCTTTAAAACCGACTTAGTGTCCTTCATGTTAGGAAATGTAAAAGAAAAGAGTGTCACCTTTTAAAAATATCTTTTTTTCCCTCGTCTTTTCTGCCCTGCTTGGAAAATTTTGTTTTTGTTTAAACTGATTCTTTGCTTTCTACTCTTGGAAGAATGCAGAAGGCTTGCAGGTGTACTTGTATTCTTCTCTTAGCCTGATTTGATTCCTCTTATTTTTGCATAGTTATGCCACCTTTCAGTGACACCATAGATTACTGTTCTGCAGGACTTAATTCTATATTTGAGAGACAGGGGATCTTGGAGCCTGGGAGTCAAAACTTGTTTGCTGTTCTTGTGCCTGTTCAGCTGAACTGAGCTCCTTAAAACCAAAGAAGAGAAGTCAACAGACAGCTCTTTGAAAATCTTCTTGCTTTGTAGAGCTGGCATCATGCAACAACATACTTGTTCCAAGAGGCTACTAAGAAAGCTTGTCACAGCTTTTCCTCCAGTATAACCTCTTACAAAAGTGGTTTCAGTTAGAAGTGAGGGCAAAAAATAAATAAATAAAATCAAGGAGTGTGCATACTGTGAATCTTCTTCCAGACTATTCTCATACAGAACAGAGGACTACTTTTCAGCTCAGTCTCTTAATACTTAGCCCCAAAGCATGGGCTCCCATCTAAAGCTCCATCTTGGATAATGAGGTCATAACTTCAGCTTGAGTCTCTTCTGCATAGTACCACATACAACGCAGGGAAAGGGCACAGCACTCTGTGCCTCTGTCTTTCTTCTCCGTGTGGTTTGGTCCCAGACCCTCACTGCCACCAGACCTGTTCTCAGATTCTGGCTGTATTCTCACTTGAAGAGTCACCTTAGTGCAGAACAGAGTAGCTTGCCTTTCTTATCTGAGAAGAGGGAGGTATCCCATACCAAGGGAGCATCAGCTTGGCAGTGTGACCCCTTACACGAAACAGTTCTCAGTCAGGGAAATACAGCACCCCCCACCTTTTGTCAGGCATCTTTTCTTTCAGCTACATGCCTTTTCATCATGCTTTGCAGTTTCACTGTAAGATCCCAAACTGCATTTGGTGGACCTCTAAAAATTTTCTACTCTATAAAGAATTTGAAGCTAATGGCAATTGTTTTATTATCTTAATTTCACTTTGGTGAGTCCTATTGGTGGTTCACAAATGAGAGATTGCAAAACCATTATCCTGTACACCGACCACCCAACTTCTTGCACTGCTAGGAGATAGGAAGGTAAGTTTTGTAGTAATGGTCACACACAGCACAGTGTTGAGTGCAGGTGACCTTTCCAGCATTCCTGAAGAACACCTCCCTTTCTTGATACCTGTCAGTTGTGTTTGCACCCAGCACAGATAAGGATGCAGCACCTGCTAGAGTGGTCCTGGGTGCTTGCCTTTTGAGAAGACTGAAGTGTTTGCCCACATCAAAAAGTGTTGCTTAAGCTTGGTCTCCCACAGTATGAATGTACATATAGACAAATTCTCAAAGGAAAGAACAGGTTATATGCCAGTAACTCACAATTCTTTGAGACGTTGTCTATTTGCCATCGACCTTCCTTCCCTTTCTCCTTAGTGTCTTTTGAGGTTCATGGGTCAAGTGAAACTGAGGGTCCTACGATCACATCCCACAGGTACTGCTAGGACACAAATATCTCCAGCTCAAGTGTTTGCAATATGGACAGCAACAGTATGAATGCGCACACACACACACAACACATTTCAAAGGACTACTTCCTGGTAAGTAGTTTCCCTTGTTCATAGTGCTGGTTCTGGTGTTTGGCATACAGTATGTGTTCTTTAGGTCTTTTTTTCCCTTCTTTTTAAAGAAGGCAGCCCTGGTGTGAAGATTTTGTCCTAGCACTTTTAGCTCTCGTGGTACCTCTAAGCAGTTTCATTTATTACAAAAAGATAGACATATTTCACTGAAACACAAGTTCTTCATCTTTATTTTACATTTATTTCCTTGTTTGTTTTCTGCACTCTGAGTATTCTCTCTCCTTTGCTTTTCCCACTGCTTTTTTCACAGTTATTGTCATTTTCTGTACTAAAGAAAGCAGCAGCATTGAACTAAACTGTTCCATGCTTTAACTTAAAACAACAGCAACCTGCAACAAAAAACCCATAAATGGCTGAGTGAACAACTGTTTGCTCACTAGGCTGTGCCATCTCTTACTGTGCTTTGATAGGAGCCAAATAAACTGCTCATACTTTAATACTAAAGCCAATTATTTCTAAACATTACTGAAAAAACCTATAGTGCATCACTATAGAATTATAATTCACTACATGCAGTTGCACATCTTAATTCAGACATCACAGATACGCTCAAAATGACTGAATACACTATAATTCTTATTGCACTCTGTTTTTACATTGATACAAGTATTTTCAGGTTTATTTAAACAGTTCTAAGACTCTCCTCTCCATTTTTAATAAAAGTGACAGTCAGCCCTTCAGTGGTGTCTAAGAGAGGTGCAGCCAGGCTCTACCCCTTCTGGTCACACAGGTGAACTGCCTTCATCTGTGCTCCCAGGGCTGACTGGGTCCTTTCCCCAGGTACTCAATCAGTGGGTCAGGCTGTGACTCAGCAGTTCCCATACACAAGCATTTCACAATAATTCATAATTGCAGTAGTGGTGCTTTAATCTTAAGCATTACTTACTACTGTAAATACATTACTTACCAGTGGTTTTTGATGATAAGTTTTATGAAAAGAATATAAAATCAAATTTCTCCCCTTTTTAAGCAAGTCTTCCCTTTCCTTAGGGGAGAGATCTGGATATTAGGGGAAACCCTCTATTTATTTTTTGTTTGTTACTGTTTTGTTTTTTTTTTTAATGTGAAATTGCTGTTTAGAGGAATCTCAGCAATCTGCAAAGACAGACTTAAAACCAGTCTGCCCACCACAGAAAGGCCCAGAGAGCTTACCTCAGCCCACCAAAGGGAAGGAGGACATGAAGGAAAGAGCATCTGGAAAACGTGCAGAAAGTGCAGCACAGAAAGCTGTGCCAGAAGGACATGTAAGTTTCTGCCCAGGAAACAGAAACTGGAATGACAGAAAATAGTATTATGTTTATAATAATGGTTTTTGTTATTGTAATGCATTTCTTTTAACCAGCATGCAAGCACTGCTTATGATATTTAGCACTTTAATTTGTATGAAGCTCAGATCACCACTCCATTTTTAGAAGTAGAATTCTAGAACTTAGCATTCAGCCTTTAACCTTGTGGTAAGTTTTTAATAAGACAGCTGTGGCTTGAAGTTTTCACTTGGCTTCTGAAAACTTAATTTTGTTATGTGTATTATTTCCAAATGTACTTCAAAAACATCCAGAATACCCCAGAACTTGATGAGCAGCAGCTGAGACAACGGGAAGACTATCTTAAGAAAAAACGAGATATGCTGATAGCTGCAAAGAAAGAGTCAAGAAATAATATATTACCCCCCACAAACACAGACCAGAAGGAGGAGGAACCACCTCCTAAAGAGGTAAAGGGTTCAAATACTTAAAATCATCCTGACGGCTTTATAACAGTCAGGCAGTTTCAATGAAGATGTGGCTAAGTGTGGTAGCAGTATTAAAGGAACAAGTGGTGGGAGTAGTGGAACTATTTTAAAGTCGTTTTTGCAGAAGAGTACAGGCTAAAAGTTTTAATGATTAAGTTAGCATTTCACCTCTGTATTGCTAAATCCTCTTGATTAAGTTTATGAACTGTTAGATTGTTGGCTTTCTTCTAATCCTTTGGCCAACAGTTTGGGCTTCCTTAAATCCCTGGGACTTTTTTTTCCAGCTAAGACAGAAAAAGAAAATACTTTGCTAAGTTCAATTTTATGTAGAAAAACTTGTTTAGTTCTCTTGATCTCAGAGGGTTTTGCTCCTTTTTCAAATAAATCCCTGGTTAACAAATCAGCCACTGGAGTAGAAGCGACGTGATAATGCAATTTAGAAAGACAAGGCACTCTGTGGAATAGATGCTGCTGTCATCTATCCAGTTGCCTCCAATAGAAGGAAATACTTGTGGAAGAATTAGAATTATAGGAATGGGAATGATAAATTTGTAGAGATACGAGAGAATTATTCCATTCTTCATGGTGTTTTTGTCCCCTACACCAAGGAAAGCAGGTACAGCCATAAAGACTGGCATCCTATGGCAGGATAAAGCTGTCAGTATAGGTCAGACATCAGGAGAAAAAAGAAACTTCTGCCTTCTGCTAGTCATTATTATGGCTAATGTGATGTAATGTGTTTTTATCAGACCCACTGTTTGTAACACATTTATGTCAAAAGAAGTGCTTAAACTCTCAATGTGGATAAGGGAGGTAGTAGAAAACCTTTAAAAAGAAAATAATACTATTAAAAAGCAAATCGCAAAAAGCAAAATCTCTTTGCTCCTCCTAGCAAAGATAACCCAATTAGGATAAGAAAGTTTGTTGTCTCAGGAGTGCTTTGTAATTGCTGAGCATTTTAATATGCTCAGGATGTGCCCATAGTGTTGATGGGTGAACTCCTGAGCTGCACAAGTAGAGTTAAGACACTGCAGGATCCGCTTCCCAAGAAATGAAGAAACTTTTTGCATCATTTTGGGTTGCAGGCAAGTTTGAGGGAGCAGGCATGCAGCATCAGGTTTGAAAGTGATGCTCCTTGTTAGGAAAAAAGGTCTCTGCCAGCACTGCCTGCTGTGGCTCACCTACCTGAGGTAGCAGTTAGCGTTAGAAGCTGCAGTACGCATTAGGAAGTGGTGCAGTTTATTTATTGCAGGTTTTTTTTTTTTTTCCCCCATTTTGTTTGTAGGAAGTTTCAGAAGAGAAGCAAAAATTACTGCAGAAGAGGAAAGTGCTTGCAGAAAAACTAAAAGAAGAAGTTATTAATAAGCGGTAATTGTGAGAAGCTCATTGCAGATCTCAAGAACATAGGCATCTTTTAGAATAAATTATAATCAATAATGGAATGGGTTTCTTTGCAAGTATCTCACACTTGTTTTTATAGAGCTTTCAGACAACTCGCTCTGTACTTTGTATAAAATATTTGAAGTTAAGTTGAAATACGTTGAAAACAGATTTTCCAGGATGATGAAAACTCACTGATTTTTCACTGGAATGTGCTCAACAGTGAGGCAGTTTCACAGCCTCAGCCACTCAAGTGTACAACAAAAGCAAATATTTATCTGTTAAAATAATAGCTGAAAGATATGAACGAACAGATTTGAGTAACTTTTTCTAAAGATTATAGAGTTTGGTTCATTAGAATATCAGAAATAAACTATTATTTTGGGCTGAAATGGAGTCTGAATTCACATGGAAGTGCTATTGTGACCATCTTGTATTTGAAGGAACAGCTCATGCAGCATGAAGCGAGGAGAGCTGGAGGTTAAACTGAAGTACACACCTTCCAGGCTGCTTGCCTGTACCTTAGATCCAAGTTTGCTATGAATAAGTTAAAGAACAAAACAAAAGAACATACTAGGAACATCACCACTGTTGTGTTGGTTCTGAAGTCAAGTCTTTAAACAAATCATTTACCAGTTTGTCTTTGGCAGACTTAAAATGAAACATGGGAGAGGGTGTCCTTTGCACATTGTTGACCGTATCTCTAGCTGACATTGAAAGAATCAGCCCAATCACTTCAAATTCCATGTAGCTTTTTATTAAAATAGCATTTATAACTGATACATGTTGGCAGATGTTCTTTACTTTTCCAGAAGGAGTGGTAGTGGAAGGGCCCCAGCAGGATCAGTGCCAGGGAAGCAGCTGTGGGCGACCCCTGGGGGCCGAGGTGCTGGGTAACAGCCCCAGCTGTGAGCTGCACAGCTTAATGCTCCTTTGTACAGTTTTTCCAGTAGCTGTAAAAGTTGGTAACATTCCTGTTTTTGCTGTTGGAAAAAGACTCGTGTTGGCCTGAAACATTTTTTAAGCTCCTGATGGTACTTAAGGAGAGAGCTGATGTGGTGGGGAGCACTGAGTGAGCACTGACCCACTTCAGTCAGAGCATGAGAGGAGCTGCCTTGGGTAACTGTTCAAAGAGCATCAGGACAGCCTGGGTGCACAGGCCAGGTAACAGTTTTTCAGCCTTAGGTTAGTAAAGGCACACGGTGTAGCTCTGCTGCTTGAGTAGCACTGGAGGTGGTTTATCATCTTTACTGATGAAAAAAAGACTCAAGAAGAAAAAGAGACAGTGGTCAGCGCGAGAGCAAGCACACACCAGCAATACGGCAGGCAGCTCTGCTCGACCAGTGAGGGATATTCAGATCCTCCATGTCCAGAGCTGAGGGCGCAGCACTGCTATCCCCAGGTCCACACGAGTGCCATCCAGCAGCACCTGGCTCAGAGGTGGAAAGAACTCACGTGTCCCCTTGTAAGCACAGAGTCACGAACACAACTGCACCACAGCTATTCTTAAAGAATGTTGGAAAATGACGACATTTAAAATCCTGAGTTAACTTACTGTGTACAACAAACCAAACAAAAGCAGTAATTATGGAATTACAGGGTCACATTTTAATTCCTGAATTGTACAGTTCAGCATTAATATCACCACGTGTATACAAATGGTGTAAAACAAGTACAGTGGTATTTTTAATACAAAATAAACTTCTGTTTTATGGAAAAACTATACTTCATATCTACACAGACAGCCCATCTTTTTCCAAACGATAGCTAAAATTAAAATTAACTACAAAATCTCCAAAACAGAGAAACTGCTTCAGTTCAGACTATTCCAGGAGAAATGGACCCATAACACATTACAAGAGTGATCTACGTGATGGACTGCAGCTGGTTTCGTAGTTCATTCTTTTTTAAACATTTCTGACATCACATGGTGGGAAGTTTCCTCTCCCTTCTTCATGACCTCAGACCACATATGGGCAAACTAACATTAAAATATTTACAGTTCGCTTCCTGTTCTTGAAATAAAACCCTGGACCATTTGCCTCTCTCAGCTCACCTAGCTTGGCTGCGGATCATTTACCTACATGGAATGTACTTCTATCTTTAAAAAGCAGCTTTCATCTTGCACCCAGAGGGAGGCGCTGCCTGCTGATTCTGCCCCAAAGACGGCTCTTCTGCGCCTGGAATTCCACCTTGGTCCGAACAGACTTTGCTGTTAAACACCACTAAACTCATCACTAAGAAAAACCCATTAGTGTTTCTCAGTACCACCTCAGCTATGCGATTTCAAGTTGCAAACAGGGAAATCTGCTCTGAGAAGCTGCAGTTTGTTTTAACGAAGCAGAAATTGATTCGATTCCGTGTCTTCCACAGCCAACAGCTCTGTGCGTGCTGTGAAGCAGCGTCGTGACACAGCAGTCCCTGCAGATGTTTGGGAAGCAGTCAGTCCTTGGCATAGTTATTACTGGATATCTAATGGGGGGGCTGGGGGGAACAGAAAGAAAAACAACAACCAACCAAGCAGAACCATCCATTCTGCATCCAGCTTCCGTTTTATCCTCTTGGAAAATAGAAATTAAAACTGATTTTTAATTGTTTTAAAAAAACAAAAACAAAACAACTCAGCGTGCACTAAAAATGCAGTGTCCCTCCCTCCGACCACAAGAAATTTCATTTGTAATAAATGGTCCCAAAAATCTAGATTGTTCTTATGCAAATACAGTTAGTTTTCCTTTAATTTTTTTTTTTTAATTTTTCAGTTTTTTTTCTTAAAGAGGCATTGCTAAAAGAACACAGTGTGACAGCACCATTACAAAATTAAGATTACCGGGTTCAAAATTTAAGCTTGATTTTTTTTTTTTCCTAGTTCTGTTAAACACTGGGGAAACCCTGCAATAGTTGTTTTTTTTTAGAAATCGTTCCCTTCCCCCCCACGCCCTCCCAACACCTGAGACTTTCCTTGCTGAGAAGCCATCATCCAGGTTCTATGAATACTAACCCACTTTTTTATTTTTTATTATTATTATTTTTTTTCCTTCTTGAAAACCTGAATGGCAGACTCCTTACTTATTAGAAAGAGATTCAGTTCCTTGGAAGCCTTGTTTACAGAACTAACCCTTTCTAGCTCACAGACCGAGTTTCTTTTGCTACTCCTTGTGTTATCTCATGTACTTGTGGAAGAAAGCTTTCTCAATCAGATTCTTTTTAGCTCTTAAAACAGTTGCAGCATTTGAAACCCCGTAATAAAAAGTTTTTATTCCAAAGTTTTGGTTTCCTTTATGAACCCAGACGAGATCTTTTCCTTGGAGATGTCTCTTCCTCTTCATCATCGTCTTCATCATCAGGATAATCCACCAGGCCAACTAGACTTCCCTGCTAATCCAAAGAAAAAGAACAAATCTGACATTGAAAAAATACCCAGGGTAGTGTCATTTTTTGTGCATGTCTCCCCCCAAAGCTCAGCCACGACACAAAAGCCTGCAGAATGCCAGGCTTTTCTTAGGATGGCACTCAAATCTACCAGTGCTTGGTTTTACAACTTTCCATAAAGTTCAGGTAATTCTCCTCTAAGGAGTTACAAACAGCGAGTGCTATTTGCAAGCTGGGAATGCGTATCTCTTTGGTGATGCCTTTTCCATTCAGAGACCCATCTGTCTTCAGAATGTTTTTCAATCTCAAGGGCAAAAGAAAATACTGAAACATCCCTGCTCCTCTGCATCTGGCCTCAGAATTATTTCAGATCACTATAAGCTCAAATAGCTGCTACAAAACCTAATGTGAACATGCACATTTTCCTGGTAAGGCTCAGGAGTGTGCAATAAACATTTTAGTACACTCTTCTCCAACCCCTCCTGAGCTTTCAGGCTGACAATGCAAATAAAGTATGTACAAGACATACCAGGTACATCAAGCTAACTTCTGAATTTCATCTGCTTAAAAACACTGAAGCTCTTGACAGTGCAGTCCACTGATATAATACAGGGGTAAAAAATAAATCACACACACAGAGCAGGAATGGACTTGGAAAAGCTGAATACTGGGAGCAGTGGAGTTATGCAAAAGATGAGAGACGACAGCCCAGTAGATTAGCAGCAGGTTCCCATCCCCACTCACTACTTCCAACCTTCCCCAAAGCAGCAGGCATTCAGCTTGGCAGTGCGCAGACAAATGTGCACTGCAGTAAGGCACCAGCCAGAGACCAGTGCCGACCTGCTGCACTGCAACCTGAAGAGTTTGCTACGCAACTCTGCTGCCCTATGTGAGGACAGCTGCTTTCACACAGATCTCCCACCTTCGTGGCTGTCACTGCTGTGGTCAGGGTGGCATTCTTGGAAGAGGAGCCATTTGAGCTTGCTGGTGATGTCTGAGCTGCCACAGATTTGCTGTTTGCACTGTTTGCACCATTAGCTGCGCTGGCTGAGTGGGAAAAAGTGAACTTGAATCCCCCAGCTGAAGTCCTTTTGGGAAGATTCTCTTTATCTTCACTCTCTTTAGCTGAGGGACAGAATTTTCATGCGTAAGTAGCAGCCGTACACCACGAAGAACAATCCACATCACTGCATCATGGGGCAGAAGCAGCCTCTTCCTAAAATTCTGGTTTAAACAAGCAGCTTGCTCACTGACGCCATGCAAAGTGTGCCAGCATTCCAAGTAATAAGAATGGCACTGCTTTGATATAGATGGTGCTCACCAAGCACGTGCACACACACAGACACATCTGGTTTTGAATGCCAGTTAAACTAGGTGCATGTCTGGAGCAATCACACTTGTTTCAATCCTTTCCTGACTTGCAAAGACACACTGGCAGTTCATCCCTTACTGCGAACACCTTTCCTCCTGCATGTGACTCAAACCCCAGGTGCGAGCACACAACACTCTACATGTCTTGCACAGAGTAAATACAGTGGCAATGAGATGAAATGGAGGAAATACCTTTTTTAGTTTCCATAAACTTTTCGTAGCTGTCTGGAAAATCATCCTCTGGTTTAGACTTCTCAACTGGAGGTACAACAGCTTCATCTTCCTCCTCTTCATCCTCATTGAACCACATTTCTTCATCCTCCTCTAAGGCTCTTGCATCTCTGCGAAATCTATTGCTACGCAATATAGATGGAACACTGTAAGAGACACAAAACGTAGTTCAAATGTCAGAATCCGACAGGATAAGAAATGGCTTCTGATGCCTTAAGGTAGACCATTCCATTCTGCCACCAACAGTTTGACCAACACCCCAAGTGGCAAGAAGGCAGACTGAGACTTAACTTGGAATAAAACAGATTCTGCCCTTTTAAGCTGAGTGTTTTCTGACTAACATTTAACGCACTGACAAATGGAACTGTACCACAGTAGGCCAATGATGAAAGCCAGATGTAGGTTTACTCTTAAAATATATAAAAATACAAAAAAGCTCATACCTCAACCACAACTTCCTGCTTTTTCTGACATAAATGAAAGAATTAAAACAGAACAAAACAGCAGTAAGCTGATATTTTACATGACATGGAATAGTAGTATTCCAAACTATAGTTATTACCTGTTCAGTTTCTGGTTTTGCCGGTCTTTCTCTTGCTCATATTTTGTCTTCAACCCCTTGAATGTCTGAACATATTCGATAGATTCAAGTGCATTATAAAAGTTTTCAACTATATGTGCAATAAGCGACTTAATATCTTCCTGCATAAGAACAAAGCAAATATTTAAGTCTGCAGAAATTCAGAAAGCTTTAGAATTGATTAATTTTAGAAGTAACTGATTAATTGTTCTAAATGAATTAAGAATTATGTGGCCAGCAGGGCTGGGAAAGGGCAGAGTGTCCACCTCTTCTCTGCCCTTGTGAAAGAAACTTCATCTGCAGCACTGCATCCAGGCCAGCACAGGAGGCACGTGGAGCTGCTGGAGAGGGTCCAGAGGAAGGCCACAAAGATACTCAGGGAATGGAGCACCTCTCCTATGAAGAAAGGCGGAGGGTGCTGGGGAGATCTTAGAACAGCCTTCCAGTACCTAAAGAGGGCCTACAGGAAAGCTGGAGAGGGACTTTTTGCAAGTATACGTAGTAGTAGGACAAGAGGGAATGGCTTTAATCTAAAAGAGGGGAGATTTACCTTAGACGTTACAAAGAAATTCTTCACTCAAAGAGCAGTGAGGCATTGGCACTGCTACCCACAGAGCTGTGGGTACCCAAGGCCAGGTTGGCTGGACTCTGGGCAGCCTGAGCTAGTGGGAGGCAGTCCATAGCAGGAGTAGTGCTGGTGGGTTAGGGGCTGGGGGAAAAGGACACTTTAAGGTCCTTTCCAACCCAAGCCATTCTGTGACTACAATTCTTGTAAAAAGTGTAAAAATCAACTGCTGTTTTTCATACTATTTCTCAGATGAATAGACAACACTCTGTATTTTACCAACCCTCTTTGTTGGTATTTTGATTAAACCATGATATTCACTATCCCAGACTAGGCTTAATTGAGAAAAAAAAAAAAAAGTTTCATTAGGCTCCGCTCTCCCCCTTAGTTTTACTTCTCTTTACAGTTCTAAATAGCTGCATCAGCACACACGTGGAACCTTTTGTTCAGTTGCCCACCCATAAGTCTAACTGTGCTGTATAAGCCTTAACACTCAGACCACAAGTGCAAAAGACATCTGAACATACAACACACTTTCCCTTTTTCTAGGAATGACAGCAACTACAATACCCTACATCTAAGAAGTGCCTCCATTTTCACAGACCACAGAGACTTCTGAGAAGGCTCCCACACCACCGTGCTCGCAGCATGCAGCTCAGGACCTGTTGTAAGTCCTTGTTTCCTACCCCACAGTACAACAACTGGGTGCTCCTGCTTGTCCTGTCTGTCCTGTCCGTGTGCTGACAGCGGAAGAGCCATTGTTTCAGAGCTGACACCACCTCAGAAAGCATGATCTTAAAGGACAATGATCTTTCCAATTTACAGTCAAATCGGTCTCATTTTCCTCACTTCCAAGTCTGGTCTCAAACAACTCAGCCACTCAGAAGAATTTTGTCTCCAGGATGCTATCTTCTACACAGACACAGGTATAAATAAGGCTTCTACATATATCATCAGAGAACAATCGAGTAAAAGAAGCACGAAGCAGCATACTGGCTCTCTTCTATTTTTAATCTCTCTCTGGGATTTTAATTTGTGACTTTAATTACTATTAAACATTTAATTCCTGTGAAATGTGTGCATTTTGTTCTTCCATTTGGGTGACTTGTGTGCATACATAGATCTATATATATGTATCTATATGTATATATATATACACACATACATACACACATACACAAGAGCTGCAGAAGCTGCTTAACTACATACCACTCTGATGAATTCAAACAGCTCGATCACAGCAGAGTTGAGCAGATTGTATCTGGTTCCATTATCCAGCAGAGCATTTATAACTGGCTCAAAGAGATTTCCCTTTGTGATATAACGGTTGTAAAATTCATCTTTTAGTCCAATTATCCTCCTCATGAAGCGAAGAGCACCTATATGAGGAAAGAAATGAAAGAGTAACTACACATCCAGCCTCCAATCCACCCCTCTTGGCAAGAACTGAAAAGACAAATTCAAAAGAAACATCTGCAGACAGTTAACTTGGTTTCCTCCTCCATTCTCTGACTTTCCTCTGTATCTGAACACAATCAGGATCAATCATGTTCTTTTTGAAGTAGTGCAGTAACAAACCTTAGTGAGTGTAAAGTTAAATTAGTTCATTCCTATGCTTCTGTGTGCACCTTCCAGAAACATGTTTCATCCAGTCCATTTGCTCCCCAGCCGCAGCACCAGATTTAGGAAGTTACTTAAAAAAGACAGGACTTCCACTTAACACAGATGATCACAACAGATCCCTGCTACCACATCACCAGCTGCAATCATTCTCCTTCCACCACTCCAGTTAACTCCAGTAACAGATACCTGCCACTTCTTTTTTTCAGACTCACTGAACAGCTAAACATTTTGAATTTAGCTGTATCCTTTTATTTACAACATATTCCATGCAGTACAAAAAACATCCTGAGGAAGGAAACTGTGGCAGCTCCATACTCACACAAGGCCAGAAAAGTGTGTTTTGAATTCATCAAGACCAGCACTCTTCTTAGCAAATCTTTGTTCATAATGTAGTTCTTGATGTGATACGTGTGGTGCTCTACACAGAAAGTAAGCAGCTCCAGGATTAAAGCAAGCAGTTGTGCTGTCTGGTAATTATCTACAAGAACAAGAACAGACACTAAAGAGGAGGATCTTTCAGAAGAAAGAGAGACTGGAAAGTGGAAAAGAAACAAAACACAGCTACTCAGAAATAGATGAAAATGTTCTTCCAGCTTCTTGCTATCTCAAATGAAACCCAGCACCCACATCTCCTTTAATAATAAGTATTTAAGCAACAAGATGAACTTTCTTCTTTAAACGAAGATATGCATGATGCATAACAAGGTTCAAAACTCAAGGTTAATTAAAACTTACCAGGACAAATTGTATTACTTTTAGTGGACCCAACTACTGCATCTGATAAATAGAAAAGCAAATGTAAGAAAAAGTTTTCAAAGAGCTGCAAATACACAAAAGATAGGGATAAGTAGAACTACTAGCTGTACAAGTTTTTAATTTAACCAAAACTCTGAGCTACAAGGAAGCAGTCATACAGTCAGAATGCATGCCAGCTGACATCTCAGTCCATTTATGTTACAAAATTTCAAATGCAACTAAGTGAAAATACAATCTATCTATGAGGAATATTATTCCTACACAGCTAATTCTATTTTCTTCAAATATCTCCAAATGAATACTCCAGACATTCTATTTCTGTTCTCAGTTAACACACATTTGTGTTTTTTTTCCCCCCACTCAACCACGAGAAGATGGGTATGACCAAATCAAACACATCTGCAAAACTATCCCTTTCATCCCTTGAAAAAGTGCTTTAAAAAAAAGCCTGACTCAGAGGCTGCTGTGACATTAAATGTCTTTGTAAAGCATTTAACTAATGTGAGTGCTAATTATGTAATTAAGTGCCAATTCATTCACCATTACCAAGTTAGAGAAAAGAAAAAGGACCTCCAAGTATCTCTTGGCAGAGCTTTCCTTCAGCGTTTCTCTACTGTTACCTAATCCAGGCTTCAATCGCCTGAGCTGACAGTAACTTCTCATCAACATCACAGCATCTCTGCATCTGCTCTTCCAAAAGCCTCCTGTGAGCTACAGACACAGCTTTATGGCGAACATCCTCTTTTACTGCCTGGCTAGAACTGGCACACAGCTCATGGCACACGTGAGCAAGTGTCTGAGAGCACAGACCTGCACATCACCACACAGCTCACAGAAGCCCAACAGTTTCCAGGACATATAATCCTACCTTACATCATGGGCTTACTGTTGGTGTTCCCTAAGCTCAAAAAAGAAGATTTTAAAACCAAAAGTAACGTGTTACCTTTTTCACATTTATCTTCTGATGTATTAGCCAGAAGTGGAGCAGTAAGAACGTGCATACAATGGTTGTAGAAGAAGTTGAGGAATTCACTTTTTTCTGTTTTCTAAAACAAACAAAACTTTATTAAACATTGGCAACTGCAAGTATACTTTTAACTAAAAAGTAGTAGCAATGGAGGTATCCTACAGAGAACCGTATCCAACCCTCTCTGGTCTGCCTGCATCTTTTTGTTAGGACCTGCAATGTTAATCTCTCCTAAGATGTATTTCTATATTTTGGGAAAGTGATCTGAGACACCAAATCAACTTAAATACCATAAGAAAAAAAACACGGTGGACACAAACACTGAAAAGACAGACCGTACTCTCACTGCTTCACAGAGTTTGCTTAAACCACACTTGAGGGCACTAATTTTACCCATAATCACCTGCTACACATCACATCAAAACAAGCATCACTGTCTATTTCCTTACATTCTATATAATGCATGCCCACCAACACACAATGTGCCTTCTTAAGGACAGCACACATTAAATATGCATTAAATTTAGGAGGAAGTTTTTCACCCAGAGGGTGGTGAGGCACTGGAACAGGTTTGCCCACGGAGGTTGTGGATGCCCCATCTCTGGAGGCATTCAAGGCCAGGCTGGATGTGGCTCTGGGCAGCCTGGTCTGCTGGTTGGTGACCCTGCACATAGCAGGGGGTTGGAACTGGATGAGCATTGTGGTCCTTTTCAACCCAGGCCATTCTATGATTCTATGAAATACTCTGGCATGGTGCTAGTAGCAGCTGCATTGTGCCATTGGTATTAAAACAGCAATTTGATAAAACACAGACCTTACTGGACTACCTTATGCATGGATCCATAGCTGAGCTACCAGGAGTTATGATCAAACTAGTGTTATTTCACTGAAGCCTTCAGCTGTTTGTGTTAACAAACACTTGGGCAGTGCCATATCCACATGTTATCAAAGGAAGCTTCAGTTTCTCTTATAGCTTGTTACAATTGACACTGTAACAAATATTCTTTTATTAATCCTCTGATGAGAAAAGAAATACAAAAAACAGTTTTTTATTTCTGCTGAGATGGTAAAGTGTCTTTACCCCTTTGTATTTCCTTACATTAGCTGTGGCCAACATGTTCTCTGGATCTATCAAAGTGCGCAGGAGTCCCATCAACTGAACAGCCCCACCGAGTTCAGGATCGGTGTCACAGATCATCTGCTCAATGACCACATTGATGAGGAGGATGTCCTGAAAAAACAAAAGCTAAAAATGAAGCACAGTTTCAGTAGTCCAATGACTTCCACAGCTTCTACATCAAGGTGTTTTTTTCCCCTCCAATAACAAAGAAAAATGTGAGAATGGAAAGAGATGCACTTAAATATTGGAATTTTTGTCATGCAAAATCCATCTTAACTAAAAATCACTGCTAGAAAGAATTATGAACTTATTGCTGTGAACATATGGGATGCCATCATGCTCAGAAATGTTTGTGTCTGACATCTGTTTTTCCCTAAGTTTCTGCCATCTACATTTCTGGACTGAACGTATCCCAAGTGTCAGGGAGGCTTTTGGTTTGTGGGTTTTTTTGTTTTGTTTTAAAACTAATATATTTAATGAACTCAACAAACTTTACAGCATGTTTACTTACGTCATCACTCTGTTGGGCCTCTTGCATTACAAATTCTCGGACCATGGATGGACTAAATTCTACCAGATAAGAAAATATATCTGTAGCAGCAGATCTAACTTGCAAATCGTCCATTCCCTGGTAAAAATGAGATCAATTTAGCAGGGAGTTACAAGCTTTGAGAACAGTTATTATTAAGATTTATACAGCAGCAGAACAGTGACAGGAGAAAGGAATGATTTTTTTCCCCATCATTTCCATCCTTTAGAAGATCACAGGGATGTCTGTCAATTTGATACCTCTACTTTAGGCAAGAAATGTTTTATGGTGTTATTCCTTACAGTACTGAAAATGCTAGCACTGTTTTGCAGAGTTCTGTGGAAAAGAACCAACTACATATTTTAGTACAAATCCATCTGTATTTCACTAAGACAAGAAAATGTTCAGTTTCTATGCTTAGAAAATTAACAGGATGAGAAGCACTTGAAGCAGTCCACATGTAGAAAAGAACCACGAGGTTAGAGTTTGTCCAATCACCTAACATTCCTATTGCTTTTACATTTATACAACAGTTATCAAATCACAGCTTGTTTCTCAAATATTAAAAACAAACAAACAAACAGTATACACAGTTTCCAACAACAGCAATGGCACACAAGTTGTAAAATCAAGCAGCAACAGATGCTTCAACCAAAGGAGTGAAAAAGCATGCTTTCACATTGCTGATTAAGATGGATTAATCTGCTTTATACCACTGAAAAGGCAGGATTAGGATAGGATAGGAACAGATAAGAGGTCAAGATTATCTAAAAATACTTCTTTGGTCCTATTCCAACTACAACAACAACACCACTCAGCTGCAACGTGAAAGAATCCTTTCTGAATTTTACACTTGCTGTCAAGAGGACTGCATCATCACATGAAGTCAAAACAGTCATTGCAATGAAGTGGGGTCACGAAGCCACCCAGTGAAACTTACAGAAATGTATAGAGCAGATCTATTTAAAGGTCACACGTTTCCCCCCCTTTTAATAAAAACAGTTCTGAATTTTCACATACCATCACAATTTCAAGAGCTGGAAGGATTCCCAATTTTGCCAAAGTTTTGAAAAATGCATCTCTGTTCTGAGGTTGTAACGTCTGAGAAAATGCACAGAACTCCTTGAAAAAGTTAACCTGTAACACAGGGGAAAAAAATGAGTATTCAATTCAGGAAACTCTCAGAGTATGAAATGGTTATGATTTGCATCAGTTTGTATGATTTGTACATTTTGTTACTGCATGGTAAAGGGACTGCTCTGCTCCTCTCTTCCAATGTTCAACATCAGTTACGCAACATTAAGGATAAAAGGAAAACCAAAGCAGTTAACAACAAAATCTGTTAAGAGGCTGAAATTTACCTCAAAGTAGGACAGTCATCTTGTAGCTATTTTATCACATTTAGCATAGGAAGGATTCATACTTCTGCAGTTTGCACTCTGTTAAAAGAACAAACTGTTTGCTGAAAACAGTTACCCTAGATTTTAGTAAGGCAATTTAAGCCAATAGAGTCAGAGAGAAACAGGTTGCCCAAGGAGGCTGTGGATGCCCCATCCCTGGAGGCATTCAAGGCCAGGCTGGATGTGGCTCTGGGCAGCCTGGTCTGCTGGTTGGTGACCTGCACATAGCAGGGGGTTGGAACTGGATGAGCACTGTGGGCCTTTTCAACCCAGGCCATTCCATGATTCTGTGCAATACACATACCAAGAGACCATTGTTAACCCTCAGCCCCAGGGCTGAAACATCTTAGTGACTGAGCAAAATACAGTGAGAAAAAGCAGTAACAGTATGGTAAGCCTAAGGGAGAGAGCATTTAGGACAATTCACAGGATATGTCATGATGGAAGGGACACACAGGGATTCCTGAGTCCCATTCCTTGATCCAGACAGCACCACATGCAGCCTGTATAACCAACCAGTGAAGGAGGTGTACTTTCAAGCTTAAGACTTTAGCACTGGCACTTTCTCAGTTACTGAGAACAAATAAATAAGATTTTTACCTCACAAGAAATATTTTTCTAGTGAGTGCAAAATCAAAAACGATGGTACATTAGAATGGTTCCCTCTAGAGTTACAGAAACACCCGACTGGAGGCAGAACTAGCAGAACAGCTCCAATGTTCCCGCTTTGTGCCCGAAGATTTAAGTACTCCAAGAAGTTCCAAGCACAAGGACTTACCAATTCACATCGTTTGTCATCATCTGTAGCTTCATCTGTTAGTTGTGCAAAAACTTCAGACAAAAATTTTTCATCTTCCTGTGCAACACAAGAGGAAAACAACTTACCCAAGACAGTTTACACATTGAACTGGCCTTTACAGGCTGACACTATATAATCAAACTTAACTTGCTCACTTCTTAGAAAGGAAAAAACATGCACTTGTAGATCTGGTCAATAAATATATACATTTTATCATTAAAAAGGGAAATGCAAGAATGCAAGTTCACAAACATCACTTCCAGTGCAATCTTTCAGTCCTCACGCTGTGCAGCGGCACCACACATGAAGCTGATGACGAGTGAAGTGATCAGACCTGCCTCCCAGCAGCAGGACTCAGCAGACCTCACCTCTCCCTGCTCTCCTCCAGCACTCCACTCGCATGCCCTGCTGCCAGGAGGCAGCACAGTGCCACAGGTGGCCACTTTACACTCCAGGCTCCCTCCCTGTCCTGCATGGGTCCTCCCTGTTGGGCTACAACTGCACAGTCCTGCAGCAGAAGCTCTTCTCAGCAAGCCAAGCTCCCCTACTTGTACCAAGTTCAGTTTTCACCCATCTGGAAAACTTTCCTGATTATTTGCTTTTCACACCAAGATCATTTACCACCAAGGGATACCCCTCAACTGCACAGGGGACAACGACTCATTTCTTGCCAGTCATTCTGGTCACACCACTGCCTAATGGCCAAGGCACAGAACACCAGAATGAGCCCCCATCTCTCAGCATCTGCCCCTCACCCGCTCTCTGTATGAGGATCTTCCCTAAAGCCCTTTACATGAAATAGTGCTGGTGTTTTTTCAAACCAAACTGTCTGTTACTCTCCAAATACAGTACGAACCTTAAAGCCAATGGTAACATTACGCTTTACTACAAGCAATACCTGAATCAGCATCAAATGGAAGATGACCTGCACAGACTTACTGGTTTATTTTAAGCATTGCTGGCTTTAACAGCTAAATTAAGCCTGTTAAAAAAATCGTATCACAACAAGTAGATTGTGTAAAGCTGCTGCAGCTGTAGTTCTCATGTCCTGGAGCACGGCACAGCTCCAGGCTCACTTTCTATGCTTGCTCTGCTTCTCATACATCACAGAGTCCTGCTGCTGTACAACTTGTTATTTGTTTAGGCTGCGTTCCCTAGGGAAACACTAGTGTGCCTAAGGCAGTATGATTTCTAATTTCTACACCAAACCCATAGGAGCTTCTGGATTCTTATGCCACACAAAGAAGCTGATTTACACCAGGAAAGTGGGAAAAGTCCTGAACCTCCTGTTAGCACCTCCCCGCAGCTCCCCTGAGCTACGATAGCCAGAAACTTCTGTTTGCGTTTTCTATGTAACCCTCGAGGCAAGTTAATTGATGTAAGTATCAATACCACTTGTAAATCAACGTGCATGCCTCAATTACAGTCCTAACACTGGATAAACTGTGTGCCATCTACTCATCCCAACCACAGCCAAGATGGCAGTGACAGAGCAGCACAGAATTGCCACAATCCCAGAGCTTCCTTTGAAGATTATCAGAGAGAACAGCCAGGAAGTGAGAGTTTTCTGCTAGGGTACAATTACATATTCAGTACAGTAAAGCTTCAATGGAGCACAAAAACCTTTTTTCAGTATGTCTCTAAATGGAAGTAGGACTGCGGCCCTACAAAAATGACACAATGTATTTTTAGATTTAGAAAAGTTACAAATGCAAAATAATAAAATGGGAAAGATTTACTTAACCCAAGTCATTCTTTTTGCAAGAGAAACCTACTTTGCTTCTTTCTGCTATTCAACCCAAGTAAAAAGAAGCCCCAAAGCTTATCCACATAACTGCCTTTTGTTGTTCCTTTGTGTTTGAGCAGTTTTAGGTTTTTGTTTTTTTTCTCTCTGCTCCTCTATTGCAGTCTTTAGAAATACTGCTCATGGCAATGTTATTTCTCCACTGCCTATTCCTTCCTACAACTTTAATATTCTTTTCTTCAAATGAAAACTGACATGTCTATAAAGCTCTGCTCCACATAAATGTGCCATATTCCAAAGTAAATGGACCACAAACAGAATCAAATCACTTTGGTAGCCCTTAGTTTGCACAACAAAATATGAACTGAAAACACCCAAAACATGCATGCAGAGCACTGCACACATAAGGCTCTTTCCATAGTCCGATTTGTCTGTGACAATCAGCTGCTTTTAAGTCTGTTTCTGACTGTGAAGTCTTCAGGATATTTTTCAGGGCCTTGGAATTGTAATGTTTTGGTTATGTGTTACTACCGTGGGACATCAGCAGGAAGAGAAAACCGGTGAACCAACTACTTTGTATTACAACATGAGCACCAGAAATCAGTACAATAAATTATTTACAACATATTGAAAGCCTGTAAATCTGAAGTTTAAAAATCAAAAACAAAATTAAGGTATCAGAAATAAGGGGAAATCATACCATTACTTCACACAGTGTTAAGAAGCCATAATCAGTTTCCAAACTGCAACTAGATGCATCTACACATGGAGAATCCATAGCATATTAAAAATCACTTACCTGCAACATACTGACAATCTCAACTTTGTTGAAGAAAATAAAGGAAGTAAGGGTAGAAAGAAAATTCTCTTCAAAAACTGATGGTGTCGGCAAGATGATGTCCTGAATGTACTGTACCCTGTAAGTCTGATGGATTTTTTGCCTGAGTTCAGAGTCTGTTATAGGAATAACCTCCTTAAATTTTGCTGTTTTGGTCAAGAACTCCCTGTGCCGTTTTGGCTGAGCCAAAGAAGGGTCATACTCAAGGCATCCAACCACATCCATAATACACTCATCAGAAAACATCACCTCAAACAGAGTTGCTTTATTGAGGAACAAAATTCCTCTAATAATTTCATACAAATGATGCAAGCCTTCTGTGTTCTCTAAATTCTCGCAGACTTGGAAAAGCTGCAATAGTTTTTTAATATAGCCTTCATTCTCCAAGGCCAGTGCTAGCTTTTCTCTACGGATGGGTGAGGAGAGAACAGAGGTAACTAGGTCAGCAATCTCTTCCAGTTTGTTGAGTTCACAAGAAGGAAGGTCGATCAAAGGACTGGTTTCGGGCATTTCTTCTATGTGCTCCTCTTCAGACTCGATAAGGTCCTGTGTGACTTCCACTGAAGGATCCTTACCCTGAACCTAAAAACAGTGCACACAGTTAACTGCCTCATCCCCAATACACATGGAAGAGTAATCAAGCAGATAACATACATAAATCCTTTCATGCCTTCAGCTGCCTGGAAAGTTTCTAGCAGTGAGGAAAAACAGATAAGTCCGCCACCTGTGAATTCTACAGATAGAAATCACTAGCATTACCTCCAGTCAGTATTTGTCAAAAATCAAACAAACAAAAAAACCCACCAAAACCTAACCACATCTGTGCAAAGAAATCTGAAGCACTCTGAAGATAAAATAGAGAAAGTAAAAAAGGGCATAACAAAGCCTTCTTTCAGTATCTCAAACAGAAGGGAAGACTAGGGTATAAAGTCATGTTAAGAGCCCACAGCTATGCTAACATGATTGTGAACCATAACAAAAAGACCAAGAACAAAGGCATAAAGGCATAATGGATACCCAAACTGAACAGGGAAAGAGGGATGTAACTGACTCCTACTGTATGCACTACTTCTGTTGAGTATGCTCCTCTCCTTCCCTCAGCCTACTCAAACACCCTATACTTTTTATTTCGTTTACTCGCCCTAAGATTCATAAACTCCTCTATCAGACCTCTCCCACAAAAGATCACCTCCCAGAGGGGAGTCTCAAAGTGCTAAGAGTTTTGAAATCCAATGAAAGAACTAAGGCTAATGGCTGGCACCATCTGACCACATGAAGACCTTCCTCTCAGACTAATTATCACATCAGCTCCACACAGCACTAACTGAAAACCTGGACTATGTATTAGACATATCTGCAGCTACTAACATCAGTTCCTTTCACTTTTTCACAACTGACTGAGAAGCTTCAAACTCAGCATGCTTTGGAGTATAAGAAAGCATCTTAATCAGCTATTTTGCTCAAAGGAAACTGCTCAGAAATCTGAATTCTAAGTTTCTTTAGTTACAACTTTATGTTTTCCAGAATCTGAGACAATTAGGATCAATTCTGACACAAAAGTCTGGGTTTCTTCTGTGAAGTACACATAGATATAATAACTCCACTGATCTGTTATTAGTAGAATCAGAAGTGTGAGATCTGAACTGTTACCTACTAATACAGTGCAGACTGAAATATCCCTAAGATACAGTGAGTAAGACTTAGGCCTTGATGGAAAAACGACTGACATTTTGAGCTCAGACAGCAGTGCCAGCAGTGCCTCTCACAGAGGGAGAGCTAGTCCCACACGTATTATAACTGATTACAACTAGCTAGCTTCCCACTGGACAGTTAAAATCTGGCACTCCAGGTTTTCTAGTTTTTAACCTAAAAGAAAGTAAAAACCTGGGTTTCTCATGTTGATTTTAAGAGCAAGAAGGCCAACTGTGAAAAACACAAAATTTGTTCTAAAGAGTGGCAACTTAAGATTTTACACAGAAAAGCCACAAAAAGCAATGACAAAGACATGCTTATTTTACAAATAGATTTTAAAAGTACAACACAGATACATGAAAAGACAGAAGACACTAAAACATCTGCAAGAAACAATAGGAAATTTCAAGTGTACCTGGCAGATTTTTTCCCAGATTTCATCACAGCCAGCTTTCTCTTGAAAACTCAGTGCTAGGTCATAGTTCTCTGCTTCTGACCAAACAATCAAGGTGTCCTGTTTAAGACAAAACAAACAAACAAACCAACCAAATACATTAATTTTTCAGACAGTTCAGATCTTCACCAGGGATTTAACTGTATTCTGTTGAATGACATCTAAGGAATAATTTATGTTACCTTTGTCAAAAGAATAGCATAAGTCACTGAAATCTTAAGTTATCTGTTCTGCTCTAAGGGATGTCACCTTTCCTTTTTTTTTTTTCTTTATGAATGTTAACTTGTATACACATCTTTCCATACTGAAAACATTCATTTCTCTGCAACATACAGCAGTTCTGATTCTGCATTTGAATGCACACAAGAAGTAAACTCGTAACGTAAATAAGAAAAACCTGAAATTCTTCTGAAGCTGTAGATGAAAGTAAAAGATTATCATTTCCTTCTCAGAAGTTTAATACAGCTGTAACAATGTGAGAAATAAAGCCTTTAGTATTACAAACCTGAACATGCAAGTTTTTCTACACTAAAAGACATGCAAGTTTTATGTAACCCAAGCAGTAAGTTACTACCAAGTCCACAAACACCTTGTCAACAGATATTTTCAACTGAGCAAGTTCTCTTTTCTTCTGTAATTACTGCCTCTATTAATTGAATTTGTATGTTTGAACAATAGATTTTACATTTGAATTTTTGCATAGACTATAGAAGATCTTTTTTAATGAGGTTTTATTACGTGACATGCTGCTCTAAGTCATGCGTTCCTCTTAGCAGGCATCTAAAACATCTTCTGACTTATCTCACTATATGACACTACCAATACAGAGTCTCTTGTTTTGAAGCAAGCCCGACTTCCTCATTTAGGGTAGAATATTTCCAAAACAAGGCCATTCAAGCACATACTGAACAGTGGCACTTGCAGAGCAAAGCTGCATTAACATAACTTAATTTAGAGAGGCTGAGAATTTCAGCGCATTAGGCTCAAAACGTGAATACCAGGTCTGTAGCAGAGCTGCCAGGTCAGGAATGAAGCCTCTGCTTGGACACCCAAATATGCAGTTCTGCATCCTACAAATAAGCACATCTGCACATCACAGCACTTCAAGCCATCTGTTCTCTGCTGGCTTTGTGAGCTCCAGCAAAACAGTTCAATGCTGTTACGTCTGCTGACTTCCTGAACTGCTACCACAACTTGTTTTAAGCCCCAGTAAACCCTTGCTTCATGTCAATAAGGCAGCTTACTTCCTACTTTTGCTGAGGACAATATTAAGTGCACAACAAAATACCTGAGTGATGTTTCTAAGCAATCAAACCCAAGCAAACAACTGGGCAGCTTACAGACACCAAGTGTATTAGAGGAAAGCACCAGGCAACAAGGAACAGAGGTCCCAGTGCCCTCTCCCTCACATCCTTACCCCAAAGGGCTCTCAACCCTGGCCCATCCTATGTCGAAGGGAAGAAGCCTTCTCCTGAAGGTCTCATAAAGGGATTACTGCCTTCCCAGGTGATCCCCACTGCTCCCACACCTCCTGTCACCGTCAGCATTACTTAATCCTCCCTGACCCAAGCTGGGTTAACTCAGATGTTGCAAGCAGACCCAGCAGCAACCGGGGGGACAGCTCAGGGAGCTGACCTGCAGCTGCGTGGCTCACAGGGGGACCCTCCTCCCACAGAGTGTGCCAAACAACTCCTGCAGCACCACACGCCAGAAGCTCTTCAGGGAGGTTCTGCAGTGTTCTCGCAATAGCCAAATGCAGTGACATGCTCCCATTTTTGCTTCCCATGCATTATTTCTTCTCTTATGGCAACCTTGCTGATGAAGGCCTACTACTAAATCAGCTTCTGTATTCCACAGGAAAACCACAAGCCACACTAAACAACAGCGATTGTACAAGCTCAATATTTCTCCCCATATCTGTCTACTTTTCCATAAAGAGACAGGTCTTCCATAGCAAAGCACTGAGCTCACTGCACTGCTCACAAGAGCTGTTTGTTACTACAGTGCCCCATAGGACACTTGCACTTTCCTGCTACATTTTCCCTGCTTTGGGGTTGACCCACGTGTGCAAACAGCACGGCTTCCTATAGCTGACACCACTCTGCTCAAAGCTGTTGAGTCTCGTCTCTGGCTCACAGACACCTCAGACCATGTTTACAGTGAGTGTGACATTTGAGAGAGAGCAGGGAACTGGCCTTCAAGGAATAGGAACAACTGGAAACTGCAGCAACTGAAAATCCAGTCGGCTCCCGACTCGATTCCAACTGAGCTGCCACAGAACCTAAAGAAGAACGCAGCAGAAAGAAGTCTCCCAAGTGGTCACTCGGAGTTGCCAGAGAAGCTTACTTGCAGGAAGTGAAAACAGAATATGTAGGTTTTTATACCAAATACATTAGCAATTATATTGATCAATAAATTTGATATAGGCTATCTGAAAAGAGCTTGGAATCACTTTCATTCAAGTACACGTGTGCTGTGGGATGCCTGTTACCACCTGAAGACATTTTATAACATAAAATCAGTCAACAGTGTACAACAGAATGATTTAAATGATGCTGCAAATTAATAGCCTCAACTTGTCTTTCCTGTAACATCCTCCTTAAAAACACTTGTCTTTTACAGACTAATTCAATTAAAGAGAATTATTAAATACAATTTCTAGGGAACTGCAAAAATCAAAATGGGAAACGTACACCTGAAAGTGTTCTGGGAAACCACTGATGCCCTAATGCTCACAAATGAATGCTGCTGCACGTAAGCTGAATCCCAGAGGAAGCTTAATGAACACAGTGGTGAAAAAGTCTTGCTCACAGCCCAGGATCACACAAGTACCAGACACATAGCAGTGACTTCAATGACTGCATGCACCCACAGAGAATGTGAGACATTTGGTGAGAATTCTGAGTTACTGAATTGTGCCTGCTGCACTCTGCAATGCTTGCACAAGTTCTGTAAGTTTCTCCAAAAATATTTCCAAAGGACTTTACAGCATAAACTGTCTTAAGCATTTCCAACAAATAAACACAGAAGAACTGCAAGGAGCAACCAGGATCCTTCCTGCTCTCTTTAAACACTCCCACTCACAGCTCATAGGCAAGACACTGCCTGTTGTTTCATCAGAAAATAACTGTCCCACACCAATATTGAATTTACCTGTCATCCCTACGCTCCCTGCATGACCTAAGAGCACCCAGCATCACAGACTGACACATCCCATGCCCAGCTCCTTCACACCAACACTGCTCTAGCACGCTCAGATCAGCAACAGCAATCTTCCTGAATTCACCCAAACGATACAACACAACACAAAGCAAGAAAAATAGTAATTCGGATCAACAACCTGAGCTTTAAAAGAGCAGCTCACTCCCTCCTCACTGTCAGTGCAGGATCACAAAATGCCTGCTGCTCCCTCTCAGTGTCTCCCTACCAGCCCCTTGCTCTCCTCCAGTGCTAGCAGAGAGGGGTTAAGAGGCAGGTAGCTCAGCCAGCAGAAAGAGATGTTTGGTGGGATCAGCTCCTACAGCTGACTGCTAACTGCTCGGCTGCCTTCAGTCTGCTGTGGTTTAACCCAGCAGCAGCTCAGCACCACGCGGCCGTTCACTCCCTCTCTCCCCTCCCAGTGGAATGGGTGAGAGAACTGGGAGGAAAAAAAAACCCAAAAAAACCCAAAACAGAACTCATAGGTTGAGATAAAACCTAATTACTAAGAGAAAAGGAAGAAAGAAATAGCAGTAATGATAATTATATTTACAGAAGAACTGAACAACGCAAATTGCTCACCACCCACAGTCTGATGTTCAGCCATGGCTACTGGCTGCAAAGACCCCCTCATCCAACACCCCATCTTTATAGTTTTTTATGTAATGTCATATGGTATGGACTATCCATCAGCAGTGCTGGTTGTGTCCCCCCTTGGCTCCTTGTGCCATCCCAGCCCCTCACTGGCGGGACAGAGCAAGAAACCGAAATGCCCTCAGCTGGCTCTGTACAGCAATACTCACCAACAACTCAAACATTGGCATGTTATCATTCTCCCAAAGACACAACACAGCATCATAGCAGACACCATGAAGAAAACCAACCCTGGCCCATTTGAAACAAGCACAGCATTGCACCACTGAAAGCACATTGAATCCCAGCCTCAAGCAACTCTGTTGACTTTGCCTGAAGCAAATTGCTCTGATGTCACCTGAATGACAGCAACTGTGCTTCAAGAGCATTCCTCATCTCTCATCTGAAAATAGGTAATGCTCCTTTTGGGAAGCTCTACCATCAGAAGGTGCTGTGCACAGTGAGAATTTCTGTAGCAGCTTCAAGATTTAAAGCCACACAGCTGGAAACGACCGCCCTCTGAGCTGCGCAGCAGGAACAAAGCATGCAGAGCCATCTGATTTCACTACAGCATTCATCCACCCTTCTGCCAGCTCTGCCAGGGAACAGTAACCTCAAGCAGAGGGTGGAACAACAGATGGGTGTGGCAACAACTTCTGAAACTGCTCCTGCCAGAGCCTCCAGAGCACATCTGACCCTGCCCTTTGGCAACCACCCCACGCTCAGCAGAGGCGTGCTGCTCTCAGAGCCCAAGCCCCAAACGCAGCATGACCTAAAGCTCTTAGGGTGCCTCTTGCTGTTTGCAGACATGGAATCGGAGATTCTTTCAGGCTGTGTGCTGAGCAGTCTGGCACCTATGTCATATTTCTCCTGAGGAGAGGTCATGACTATTGCATGCTAAGGTTGTGACAGAACAGAATTCTGCACAAAGCCAGGCACCACAAGTGGGATTCAAGAAGGCAGTTTTGTTTACAGTTAACCAATAGTTCTAGTACTACTTAGCACAAACTGGGGACCATACACTGATGCACAGTGATTAAATATCAGTTGTTTTTGTTTTTTTTTTTCCCCACCCACAGAACGATGCTATGCAAATCACAACTGAAGCAACAGCTACTCTATAAGTGGATTCAAGTCGTTCACAACGCGTAAGCAGGGCAGGCTTCCTTTCAGTCAAGCTGGACCATCTTGTGGCATCCCCCAGACCCAAGGTGGAAGGCACCTTGATGAAATCTGCAGCTGAACTCTGACACCACCTGAAGTGCCTGGCCTGGACAGACAGACAACAGCCTCCAAGTCCTCAGGCTGCGTGCACAGCAGACCTCAACCGGAGTGCTAAAGAAAGACAACCCATGTTCTTATCTGGTCAGCCAAAGTATTTTGTCTAATTCTTACCACCGTTTTAATAATATCTGCTGACAAATGGACTTGTGAGAACCACAGTCTGAGCTGAGACTGAACACAGGACAGCCAAAGGTTTGGCTCTTTGCAATAGGCACATAAAAATGGAAGACAAAGCAGCATGAGTTCAGAAATGAGACAAATCTCAAACCTGTCTCTGGAAAACTCGCACCATTATTACTTAAAAATAAAAACAAAAAAATGGAAACTTCCCCAAAAGAGTGAGAACCGAGGTAAACAGCCACAAGGGCTAGGAAGCATTAGAACTGACAGTAATAGCCAACCCAAACCAACTTCAGCCTAAGATAAGGTTTGTAGAACTACAGCCTAGATAGACTTTTCTACAACAACAAGCCAACCACCTAATTAAGTCAATTGAGACTTCTCTCAGTTAAGTAAAGGGTTGAAACAAGCAGCTGTCTAAGGATTTCAGAGGACATGCAGTAAAAGGAAGCACTTCAAGCTTTGCAGCAAGGCAGCCTACACTGGTGTTTTTGTTAGGCGTTAGCTTCCTGCACCAAACAGGAAGCAGCTCAAGGCCTCTGACTCGCAGAACCCTGCAGAACTCCCACGATTATCTCCTGCCACCCACCCAAGAAAAGCCAGCAAGCATCACCTGACTGAATACACCAACATCTCACCAGAGAAAAATGGAAACCACAGAAAGAAGCTTTCTGAGAAATGAGCCTAAGTCTGCCTGCAGCCAATCTGTGTTCCGGAGCTGCATGAAGGGCCCTCTCCTCAAGTCCTCATAATGTAACTTGTCCTCTTTCTTTTGAAAAAATCCAAAGTGAAACACTTCATCAGGCTCTTAATGATTTAGGAAGAAAATCAAATTGTTTTCTAGAGCTGAAATGCTTCTGGACAGCATGATGATGAAGAGCGTTACTTTACTGAACAAAAGAATCCACTGCAGAACAAAGAAATAGGCAGGGGAAAAAAAAAATCAACGCAGTACAAAACCATGAGAACAATGTAGGCAGAGACATCAAAATGGAACATAGAGAACAGAAAAAACGCAGTAAAAGCAAGAGATTTGGTAGACTGTTTTAGCGTATTAAACAAAGATGATCTAATAACATAGCTCCCAACTGTTTTGCTCCTTTGTTTTGCAGAAGTCTTACCCCCAGGAAAGGCAACTGTGCAGCTGTGATGCCCCCAACTGCAGGCATCTCAATGAGGAGAACAGGGGGTTTCAAGGCATAAAACAAGAGCTCAACAGCAACAATAACAATGCCCACAAATTCCTTCATACTGCTGTCAAAGAAAGAATGGTGGAAATAAACACAGCGGAAATCACAAGGCAGCTGAAATGTTGCTTTCCTCATGCATCAGTTATTTCACACATACACCCCGTCTCCCACTACAGGCTGTATGTTCCTAACTAATTTTCCTGTAACAAGAGCAATATTTACCCAAATATTACGCACAGATCTTCTTTAAAGCCTTCATTCCAAGAAGGGTTTTTTTTAGGAGAACGATATTTATATTTTTAGAACACAAAGACAAACAGAACCTGCAGGCTCCTAACTTAAGTTCTTCACCTCTATGAAAAAGCATCACCACCAACTGCACATCACACCTCTCTTTTTTCCTGCAAGACGGTCATTTTGAGCATGAAACAACTGAGCATCAGTAATCAGAGAAGGTGAAGCCTGGTAATGATACTTACCTGCTGTTTTTGATATGCAGTGTTCGGATTTATCTTCGATTCTAGCAGTAGCGAACCTGAAAAAGTTATGAAGACACTTACTGAGTTTAACAAAGCAAACATTTCCATGGATCTTACACCAACACATTTTGAGCCCAAACCGCATCTTCCAGGAAGTCCTACAGAACAATATTCTTTAGACATAATTCCCAGTGAGTAAGCCAGAAGATTTAACACCTACAGTAAAACTCAGAATCAAAATTCTCCACACTACGTTTTCTCCAGGAACCCAGTGTGACAATTAACTGCTTTAAGGGCCCTGTAACAAACGCATACAAACTTGCAGTGGGGAACACGCTGCACAGAATGAAAACATGTTTGCCCACACAAGCCACGTGGGGCCATTTGCTTTTATTCCCTTCAACTGCCCTTCACAAGTGAATCATCCAAATAAACCCAATGCTCGACACCGTGTATGTGAGCAGTGTATGTATCCTGGCAACAGCTCTGGTGCAATCTGTAAGCTCTGAGGTGCTTTATTCAGCACGCTGGCACCTGTTGGCTGCTGAGTGGCCAGAGCGTGGCCTCTACCAGGCACACAGCTCTACAGTGACTACAGAACGTGAGGCAGCAACATGCAACGCGACCCGAGTGCTTTGGGATGGCATCAGTGAATTCCCGGGGTGGAAAAAGCCCTCCTAGAGCACGCAGGACGGAAAGCAAAGGGCACTCCAGAACCGAAAAGCAGCCTTTGCTGGAGCCGAACAAGATGTCGTCACGTGTAGCAGCTCCACCTGCCCTCGGCCCGGGGCAGGAAGGAGCCAGCAGGCAGGCAGAGCGGCTCAGGGCAGGCAGGGAGAGGCCCGGAGGCCGCCGGACCGCCGCCACGAAAAGGGAAGGGAAAGGAGGAGGCCCGGTGGAGGCCGAGGCCTCCGCGGAGCCCCGGCCACGCTCTCACCGTCCGACTCGGCGCGCACCAGCAGCGACATCCCCTTGAGGCGCTCCACGTAGGTGGAGGAGACGTGCCCGGTGCCCCTGTCGTCCCATTGCCGATCCTCGTTCAGGGTGTAGACCTTCACCCGCCGGCGGGTGTCCGACATGGTGCGGTCTCGGGCCCGCGCTCCGGCCCCGGGCCCGCGCTCCGGCCCCGGGGGGCGATGGAGCCGACAGCAGGGTTGGAAGCGGAGCGGCGGCCGCTCAGGGGCAGCGCGGAGCCTTTAACGCGCCGCTTTTCATGGCTCCCCGCCGGCGAGAGGGCGACGCCGCGCCCCGGCTCGGGTCTCCCTGGCGCCGCTCCGCCGCCTCGGCAACTACCGCGGCGCCGCCGCCATCTTGTAACCTGACTCTCGCCGCCTTTCTCTTCCTCCCAGCCCGGCCACGGGCTCCCCTCGCAGGGGCTACGGCGGCCGGCAGCTGCCTCAGCGCCGCAGTCAGGACGGCGGCAGCGGGCGGGGCGGGGCTGCGGCGGATCCCGCCCGAATCCTCGCGCCTCTCGGGTCCCGAGGCGGGCGGTGCCGAGCCCCCCAAGCGAGCTGTTACGTCTTTGTAGCACAGATGACACACAACGTCAAGTTACACGCATCACTTCACCCTCCTAAAGCCCAGCCCCAGAGCCGGTACCCGCACAAAGTCCATCGCCGAGTCCTGAAAGCAAAGGCTGACGTCTCGCTCACAAAACGGCACCAGGATCGGCCCGCAGTGTCTCCTTCGGCCACCCTCTGGCGCAGCAGCGCCACAAGCCAACGCTACGCTGAGCGTTTTGTCGCGCTCCCACTGAAAACAAAATCATTGCCTTCTTTTGCAACAACGGTACGTCACTATATGCTTATCCTGAACGTTCTCTTTGTGCACATCACATAAGTATGGATAGGCAAATTGGTAACTATAGAGAAAAGACTGTTGTGTTATCTCAGTAGTTTGACTAGTCATGTAAAACACACATGACAGCTGGCTCCCCAGCTACTACTTGGTGGATATTTCTACATTATATGGCCTGATATCCTCCAAGTTTTACAGATCAGGATTATTTCTGCTCAAGTGAGAGCCCAGTAGAAAGAAACACACTAAAATAAGCTCAAATCTCAAAGGTCACAGCACGCTGCTGCCTCAGGACACCTGCCACTCCCTTCCTACCTCTGCAAGACATCTACATGCACTCATCCTTCGGCAAATGTGTAAAATGAAGGATGGCCTCTCCTTCTAAACTGGAGATATTTGGATGAAGTGTTAGCAACCATAACAATCTTATCTAAACCACTAAAAATCAAATCCATCTTTAAACTTTTACAGAAAGTTTTCACCAGTTACACAGTACAGCCAAGTACCATACTTTCACTGTATAGTTTTTGCCCACCTTCACTTTTCATAGTGACTCTTTTCAATGGCCCCATTTGGGATGATGGATCATTAAAACAGCTGATTATGTACATGAGTAGTGACCAAAAAAAGCGTGCATATATTTTCAAACATGAAGAAATAGGCACATGCTCTCTGACCACAGACCTGAAGGGAAGAAACATGTACCTCCAGCCACAACCCAGCCTACTGCTACCGGCAGCTTCCAGACAAATGCAGCCAACCTGCCATCCCCTCCAGGAGGGTTCTCATTTATACACACTTACTCAGTTCCTGGCTCCAACTGAGCTCCACTCCTCAAGGAAGAGCAGTTGGTCTGCGCTCCTCCCTGACACTTTCCAAACAAAATTTCCTTCCACCCCTTCCCTTTGCGCCTAAAGCTTGTAACAAGTGCAGAAAGTCAGGCTGATTGTAGAGGTTTCACCCATGGAAATATACGCTCCCCTCCTCTGAACAAATTCCCCAGCACCCCCATAGTTCAGTTAGTGAGACCACCACATGGACAAACAAATCATCGATACTTTCTCACCTGCAGTACACTTACAGGGAACAGTGGCATTCTTCAGTTTTTCATTTTCAGACTCAAATGCAAGCATCTTATCGGCAAAGTACTAACTAAAAAGCTCCTAAGTATTTTGTGTGGTATTATAGTAACTGTCCTACTACAAAGAGGACTTCTACAGAGAGTTTGCTATAATAGAGTGTGCTTTTTCAAGGTCTAACTTCTATTTCATTAACACTATCTAACAACTATGATACCAGTCAAGTTAACTAGTTCATGGTAAGCAAAGGTATTAGAATTCTTACTAAGAAATAAAAGAATACAGCCCTTACAGATGAGCATGAGAACTTAATGAGACAGACAACTACAAAAGAAGTTGGCAAGTCATTTTCTTTAATATTTTAGGTTAGAGTAAAAAAAGCAAAACTTTTTTTTTTTAACAATAAATTCACATTTCTCACCAGTGTTTTTTTTTTTCCTCCCCTTCAAAGGTCTAGAGTCCACTTGCTGTTAGAAACCTGATTTTTCTATGAGGAATATCTATAAATTGAAGAGGGGATTTCTCTTGGATTTTTAAGATCTGTATCTCACAGTAGAAGAACAAGTAGTTCTAGGGAGACCATTGGAAATATTTTGAAATTCAAAACAGATCAGGAAGCCTGACAATAGAACATGATCAATTTTATCAATTCTGAATCCTATGGCAGTCATCAATGTATTTATCTGAAACAGCATCAGTCATGATAAAGGAGATAATTTTTAAGTTCACACATTTCACTCAATGTTTCAATCTTGTACTCTGAAAAGCCAGTAGAAGTTGGTCTGGCCAAGTATGCCTTAACTGCTAACATACCTCATTGACCAAATGTACAGGATAATTCCTTCTCACAGAAGCACTTTTTCAGCACTTCTCATCTTTACATTTTTATTTTGAGATGACAGCAAGAAGAAAATCTTGAGAACTGAAGCAATTATCAGAAAAAAAATCCAAAACAATCTGCTCTTCAATCTATACAATTCCATGTTCCTAGATTCTCACCCATGGTACACAAGGTAAGAGCATTGCCTGCTTCTGGTTTTCTTTTGAACAGTGTTTTAATCAGTTTCAAGACTTCCACATCACCTTTAAGCATGAACAGCATCCGTTATAAAAATATGGTTCACTCCCATCCATATACAGATTTTTGTGAAGACATCTGCAGACTCAGATGACGATGGCTCAAATTTTCAGGAAGAAGCCCTGGTAGATAATGGAAGAAATAGAAAATATACTCTATAACCTAATAGCAGGGCACCAAATTCAGAAGCATTTCTGGTGGCAGGTTAGAGAAGATTGAATACTTAAATAGATTTTTAAGAGATAAGATGGCTTTGGAGAAAGTACACTGTCTAGGAAGCTAGAAACTGTCAAGACACTTGAACCCCCTGTACAACATCAAGCCCCTTATGAAAAGTTGTAACATAGCTGGCAAACAGTATTCCCACATTGCTGAAGATTAACTGTACAGTCTTAGAAAGGCTGATGGAATTCTATACAGTTCTTGTAAGGAAGGTACAGTACAGAGCTGTCTCTCATATTTCTGGTAGCCTTACTTGTCACTGTGATGAAGTAGACGACTCTGGAGCAGTACCTCCCAGGACAATACTGTTTTTGTCTGTAAGGGTTTTGAGCACAGTGGTGGCTGGTGACTGCAGAACTTTGCGTGAAAGCCTCATTCTACCATCAGTTGGATCACGTCCAAAGTATTTAACCTGTTAAGAAAACTTGTCATTTTAAGATCACCACAATGCTTCAGACATCATAAAGTTAAATTAACAACATGAGAACACGAGCTAGAACTGGCATTTTCCTTAATTTACTTTTTTTAATGTGAAGAAAAATCACACACAACAGACACTCTTCAAGTCTATGTGCATATTCAAATTAATGTGCTGCTTAGGATAGCAAGAATATGACAGTAAAAATTCTGATTTTTTTTTTTTGGGGGGGGAATCATCAGGCATTTAATCAGCACAGCAAAATAATCTTACAGTATTTCCTTCATAAACACAAAATAGAGAAATTCACACAAATACTAATACATGAATGGCAGTTTGTTGTCGATTTAAAGTCCATAAAGTTACCTGGATTTCTTGTCCAACTTCTAATCCCAGGGCACTAGGATGTTTGACCTAGAACACAGTATTTTACAGGGAAAAAAAACAACCTTTAATCTTACAAAAAATTTTTTTTAATGTTTTGTTTTAAAAAATACCTTCCTTTAGGGATTCAGCACAGTATAAATCCTCTTAACTACAGTACATTTTTTTTCTGTAAAAATATACCAAAGAAACAATGTATGGTATTGTATTATGGTAAAAAATGAACATAAATGCCAAGTAACAGTAGCTGAAAAATTAATATTTTCTCATTGATACAAATTATCATTTCAGCAGCAGCAAGGCAGGAATTCAGACCTGCCCTGTCTCACCAGTTGAGAATTAAGAATAATTATATGCTCTCTACAAAGCTGATGTTGTTTTAAAGTACACTGACAGTGAACTGCAAACCACTATGAGGTGCCTGAAACAACTACTGTCTTTTGGAAGAGGCAACCAGCCTACAGAAGAACAACGAAGAAATCACAGGAGCATTTTCCTTACAATCAAGGCAGAAGGAAAGATTCTTAGCAATGTACCTTGCAAAGGACTGTTGGCTAAGGTACAGAATGCATGATAGCTTTTTTTTTTTTAATTGAAAGAAACAAAAGAATATTAGTAGATCTATTTATTGTTTGTTGCCAAGCCAGAGACTGCAGGAATTTAATTAATGGATCGTTTATATAGATTAGATATAAACTACACTATCAAAAACGTAGCTGACAGTTACATTTAAATAATTACTACATCTTCCTCCATCTGCATTTGTTAAAACCACACTTTTACTTCCTTAAGCCACGCCCTGCTCTTCTGTCAGCAATACATGCAGGTATTTTTCCAGAGCTGACCAAATCCTTTCTACTACGCTTTCCCCTGTCACTAACATGAATTTCTGCTACCAGTTTACACCAGCACAGTTTTCAGGAGGGGAAAAAAAAAAAAAACAACAACAACAAAAAAAACCCATGTATTGTTCTTGTTTTGCTCATGTTACATATCAGGCAACTTCACATGGACCTAGGTGGCTCAATACAAGCTAATGAGCAACTGCTGTGTTATATAGGAAAGGGTATTAGACCTAAAAGATGGTGATGTGCTTAATGGCATCAAGAGCAGGATGACAGCACTCAAAAGTTAGATTGCTTGCAGCTCTAATGCAGGACAAAGGTTAAACAGGAAGTTGCTGCTAGGCTAAGACTCCAAAACTCCACCAGGTGTGGAGACCTGGTAATACACACTAGGTTTAATGAGAAATGATGTAAACTAGAAACCCTTAACTGTTGGTTTTTTTGCCACTTGTTTAAGCATTTATTACCTTCCTTTGATCAAGCTGTGAATTATGGAGTAACACTGGTGTCATGTTTGGATACAATTTTACCATCACTCCAGAATCTCTGAAACAGAGAATAGCACTGTTATCTCAAAATACTGGGAGAGAAACTTTCTCTGCAAACTGACTCCAAAACAAGAATTTCTCATAAACAAGATTTCACTTATCATAAAAGAAACAATTTTATAGCAAACGTAACATGTCTTTGCATTTCTCCTTAATTGAAAGGGGATGGAAGTTAATAAAATACATTGCTCTGCAATAAGTAGAACATCCATAAAGCACATAATTTCCATACAAGATTTGTTTGTCCTCACAGAAGAGTAAAAAGCAGGCTCCAACCACCTCTTTCACACAGAGGCAAAAGACGACCCTAAGGTTTATAATTTAAAGAGACATTCTAAAAACTAAGCAGCAAAAATAAACAGCCTTATTGAGAAGAGAATGTTTTCAACAGAGCAAAATATCAGGAACAGTGCAAGTGTCAAAGTCACCAGTGTGAGTCTGGCATCCTTTAGAAACTCAATTTTATCTCATGTATCAGAAATATATTTAAGGACATAAACTAAATTCAACTTCAGAGCATTCTTCGTACCTTATTTCAGTTATTGTGGCTGTATAAACTGCACCAAATTCCAAATTAACTTCTTGCTACAGGGGAAAAAAAGAAAAGGAACAGTATGACATACTAAAAAATACAATCTGAAAAAAAAAAAAAACTAACAACAAAAGTTTGTCCTTACATCATCTTTGCAGAGTTCACCGATAAATTCTCTTGCTTCATGCATAGCACTAGGGGTGGGAGCAAACACAGAATATGTCTCTTCATCCAGCTGACTTAAAGTTACACCTTAGAAACAGAATTTATTAAACGAAGAGATGGCAGTGAACACCCCTAAAATTTCAGCAAGACAATTCACACCTAGTAAAGACTGGCAGGGCAAAATCATCCTGCATATTTTGACAGAGATCTGCCATTTCATACAATCATTTCAAACATGCTTTGCAACAGACAGCTTTTCTACAGCAACACGTTGCAGGTACGCTTGCCAAATACTTGGACAAACTTGTGCTCCACACAGAACCACTCACATTTGCAAAACCTATTCTTTATTATAACCTTTTTGTAAGAAGGGAAAAAAAACCCTAAACCCTGTCAAGATAAGTGTAAGAAATTAAAAATTAATTTAATATACATCTTAATAAAACTAAAGCTTTCACTAATGGCTGATAAAAATTAAAATGTTTCAGAGTCAGAACACAGTAAGATCACACAGTAAAATTCTTCACACCTCTAGACAAGTTTTTCCACCTAAAGGGAATTTTTTTTTTTGATTTTTTTTTCCAGCTTGTCTCCTTAATAAGCACTAAAGAAGCCAGCCAGATTAAACATTTTAAGTCCACAGCAGCTGAAGCAGAACATCTACTGAATACATGTTTAAAATATCAGTCATTTTACAGATTTCTAGAAGTAGCTTTCCAGAATTAGAGATTTACCACATGAAAGAAGAAAAGAATCTCTGCTTACAGGAAAGTACTCAGAAAAAGATTGATGTGTCAAGAAGTATCGCAGCAGAGATACCTCCATCATGGCTGAATGTTGGTTACAGTTATCTTGTTAGCTAAGCGGACTAAATCTAGTTTCACTGAGGTCAAACATATGGACAAAAGACGTGGTTTTTTTGTGTGTGAACAAACACAAAAACTCCACAAAGCACAATAGCTCTATTCTTCTTACACTCACTGTAGCACTTTCTGAAGTTGTCATTGAGCATCCGTGAACACAATGATTACTTGTTCCAAGAAATGCAACAAGCTCAGAAAACTCTCCCACCACTTGTCATCAGTTTGAGCCCTGGTTCAGATTACTCCTGTAATCCTTGCGCTGTGACGCTGAGCTGTATTTCTAACATATCCCAGCATGTTAACTATATATAAAAACCTCTTCACAGCATGCTAGCAAAACAATGCATGAATACTGTAGGAAGGACTCAAAGTGGTCTATTAAATGGGGAGGTTGGTGACCCTGCATGTGGTAGGGGGTTGGAAATTCATGATCCTTGAGGTCCATTCCAACCCTGGCCATTCTGTGAGTATGGGAACACCCCTTCTTAATCACAAAGTTTTAGTCCGTAGACAAAGTAGCTGCATATATTTTATGTATCCTGAAACAGGTTCGTAACACATCAGACCTGCCTGACTTCACTGCTCATTCAACATTATCTAGAAAATGGTCCTTAGGAAGATCTTAAGTACCTCTCATGTAAGCCCTGAGAAATAGTGCCATATGTGCATTATAATTCTGGAAATTCCTACTGCAAGATGAATTGCAAACAACTGTAAAGAGAATCTAAACATCTGAGCTCACAGAAGTGGGTTTTAACAACTCAAAACACAGGCACGTCTAGCAAAGATGGAAGAAACATTTGATTTGTACCGAGCACTGGAACAGTTGAATGTACAAGTCTGAAAACATAAACCATTACATAGTCTGCATCATAAAGTACATTCTTTGCTCAACAGTACTTCTTGTGTATTTCCTAAGGTGTTCTTACTGGAGCACAAAAGTCACTTACACTAAACAATTCGGGAAGTTTAAGCTTCCCTACTTCTAAGTTCTGAAAAGACAAGGAGAGCATTAATGCTTAACAGTAGCTGTGATAAAACTATTTGTGCTACCATTAATTAGAACTCTACACTAATAACTTTTGTATGGTGAAAAGACACTAAGCACACATTAGGATAAATTATCACATTAACCAAGGATGTCTTACCAGTCTTAGCTTGCAACTTCTTCAAATTATAAGCCCCAGGACCAAGGAATCTTAGCCTTTTTGATAATGGAATATGGATAGTTTCTGAAAGAGCATGTAAAGATACTCTGAAATGCTAAATAGGATAATCCCGAACACCAACACACAAATCAACTGTAATTCATTTACGTTTTATTTTTAACAGCTATTTGTATTATATGCTGATCAGTGATTAAATTACATTTAAGAATTGAAATAAACGAAAATATAGAATGTAAGCACTTAGAGCATAAATTACCACAAGCTGTTCCAGTATTGACATTTATATCTATTCTAATTTTATGAGTTTCATAGTTTCAGCTCAATTCTGCTTTCTGGTATCGAGTAAAATGGTACAATACTGTCCTCAGAGCAATAAAACGCAAAAATTCCCCTGAAAGCACAAATCAGGAAGTACCCCCAGTGAAGCAAGACAAAAATGAGACATTTGTTGATAAAAGCTGTTTTCCATAACAGCTTCTTAAAAACTATTAAAATGCATCAATTTGTATCAACGTACAACTAATATTACCTACAACTGGTCCACTTTCTTTTCTGTTAGGTCTGGGTTTTGCCAGTGTTTCATTCATAATTTGTAAAATCTCCCTTTTTGCAGCTGCAGGGGTTGGGGAAAAAGGAAGGATCAGTTTTACATAAGATTGTAACAAAACCAATAAACTTAAGAGTAAGTTAAAAGCAGATAAGCATCCATTTATAAAATCTACCTTCTGCCTAATTTAAAGTACCACAGTAACTTAACACAACTTGAGTAAACCCCCCCCCCCCAGCTGACATGCCTTAGTAGAATTGCATTTTTCTGCATTAGGCAACTCCAAAATATTGGAAGCAAATACTTCATAATACATACCACCACCTTGATGCTGTTCTTCTACAAATGATTTTTCTCCCCAGTCTGCTGCTACAAGTTTTAATGCTTTTCTTTCCTTTTTTTTTTTTTCCAAAATGTAAACACTGCTCCTACAATTGTGACACCAATTGCATTTTTTTCCTTCCTTAAGAGAAAAGTAACCTCTAGAAGTAGCACATATTTTCATTGATACTATGTACAATGATATGAAACACCACACTGGGAAGGGTCAAGCTCTGCAGACACTGAACTCTCCTCTAATGGAAACATGTAACTGTGATAACCTGGGGGGGGGGGGGGAAGTGAAATCTTACTCATTTTTGCCAGTCTCAAGTAAAAATAAAGTGCAACTTATAATTTAATCCACTTTATAATAAAATGGATTCAAATGTATGCACATACCTGTAGCCTGTTGAATAGCTTCCATGATAACCTTTATTGGTATTCCTGGTAGTTTTAGATCAACCTAATGTGAGAACAGTTAAGAGACACCAATATGTAAGAAAAGCTTTTCTTAGAGAGAATCTTTTTGAAGATTAATTATAGCAGTGTTTTCTGTTAGCATACCTGCAAGGCAGTTACTCCTTTACTAGTACCTGCCATCTTGAAGTCCATATCACCATAATAGTCTTCAATTCCCTGTCAGTATAAGCAGAAAAAGCCAAAGTGGTATAAATACATCCCAGTGCCAGAACTCAGTATAACAAAAGCACACCCTAGGTGTCAATAAGCCACAAAGCGGACCTGAAGCCACTTGCAGAGCTGTTATCACTTCTCAGATTTTTTCTTTCCCTCCCCTCCCCCCCCCAAATCTAATGTCGCTGTTCCTAATGAATACGGTTTCTTTCTCTCCTTATAAATTAAGAACCTTTGTGGACTCATTCTCTGAACTAATCTACAGTTGACTTGGACTACCAGTGACTGCTAATGGAAAGAGTATGACAATGTGCATTTTTTCTCCCGAACAACCTTGCCAACAGCTCATTTTCCTCCTAGTATATTGTGCTTCTCAGTACACAAAAACATCCAGTAATTACGAATCGCTTTATTCCAAAATTCAGTGAAAACAGATAACTTCTAAGAGCTTAGAAGAAATAACATAGCAGCACCTAGAATTACATGAAGAAAACATCACAGAAGAAAGCTGGAAGCATTAACAGAAACAACTGTGCCAGCAACACTCACCAGGATGTCTGTCAGCAAACGATAGTCCTCAAGATCTCTTCCTTCCAGATCGTATTTGGTAACGAGACCTACTGCTACTCCTGCCACTGCACTTGATATAGGAACTCCTAATAATGGTAATTAAAAATACATTTTTATAAGCTGGGATCATTTCAAAATCCTTTAACATATTGCAATGTGCAGTTTATCTTCGTAAGTACCACATTTTGTACCTGCATCCATTAATGCCAAACTTCCACCACATGCAGAAGCCATTGATGAGGACCCTAAGGAGTTAGAATACAGGGGAAAAATAGCATTAAACATTGGTCAAAAGCACCTGCAATAAATTCTGTCATTTATGTTCTTCAATGACCATCTGGAAATTGACTCTCTGCCAGCCAGAAGATAATGGTAGACCAACACTCATACCATAATAAATAACAACACTTAGCCAGAAGGTTTCTACAGAAGAAGCACTTCATGAAGAAATGGGTAAGATCTTGAATATTTCATGATACTGGTACCAAAACAAGGCTAACAAGCATCATAACTGATATTAAATATTCTAGATAAATAAGCTAGGGGCTAGTCAACTGCAGATGGGACTTATTCCCTTTCCCCACTAATTCTTCCTTCCAGGCACCAGATCTCACAACACTAAGAAATTGCTGGTGGACCTCAAAGAACTCCTGGCCACAGAAGGGAACCTGCAGAAAGGTGAAATCAATAACTTTCTCCCAAATGGGGAGATGAGAACAAACAGACAGAAGTTATCTGTAAGTCAGCTGCAGTTATACACTGAATAACTGGTCTCAGTACAAGCCTTTTTTATTAAAAATCAAATTTAAACTTACATCTCATAGTGACACTGTGCTGTGGGTTTATTACTCATGACTATATGTATTCTTCCCACTCTTAAGTACTTCAGATAATAGAGATACCAAATTTTAGAACTTAATTAAATTTGTGGCCTACAAAAACGTCTATGTCTAGATGCTTCTTTAAGAGACAATGTTCATCTCTCACTTCTCAAAGATTAAGAAAAATCATAGTACCATTTGACTCTAAGACTTCTGAAGTAACTCGTATTGTGAATGGGAAATCCTGGGGAATAACTGGTTTCAATGCTCTCTCTGCTAGTGCACCTGGTAAAAATAAATAAATAAATAAAATTGAGCCATAAATAAAAACCAGACAAAAATATTAAAGCTCAGTTCATGAGACAATTTCTGTAGCCTTATGTTACCATGTCCAAGTTCTCTTCTATTCACACCAGTAACTTTGCCAGTCTCATTAGTTGCATAAGGAGGAAACTGTAGAGAAGAAAGAAATTCCAAAATATACATACAGAAAACTACTATTTTTTTCCCCACTTCAAAACACACACACTTGTAAGTTTTGGCACATCTCAAGGTGAAAACAAAGCAGAAACAAATGAAACAAAAATCCAACAATCAAATAGCATCAGTCACTTAGTCTACAAGTTGAGATTATCTGACATAGTGTTTATTTTACACCTGCTTTATTCCACAGAATAGAAATAAAACAGTTGCAAGATAGCAAAGGAATAAGGCAATAGCTTACTCTAAGGAAGCTTGTCAAACAACACGTTAGAAATCTTGTTTCTAATCTAATCTTGCTTTCCAGAAAATGCAACATATGTCTCTTGCCCGTACAAAATACCTTGGGTAAGTTTCAAAGGATTTGAAACGCTATTTAGTATTGCTGCAGAATGACAGCTGGAATGTACCAGAAATGAACTAATCAAGCAGCTTCATCCTGTTTGCAGTAATAACTTGTCCCTAAGGAGCTAACAAGTGTTAAACTACTAGAAAGACTGCACAAAATGACAACTTGCAAAGTATCTATTTAGCAGCACTTTTGTTCATAAACTACAGGATAAATTCACATATAAATTGTTATAAATAAGTTCCATTCAGATCTAGAAATAATTAACATCCTTGGAAGGGACCAATTTCACCTTTAAAAGCAAGACCAGAAGCTCTAACACAAATCATGCACAGCTGTGACACAATAAAAGGCTCACCTCATAATGAAGCATGAAGTTCTTATCTTTTATTCCACTATTAATTAAAAAAGACACAACAAAACAACAAGAACACATCTTATATCTTATACGTAGTAAGATTATATTCATATATGCTTACAAATTGACCAAACCAGCAAATCTACTGATTCACTACTTTTTTTTTTTTCTTTCCTAAAGATTAAGTTGTTTTTTTTTTTCCTGGTAATTCTATTAAAACTGTGGTCCACAGCTGACATAGTATGTCAGCTGACATCGTATGTCAGCTGTAGTCATTTAAACAGCCTTCCTAGTTTTATGCTCATGTCAATCCATCAAATGATAGACAAACATCAAGAACCAGTATTTTACTGCACAAACTTCAATAAGGACTAAGAAATACAAGCACTCAGTAGGAAAAAAAAAAGTAAATCAAAGTCTACAAGATTACTCAATTAACTTGCAAGATGTCTACGGTCAAAAATTTTATTGAATTATCCGAAGAATTGATATTTAACAACAAATAAAAATGCTAATCCACAAAACCCAGCTGTTTCAGGTCAAGACTTGTTTCATCGAGCTTCACCTTACAGGCAATCTCTCTCTCTTGTTTATGAAACAGTCTACTGGCTATTAGTTAAAGAATACTTAACATAAACTGAATTCTCAGAACAGCAAAATTAACAAATATGGGCAAGCACCTCTAGGTCAAAAATAAAAAAGCAAATGAATAAACAAACAGAAGGAAAACAAACCTGACACTACTACATGAAAGCTCCCACACAAATGGGATGAGATCACTGAACTTCAGCTTTAAAAGAAAGGATTTTTCTCTTCCCAACAAGTTAGTTCTCAGCAATAGAAAGGTAATGGCACAAGGGCTTGTTTGCTACATCGCAAGTTCAATTTTCCTCCACTAAAGAAAGACCACAAACATTTTTACCCTCTGAACATTTCTATTTTCAAGATAAAATATTTAAAAAGGCTTATTCAGCGGGGAAAAAGAAAAAATCTGCTGCTTTTTGCGGGGGAAACACTTAAACCAGGACTGACAAACACAGCAGCGCTTCATGGGCTACATGTATCAGACACTGAAGAAACACTTCAAAACCTATGAGGAAAACAATGAACTGACTGGAAGACGTATCAAGTTCCAAGTATGAAGGAACAAAGAGAATCGCCCTCAATACTTATGTCTCGATATTTATGTCTCTCTCTCCCCCCAAGAGACCTGACATATTGATGCAGTTTTACAAATGCAAAATTCATTTGCTATTTTCTTTCTCTCAAAACCAGACTGGACACAACTTGCAGTATCCCTGAACGGACATGCATGTCCGTGGAATTAAGATATTTTTATCAGACAGGTACTTTTAAGAACGTGTTTACGTTCTCACTGCTGACAAAAAAAACATCCAAAGATACACAAACCTCACAGCTGTTGAGATAAGATCTGATTTCACGCTGGATTCTATGGAGTCAAATGTAACAGTGCAGAGAACCTGGAATAAGAAAACAAGGCAAACAGTTTTTTCATACTGGTAGAAAAAAATAAAAAAAAGAATGATTACAGCAACAGATATGAGGGCATCACCTACCACTTTTTCTTCACATCTCAAACATTTACAACTTGTAAAGATTGTATGATCTTACAAGTGGTCACATCTAAAAATACCATTTTATTATTTCCTAGTTTGTCAGAAGCCAACAGTATGTTCTGTAAAACTGAAGGAGCTCATTTAAGAATCAAAGGTTAAAATTGTGCAGATAACATTGGGCCAAATAGCAACGCACAGACTTCCATTTATTTTTAGGAGGATATCCAGGATCCAGCAATAAGGAGCAAATCAGCCTTTGTAGCTACCCACATACCCAGCAGCAAGTCAGATGGACACTTCTTCCCAGTTTGGTGACATCTGCCAACTTACTGAAGGTGCACTCAATCCCTTCATCCAGGTCATCAATAAAGATATGCAACAGGACAGGCCCCAGTATCAACCCACGGGAAACATCACTTGTTATTAGATACCAGTTGGATTTAACTCCATTCTCCATTTATCTCTGGGCTTGGCCATCCAGCCAGTTCTTAACCCCCGTCCAAGCCACAGGCTGCCAGCTTCTCCAGGAGAATATTGTAGTAGACAGCATTGAAAGCTTTGCTGAAGTCTAGGCAGACTACATCAACCGCCTTTTCTTCAACCACCAGGCGAGTCGCTCAATCGCAGAAGGAGATAAGGTTGATCAAGCAGAACCTGCTATTCATTAACCCATGCTGGCTGGGCCTGATCTCCCGTTATCCCACAAATACTGTGTTATCTCACTCAAGACAATCTATTCCACACCCTTTCCAGGCACTAAGGTCAGACTGTTAGGTCTGTAGTTCCCCAGATCCTCCTTATGACCCTTCATGTAGATCGTGAGTATAATCTTAAAATCTACTCATCTCATGCTTTTAGAAAGGAATTAAAAAAAAACCAACAAAACACAAACAGCTCATATCATCACATTAATGTAATTTTTTGTACTATTTCCCATTTAGTCCAATTATATTTAAAAAAATATGAAGTTTCACTTAGAGGATCTCATTATAGACACAACTTAACATTGCCCTACATATCAAAAACCCCAATTAACCAAATGCTAGAAAAGTTAGTCACCCAAATGCTTTCCTGAATATGAACAACACTATATTTTACACAAAAAAAACTTCTGTTTCAACATCTTTTTAACATAAAAAAAAAAAATACTACCTGTGTTTGACCTCTCTGAAATAAGGCTGATCCATGAAGCATTTTAAACATGTTCACTTCACATTTAATATCTCTGAGGGAAGTCAAATCTCTCCCATCACACCTGAAGCAAAAAGAAGAAATTATGAGATCAATGAAATACAGTCTTAAAAAAAAGATTAAAAAAAAATTAGAAGTTACTATTCAGCATGGAGTTTGACATACTTACCTTCTGTATTCACTCAGAATAAGATTTCTAAAGATATCCTTTGAGACTGCATTGAAAGATTCCATGATTTCATACAGCTCAGCCTCTGGAAAGTTTTCTAGGCATAAAAGAAATAAATAAATAGTTAAAAACAGAAAAAAAAAGAAAAAAAAAGAAAAAGCAATTGCAAATGAAACTAGAAAATGAATTACAGACTACTAAGATAACTCTGCCAAAAAACAAACAAACAAAAAAACACCCTGCATGCTATTTTTACTATTTAACACTACATTCAAGTAGTGTCATTTAAGCTTTTCTAAATAACAGGAAAGAAGAAAATACCTTTCAGCTGCTCTTCTGTTTCAAGTCTTATTTTGTTAATTGCTTCATCTCTAGAAATCTAGAACACAGGATTTGCAATTAGTTAACTCTGCAGAGCAGAACAAAGGAAATTTGAGCTGTTGCTGGGTTTGTTTTGAAATTCTATACAACTCAAAGTAATGGAACCTTAGTGTAATTTCAGAGAGTTTTGCTCTCTGCTACAAATTAATTCTGGTAGATAAGGACTTACAAGAGAATTTATTATCACTATTCCACATACATTCAAAAGGAGAACAAAAACTAAATCTCACTAGTTTCATGATATTAAAAATTTCCATGCTGGAATAGTATTGATATTAAAAATATTCCTTGTTGGAATTGTACTTACTTTATCATGGCTGAAGTCTGTGAACACTGCATAGATCTTGTTAAAAGCAAGTCTGCAGGAAGAAAGAATTTTTGAAAACACGGTTCAAAGTACAACCATGTGCTTTCATATTTATTTTTTAATTTTTGGAAATGGAACATTTTTATGAGAAGCATGAAAGCATCAGACTTCCATTTCCAAACATTACTAGCTCCAGCTGTCCAACTTAAATGCTCTTGTTCCTATCTCCTCCACAATAAAGCCCATAAAAGCCACTCAATATAGGTTTTTTGTGTCACCATTTCACAAGAAATGGCATATAACTTTCACTGAGTTTTCATGTCACTTTTTTTTTTCCTGCTCTGCTCACTAAGCATGAAAGCAAAACTGAAGAAAGGGTCCCTAAGTTTCACTGGAAAACACTGCAAGAAATTCTAAGAGTTTAAAAGATGATTTAGCTGAACAATACTGCATGCTTTTTGATCACAAATGATTAAATAATCCTTAATTATGTATTTATTTGAGCCAATTAATAGACATCAGACCAAAACTATTAGTTCCCAACTTACTTCTTTGCACATTCCACAATCTCTTCAGGAGCAACAAATAATTTCTGAACAGTTCTCTTGACAACACCACGTTCTTTCACTAGCTGTTGAATTCCTTGTATTATGTGCTGGGCTTGCTTCACCCCTACTTTGATAGCATGACAGAAATCTTGTTGCAATATATTCTCAGCAGTTGCTTCCAACATAACTATCAATGGGAAATTAAAAATTATTAAAAAAAAGAAACCACAGAAATTCACTTAATCTATAGTTCAACCAAGGAAATGCACATTACCTACAAATGGTATAAATACAATGGAAATTATTTTACCTTAAAGTTTCTTATCAATATTGTCTAAAGACAGAATTTTCAAAGATCAGAAAAATATCTGTAATGAGGCATTTACTTGATTTTCAAACTGAACATTCAAGAGATATTAATTATTATCTACTTACCCACTTGGTTTTGTGGGGCTGCAGCAACAACTAAATTCAAAGTGCTAGAAGACATTTGTTTTCGAGTTGGATTGATTACAGTTTCTCCATCAACCAGTCCTACCCTTACTGCACCTGGAAAAAACTCCAGAAAATTATTATTAAAATAAAACGTTTTGTTTTTTCTTTTTTAGGCATGATTTTTCTTTGAGAATTATACATTTAAAACCAATAATATTTCAAAATAAATCAAAATAAATTTTGTCCAGAAAAGAAAAGAAGTACAATAATTTTAATTACCATGAAGTCAATTTCTACAAATTCTACTACATTAAACTAAAGATAGCAACCTCCACATTCAAATTTTTGTTAGGAGAAGCCAACTGTTGCCTAATTGTTCCATTATGTTCAGGTCACCTATGATTTCCAAATATGTACTTACCAACAGGACCATTCCATGGGATATCAGATAGAGCAAGAGCTGCAGACGCTAGAATGAAAAGATAAAATTTCCTATTAGCACAAAGAAATTATATTAAAATTACACAAGCAATATGTTATTAACAGCACTCTTACCTCCATTAATTGCCAGAACATCAGGATCATTGACACCATCTACTGCTAAAAGATTACAAAGGATCTGGCATAAGATAAAAGACAATAAATAATTTTGATCTATACACCTGTATTAGCTATCACTACAAAGCTAAAGACAATAAAACAAAGCATTTCACAAACTTATACAAGCTTAGCTACAAAGGAAAGCCAGTTCAGGTGCTTAAGCCAGGAGGTTAATGCTGAAGAACCAGAACACTAATGCTAAAGCAACGTCACGTAACATTTATTATCTTTTCTTTCCCTTCAATTCTAAAATTCAAAAACTCAGTGTTTTTGAATTTGTCTCTGCACCTCTATAACAAAATTTGAGAACTAGCATGTAATAAAAAAAGTTTTAAGAGAAGAAAACGAGAAACTAAAAAGCAGAATTACAGAATCAGCCTGTTTTTCAAAGCGTAAGCCCACCCTTCACACTAATAACAATTGCTTTTCTTAAAATAGTTTCTATATCACATGTGATTTTCTTCCATTCTAGAGGTAGCCACAGTGAAGGACTGACTTACCTGTGTATCATAAAAGTAGCCTACTGGAAAGAGCGGTCTGATTGACCTATCTGCAAAAGAAATATTCAAATGTTCAGGTTTCAGTAGTCAGTATCCAATTCATCTTCTAATAAACTCCACAAGAAGCTGACAAGATCATTTAAATGAACAACCCAAGCAAACAAGAAGAGAAAGAGTGGAGAACCCAGGAAGAAATTTAGTATGATACACAATCAATGCTAAAATTCCATCAGCAGAGGAAAATAAGACTTATGAGCAAGTATATCCATTGTCATGAAACACAGGATAAAAACACTTCAAGAAGTCTTAATGCTTTGTAATGATTATATGATCTTATATGAATAATCTTATTACCAGAAATGCCTCTAATGAAGAGACATGAAAAATATACGGTCATCAAGGTAAAACAACAAAAGCGTGTGCTACTTCCAAGATACCTAGATGCTCTTAATTTTATCCACAAACTTTAACAACCCATGCCTTCTCAACTCAAAAGCGCAGTCTTAAAACACTGATGCATTTGACATCAGTTTTATCTAAATGTTGAATTTCAAAGACATTATTTTACCTATGGTAGAAATGACTTTTCAAGCAGAATCAAGAGGCACAGACTGAATGTGCACCATTCAGTAAGTTGGCGTCTAAGTTCCTTTGAGTTTACCTTGTTTGTTTTTTCAATCTTTCCAAATAGATGTGCAACTGGAGAGGTGACGTCCCATCAGAATGAGAATTTAGGTGCTATAATCTCAGAGGTGCCAATATGGAATTTCAAGATCCAGTTACACACAAAAAAAATATATGTGCAAAAAAAAAACAAAAAAGCCCCAGCTGATGTAATTTTTTTAAAATTAGCCCTGTTAAACTTCATTAAATATTTTAAAGTACTGCCAATAAAATGACTGCAGCCTACCTATTACTCTGCTTGTAAGAATTTCTTTATCGGTAGTACCAAGTTCTCTTCTTAGATAGTTTGTTGGAATCCTTCCTGCTGCTGCAGCTTTCTGACGGTAGTCAACCTTTTTTTTTTTTTTAAAAAAAAAAAAGCAGGATGTTTAATGACAACAGAGCACTAATTTCAGAACTACAGAATCACTCAAGCTAGAAGGGATGCCTCAGAAGGTCTGTGGTCCAATACTGTGCTCAGAGTAAGGTCAGTGCTGAATCAACTGCACCCTGAGCGATGAGTATTAATTCCAGGTTACAGATACAAGTATCAAACAGGCAATACCCCAGGATAGACCCCCGAGAAACTTACTGTTAATCAGCCACAAGTTAGAATGTGAATCCTTAACCCTTAATAGCCCTTCAAGAGTCACAATCCAAACAGCTTCCCCACACATTTAAAACATAATGTTTGAAGTCTACCATTGCAGCAGGCATCCAAATCCACAAGGCTTTTGGTAGGTGGACAGCGTCTATGACTCATCCTTCATCCATAGATGTAATAATTAAATCATAGGCTTCTATTCTAAAATCCAACTTTGTATTCGCCTTTTTGCCCTCTTCACTCCCCTCAGTATCTTCAGCTTTCTGTTCAATGACTCGTGCAGCTGAAGGCTGCTAATGACCACCAGAAAATAAGTTCTGTCATTAGAACTTACCACTAACGGCATGAACTGAGATGCAGAAGGTTTGGTTTTACTGACTGCTGTGACCATTACTGCCGTGTCACCTAGCTGGATCAAAGAAAAACAGATTGAGATTATCCACCAGATTGCATTTAAACCCCCAAACTTAATATTAAAATTCTAGTTCAAAACATTCTCAGTAGAAAAAGACAGCACATTATTCCATGGTTGCAGCAGCAGCCGTTCAGAAAGAAGGGCCTGCACCCTCCCTTCCTGTAAAAGACAGCCAAACACCACTAGGGCATACATTGCTCCTTCAGGCCCATTGCTCCTCCGCACACTATGATGTCCCACTAAGATGTGAAGCTCCTCACGCCTGGGGCTGTTTTTACCTGAACGACAGCAGCTCCATCAGCAAACCTGGCAAGTTTTCCAGAAGACAGTTCCATCTTCCTGTTGGAAAGACAGAACCCCGTACTAACAACAACCGTAAATCCATTACACGTTCACCTGCGGCATCCCTTCGGAAGTACGTTGCTACTGATACCTGAGGCCTCACGACGCACAGAAAGGCCCGAACGCCGCACTCCAACGCGCCTTTGCCTCGCAGCTCTTCCAACCCAGACCCGGCCCCGCGCAGCCGCCGCCACACGACCCCTCACCTGCCCCCGACGTCCACCGTCACGGCACAGCAAGGCCCGCGTTCCGCCGCCGCGCTGCGGGCGGACACCAGCCGCGTCCCGCCGCCAGGCAGCAGGAAGCGCCGCCATCGCGTCACGGCCCGGCAGCCGACGGCTCCGACGGAAAAACCGCAGAACGCGGCGCGCCGACAACTCGTGGCGGCGGCCATCACACCGGAGCTGCACAGGCACCTCGGCGGCAGCCGGCACCCTATTGGCTGCTGGAGGGGCCGGGGGCGGGCCGCCGCTCAGTAAGCTCGAAGCTAATTGGCTCTCGTCCCGGCGGTTTCGTTTCGGTTCCGCGCTGTGAGCGCAGCGCCGCGCCTCTTGGCAGAATCACGGTGGGTACGGCGGCCGGGAAGGGCCATGCGAGGAGGCGGGAGTGGCCGTGGTTTTATCCAGGTCCTGAGCGCACCGCTGCGGCTCTGTTTTAGTATTAAAACACATCAGGTGACAGAGCAAGAGCGTTCGCCAGGCTTTCCTGCGTTCACATTCGCTCTTCTGTCGACTTCTTTGAAAGATTTTTGTCATTATTACTCATTAAAATTGCTATTCTTATATTCAGTGTTCAGAGTTCTGTCATGTTATAATAACATAAATGATAGGAGCAACACAGTCTTTTCTGTTGTTAAGCACAAGAGACATTTACTCCAGGCGTTTAAAGCTTAAATTACAGGAAAGCCAACATACTTAAAGCAGAGAATTGCAAGTTACGAATGAGAAGCAAAGGAGAGACGTTGAGGTGGCATTTTGTAGGTGAACACAAAGTAATGTTTGTTGAGGTTTAACAGAATAGTGCTAGAGAGTTTAGGAAGAAGAATCATGAAGGTCTGGAGGAGGGATGTGTAAGGATTACATAGAAGCAATGTAGAAGTGAAGCTCTTCTAGCAGACATTATTCGTCCAACACAAGCTGGATGAATTAGTGTGAAAAGTGGTTCTCTTCTCACAAAGACCTCCCCTGCCAACAATAAATAGCATTAACTCCAAATGTCTGCCACTTCATCTCCATCATTTCTGTGTGAAAGAAATAGCGACAGTTTGTTCTCCTAACTTCAGTCATCAGTCACATAACAGAGTTGAAACTTGTATCTGTAAGAAAGACCTCAGAACAACGTGAGAATGCAACAGAGCTTTTAAACAGTTTTTAAACTAAGGAGCAGTCATGAAAAATTCATGCTTCAAGAAGAAAACAATAAATTTAATATGACTTACAGTAGCATATATATGCCCCCCAAGAACACAGATGGTTTCTAGCTTCTCCATTCACAATTTCTCATCTAGTTTGGGATCAGGACAGGAGATTTGGTTTTCTTCCAGATCTATGGTTACACACTGTAGATGCCAGTAAACTAGAAGTAAGCCTATATCTTGCACTCTACCTTCAAAACTCTAGCTCCTGAAACACCCACCAACATCCTAGAAGTCAAAAAATACCTACAAGGTATCTTTTCAGTCCCGTTTCACATGATTTCTCTTCTTCTTTCTCTTCTGAAGAGCACTGCACATAGGAAACTACACTAAGGTCACTTTATAAAATTAACATTTGCAGATTCTCTCACTCAGGTCTCACCTGGGAAAACTACTGACTATGTAACCCATTATTATCTTCCTAAAACAGCATAGCAGGGCAAATTGCTGGTCCATACACCATGCTCTGCACACATGGACTCCTCATCAAAAGGAAACAACAAGCTTAAGAGCCAAAGAACTGCTGCTGCCAATGCCCTACTCACAGATGTTCAACAGTCGTAAATAAAAGCTAGTCTCAGCTCTGGTGGCAACACATGTGGAGAAAGATTTCTCTTTTCTATTGTATTGTAAATGCGACCATCCAGAGTCCTGACAACAACTGAAAATGCTAATTAAAATTGTACACATCAATCTTGGAAGTAGACATACACTCCTGTTGTCTAAAACTAAAATCCCCTCCCCACAGAATAGATTTATTCACTCACACATACTTATATATCTCACCCAGATATGCCCAAGCAACTGTTTATCTCTCAGTAACCTTGCCATTAGGTTGGCCAGCTGTCCTTAGATAAACCCCACCAAGAGTGGGAAAACACACTGAAAGTCTTCCTTGAGGTGTTGTTCCCCTCATGCCATTGTACCAAGCACATCTCTACAGAGCAGAACATTCAAAATCCACTCTTTACCACTCTCTCTTTTTTTTTTTTTTAATAGTATTTAAGAGTGAGGATTGCTTTGCTTCATTTGAAATATTTGCCTCCATGATCTGTAGAAACGTAATTACATTGCTCCTTTAGAAATTCCTTCTGTAACTATTTCAAAGTCTTTTATAACGCCTGCACTATTTACTCTGTCCTGTAATTATAAATGTATTGATAGTAATCTGACATTACATCCTAAAGAAGCCATTAGCAACTTCATAATGTATGTATTTCCTCTGCTCGGAGATCACACAGTTGCTCCTGCAGCACAAATCTCAGCCCATCAGGAAAGTCCCACTCTGATGGCTTCTCCTCTTCTTCACCCAGTGATTTGGCAGCACTGAGAATGCACTGTCTCAGACATTTCAGCACAAGTTTTAAATGCTCAGCACTATCAGGAGTCAGTGTGAGTACTACAAGGAGTTAGAGAATCTTTTTTCCTTGACTGTGTACAGGAATTGCCTGTGTAAGGTTATTCATGATTAGAAAGGAAAAAGGCATCTTCAGTGTAAATGCCATTTCTCTCCATCTGCCAGCATGAATTTACAGCTGGGATGTTGGTTATCACGCTGCTCCAGGCTGCTCTAAGGTCTCAGCAGCCTACCCAGAGTTGAAGAAATGTGGAATAAAGTGCTGCTACTCCTCCTTTATACTTCTATCAACAACAGTAGCACTGTAAGGATTAAGTAGGACCTAACAGTTTGGTTTTCTAGTATTGAGCACCAGCAGCTGCCAGCAGATGCTTAGCATTAATTATAATCAGTTTATTACTTAATTCATGTAATTGTACATCAAACCACCTCTTCTAGAGAAGAGGATGGGTCTCCAGGGAGAAGCATTTTCTATAGTAAGAAAACACATGTGGCCTTTAATGCTCCTGAAGATTTGTACAAGTAATATTTCACCACCACAGATGATAAAATGCAAGTCCTTCATGCTAGGTGCTCCAGTTTCTATTTTGCACACATGCTTTTACCATATGGCTTCTTACAGTACTAATTTCCCCAGGCTTACATTTACATGCTACAGTGTAAGATTAAACTGAGCTCTTTATATAATTATTGCGTGAAATTATATAAACATTTTTTTTCCTTCTTGAAAGTAAGATCCTTTGCAGAAGCCTAGCTATATGAAAGCAATCTGTGGGGGGAAAAAGAGGGAAAACCAACGAAACAACAACAAAAACAAACCAGAACTTTTTCTTAAGAGAAAACCCACAATTGCAGATCAACAGTTTGATCAGGAGTTGAGCCATGCATGTAGATATGCACATATATAGTCTCTGTTTACATAAGGTCTATCTATAAGGCAGGTTCAAAGCGAGCTCAGCAGAGGCATATGATGAGAGTTATCTTTCAGTCTGAGGATGTGTAGTGAAAGCTGGTATACTGAGATGCAGGGGCTCTGCAGCAGCACACTGAATCTCTCAAAAACGTGTTAATGTGAGATCACAGCTGTGGTTCTGTGGGATGAGGGGGTGCCAGGCTTGTGCTGGCAGAAATGGTTACATGCACTCATAGAAAACAGCCTCTCTGCTGTTTGGAAGTGGACTTGCTGTTTGCCATGCTTTGCATAAATGTGAACATCCTTGCACAAGCTGATGAATTTCAGTGGGGTTGTAACAGTTTCTGCTAGCTGTTTGGTTCCTTGGCAGCTGAAATTCCCTTAGTTCACTTAATCTGGTGCTTTAAGAGATGCGGTGCCAACTGCTTGGTTTTGAGGTGGTGGGTGAAATATAATTGCTGCATGTATATTTACTTACTAAATATACTTGTAGGAAATCCTTGATTTAGCATCTGCAAAGATTTCTGTTAGGTATTGCTAATGTCTTGGATATGGTAAGTGTGATTTGAGCTGTGGAAGGAGGTTGGCGTTGGGCTGAGCACAGCACCATGTAGATGGTCCCCAGGCACTTGTACCGCGTTTGCTGTTTCGTCACAGAAAAGGGTACTTGAGTTGGGAAAAGGAGGTATGTCACAGAGTAGGGAGAAATGCACGTGCGTAATAACTTGTGAACATTTGCGCAAATCTCATTAAATATGAAGATGGGAGACTAATTATCTAGATCTGATAGAGTTGGAGACCCAATCCCTGCAAGAACCAACTCTGTGTGGCCAGGTCCTGTAGGTCTCAGATTGTGCCATCATTCCTGTTTTGCAAGTCCCCTTCCCTTGCTGTTGTAAATTCTGGTGGAGAGAATGCCATGCAGAGATCAGAGGGGTTTTGAAAACATCCATTTGTGAGGAGAAGGCTTCTCTTTCCTGAAGACATTACTTATCCATGATGAAGAAACTGAGAATACCCTGTGATAACTTGCAGAAAGCTCCCCGGATAGAGGAAGACAAATGAGTTTTGTGCGTCTTTGTCTATTTAATTTTCTGCCATGTGATGGCACTGGTTAGCTGACCAGAGGAGCCGGTGGTATATAGGCCAGGCCCTCGGAGCATGGCTGCTGCCCACATGTCCCCACCACGGCTTTCTTGGAAACTTGGGGCTGCACCAAATATTTGTGAAATAATATAAATCAGCAGTTTGATTTTCATTATATATTACTTCATAGGTCTCTAATCCCTGAGATGAATCCACAGCTTGCCTATTCAGTACTGTAAAGCAAAATACTCATGGGTAACTTTTAAATGGTGGGGAAGAACGAGTGGCACAGGAAAGAGAAGTTAAAAAATCTTTACTTAAAGAGAGACGGAAAGTCTGCACAAATGATAAAGTTTACAAGAGATGGAATTAGTCTCTTTTGTGTCTGTGCAGTGAGAATGCTCAAGAGCTGCTAGCTCATGGCTTAAAGGAGAACCTAGAGGTGTAATTTTAAGCCTATTCAGGCATTTAATGAATTCTAAGCACTTGGTGCGTTCTTCAAATAAACAGACATCAACAAGAGGAAACAAAAGCAAACAGCTAGAATCTAACAGAAACATAGAAGTCCTCTGTCAGTATGGGGTGATTGTAGTTACCTGTTCTCCAAACTGAATTAACGACGCTTCTAACAGCAGGGAAGACTTAGCTTGCCTCCAAATGGATGAGTTAAAATGGTAGGTAGCAATTAAACAAGCTGAGGGAATGGAGGAGGGCAGCAATGAGGACTGATGGTATGGCTCAGGTTGGCAATGGAGTATGGGTTGAATGTGAACTGTGATTGATCTGTGTGCCAGATGTTGCAATGAAAGCAATTGAAGGGATAAACTTGGAACTTTTCTGATCTATTTAGTTGAAAATCTAGTTATGATTTAGTTGTGGATGTCGCATTTCGAAACAGCAATTTAATAATTACTTAAGCTTTCATACCAGGCAGGAGTACTTTAACTTGATGGCTTTTATTTTTAAAGCATCTTAAACATTGAATCATTTTTATACTTGCTCTCTGTAAAATGCAAGACAAGTCTTTCTTTAACTGGCAAGAGTGAAACTTTGGATGCTGACAAACTTGGACCTTACACCAATGCTATGAGCATGATGGACAGCACACTTGAAATAAAGCAGCAGCCTTACCCATTCCCTTTCTTTCCACTTTGGCATGATGGTTTGCATTTTTCTCTTTAATTTCAAAGAAAAACTATAAATAGAAGTTGGAAACTGCATGTATGTGGTGATTGATATGGGTTTTGTTTACTGTTCTCATCTACTTGCCTTAAAAAGAAGGTCTAAGCTTAAATTAAGAGCTAATGATCCAGCAGTTTGTCATCCTATGCCATGTCCTTGATCCATTTCCAGCATGTAAGCTTCATTCTGTCATTGTGACATGTCATTGAGTTTTGGCAGGACTGGTTCAAGCCATCGCATAGAGCTTTCTTGTTTAACTATGAACAAATACATTAGACTGATAGATTTGAATTAAACTTATTTCTTCAAAACTGTAGGACCCCCTACATGTTTATGTTAATTTTTATTGTATTTTGCTTGGGAGAAAAAATAAATCAACTTAGGTTTTTGGGCATGTTTATTAGAGCTAGTTTAATCTAGGTCTCCTGATCAGAATGTAGAACATACTGCTATAAGATGAAGGATGAAGAAAGGCAGTAAAACATTTATGACTGATTTTTTTTTGTGTGTGTATGTGAGGAGAAAAAATACTGCAAAAATCCAATTATAAATCCCACCAATACTTCCTATAGTTACACTTGCACGTTGCTGTGTTGTTGAAAGCAAGTTTCCTAAAGGAGTTAGGTATGTGGTATTTAGTTTATGTGGTTACTTACTGAAGCTGTAACTAGCTCAAAAGATGCCAGAATTGTTAGTAAAAACACTGATAGTGATAGATGTTAATAGCTGTAAGGGTTTCTTTTAAAACTAGGAATAGTCAAATGCATTTGAGGACCTGAAGTGTGTAGAAGCATATATGAAGTTTTTAATGAGCAAGAGCAGGTGCAGCCATCAGTGAAAGAAGGACTTCAGATGCAGGGAAGAAAAATAAAAAGAAAGGATGCCTCCCCAAAGCCCACACTGCAGATCTGAGGTCTAGCTTGGTACAAACTGGTCTCGTGGTCAAGGTCTGCGTGTAATTGCCTCCATCTTCCTAATTTTGATCTCTGGTATTTGTTATTTCTGGTTTGCAGCAAACAGATGATGTTCAACTTCCATAGCCCTGCTTGGAACTTCCAGTGTTGTGTTGCAGTGCTTCAGTTCCTGGCTTCATAGCTGCAGCTACAGGATTTTGAGCTATGTTGTAAGCTACCTTGCAATAATGGCAGTAGTCCCTGTGCACACAAATATCCATTTTTGTCTGTCCATCTTTTTGGTGCATTCAGAGATGTGCCAAGATTAACTTTAATGAAGAAATTGAGATCTCCTTAAACACATTTTCCTTTCTAGCTGGGCAAGTGTGTGGTTTTAGTTGTACTTACAATTTGATCTGGCCTGTCACATCAGCAGCTGATTTCTCTGCCATGGTAACCAGTGACAACTGTAGGTATTTATCATTATATTTGATCTAATTTTTTGGCAAAATTGACTATAACATATATAGCTGGCTGATGCTTATATACATTTAAGTTTGGATGCTGCTCTTTGATGGAGCAGAGTTGCAAATGAGATCTGGCACCTAAGCAGGCCAGTGCTGGACTGCAAATACAGTCAGATTAGTAAAAATGAGGAATTTGGAGTCTTTCTAGTTTGGTCTTTTTTCCATTTGGTATCTGCCTTTTTAACACGTAGCTGAGCAGAATGGTCTCGATATTTAAGCTTTTAATCCTAACAGCTCATTTATTTATTTCTAGGAGATGTTATCGGCACATGTAATAAATTAATGGGTTTTAATGAACCTAGAGTAGCCCCGAAAGGGAGGAAGCATGTTGCACTGTGATGGATGCATCTGAGCAATCGGGTATTATGTGCTTTGCTGTCAAATTGGTGTCCCTGCGAAGATGAGCTGCGTGGCGCTATGGCTCTGTTCTGCACTTGGGTTAGGTGTTGTTTTGTTGAGTGGCCTCTTGTCATGGTTTTACGTTTTTTGGTTTTCAGTATTCCACATCAAAACATCATGTAGTGTACTGGAACTAAAGTGTTAATGCTCCAGCTCCATGTACCTATCCCTGTACACGACAGAAGTCATGGGATCTGACCCTTCCGGGGGGGAAGGCCGGGAGGGGGGGGGGGGAGGGGCGCTCTCTTACTGCCTGGCAGTGGGTGCTGGAGGTGCTTTCCTGGCTGTTCCAAGCTTTTCAGGTTTGACTCGGTCTCGGGAACTCTCTCTCCTATCTTATTTGATTTATTAGTCTCAATTACAATTAAATATTATTATATTGTGTTATTTTGCATTTCCAATATCACAGTTAGTAAAATAAGTTTTCCTCCATAGCTTGTTGCCGCTGTTTTATTTCCCCCCCCCTTCCTTCCCATTTTGTGTGGGACCAGGATGCGGGCAGAGGGACAGGGGCCTACTGCCCCCTGTCACGGGCATAGATTGATCTAGTTCACACTGTGACACCTCTTTTATAGTTTGAAGTGCTGTGAAAGGATGTGAGCCTGTAAATGGAAACAGGTGCCCTTGTAAGGGAGAGGTGAAGAGGAAGAGTAGAACCACATACCACAGCACATCCCATGTTTAAAAGCAGAAATATCCTCAAAGCAGCTTAATCTTACATGGGAGGAACAGGTGTAACTCAGAAATGAAGCAGCAACGAGCTTTGGCAGCTGCAGCATCCACGCACGGTGCTCTGTGAGCTCCTGTCACTGCTGACCTGGGTGATGTGTGCCAGCACCATCTGCCAGTGGCACTTTTGCAATGATACTGTGCTGTGCTTGGTGTCAAGCTGGCCTTGGAGAAACCAGAAATCTGTGCATCCTGACGATGGACTGACTATTTTGGCCTCTTGGGATTTGTGATGGTGGTGTTCTGAGTGGCTTTTGGTGCTGAGGAAACCTGTAGCACTTCCAAAATTCTCAGCATCACTGCATTAAGTAGTACTGTAGCATCAAGCCTCACTGTATTTAGGCTTCAGGCTTGCATCCAGAGGTATTAAAAAGCTTGTGTTAGGCAGGAATGCTACCCTCAATATAAATTTCCATATAAAAATCTCTACTTTTCTTTTCTCCTTGCATTCCCCCATTTGCCTCACCCTTACATTTTTTTATTGCTGTTTCTGCTTGGCAGTTGCAATCCTTGCTGTGTTAGCCTTCAAGGCAGCTGCTCTGGGGCAACACGGTGAGATTTTTAAAATTAAAAAAAAAAAATGTTTTTAGGCTTCCTGAAGGCTCTCTGGGGCTTTCTGCCTGCTTGTTTATGCTTGGTAGAGGAAATGTGTGAGCAGTGGGTTGTGGCTGTGGTGGGGGAGTGACAAAGGATGTGGTGGGGGCACAGTGCCCTGTCCCCCCTTGGTCCCCTGGCCTCTCCTTGGTCCCCCTGTGGTGGCATTTACACCTCTCAAACCTCCTGGGCACTGTGCTGATGAAGGAAGGGCTGTGTGGTTGTTGGCTCCAGCCTCGGTGCTCCAGGGCATGGTTTCAACCATGTCTATGGAGACCAATTTTCAACATCAAAACAAACCCATGTAAGTGGAATTTATATTACCTTTAAAAAGTGCGAGTCAACAGAGCGGAGGGCTCTGCTTCAAGGAAGCCTCTTGGGTTTGTTTGGGGAATTACTACAAATATTTTACATCCTTTCTGGGACTCCAGGCAACCTCAGGAAGCAGCTGTCAAAATGCCCCAAGTTGCACGGCTGATCCAGCGTGACTATTGAGCCTGTGGCACAAGAAAGACATCCACCTCCACCTCCCACCCCTTCACCCCATCACCAAATATCCCGCAGTGCCTGAAAGCATCATCTTTCTAAATATCTGGACAGTGTATTTTTACCCTGAAGCACTGGGTTTTAAGCTAAGGTGATGGTGGTTGAGAGGAAATGAGGTAGAATCTCTTAATCCTGAGTGCCCCACTGTATGCAAATTTTGGTGACCTAAAGGCAAAGAAATGTTTTGTTCCAGAGAAACATTTCTGCCCCAAGATGGAGGTCATCCCTGCAGGTGTGTGACAACAGTGGAGACCTGTGAGTTCAGGTGAGAGCAGGCTGCAGTGCAGGATGTATTGGTTTGCCGCCTGCAACCCAGTGGGTAGGCAAGTCACGGATGTATGGTGGGGTGCTCCATTCCCCCTGCAATGTCTCTGATGATTTGAAGATGAAAAATTACTCCAATGGTAATCTTATGCTAGGAGGAGAACAGGCCAAATAACAACATGTGTTAGTTAGCTTGGAACCTTGTAGGGCGTGGATTTGAGTGAGATGTTGATGCCAGCAGAATCCTCACTTTGCATGTCTGCGCTGCATGAATGTATTGTATGTAGATAGTATGTACATCTTATCTTTCAGGAAGGCTTTAATGTTATCTTTGCCATGATGTGAATGTGGTTCTTCTGTTTCTAATGTTTCTGTTTGCATGCAAAGCACAAGTGGAAGCTTTGCAGTGTTACTGCAGCCTCATTTTAATTTTGGCTAACTCCAGAAACAAGGGGGAAAATCCTAAACCAAGCAAGAAAACATGCCTGAAAAATATTTGAGATGGAATTTGGCAAGTTTCAAGCTGATATGATGTAAATTTTAAGAATCAGCAACTCCTGTACTGTGTAGAAGGGAAGAAAGGGCTGTTGGAAAGAGGCAGCTTCCTAATACAAATGAGAAACCGAACCACGATAGGTCTGCTTTCAGATGGAGCAGGCTATCGAAGTGTTCTGCTCCTGCAAACCATTCCCAGCACTAATGGGGAAAATGATGCGGGTTTGCAATAAGACATTAGCATCCATCAACTTGATCTGCTCTGCATTTGCAGAAAGTAATAGAAACTGTAGCCTTTCTGTAGTAGATTAGAAACAACTGCTACTACACGGACTACTAGTCCATGAAATCTTAGTGCTGTGTTGGAAAAGTTCACCATATAATTTGGGTCTTTCCTTCCCCAGCATACCAGTGCAGAGGCAGAAATGTTCTGACCCTGATGAAATCTCATGTTACCATTTCAGTCCTCAGGGTTTGATTCGCAGTGCAAGCTTGCTGGCCTCACAGCGAGTACTAGGCACGGTGCTTCATGTTTTCCACTGCCCATCCACCTCTGCCAGCTTTTAGAGCTCCTGTGAAACAGAATTTGGAAATTTTTCCTGCAGAGAAAGGCAGTAATACAGTATGGAGGAGATGGGTGCTAGGAGTGAATGTGCTTTATTTTGTTTCCCAGGGACTGTGGAATAGTGCTAACTTGAAAAGCCTGAAAAATAAGCAGATCATAGAATATCCTGAGTTGGAAGACCCATTAGGATCATTGAGTACAACTCCTGTCTCTGCACAGGACCGCCCAAAAATCAGACTGTATGTCCAGATGCTTCTTGAACTCTAGCAGCTTGGTGGCACGGTCACTGCCCTGGGGACCCTGTTCCACCTCCTGGTGAAGAACCTTTTCCTAATATCCAACCTGACCCTTGTTGTACTTTGGCACCCAAAACTGCACACAGTTGTGAGGTGAAAGGTGAGGTGAGGTGAGGTGAGGTGAGGTGAGGTGAGGTGAGGTGAG
>JAPSGF010000007.1:24995025-25058297 GCA_035772895.1 Perdix hodgsoniae
TTTTCCTTTTCCTTTTCCTTTTCCTTTTCCTTTTTCTTTTTTTTTCCTGTCTGTTATCAGAACATATCTTTCATTTCTGTTCTGGCTGCACTTAGAAACCTCTATAAAAAGAAACATGGTTTAAAGCAATGCCTAATGTCTGTAATAATTGGCCTGATTTTTTTTCAGATATCAATCTCTGGAACTTAGATTCACAACCTGGACATCCAAGATGAGTTTTACCTCAGAGCTGTGAAAATTTATTTTTTTTTTTTTCCTAAGCATCTGAGGAATTTAGAGTTTGAGCTGAGGGATTCATATAAAATGAATATCAAACATACAGTCGGTCATCAAATGCATCAACATATCATTTGTAAGTATGATTATAATGTCATAAACAAAATACTTAGACAGCAAACATTCTTACTCTTGTGTGAAGCGATGTTACTAACAATGCAGAATTGAGAGTGTTAAGATAGAGACACTTACCTTGACATGTTCTGCCTCCTACTACCTGGTAACCTTCAGGGCAGACACAGGAGAATTTTCCTGGTTCATTCACACACTGATATTGACATATGTAACTTGAAGTTCTGCATTCATCAGTATCTGCAGAGAGCAGAACTTTGGGTTATTTTTTGGACATCTACCTTTCTACAGGATTAAATACAATGGCTAGTTGCTGTTTCTAAGAGAAGAAACAATGAAGTTGTTTTAAAGAATAAGATCTCAAGGACTCTGACATGACTTAACACCTTAAAGTTGGAAACTGAAGGTCTAGTTTTACTTGTGTTATTGCACGCTCTCAAAACTGAGAAATACATTTATTTGAGGAAGCTAAACTAAGACTTCAGAAGTAGTTTGGGAAAACTGGGGCGAGAATCTACAGTTCTTATATTCTAGAAAATGACTGCTTCCACAAAAAGCAAATATAAGATAAGCTAGCATAGCAAAAAATGTTGCCTTTGTATTTGTGTGCTATCCTAATGGAGTAGTCTTTTGGGAAAGAGGGCAAGGCCTCTTTTTTGTCTTCAAATAATACTTGAGATATACCCTTTCTTTTCTTCTCTTAATCCTCATGTAACCATCAGCCCCTTGCCAGAGAGCTGTACTATGAAACTGATTTAAACACCATATGTCATTGCCTAGAAATGAAATTAAACCAAGGAAAACTAGGGAATGGCTTGGAAAACACTGTTTACACCCTCCCAGTACATCAGATTTGAACCCAGCTCTCGACTTTTGTCAGGGATTATCCTGAAGGCTGCATTCTTGCTGCTCCCTGTTCTGTTCACTTGCAAGTAAGATTAGTTTAAGAAGCTTGGAGAGGAAGCATCTGTAATAGCTCTGCTGGCTTGTTTAGGAGGGCAGTGGTAAACCAAAAAGAGCTCTTTGGCTCACAGATTGGTAGAAGGGATATGGGCTTTAGGAGTGAGATCATCCTGTGTCCAAAAGGAAATTATAGGACCCCTGTGGAGGCTCTGGCAGAGGAAATAAAGTGTTGATTGTATAATCATCAGGAGACATGCTGTTTGTATACACAGGCTTGAAAGTGCCTCAAAAGCCCAATTGTTGTTTCCCTACAATCAAAAATTTAAGGTTTTTCTTTTCTGAGGAACCTAACAGCACTCAGAATTTCAGTTGTTTTTTGGTTTTCATTCCTTTCCAATTCATTTAATGGCCATCAGCATTAGACCACACACAGTTCAAGTGCTTGTGAAGCCTTATTCTCCCCAGCTGTGGTCTGAACAGTAGTGATGTCCTGTTTTGCCCTTACCATTAAAGACAGCCAGACATACCTATGCATTACTAAGGTGTGTATCAGCAACAATATTTGCAACATCAGAGGAAAAAAGTCAACTCAAGGCTTTTGGCAATGAAACACACACACAGTATGATCCCACTTGAATTCTACCCCTTAGTTCACAGAGGGACTTCTGGGAAAATCAACCTGAAGTGACTGCTCTTCCAAGAAAAGAAAAACGTCGCTTACCTTCACAGTTGATTCTGTCACTACTTAACTCAAATCCTGGGTTACACTGACAGATGAAAGAACCCAGTATATTGTAACACTGTTGTGCACATGGGTTATTGGCATCACATTCATTTATGTCTGAAAGGAAAAATTGCAGATCTTTATCTTTTGTACCCAGTAATTAGGCTGATGAAGTGGCTTAGTCCTTACTCTGGGTCTATTGCTTAGCTGGAGCTCAGCTGACTACATCACTATGGACCTGCAGTCTCTGGAACAGCGTCAAATCTGTGCTTTGCATTCCATGTAGAAAAATAGTATTTTTCCAGGAATGAGAGTTATCCGAATGTGTACTGAATTATTCCAATAATGTTTAGTGTGGCTATTAAACTCCACATTCCAGTGTCTTTTTTTCAGGTATAAAATGCCAAGTCTATAAATAACTGGTATAAGGAACACATACTGATAAGACCTCTCAGCATGTGGTGGTTAAGATTGGAGCTATTTATTACTCCTTAAATTTGTTCTTTGAAATACCATTACAATTACAGCATGAGCCTTTTAGGCCAGTACAATTTTGCAGAGCTCTAAGGCCTAGACCATACAGGGGGAAGGTATGTTTCTAGGCTAGATTTCCCATGATGTGCCATCCGAAGGATATATGTGAGAACACTGCAATATGGGAAGAGAAGTAATTTAAATGCAAGGTTTATAGAAGTGTAATCACGTTTGCAATTTGTAGTGCTTATTTTTATAGGGCGATGACTAATTGTTGCTTCTTTGTTGCTTCCTTATTTTCCCTTGTGTTTCTTTCCTGCATATTTTCCATTCATATTTGTGTTCATCAGCTGTAATCATTAGTAGAGAGCTGCACTGTAAACAATTTTTGAATTCCTAGCTTTTGCAAGTGCTTATACATGACAGCAACAGTCACCTACAGAAACAACCAATAAAACTGCAAAAAAAACCCCAAACAACCCAGCAAAAGATGAGGTATTCATGAGAACTAACCCAATGAGGAGAATATTAATTAGCTATATGATCCTGCTGGACTTGACAATGAATTAATAGGGGAGAACTGACTACCAAGCTTTTTTTTCCTCCTTTATTTGGTTTCTGGCAGCAGTGCGAAGAACGTACATCATGACAACGCTACCAGAAGGAATAAATAAGCAAGCCAAAGCCACAATTCTGTTTCTTTCCCTTCCAAGAAATACTGACCCACTTTCAATATATGCAAAAAGTTGTAAGACAAATGTGATCAGTACAGCTGCAAAGTATCAATTCTGCCAGATGACTGTTGCAGATGTGAGAGTCTGCCTTGATGCAGCAGCCTTCTCCATCACCAATCTCTTGATTTTCACAGTCACTCTCATTCTTCTCTTCCTAGCTGAGAACTCAGTTGTGTTAAAGCCAAAGCCAAGGGGCCATAATTTCAGATCCAAGATAATGTTGCATGAAAAAAAAAAAATTGCTAAGAAAAAAGGAAACACAAACCACACTTACTGCTTATTCAGTACTAGGAACATGGAAGGCTACTTACTTATCTTATTTCCTACTCTCTTCCCTAAAGCCTTGTTTGGAATTTTGGAGAAGGAACATTGGGCTAAGCAAAACTTTGCTCAGCTTCAGTATGACCATTTATGTTTCTTAGCCCAAATCAGAGAAAAGCAATCTCCTGACTTCCTACATAGTCTTATACCAAAATATGAAATAAAAACAAAGAACAAAAAATAACAACATGGCAACACAGGCTTTATTCTTTATGGATATTTTCAACAACGCTCTTGTCTTTCAGTACTGTTACTGAGAAATGTGTCTTTAAATCCTGGAAAATTAACAGTTTTGCTTAAGAAATAGCATCCTTCTCTTAAGTGTGTATACCTAATATAAACTTACTCAGTTCCTTGTACTTCAGCAGCTATATCTTCCTTTTTATTATTACGATCTCTAATTCTTTTACAGCAGATCTTATGATTTCCTACAGTCAGGACAGCCTCTCACTACAGAAACCAGTGTGATGTGTGGGTTGGTATATTTTTTCCTTTAGTAAGCTGGGATGAAGACAATTAAATTGCAATCATGGCAAGTCATGTGTCGGTGTTTGTCTCTAACAAGTGAGCTTACGTGCAAGTGTGTGTAAAGAAGTTCTTACCTACACAGGTGTGGTTGTTGGATGCCAGCTGGAAGCCAGCATTGCACTGGCAGTAATAGGAACCAGGAGTGTTTACGCATCGATGGTGGCAATAGGGAGGCAGGGTGCATTCGTCTATATCTGAGTTCGCAAAAAAGAGAAATTAGTTTGAATGGAATCACGGACATTTACAGCTGCTGTGTTACCCAACTGTAAAGTTAAATGAACTTGATTAAAAGCAGAAAAAAGCTTATGTGGGCTAGATATAGCTTCAACAGATCTCAATGGGCATGCTGCTTTACCCTTCCTTTTCATTAACTTTTTAAGTCTGCTTCACAGATTGTCTTCCAGCCACTACTATCAATACGTATGCCAATTTTACTTCTTACTCAGTTCCACAGTACTGGTTGTATTTGTTATTTTGCATAGGCAGAACCCAGCTTTTCAAAACCTAAAATGTCCTATAATCATACAATGCTGACCAACACAGTGACTGAAACTCATGGCTCTTTTTTTTAATCCAAAAATTCTCATGCAGCACACTTATACTAAATCTTTTCAGCCCTGTTAGGAAAAGAGTCCAAATTTTCCCTGTGAGGACAGATGATTAGTGGCCCTGAAAAGGAAACAGATGGCTGTGCTTCCACAGGGATCCCCCAGAAATTGGCTGGGTTCCAGAGGGGCTGCTCTGACTCCCTTTTCCCTCCTGCATACCTGCACCTTCTGGCTGTGCTCTGGGGCTGAGCAAGGCTGAAGATGCTGGTATCTCAGGCAGCATTCTCTTTCCCCAGGCTCTCCCTGCAGATTAGCCCTGGTTGTGAGGTTGAGCAGACTGCCTTTCAAAGCTTCAACATTCCTAATGTGCATTGGAGCAGGTTTCACCTGAAAACCACACAAATCACGCAGCAGCCCATTCTTTTACCTCTCTTCATTTTAGAAGGTTTCTTTATGCTCTGGAGGAGATCCTGACTGTTTGGCTGCAAACTGATTTTTCAGCTATGTTGCAATGCTGATCGTGCAGAAGTTGTCTTCAGTTATGGCCTGCTTGAACCTGGTAGAGAAACCCACGCCTGTTCTCTACACGTACAGAGATTTCAAAGGCTCAGCACTCAGACAAATAAGACCAGTTTTCACTGGAACAAAGAAAGACACTTCCCATAACCATGCCAGATCTTGAGTTTTCTACCTCCAGCTGTTTCCACCATAGTTGTGTTTAAAAAGAGGCCAAGGTTTTTTTTTATTATTATTTTTCTTTTCTTTTTTAATTTTTATTACGAGAAAAGTGTTTTAATATGGAGTGAAAAAATAATCATTAGAAGTTAACCCCTTATTTGTCCATTTTGCATCCTCTGTCAGGAGCTGGTCTTTGTTTTGGATGAGTTTGAATGAAAAGGCTTACACTGGAGAATCCCTGGCTATCTCTGCAGTAGGGGCTGCTGCCACAGCTCTTTTGTTGCAGGGAAACTCTAAGGTAGAAATAGGTAGCTCTACAATTTGCTGCTGAAAGACTGAACAATAGAAGTGTATAAGCGATGCTTTGCATATTAGGCACTATTCTACATGGAAGTGCTTCCAGGATCACACTCCAATTCAGTGGGAGTTTTTCTTGCAGGATTAGGCTCTTGTGCTCATCAGCTCCACAGATCTAAGTGCTAAGCATAATCTATCCAGTGCTGCCAAATCTTCTGTTTGAAGTCATGCTGGAGTACAATTCACTCTATCTGCAATCCTGTGTTTCAGGAAAGACTAATTTTGCAATAACTGAACAACCAAATTCTTAAAATAAAATAATGTAATATAGAAAAGAAATGATGAATGGTTAGAAATCAGTCCTTTTCTTCCTCTAACTTGAGGCCAAAGAAGTCTGGAAAATTTTTGTTCAAATTTGAAAGAAACATTTCCTCCCATATGGAGAACCTCTATCAAGAACATTTTCTGGCTACATAGTTAAAAATAAAAATAAAAATAAATATATCCCTAAAGACAGGCTTTATTCTGAATTGCTGACAGTACTAAGTGCAGCAATGTACTTATAATTTAGGTCAGTGTGTAATATGTAACACAGGTGTTGTTCTTGCTTTTGACCTAAATAAGAGAAGGGAAATCACACTCTCCAGACAGCTTTAAGTGCAGATTTAGAATCATAAATGGATTCATGCAAAGATATATGGGTATATCATACTGCTTTGAGTTACGTAATTTATGTCGTGTAATGCTTTCAAGTAGTGCCCTGGGCCATGATATCAAAAGTGCTACTGCATGGCAGTTCTGTATTTCTCAAAAAAATTAAATAAAATCCATCTATTTAAAACTTTACATATATATCAGTGGGCTGTCAAAACTATTCTTGTGCCTCATCCATGCCTTTCATCCATTGAAACCATGATTAAAGAGGTGCTACAGGCTGACGGAGGACTGCAGGAACAGAGTCATGGCACTTTTGCATAACATTCCCAAATGAGGATGGAATAGGAAAGATGCAGTGTTTATGCTGCACTTGGATTTAATTTAATGCTATACTTGTATAGGTCCCAGAGGTACCGATGGTTTATTTTGGCTCAAGGAATAAAGCACAGTGGTTTATAAGTTGCAAATATCGTATACTTGCATTCAGAGTTTCCATCTCTTTCACTTATACCCATAAAACAGACTACACATGGGGGCTCTGCAGAGCAGGGATTAGGTCTGTGTGAAGGTAGTGCTTTGTCCTGCAGATCTGAATTCAGATCTCACTGAGGTCAGTGGAAAGACATGCTTTAGCTTGCTGCTATCATAGACTTATGACTGTATCTGGGACATTAGGCAATGCCCCAATACAAATAATAAACATGACAGTAACTACTAAGAAACTTAATCTTGTGAAGTTCAATTCCAAGTGTTGATTACACTCGAAATAGTTTCTAGTTACATGTTTTAGTGATTAATTATTTTGATAAAGTGATTATTCCATTGCATTTCAAAAATAAACACCTTTTTTACCCATATGTTTTATTATAAGAGGTTGCAACTTCAAGGAATGAAAGAAAATAGTTTAGGCCAAAGGAAGACTTACCAATGCACTGTTCCCCTCGTTTCTGATAACCTGGAGGACACTGGCAGCTGAAGGACCCTCTGAGATTGACACACACTTGGTCAGCTCTACAGTTATGAGTTCCTGTAGCACATTCATCTATATCTTTAGAAAAACAGCAAATGTGATGTTAGTGACAAAGCTTACTTAAAGTATTTAACCTGCTGAAATCTTTTACCTATTTTCAAGCTATCTACAAATGCGGCCAGCAAAGTTCAGATACTCCAAACATGGAATCTCAAAGCTTATTCCATCTGCAAGATATAAACTCTGATCACATTTCTCATAGTTTTTAACCACTTTTGAAAATATTTCCAAATATAATTGCTTAATTAATTATTATTATTATTTTTTTGTCAATTAGCATTATTATTTGGAATTATCATTATAAAACTTTCTGATTGTGTCTTGTGGCTCTATGCTACTTTACCCATTTGGCTTTTTTTTTTTTTTTTCTTTTTTCCCATGCTAAACTACTCCAGAAGACTTCAACAAAAGTAGCTCAGCTCTTTCTCAAGAATTAGATGTAGAAATATTTTGCTAATGTTATAAAGGACTCTGGTGATCCTTTTTTTTGCATGGTTCCCATGCTCCACGTTTTTGAGAGGGACTTGGAACTTGGTATGTAGTGGCCTTCTCATCAGGAAGAGATCTGCCTCTTGTCATTCCCATGAAAATTCCCTTAATTCAGTCTATCTGTTCAAGTATTTGGAAATGGAGTATGCCTGTTTGTATTTCAGCAGTAGAGCTAAAAATGCAAAGACTCGACCAATACTTTTCTGTGTAATTCAGGCAGCTTTTCATTCACACTAAACACAGGCTTATACAAGTATAAATACATTCTAACTTTGCCTATTTGTTATAACTGCTGGGGGTACTTACATGCAATTAAAGTGCATGTGCTGACAAAGAGCTTGCTTAAAATGGAACTGCAATTTTATTTTCTCATCTGAACATCCAAAGCATTAGAGAGCTTTTTATTGTAACCTGACACAGTACAGTGAGAAGACTTTTAATTTTGGCATTCTACACAATTTGGAGACTCGAGGCTGAATAAACAAATTCCTTAAAACTTATGATCTCTAGTTTACAAATCTCAGCTGACCTCTCTATTTGTATAGGCACTTGGGACGTTAGAACATCACCAGTGGCAGATTCTGGGTGGTGCTTTGGAAAAAATGATGGATTCTTTCACATCGCAAATGAAAACAATTTTGACCGCAAGATTCAATAAAAAATAAACCATCAACAGTTTGAATTAACTCTCAGTGTTTGCCCTTTCCCCTAATGTCTGAATATTTTACATATACATTTATATTTTTCAATCTGACAGGAAAAATGAAGTCCTTTTCTATTAGTGCTTTGCATTTCGGCACAGTACTGCTGTGCTGGTGGAGGCCTTGCTAACTGCTTTGTTCTCTAGTGACAGCTGAAAAGCACATTCTCAGGTGTAAAGATTTGCAGGGACAAGATCTGGCTGCCTCATACCAACCTGACACATCATTAACCACTTGAGCCAAAGCACAGTGGATGCAGTGCAAGTCTTTGCAGGGAATTTGCTACGCTTTGCACACACCCCTAGCTTCTACAGAAGTTGAAAATAAAATGGCTATAATACTCGTACAGATTAAACCCTTTTGAAGTATGCACACTGTTGTGGAACAGAGAAAATTGGTTGGATCCATAGGAAGCTCATATATGAGTGAACTTAACATGAGCTCGCTTTTAAGGTGGATTAGTTAAAATGCATGAAGTCCTTGTGCAGTTACTTGCACCCCTGGTTCGATTTCCACTGAGTTTATTTTTGTATGGAATAATAAGCTACTCAGCTAAAACAAAACAAACTAGATTGACTTATGCACTCAGGGTCTTTGATTTCTGTCCCAATGGTAAGTTCAGTTTGAAAGAAAAACAATTATTGAAAAGTTCTGTTTGCCTGCTAACCTCCTCCCCAGTTGGAAACTGTTGGAGGGTTTGACACTATGGCCACAAAGATCTGTGTTTACAAGAAGGACCTTTTCTTGAGGTATATTTCAAGGAACCCCTTAGAGCTCTTGTAAGCTTCTTATTTCACTCAGTGCCCTGAACTGGGCTGCAGCCCACAGTGAGTAGGCATGGATGTCTCGCCTGACTTCTATGCATTGTGAAAATGCCCATTAGTACATGGCATCACGTTGGGGGATTTTATTACTGTTGTTGCTATGCACTATCATGGTACTTTCACTATCTTGGATGATTTTTCTGGATGGCTTTTTTTTGAGATAGTCACTAGGCAAGCTAGGTAAAGAGGCAAATGGGGAAAAGTACTGTGGGAGTTCTTTGAGAACCCCAGTGCTCTTTTTTTTAAGTGCTTCAAGGAAAATACTGTGGGAGGGAACAACACACAACTATGCTAGGAAGCTTCCAGTGCTAGAACATTCAGTTCTCAAATTTTTAGTATTTCAATAATTACAGCTATATCTACTATTGTGATTGATACAAAAGGGTGAACAAGTGTGTGAAGATTTCAGCGTTGGAAGTGGTGCCAGATGTGAATTGTATTGGAGTGATACCAGAGGCAGCCCAGCCTTTGTGGAGTAAAGAAAGAAGCATTGGTGGATTTGGCAGTGTGATGCTGCTACACAGATCTCTTCATCTACAATCAGTGAGGCCCAAAGAAATGCTGAGCTTCTTGGCGCACATCAGTGTGACCTGAATTGTCCTCCATTAGAGAAACATTCATTTTTTCTAATTGCACTGAAAGTTGTTCAAGCAATAGGGGAATGGAAGTTGCAGGAAGGAAGCAACATCAATGCTGGAGGTCTGCTTGGAATGAGGTAGGCCATTTTTCTCAAGTGTGCTAGCATTGTTGAACAGTGTATACAAGCACATGCATTTCCCTCTCATGTGAAACACCATCACGTTACCCTGGCCTTGTCAGCACTGACCTGAGACTGCCACTTACTTCTTTGTTCACGGTTCTTGAATGGATAGACTGTCTATAGTTGCATGGGGTGTGACTGAACTCTAATCTGAAGCTTTCAGATCGTTCTGTCAGTTATGTCCCTACCATACAAAAATTGGTAACTCCTAAGTCTTCACTATTCTAAGAACTTGTTTTTCCAGTTTAAATCAGACTTTTCCAATCTGTTGGACTCCTAGCTTGTTTGTCGTAAATTGCAGTGTGCCCTCAGATTCTGACAGCAATCTGGAAACTGCATCAATTCCTACTTTAATCTGTATCAAATGCAATAAATACTGGGATGAGACTGTGATTACACAAAGCATGTGTTTTTCCTTAAATCCTACCAGCTCATTCCATTTTTGTTTCTTGACAAAATCCCTGGTCTTCAACATGAAAAGTAAATGAGGGTACTGGGAAGCCATTCTTTCGTTTTCCACCTATTGCAGACACACATGACCAGACTGACTTGACAACTGTGAAGATGTAGCAAGCTGGGGCAAGACTGTGACAGAAACTCATATAGGAACATCACAGAGCTCACCAGCTTTAATACTAAGATAAATTTGTTTGACCTTTCCTCTAGCATGAGTGTTTAATAACATGTGTACGTGCATGTGTATTTATAATAATTAAAAAAATTAAAACAAGACACTCCACTGCACACACTTGTCTCTCTGGGGAGAGGGTGAGAGAACAAACATGTGACAGATGTTTGTCATGTTGCTTAATGCACTACTGGAAAGCACTCAAGATACCACAGTGATGAGTGCAGTATAAGAAACAGATCTAGAAAGAAAATAATGGGCTTTTACAAGCTCATTCTTGAGCATCTTTCCTCTGCATCTTCTTTTCCAAATTTAGTGTCATCATGACAAAGTTTGTTTCTGTGTTTCAGCAACTGATGCCACTGCAGAAAATGTCAATCTCACGCAAGAATCTTGTAAGCTGTATGTGAAAACTCATTCTTTAGCAAATCCTTAAATTTAATTTCTACACATTACACATTTGCTCACTCAGGTAAGCAATTTAAATGACATTGGTAACCCATAATGAAAATGAGCTTCTCTTAGTATCACTCTTTCTTTATTTCTTTCCATTTTCTAGTCTCAACTAATCATCTACAGGGTTGTTCTTTTCACTACAGATAAACAAGAGCAGTAAGTTTGTGTTAAATTGCTAAATAATCTGATTTGTAATTGATCATTGATACATGCAACAGATGAAATACAGATGAATTCTTAAACTTACTGTATCTGAGTCTATGATGTTGCTCAAATAATAGATAATTACTCTGATATGGATGCTGTGATTACTTAATGCTTACATAAAGGACAAAAAGAGACTGAAAAGTTTTAGTAGCTGAGCCCATGACAGCAAGGAGCATGGCTAAGAAGCTGAGCTCTCTAAACCATGCCAAAGAATGAGTCACTGTTACGGCTTCTCTGCTCATGTCTACCTGTTGTTGCTCCTTGAGTATTAAAGCTTTTATGGGAAGCCATTGTGAGACAGATGCTGCTGTGTGGCTTTGGTTATTAATGTGAGCTTTTATGTAAATACATATTTTGTGATAGAGGTTTAATTAATTCTCTTGAGAGTCAAAACATTGCAAAGAAATTCTTCATGTCTCTGATTAGCCAGGCTACCTAGCCTTATCTCACTGAGCCAGTACACATTCTGTTGTAGCTGATGCCATTCTATTCCCTGACAATTATTCTTTGGGCAGTCACAGCCTAGTAGTTGCACAATTTCCTCTCAAATAAACTGAGCCTCTCTTTTGCAGATCCTGTGCATTTGAAAACTGACCTGGATTATCTTCACTGTTTTGATCACTGTAGTATTTACATAACCTTCTTGTAGCCTAATCAACAGCAAGCTGTTATTATGGGATGCATTTTTACATTGAATAGTTATCTATCTATCTACCTATCTATCTATCTATCTATCTATCTATCTATCTATCTATCTATCTATCTGTCTATCTATCTATATGTAAACATAAAATGTTTATTAAATAAATGTTGGGATTGAGTGCTTGAATTTCCCTATGTTGCTTGCAGTATCCTGAATACTACCTTGATAGAATGTTACAGTTTGACAATCAAGTACTTGGAGACTAGGAAACGCAAAATTTGGTTCTCTGACAGCTATAATTTAGCCATGTTATATACAAGAATTATGACAGTCTTTAATTGTATGAATCTCACATTTTGTTCTCAGGCTTGTTCTCAGTCCAGTGTTACCATTTCCAAAATGTGCTAAAAGGTACAATACTTTATCCTTGGAGAATGCTGTGACAGTGCAGAAATGGAAATGATTACTGCTGTATAAAAACCTTACATTAATTTAAACAGTCAGAGTTAATAGGGAAAGGAGAGAAGAATGTTTCATTTAAGGACAACAGTCTCTCCATTCTGTTACATATAAGCCACATGGCTCTTTTGGAAGTGTTTATGGAAATACCCAACTATACTATAGAAAATCATGGAATCATAGAACGGCCCGGGTTGAAAAGGACCACAGTGCTCATCTAGATCCAACCCCCTGCTATGTGCAGGGTTGCCAACCAGCAGACCAGGCTGCCCAGATCCACATCCAGCCTGGCCTTGAATGCCTCCAGGGATGGGGCATCCACAGCCTCCTTGGGCAACCTGTTCCAGTGCCTCACCACCCTCTGTGTGAAAAAATTCCTCTTAAAATCTAACCTAAACTTCCCCTGTCTCAGTTTAAGACAATTCCCCCTTGTCCTATCACTATCTACCCTCGTAAACAGGCCATCAGAAAATTATGGCCATCAGATCCCCATGACTCATCCTAATACAAATGCTGCCTTTTGCAATTATCTTCTGGACTCTTCTGGAGGGTTCATTTTAGAAGACTTTCATACTGACAAACATCTACTGACTAAGATAACACTGATTTGCAAAGGCTGCTGTTTGAAGTTTCCAAAGAAATAATGTGAGAACCAAGGAGGGCAACAGAGCTTGCTCTTCTATTCCTTCAAAATATAAACCAACTTGCATTTCATAGTTTTAATTCCATAAGCCTCACTAATAGCTATACCCAGTAATTCCCTCATTTTCCAAAAATGTACCCACACTCCCTCTTGCAGTGATTTACACAATTATGTCCTTCCACTGCTGACTTTGGCAGCCAGCTCTATATTTCAACCACAAGTTGTGTACAGAAATTTAGCTTGACCTGCTTTTTAGCTATAGCTTTCTCTAAATCTAGTATATGGTTCCCTGTTTTAGAACTAGTTAGTTTTTCTGCTTCTTCCCTGCAATCCATTCTCTCAGGCTCTTATCTGTATCCATAAAATTCTTTCCTAGTCTCATTCTGAACTACAAACCTGGCTCAGTTCCCTTCATGCTGTGACTCATTTTTCCCAAACCCCCTGACTCATGCTGCTTGCTCACTTATGCAACAGCTTAATCTCTGTAATTTTCTTCATATCTTTATGAGAAGTACATAAATTCACAAGATGCATTTCACCAGTGCTTCAAACTTTTGTAGAAAAAGTCCAACACAAACTATTCTTTGTCTTATTTAAGCCACTTAAATCTTTTCTCCTCTAGCTCGCACCTAGCTGTGTTCTTAACTAACTCATGTGTGCCTTACTCTTGGGACTGCAGTGCTTGACTTCTTGCTGCTACTACACTGTTTTCCTGCTCCGTTTGCATATTCATGTGTTTGTAACAGCCAGAAAATGCCCGTGGGTCCCTTTCTCTATTCTGGTCTGTAGCAACCCTGCAAGCAGAATATTACAGCAGATCAAGAAGGGGGGCTAGTGACCTTACAGGATTCAAATTCTTTCTTCTGTCCCTGCTGAGCAGCACCAGTGGAGCAGCTCCTGAATGGTTTATACAAACCCAAACCCAGAATAACTCCAACCATGTCAGTGTTGCACTTGTCACTGACTTCAGTGAAGCCGTTCTCAATGTTTTGAATGTAAATGATAAATATTTTGGTTAATCAGTTTACATTTTCTGAATTCTCAGTATGAGTGAGACAAGAAAATGACTCAGTCTATTTTTCTAATAGATACAGCTGAACTGAAAACATTGCCTCCCACAGAAGCAATGGCACCAGTGAGTCTGATATTAGAATACAACGATCTGCAGAGCCTCGAAGGTACCTCAGACAGCTTACTTCAGGTTTCTGTCATACCTTTCACTTTTTATCCCTTTCATTACCTTTCCTTCTCTGTTCTATCTATCCTGTTAGATATTTTGTATTAGTATTTCTCAGAAATGACCAGGTAAGGGTAAAATATTTGAAGAAATTAGACCACTAAACCTCTTCCATTAGCGTGGCTTACTTTATTGTACCAAATTAAGTATTCGGTCCCTTATTTATGTTTCTTATATTGTTCTTGCAACTGAAGCCAAGCTCACGGCTATGTCGTTTCCTGGATCCTCCCTGATTCTTTCTTACACATAGGAACAACATTAGCAACCTCCAAATTCCCTGGTTCCCTCCCCAGCCCTAGCAAGCTATCAACAATTTCTGTCAAAGGCTTTTCTATTTCCCTTGGTACTTCCTTCAACATTTGGGATGTTATTCATCTGGGCTGAATGCCCAGACAACTTTTAACTCATTGGTGTTGGGAGGCTGTGTTTTGTGGTGGTAAATACCAGCAGAAAATCTGTTTCAAAACATCAGGTTGGTAGGTACCAAGAGACTAAATATTTGGAGGAATTTCTCACTTCTGGGGTGGCAGAACCTACTAATACCAGAGACTTGTACTGTAACAGTGCAATTACTATCCAGTGGTGTCATGAGGTAGCGTCTATAATTCTCTGTAACACTGTAGCAGCCCATAAACTCCCCTTTTATTGCTGTTTTTTTCTCCTTCCTTTTAAATTTTCCTTTGGCTCTTTCATGTTAACTATATTGGACTGATTGCCCTGGTAACGAGCCTTCACAGTTGAGCAAAGGTAACCTGCACAAATGCTTGTTTGCACAAGAAAAATACAAGCAGGAGCCAAGACCTACATTTAAGCAAATAAGTGAGGTAGAATGTTTAAATTAAAATGATTTTCATGAAAATTGTGTAACTTCTTCTGGTAAGCTGAAACGTTCTCTCGCATATTTGTGAGTACAGCAAAGTGAACTCCTTGTAGATTTGTCTTCTAGTACTACTGGACATCATGGCATAACAGAATAGAAGTAATACAAAGTATTAATGTAGAAAGTGTGGAAAAAAACTACCTAATGCAGTGCAACTTCATAGTTTCTTCTTATACTTTTCTCTAGTATAATTTCTATCTTGTGACTGAAAAAGTGTCAGCAGCTACTATGAATTTGGGAAAGTAACCCAACCATAGTGATTTCATGAATATGAAGATACAGGAGAAGCATCCTTCCTCTATTTACTCAACAGAGTTAACAAAGGATCAAGCTGTAATAATCAAGTCTGGACTGCAGTACTTTGTCACAATTATGTATTGTCTCTGGTATGTCCAAACTGAATCGACTTCTCACATACAATAGCTAAATAAAGGATGAGCCATAGCTTTCAGCACTAGAACATCCCCCACATGTTTGCTTGGGAGTGGCAGGCAGCTGAAAAGAAAAAAACTGAATGAAGCTTTGAACTGATGCATTACTTCCTTTCTTCTCCACTTTGCCTCAATCTGTAGCTTCCTTCTATAAAAGAGTATGCCATGCAGTCTGCAAACTACACTGCAAAAGGTAAATTACTCCTGATTCTGAGATTACATTTGACTACAACTGACAGCAAGAAGCTGCACGCAAAATGTTTTTGCTATCTGTAGCATAACAAAATAGTTATAATTATGAAGCTTATGACAGTTCTTCAGTGGTAAGAAGATCACAGAATCATAGACTCATTAAGGTTGGAAAAGGCCTTTAAGATCATCCAGTCTAACCCACTGTGCCCACTGACCATATCCCTGAGTGCCACATCTCCACAGTTCTTTAACACCTCTAAGGACAGTGACTCCACCACTTCACCACTTCTCTGGGCAGCTGTGCCACTGCCTCATCACTCTTTTGGAGAAGAAATTCTTCCTAATTCCAACCTGATTTAGCACCCAAACATATATTCTAATCCCCTGCTTTCTGCACAGTAGCTGTCCATGCTGAAAATGGCATGGGAAATTAAAAACCTAATGCTGTACTATAACTTAAACAATAACTTCTGCACAGTGCTGTACATTTTTTTTTCCAGGCCCCTGCCAGTACAAGCCATGGCTCATCCAAACCTGTAGGACTGTGGTCTGCTAAAAGGACATACTTTGATATCAAACCACAGCCACTTGAGTGAAGCTATACATAAAGCACTGTTCAAATGACAGTAATTAAAATGATTATTACAATCAAAAGTAGTATGACTAACATTTGTCTGATACAAGGCTACAAAACTACTGCCAAGAATCAACAGAATTTTCTATCCATGACACTTCAACACATATTTCTGAAAATAATGACAACACAGGTGTAACATATGTCTATGTTTAAAGCTACTCAGAGGGAAGAATACTTTTTTTTCCCCAACAGAAGAACAAATCATTAACTATTAGTCTCTCTGTTCATCAAAAAGGCAAATATTTCATGTTTTTGATATATGTCCATTTAAAACTTGTATTTTTCTGGGGCCACAAATGGGGGTGTACTTGCTTTCAAGTTGAATCCAATAATTCATCGCAATGCATCTGTGAATCTCAGAGTGTTTCAAAAATGTGAGCTGTCATAATGGTAAACTTTTTGACTTACATTGCAAAAACTTATTTTTACTTTCAGTAGAGTATTTCCTGCTGTTGCTTTCTTGTGATTTTGTGCTAGAGGTCTGACTTGTGCGTTTTGGTTCATGCCTGCCTAAGTGAGGATCACCCACCCATGATGACCAATACACTTGGACTATACTCAAAAACAACAAGGGTGGATTAAACTATTCCATTATTGCAGATGAAAGAGTTCTCCCCGACATCTGGCATATCATCTTCAAAACTGATATGGAACATTTCCATAAATTCAGCTTAACATTGTTTTTGTGAGTGTTCCAAAGTATTTTTAACATGAAGAAATAGCATGCAAACTAATTTCCTATTTGAAAAGTAAATGTCTTGTTCTTATTTTTTAATTCATCTAGTTATTAAAAAAAAAAGAAAAAAAAAGAAGAAAAAAATGATGTTCACTTAACTTGAAGCATACTGTTTTGTTTATTCAAGTTAATGGAAAAGCTAGTCAGTGTTTGATGTAAAGCTGCCCCCTTGCTTGAAAGAAAACCAAACAACTGGTTATGAATTATGAATATCTCCTAATAGTTTCCAGAATTATCTGAAGGATGTATTTTTTTTTCTTAATTACGTACACTTAAAAGTTCCAAGTTCCCTATTCATTTCCATTTTGTTTATTTCTCTCCTTGGAAACCTCATAAGCATTTTTCTTTAGTGAGGCTTGACTGAACAAAATATTACTGCTATAACCTGTCATATTAAGGAAATAAATGCCTGAAAGCTCGTTGTGGTTTTTAATTAGGAAGTGGAAGAATCACTTATTAAATCTTTGAAGGCCTTTTCACAGCACTTATACTGGTATCTGCTGAATCCCTGCAAAGGAAAACACCGAGCTTCTACCCAAACAGTGTGCTTAAGAATACATTTCAAACCCCCAATTTTTTTTTCTTTTCTTTTTTTTTTTTTTTCCATGGCCTCAGAATAGTAGTTCCTGCAAAAATTTTGCTTTCCTTTTATGCTGGCATGTCTTAAACTGTTTCAGACCTAACCAGACATAATCTTGTGAGGCATCAGGTGTCTCCTTACTCTGAGGGAGGCATCTCCATATGGGAGCTGCTGGCAAAGGTACCACAATGAGGGATGCAGTCTGGTGAAAACCTGATCACTCTGCACGGCCCCATCATTGCCTCCTTGTCTTTCTGACAGCGGAGCACTGGTTATCATCAGAACAACTAATTAACACAGCAAGTAAGCTGATGGACTGACACTGCGATGTCCAACTCTATCCCAAAATACAACAGCCTGATTTTTGTGGGTTGTGAATGCAATTCAGTGGACAGCTGTTCCTTTGCTCACTAAGAATAAAAAGAGACCCTGAGGTATAAGGGACTTAATATTTAAGATAAGGGCCTTAAAATACTTGATATATTTTATCAATAAAATCTGACTCTCCTTATGCCTTTGCAGGCTGAATGAACTGTTTCAGGAATTATAACTGTAGTTCCCAAGCTGAAAACATTTAAGTTCAAGTCAAGTTCAAAAGCAATTATCAGAAGGAGAAAGCTTATCTAAATGATGATATCGTTTTTAGCACTAATCGTCCTATCTGTTGGCAGTACCAACATGCTGCAATCTCCACAGCTCCCTACGTAAATAAGCAGATTCCTGATGCCGTTCCAACTTCAGAAATGCCTTTGAAAGCATTATTTAGTTATGATTTTTTCCTACATGTGTTTCTTTTAGTGTTGCTGTACGTACTCACAGATGCTCTGTTTTGGAGAGCAAAATTTATTTAATTTTTAAATTACAGTCAGAGAGCACTGGCCTGTGTATTACCTTCTCACGAAATTAAAATGTTGAAAGAAATTCACTTCCATGCCCTCTACAGCTTTTGAGTGATAAAATAATAAAAGCAAAGAATGGAAATAGTGCTTGAAAAAGACACATCAGTTGATTCAGTCCAAAATATGCTCTAGGGAAGGGAGGGGATTGGAAGAGCTGGGATAGGAAAACAGAATGTTCAGGTTGCACAGTTCAAGTGAAGAGAAATAGATGTGCAGAAGTTAAGATTGCTGTGACAATATTAATTTGACAGTGCTACAAACAAGCCGTATGGCAAGGTATTGATCCAGCAAACAGCAGGAATATTATCTTGTACATTTTTCTCTCTCTTCTTTCTTTACGAACTTCACATTTGCTTTAGCTGGCTCTCCAATCAAATTCTAGTAGAAAATCCAACCTTCTATGTAATTTTTAAAGTGAAGGGGCTTAAAAGGAAGTTTTAAAAATCCTCAGTTTGAAAGAGAACGTTGGCACATGAGATGAAGCCAGGCAGGCTCAAAAGAGAGGCAAGGACATCAGGGAAACAGAAATATATCATTTGAAGGTAAAAGGAAAAATAAAAAAAAAAAAGGCAGTATGAATATTTATGAAGAAAAATGAACATCAGAGTTAAAAAAGAGATGTCATGATAACGTGATGTCCTGATACAAATGACTACCTGGAGTCTAAAGAAAAAAATGGGGAAAAGAGTAAGACACATGCATGAGAGGCCCACTGACACAGCTGCTTTTCACTTACAGATGTAGTATTTATTAAACACTGTATTACAATTCAAGACCAGTGGCGCGATCTGGTTTGATGGTCAAGGTGCTTCGACGCTCTATTTTCGACCAGAGAGCTGGTGAGTACCTGCCAATGTCTGTCTGCCTGCTTTGCTGTTGTTTTTCCTATTCCAACTATAATTTGAGCTGTCAGAAGAATGACGAAATATGAATTGCTGAGGCGGTGCAATGGCACCTTGCACAGCACAGAGTCCTGCTGGACTGCTGCGTGGCTGGGACACGGCACGAGCAAGGCAGAAGCTCGAGGGAGACACTGGGGAGGTGTGGGCAGAGCAGGGATTGACAAGAAGGGTGACTGAAGGAAGGGCTGAGGGCGTGCAGCCTACTGAAGATTGTAAGTTGGAGTGGTGCTTGGGAAGTATTTGTTGTTCTTTCAAAAACCTGACAAAAAAAATCTTAAAACTGAGAATTATTATTATTTTTGGACCCAAGCTAAGATTTTTCTGGGGTTTAGCCACATTTTTTTTCTGTGCTTGGGAACAAAAAAGGAAAAAGATGCTGAAAAATACTTTGTTCTTTCAATGAGCCAGTAATAAATAAAAACCAACATTTCCCAAGGAAACTTCTGTTTTTAAAAGAGAGCTATTTTTTTCTTCCAAATTACTTCGCATTGAAATTGCGATCAACTCTGCTCTCAGGCTAGGATCTGACTGCCCAGCTGCCTTTATACAATCAAATAGAAGTAGCAATTAGGACAGATTTCTCCCCCCTCTCCCCACCCCCCCCCCCCCCCCCCCCCCCCCCCCCCCCCCCCCCCCCCCTTTATTTTCCTTCTGGTCTTTAGCTGGGAAGTTTCATGAGTTTGCCTGAGAACAGATGCTGTGCTGCCATAATCCTGGCACTTTCACTGAAAATGAGATTTGGCAGTTATTTCAGCATAAGCGGAGTACTCCTGAAGTCTGCTCACAGGGCTGTCGAGATGGTGAAATGCAGCAACCTGCTTTTGTTTGTCTGAGCATGTGATTTCTTTTTTATACCTTGTGATCTTCACAGATTTCTGGCGAAGCTTAAAAGGTTAGTTGGAAAAGGAGTGGCTAGCATTTGTTTAGAAAATAAATAGGAAAAAGTAGGCCAAATACCAGTAAAGTTCCAGTTTTAAAATATTAAACTAACACATAACATTGCTGGCCTAGAAAGGTCAGATGAAGGGGGAGAAAGGATGTATTTAGTGTGATTGCCAGGCAGGACGTGGAATCTCTCACTGACTTGGCAGTAGATACTTTAGCTCTATTTGCTATTAGTGCTGTTTCAAATGCTCTATATTTGCTAAGTTCTTAAGTTTGACAAGGTCCATGCTTTTTTTCCAGTATTTACATGGTATTAAGCAAGTGTGTAAATCCATTCAGAGAGTAACCAGGACATACACAGCCCCCCCACCCCCACTCCCTTTTTTTTTTTTTTTTTTTGCTGGCTGGTTGTAGACAGGATGCTCAGAAACCCAGGACAATGGAAGTCTGGAGGCATTTTGCTTTGGGGTGTGCTATCAGATAATAAGGGTATTTGAGACATGCTTAAACTTGCTAAATACAAGTGGAAGAGGGCCCTCTTTTTCCAAATTTGTCAGTGGGAGTGAAGAAAGAAAGGATCACTTAACAGTAGAACGGCTACAAGTCCTTCCAATGAAACCATAAGATTCAATGAAAATGCCAGTACTCCTTTCTATGGTCTGATTCTAAGGACTTGGCTAGTGTAAAGAAGAAAACCTAATGCAGCAGCTAAATAATTGCTGCCACATCATCTAAGCATCTAAGCACATCATTATCACTGCTGGATGAGATGAAAGGTATTTACAAACTAGAGTCTGCCAGGAGAACACAGTCAGCAAAAGCTTGATCCAGCTCCAGCTGTAATCAATGGGAGCCTTCAACTAAATTAAAGAACAAACTAACTACTTTGTAAAATGTATTACACTTTGAGTTTTGCAGAATTAAACCTGGAGCTCATCAGAAGCGAGGCACGTAGGGATTTGTTGCCTAACAAAGCTCTTTGTTTTACTTCACGTATTCTTTGCTGGTGTTCCAAACTGTACTTCCCACTCAAGCAACCCAGGCTCATTTGCCCATGTTTTTGTTTTTTTTTTTTTCCCCCCTTCTCCCTTAAATCTCCCACTTTTACTTTCCTCATGTTTTTCTTTCTGTATTCCCCTGGCTTCTGCCCTTCTAATTTTTCAAGGCAGAGAATGAGTCTTTGTTTGTGAAGGGCAAAGCAAGTTTATGGCACCCTATTCATTATATTTATGAATCATATCTAACTGAATTTTTCCCATAGTCCAAAGGTGGCTGTTTGCCCATAGGCACTGCTCTCAGTGCCTGTATTTTCTATTCATAAGGTGTATTTTAGTTTACATCAGAAGCTTAAGGAAAGACTTCTGCTTGATATCACTTCTGCCAAATGAAACCCACAGAGAAGCTGCGGCCAAAGGAACTCTGTACAAAAGTTGTCTGGGCTCTGTAATTTCGTTCACGTGGGTGCATGGTAGTATACATTAGGTGCCAATAAAAACAATCAAAAATAGATAGAGCACTGTGCAAGTCCTAAGATGATCTTAGAAAGTACAGACACAGGTAAATGCTGACTGAGAGACATGCTGTCAAAACAGTTTGATGAGAAAACCAGTTTTTGCAAGACATTTGGGAAAGGACAAGCAGCTCCCCTGACAACTCATTCTACTCTGTACACCTTGGTGAAATTCCAGAAAGGAATAGTTTAAAAGAGGGTTAAAGAAAATTGTTATTTTTGAAACTATTTGTGGTTGTGACCAAGAGTGGGCGCTCCCCAGATGTTGACGTTGAATAGTCAGTATAGCTGAGGACAGCAAGGAATTAACTGTTTCAGTCCTCATGAAGCACATTAGTAGTAGCAGATGTTCAATACGAGGCAGGTCTTTCTGGCTCTGGATATGCTGGTGGGTGCCAAAAAGCTACAGCAGCATCAAGCCTAGAATGCACATAGGACGAGGTCCACTGTGGGACAAGTGTCCATGCAGACGCCCATTCAAACCAGGTTTTCTGCCTCTGGAGACTGGCAGGAACAAAGGAAGAAATAGGCCCTGATCAAATCATTAGACTTTAAAACAAACAAAAACAACTTTGTGGTATGTTTCTTTTCCTCCTAGCTCCAGGAAGAAAGATGAGTGAGAAGCTAAAGCCACCCTCCTTTACAAGACAGCTGTTAGGCTCTCCTTCCTCTCAATCATTTCAGAAAGAACTTGTCTTGATTTGCAGTTCATTCCCTCCCCAAAAGGCATGTGATCCCAGATCCTGACTTTTTGCAAATTGAGTGTATGAGGTAATTGCCAGCAATATATAGCCTGCCTGCATCTCTGCATTGCTGAGGGATGCCCAGAACATTATCAACACATCATTCAGCACTACTGTTTCAGTGCCTGCTTGTCTCTAACTCTAAGCAGACAGTCATAAACGTTTGGTTAACATCTAATCTAGGCTTTCCAAGCCTCTTGCAGAGGTTAACTAATGAACACAAGCCTACAGGGGAACATAAGGGTTGAATTCAGCCCAATATTGGTTGGTGAAAATGTATTTTGCTTATAGCTTCTTGCAGAGAAGAAGAGATTTCTCAATTTAAGCTTCAATCAAAGCTATTGGAAAAAGCTGTCAATCACACTCCAGTTTTTCATAGATGTCTTGCTGCTTCAAATACCTTCCAGATGTGTTTAATTCCAGTGACTGATTGTCCACTTGGCTTTGCAGCTGTGCACTCCAGGGGAAAGGTCTACACCATGCTCATTCACATGCAGGATGGCAAAAAATGACTTCTTGTAGATCCTTCCTTATGACAGTGTTAACTTTCAGCAAATGAAGAGGCAAAAGATGAACTAACAGACAATGAATCTACAGGATGCTTCTTACGTCCAAGTAATTTATGCCAAGAGCAAAGAATAGAATTTTAAAGGTAAAGCAAGGAGATAGGTACCTAGATATTGAAGAGATGATCCATTTATAGGGAAGGAAAAGAAAAGCAGCCATTTGCAAAGGCATTAATTTCTCACAAATAGGATAATGTGAAGAATCACTTACAGTTCAGAGGGAAAAGTATTTAATAAAACTTTTTTTTGCATTCTTACTGATCATGTAATATGACTATTATTAACCTGAATAACCCAAAGGAACTCTCCACAGTACTTGATCCCTTTTCCAAGGCTAATCAAACCCAAATTTATTGTGTAAGCTTAAAATGTCTAACATTATAACTTTATTTCTCTGTGTTGTGAGTTATAGAAGCCCTAGATGCAGATAAGGACTTTCCTGTATTGCTGACGGCAAACTGAGCCAACTTTGAGACAGACTGCAGTCTAACAGGATAGAGTGGATGATTCCAAAGGAAAGCAAGAACTAGTCTTGTAGACAACAATATTTAATGTTTTTTTAATGGGCTTAAAGAGTTTGCATATAGCATCCAAACAATTCTATTGATTTAGGGGCTGCTTTTAATTAATCAAATGCTACTGTACCAATGAATGTGCAAAACACTGGAAGAAGACCAAAGACAAGACTGATTTCCAATATTCATTGTAGCTGGGTCTTATCTAAACTTAGGTTCAAGCAGACTATTACTATATTTGAAGATTCCAAACAGATGAAATGAGCAATATTAAAGAAAAGAAATACCATGTTGCAAAGATAAGATCTTCTGTACTGATTTCAAAGTTTCAAAAACACCTTAGAGAAATGAAAACTAAGCCATGAAAGCTTTGTATTCTATTGTTTTCACAAGGACTGGAAACTGTTCGATGTTTTAGGATGAAGTCCAAGTGATTTTTAATGAGTTAAATCTCATTTTCAATGAAAGGAAAATAAGAAGGAAGCAAAGCATAACAGATAAGTAATAGCTGATATGCACTAAGAACAGAATTCATTTCAAAGTAAAGAACAACAATCTCTTAACTACAAAATGTTCAGTAAATAGGTTAATTCTGCATATCCAGCTAAAACTCTTGGGCTTGATTTCTTACTGCTATTTGTGCAAAGGTACTTGTTACCTACCCCATTTGGCTTCATACATATTGTTTGCATATGTGCTTGCACACATCTATAGTAGTGGAGAATAAACCCCCCTAGCCAAAAAAAAAAAAAAAAAAAAAAAAGAGGATCTGAGAAGTTCATGAAACAGTTCTGTGAAATAGAACTACGTATCATTTTGTCACAAGTCACCACCAATTCATGGATAATGTCTATTAAACTGCTCTGCTCCTCTTACTGAAAAAAAACATGGCAGATTTTCAGATGAAAACAGTTTTGCAACTCAAACTCAAAAGGTGATATTTTACAGAGAGGATACTTGGGAGATGGTTATTTTAGTCAAGCCAGGCATCAAACTTCCTTCAGAAGTGGCCTGAAGTATCCAGTTAGCAAGTGACAGTGCTTTTACATCTGGCACAGTAACTATGTTCATATTTAGTCACCATAAATCATAAGCTGTAAAGTATCTAGTTTCCTAAAGAAGCAGCTTTATTTCATTAACATCTTGAAACTCGTGTTGTAATGTTGCTAATTGTATAGCAATTTATCTGGGATCACTCTGTAAATTGCTGTCAGCTTTTGGCACTCGTCAGCTTAAGAAAAGAAAAGAGAGTAAAGAATTCAGGAAAGAAAAATTACATGGATGATCTAAAAGGGACCACACTGCTAGATTTGAGACAAACTGGGATATTCTGAATTATCTAAGAACTCTGTCCCAGAAAGGTAATTGCAAGCCAAGTAAATAGCACTGTTCCTTCAGATCAAGGCTACTCCCTCTGATACTTGCAAGCATTTCCTATCCATTTGTGAATAGGATTGGTCTGTGCTTGGTATTGCAGACTTGCTCTGGCAAGTTTTTTAGTGAGGGTTTTTTAAAATAAAAGTTCCTAGCAACAAGATGAAGGACTATTTCAGGACAGCATTCCTATCCAGGATAGCATTAAGTAATTGTGTAAATTTAGGCATGTGCAAAGATGTCAGTGAAATTACAGGGATCCAAGCATGTGCTTTAAATGCTGGCACACATTTAAATGTCTTAATACGACACCTCGAAGTATAAGCAGTAATTCTGTTTATGAAAATCAGTCTCGACGTACTTTATGTACTTCATGACCTGTTTGGTGCAGGTACTTGTTATGAATAAATCTCTGCGTTTATTCAGAGTTTTGCACAATGAACAGCATAGATGCTGATCCGCAAAACTACATTTTTTCCTGGCTTGTGAGGAGATGTTGAGTTTTTTAAACAGACAAACTAGAAAAGCTAAGCTGCAGAGGTTAGCTTGTAGCAACAGTTCGGCCATGGGAGGCTGGGAATGACATTCAGCTTCTGGCTGGCTAGCCTGCTTTCCATGAAAATGTTTGTGCTGCTCAGGGCTGCCACAGAATTGTGTTACTTTCCCTTATGGAAAGCATTTCCTCACCTTCACCTTTTGTAGGAAAACAAACAGTCTTTTTCACAGATGTAGCATGGTTTCATAAAAATTTCAGTTCTGAAAAGCAGAGTAAGAAAAGTAGTCTTGGTGGTATGCAAACCCCCAAAGTTGTTTTCTTTTAATTTTATGGAAGAGAATACAGAGTAAAGAAGAAGGAATGCAACTCAAATATTAAAAAGTACTAAGACTGAAGGTTTTCTCAGGTAAGCTTTTCTGCTGCATCTATACATACAGTGCCTTCCAGAAGAAAACTTTCACTGGTGACTGGCACCCTCTGTGTGCTACAGCCAAAAGAAATAACACTTCTAAAAAGTCTGATAACTAAAGCTGACAGACCAATAGTAAAATGAAAAATGGAATATAGGAGGATGTCTCTGCAACTTCAGCATGTCTCTGCTGTTGGTTTCTGTTGGTCTAAGGTGAGTTTAAACAAGGGGGCCTGACCAGTCAGGAAAGACCCTCCTCACCATTAGGGCAGACAGGGATGAGTTGATTGTGTGCCCTCCATCCGCAGAGGTTTTCAGGAGCTGAGTGGAGAACCTGGGGGTCTGATGAACCTGGTCTGACCACAGAGCTGACCCTGCTTGGAACTCTATTCCCAGCTGAGTTAATCTACATTCCTCTAATACACCAATCTGAAATTCAAGGCAGCTGCAAACAGAGAGTGAAGAAACTAAGGAAACCATTTGGTCATCAGTGAACTGAATTGTGAAATCTTTGCTAAGAATAGTTAACAATGGGACATGAGCATTTAATTTTTCAAATTAAGGACAAATGATAGGCATGGAAAAACCTACAAATTATCATTCCAGTTTCTAAGGGCTGTTGTATATCCAACCCATCCCACTTGCCTCCCAATGGGACAGTAACACTGCCTTGAATCTGAATTTCTGTGACAGAGGCAGTTCTGTAACTAACTTTATGCCATAAAGCCGGAGCATGCTTTAGTTGGTGCATGCAAGAGCCTCTGCGGTGTTCTGCAAGGACACTTTTGAACTGATCCACAGCTTGGGATGCTACAGCCAAATATAAGAAACATTTGTGTGTCAACTTTATGCCATTTTTTTTTCCTCATATTTTTAGATGCTTCAGATCATTCTTTCTGGCTGAACCCCCTGAGTGGTCATTCAATCTGCGAAAATCCCAATTGGTCCCGTTGGTCTCTTTAATACCGTGCTTTCAGCCTACCAATCATAGCTGTTGGAGGAGTGAGACTCCACCCTGAGGACAAGGCACTGTGAAATGGCTCCTCAGCCCGTTTGGTCACAGATGAGGCATCTGTATGGAGCCCCCGGGGCTCCCACAGCCTCTTATGAGCCAGAAGTTGCTGAGGCCAGTTTTTGGCTAAGTTGGACTTGACAGATACTAACACAAAGAATCAAATGCAAAGAATGCTTTTGTCCCAAATACAACACTAAACACAGCAACAGTGTTGAGTAAAGTGTGTGCTCGCCAACATGTGTGAATGCATGCACTGCTGAGCTGTTTACAGCAGGACAAGGCCCTTCTACAAGCTTAAGTTGTCCAGAAAAACAGAACTCTGACAGACACAGCAATACAAAATGATGTCACTGCATTTCAATACTGTAAGCTTCTCCTTGTAATAACAGCGATTCCTACAATGAATATGTTCTGCCACCAATTCCTGGTATCTTTTTGATATAGAACTGGAGGTCATAGGGTAGGGAATGGATACTGAAGCTCTTATGTCCACCAGAAAGATTAATCAAAGCTTTGGTGAACAGGTTAAACAACAGGCAGGAGTCCCCACAAAGATGGAAAATTTGATGCTGGAAGATCAGTTCTCAAAGTGGTCAGCATGAGCTGTCCAAGAGAAGAATACAGATACTGCCACTCCAGCCGCCAGCAATTAACCTCATCCTGACCTTTATTAATATTTTAAGATTCCCTTGAGCATTTAATTAGGTTTACTAGTCCTTTCAAAAGACTTTTTCCTGAACTCATGACTAGTCTCACTGTATAGAATGTCTAGAGCTTTGTTAAATCCAGTTCTTCAAGTTCTGGCTTCACTTGTATGCTAGAGCAAGGAGCTCAGGAACTGCTTCCTTTTCTGGGATCAACCTTCTATATTGCCTTTCAGTTTCATAAATGAGATGCTGAATTGCCACCTAGAAAAGTGGGGAACAGAGCAGTTGCAAGTCTGCTTTCACAACCCCTTTATTTCTGTATGGTTTTGCTATGCTTCTCATCTCTTTTTTGCAGCCATTAGAATATCTCCTTGTTCCCTGAATTGTTCTCTCCAGCTATGAGCTGCTCCTGTTTCTCAATATACTACTTGAAATGGGCTGAGCAGTATTACAAACAGCCATGCTCCTTATGAGCCTTTTGCTAGGTAAGAAAATCAAGCAAATGAACTGTTTCTGCATCATAAGCAGCCACTCGTAAAGCTCTGGCTTCTCTGCTGGCTGGAGAATCCCCCAGGAAGCTTTCACAAGGGTGGAGAAAGCGGAGACAAGATCAAGACCAGTGCTCTAAAGCTGCGCTTAGGGGAAGAAGCTGAGGGTGTTCGAGGGTGTTGCTGGGTGGATCTCTTTGGCTAGTTTCTGGTTTTGGCTTTATTACATGACTGTGCTTTCAATTTATTTCAAAGGTGCCTGGAGCCTTATAAATCTGCATACATAGTAAGGAAGAGATTCTATTAACAGTGAATACAGAAATTTGAGTTTACTCACAGTGGAAAGAACATTTTGATTTACATACAGAACGAAGCAACCTTTTCATAATGATACGTACTAGAAATTGAGATTTTTTTTCCTTGTATAGGCATACAGAGCAACAGTTTCTAATAGATAAATAGTTTATATATTGGAACTGAAAAATAAAAAGCAGACCCCTCAAAATCATTCACGCACGGCATAGCATTAAAATTTACAAGCATGTTTTTTAGCTTGTTTAAATAATGTTCAACAGTGCTTATGATGGAAAAACAGGTGATTTTCTCCGGTATTCAACTGCTGCAGTATACAAACCTACAGCTCGTTTGAGCTCTCCTGCTTCCACAAGCCCCAGAAGGCAGCACAGCACCCATCACAACGGAAGGCTGACTTAGATATGCCATCTTTACCTGCCTGTCCAATGCTCTCTGCACTAGGCCTACAGTGTTGGCAATATCTTTACTTAGGTTCTTGCAACTATCCTTGACTTTTCTACTCAAGGAATGCACAAGCAGTGAGCTGGAAAGAAATTCTGTCCTGATCCTATGAATTAAGCCAGGTAAGATTAAGGAAGATCTAGACACAGTAAATGTGAGCAGGATGACTTTGGATGAGAATGTTTTTTTTTTTCCTTTTTGCTTGGGAATTACATTTGGATTCTGTGCGCCTTCCTGATTTGTTTCCCTACACTTCTGTAAGGAATCAAGTAATAAGGCATCTTCCACAGTCTATGGGGGCAGATCATTGGGTATTCCAAAGCTTTGCTTATTTTTTATATGACAATGCACTAACTGCAGTGCTATCTATTGCAATACTGTTTAACGAATTCCAAGTGTGACAACCACTACATGATTTTATTTGGTTCACATCTATCATGTAAAAGCTGCACAGATATGTTTCCGGATAAGAAAGAACCTTGAGAACACATTTATCTGCTGAGAAAGTGCTTTAAATACAGGAAAACAGAAAAGTACAAGATCTGTTAATGCGGGTGCAAAACAAAATGGTTTTGAAACTGATGTAGAACAGGTGTTAGGTACTTAACAAAGACTATCTATTTATTAAAATGGTGCTATCCTTATCAACTGAGATGAAATTTCTCCAAATACTGACCTGTGTTTGTTGCCTTCTACAAATTCCGTTTAATGAGAGCTCTTTTTTTATGGATCCCAGAAATACAAACTTTTCCAATAAATCTCAGTGAGAAAGAGATTTCCCATCATTCTGATCAGGATAGTTTTATAACCTACGTCAGGTTATCTGTAATCACACCTACCCTCCTGCTCATTTTGTTATGTTTCATTCATTTTCTTCCACACAAGTCTGTTATTAAATGTTTGTTTATAGGCAACATCTCTAAAACCATACAGAGAATTGTTACCTGTCCAAAGTCCTTGCACTTTCCAATTCTATGTATTTCTGATAGAAACAAGCAACTGTTACAGTACTGATAACGATTTCTGTTGTTAATGCTAAGAAATGCTCAATAATTGACTGTCCAAACGGCATGCTATTTTTTTTATCCCACAGATGTCTTTTTCAGCTAACACCTTTAAATCTTGTGAATTTGAACAGCAAACTTCTACATTTTCTTTGTACAGACACCTTTGTATATAAAACCTTAGTATAGGTTTTATACAGCAGTATTGCTACTCAACTTACCAAAGCTTTTCTTTTCTATTGGCCAGTACTCCTTTATAAAAAAGCCATCTCTCTGTTATAAAATTCATGGGTGGGCAGTCACAAGTTACCTTGAAAACTCAGGTTGAAGATTATGCCGGTGTGTTGGACAACAAATATTCCTTAAGCCTTTCATTCTTGAAACTCTGAAATCACTGCGCTCTCTGTTGCTTTTGCTATCTACTTGAAGCATAAGTTTGAATGCACACGTTATGACCAGTTACCTGTTAACAGAAAGTCCATGCATGCATATGCATATGAAAATCCTGGAACAAGTTCTGCTTGTACTCAAGAAACTACACTGAACATCTGTTCAGACATAGACTGAACACCCTCAAGTGCAATGTCACATTTGCTTATATCATACTGCATCGGGTCACGCATTAGAGTAGAAATTTATTCCAGATTAAATCCAGCTTGGAAGAGAAAGCTGTTTTCTCCTTTTTAGAACTGTTTTGAATGGGCTTAAACAATGCTTAGATACATCCCCTGAAAGGGCAGAGTTTTTTATTAGGAGTTAATAAAGACAGATTCAGAGCATCCCAAATTAAAGCGCAGACAAATAAGCCATAAAAAACAACCATAACCTAAAAACCTAACAACGCAACAAATCCTTTGTACTGGAGAATGACTTAGCAAGCAAAATAGCTATGGCTATAGCATTTTTCACTTAAGTGAATTTACTCATTAAGATATTCACAAACAGGTAAAGGTCTACTGAGTATCTAGTTCTAAAAACACTTAATTAAAAAAATAGGATATATTATGCCAGAAAAGGTCTAATTTATGTCTGTGCTTCAGGAACCCTTTCTGAGCAATGTAATTTCTAGAAGCGTGTCTAACAAATGTTTTCTTTGTACCTTTTTCGGCTTCAAAGCTACAGGCTTCTCCATGTAATTATACAAAACAGAAATTAGTCATTTCTCCACTATATGTACAACTTCAAACATGATTTAACATGATTAACGTGATTTTCAGTTCAGCAAATAAAAAACAAAAATGTGAATGAGCATAAAAGGCATTTTATGATAATTGCATGTATGTTAAACTATTTCATAACTCTGATTTGCAAATCCCTCTTGTATTTTTAGCAAAGTTTAAATGTAAATGAAAGAAGGTACAGACAGGATTCTTGTGTATTAAGCACGATTTCTGTTTTTTTTCCTTTATAGTGCATAATGGCAAATAGCTTTTTATCTAAAATTACTGCTTTTTGGCTACTAAGAAAAAGCTTAGCAAATTAAAGACGAAAACAAATTACTATCTGTGATATGTCAAGCTTTTTATTCACAAACGTCATTCGGGTTGATTACTTATTTCATGTATTCTTGTCATCTACAGGGAGAAGAGATCTTAGTGGCCAAGTTCAAACCTTTGGATCCTGTGGACAGAAGCACCTGAACTTTGGCAGGTATGTGGCAAACTTCCCTTTGATGAGATCCTTCCAGCCAACAGGATGCTTCAAGTATAATGATCCAGAAAAAAAAGCTCCAAAAGCGTCATGCAGGGGAAAATGAGGGTAAATATAAATAAGTGTATTGAAAGGAGATGGCCAAGCTCACCTTATATAAAATCCACCAACAGAAAGTAGAAGTTCCTAGCCAGTTAACACAAAGGACAGAGGAATTACAATGACAGTTCTGTACAAGAATAGTCTATTATATCACATATATCAGTATGTCATTCTGATGCAATCTAGAAAGGTGAAATCCAAAATTACTTTTTTTTAATTGTGGTTTCAGAAAGACCAGAAGTATCTCACTGATATAGTCTTATGTTCTCATTGTCCTGGATGATAGAGAAAAACATCAGAAGAGCAGGCCTGAGCAACACACAGTTCAAACAATGACTGAGATCGGTTCGCTTGGCTATGCTACAGCAGACTATTTTTTATGTTATCCTTAATAAAGGATATGCAAAGGAACATAAGCATCACTACATGGTATAGTAAGCAATCAAACAGACTGCTTCTGTATCTGTGGGTACCTTTGTTCCTCCTTTAGGAATATTTTGGCACTTGCAGAAAGGCAAGTGCAAGTAGTAGGTATCCTCAGTTGCCATTCTCAAAGAGAAATGAAGAAAATCACTTGGAAAGAGAATAAAATAACAAAAGTAACAGCTCTGATCTTCTACTCTTGAATTAGTTCTTCAGCTTGCTAAATTCTGCAATCTTGCATGTTGGAGATGTGCAAGAAATGTCTAGAAATGTCTTGGACCATTAAAAAGTATCCATCAGTAATCCTGTCATCTTTTAGGGATATTCTATGGTTAAAAAGGGTGACTGGGTGTTACCCAAACTTCAAATATGAAAATATAACATACTACAACGTGGAAATGCTCTTGCCTAAGTGATACAAAGCAGGAATCTGGTGTAAAAATAGGAGAAAATGTTGTCAGACAGAAAATTACCTTAAGCAAACAACAAGTTGAAGAACTGTAATGCGGTAATTTGGGATGAACTATAGACAGATGACTGCAAACAGAAAGAGAATAATGCAATAACTCTTTTTTCAAGTAAGGCAGAAAGAACCCATGCATAGTGACAATGGTATCCCTGTAACTTTATCCAGAAAAGGTACCAATAGCAGCTGCTGGCCTCACACTGTTGTTACTGCTGTGGAAACTCTGTACCACTGCAACTCTGCAGGCCACAAATCCTTAACAGTATGTTTGGAAATGAGGACCCAAACGGGGCCCATGCTCTCACTAATCATTTTCATGCTACCTAATGCTGTCAAATGCAAAAGATGACAGTTATCTTTCCTTGTAAACTTTATTGACTTCTAGGATGCTTTTGACCAAGTTTTTACAACAGATGCAGCAAATTCCTTGCAAAGATATCTAAATACTCTATACCTTCTAACAAGGTGCCTGATATATTGAGATGCCCAAGTAGAATCAGACATGAGCATGTCCTTCCCCTTGCTATCTAATGTTATTCCTGACTGCGTTATGAAAAGATCTCCAGCTTGCAGCCTGACAGTCTGAAGGAGGACAGGTGGCTGAAGGCTTGGACTTCCTCTATGCCTTCCGAATACATTTGCTATGTTTTATCTGTCAAAGCACTAGCCTCCTCAGAGCTGCTAAGCCAACAGGCTTTACAATCAACAAATGAAACCCAAAAGTATGACAGTCAGCACGACCACTCTACAGTCCCATATTTCTTGAACAAAAAATCATGAGAATTGCTAGCAAGTTTACTTAACTTGAACCTGAAGTCTAGTGATTGCTTGCATAGTCCCAGTTCAAGAAGCTAAGGTAAATACAAATTTCAGAAGCCTGCCTGAATCTAGGATGTTTGGCATGATTAGCATATGGTATGAATCTTAATGGCAACAGACTCAGCATATTCCTGCAGGGGTCAGAATAATGGAAAAGCAGTAAGCAACTAAAGGAAGTGAAGCAGCTGCTAGTATTTATGCTTGTGATGGATGTTCACAGTAAAATGGTCAGACAGAACACAGAATACCTATCCAAGGTCTTGACATGACACTCACAGCTGTGCAAATAGCACAGATGGGAAGATGATTTAGAGTGGCCAAATCTTGAAAATGCCCAAAAGCAGGCCCTTGGGCCCTCAAAACAAGACGTTTCTTGTGACCTCCCCTCTGGCCCCTAGTGACTGCTGGGGAGAAGCTCCAGAAAGGACTCTGCAGCATTTTCACAGCTTAACAGCTTGAACAATTGGTTTGGGATGGGTTGATGAAAGATGATCTCTGCGTGATGTATCCAAATGTAAAAGAAATTAATTGGCTTCTATGAACACTCAGTATGAAGAGCTGTGAAAGTGTCAGTTCTTATTCTTCTGTGGATTCTCTCAGATCTGTAAAATGCCTATGGCTGTTCCAAGGAATTAGCATTCAAATGGCATGTATAACCAGGTCACTCTCTTAGGGTGCCTGCTGCTGGCAGAATGCTCTCCACTTGCTGAAGTACAGCAGCAAACAGATATGGCTGAACTTTGCTTGCATAAGCACTTTCATGAACTAATGGCAATTCTTAGAGTACTCTTACTTTGGATTGTCTTCCTAAAATAAATAACTAGAGTTTATTTTTTTCCTACCGCAGTTCTTTTCCTCACCCCATCCTCCAACTAATTATTTGTTTAGAGTAACAATTCCGCAAATGAACACAGGCTCTTTTAAAAGTCATTCCAAAAGTAATTTAAAAGAACTCCTTAAGTGCAAGGAGATCACTTGGGATGCTGAACTGAATTCTGACTGCAGGAATCATTTTACAAAAGGCTCCCCAGAACATTTCTGGGGACATTGTTAGAGCTACGTTCTTGTTGTGCCTTTTAGTTATGTTTAGCTTACATAATAGACATGGGCAACAGGGACAGATGAGAAGCTGGTGTAGGCATTCCTGAATCCCAGTACACTCTTTTTTGAAGGTCTCTAGGCTTTTGATCTACTTTGCTCCTGGAGCCTGAATGCTCGTTAGTGACTGTGAAGTATTATCAACACTCCTGCAGTGCATTTCAGATTTAGTTTCATCTGAACAGGATTGGGAATGCATGTTCCAAGACTGCTCTGCAGGACAGCTTGAAGCACAGTAAGGGGAAGCTCATTAGAATGTGTATTTCAGAAGTGCACCATACACCCAAGCCAAAATGTCAAGAAAGAGTGCCTGAATGGAGGCACAGCAAGCCTCTCCAGCCAGGGCTGGTTCTGAAAAGAGCTGGGCTCAATGCACAAGTATTTAGCCCATTTGTAGTTTGTGCTCTTTGCATACTACTTGCATGTATAGGTCTTATGGAAAGTAATGTCAGTATGGAAAACAAACATCATCAGCTGTTTCCCCTTACTGCTCTCTCCCTAAGAGAGGGAATCTAGAGTTGCAAAATCTAGATTTATTTAGATTTAGACTTACATAACTTCTCAAGACAAAAGCCTAGATTGGGTATAAGTTACTTTGGAAAGTATCAGAAAACTGAACTAACCACCTCCCTGAACCCTACTTAAGAAGGGATCCCTAAAATGATTTTGCAGGGGAAAAAATACAGAACAGAAAAAAAAAGTCAACTTCTTCCCTCCCTCCAAAAGATGGGAGAAATAAAAAGTAAATAACCAAGTCTGGGCAGAATTATCTCGAATAAATTCACCTTTTTTTTTTTCATATAAAAAGCATTGACCATCGTATTACAGCTCCTCTTCCATGTACTCCTCAGTCAGAGCAGTGCAAAGGTTTACAAGGAGCCTGAATATAGGGCTGCAGAAATATAGGAAGCTAAACTAATGAGGGTGGTCTGAAGAGCAAAATAAATAAATAAATAAATAAAATTTTGATTGCTTTATAGCTCATATTGCCAGCATGACAGAAAGGGAAAACAAACAGCCAAAAGCTTTCCATTCTCAAATTCACAAGTTGCTTGGCATCTTTGCTCCCCCCTCCTGTTCTCCCCTCTATCCTCTCCATGTAAGTGTTATGACATTCTAGGAAAAGCTCTTAGTTTCTTGCAGGCTAGATTTGACAAAATTGAATTAATTGGATGATTTTCTTTTGATTTCAATAAGAGTAGGCTCAAATCACAGAGTCTAACAATGACTCAGTTCCGTAGGCAGGCAACAGAATTCACATATTTGTTTAGAAAGAGGCAAAGAAGTACCTGTGTATTAGTGAACTCAGTAATTTATTTAATTATTTTTCTTATTCTGTTTTTGGCTTCCCCCAAAGGAGCAATACTCTCATACTGGCAGGTGAGAATATGTGAGTGGTTTCCTGAAAATGCTGGTAGATGCCATATGGGAATCAACCTGGTGACCAACTCAGCAGCACTTCAAGTGCCATTAGGAACTAGTGTGGGGTCAATGTTATCTTAAATTCTGCATTTAATTGTTTTATGTTGAATCACAATTACTTTGTATGTTTTCTACGTACGCACGGAAAAATCTTTATCCAAAATAAACTCCCCTCACTTTCTCATCAGTTTTGGAGTCATAGTTATTTCTGTGGCTTTGTCTTCTTTAACACTTTACTGCCAATCTGCCATCTGTGCTATATTAGTATGCTATGTGGCCTGTAATAAATACCAGCATGCATCAGATACAAGAAATATTCAACTCAACTCAACAAGAAGTACAAACTCTTGTAGCTCAGACACACAGTCATGTTAGATTAAGAAGTGCAGAGAACCCCATACCTCCAAGAATGTTTATCCTATGAACAGAAATGGGATCTGGCCATACAGTATCTTGCTTTGCCTAAGGATGAAGCTCAGCATGTTACTGAAGCTACTTAGTCAAACAGGAATAATGTCATTTCTGCATGTGTATTCCAAGCACAAAACCCAACATGTGCTTGGCCTACCGTACTCTCACAATTCAGTGTTTAAAAAAGGGAATGGACAATGTATTGTAACAGGAGGCCCCTACTACTCTAGTATGATGTCAGCAATATAGCTCCTTAGAGCATGTTATTGTTTTAAACAGAGGTCTCCACACTTTCACATTGGTTATAAAATACTTAGTGCTGCTGGACTGGAAGGAAAAATGTCATACATCTGCAAACAATTAGAAGGAGCTGGGCTTCATATTTGATTTACTAAACAATAAAACAAGCTTAAGTGTGACTATATGTATAACTTATACTCCCGAGGAGCCTCAAGCAGTTATCATAGCAAAGTCTTTTAACCATAATTAAATAAATCCACAGTGGAACCATTGCTGATCAAGATTATTTTTTATAAGATATTTTCAGTAGTGAAGATCATGAAGTTGAATGCATGCTTTAAGTGCTCCTAAAAGTCTTTTATCCTTTCTTTCAAGCACACTATCCACTACATTTTCTCCAGCTGGAATTCATTCAGTACAATATATTTCAGCTTTTAAGCAGTAACATTTCCATACTTCCTGCGTTTAGAATGAAATTTTGGCACAGGGAGATTAGTAGCAAAACTCTGACTCAGTAAAGCTCAAGATTTCACCATAGTTTGTATGTCTGTTAGTTAAAAGTTCTGGTACTCTAACAACAACAGTTAGTTGTTATTATAAATTAACCACAGATTTGTAAATTGAATGTAAATATTTCGTTTAAACTTCCAGGAAACTAAAGCATGGAGAAAAGATAATAACATGTCATTTCTCAAAACAAAAATCCTAGCAGCTTATCAGTGTTATCAGTTAACCCTATCACACAACCTTTACTCAGAATATACAAAGGCACTGGTACCGTTTGCCATTAAGCTTTACTATATTATCACTTGTACACCTAAAGCCATTACAGCAAGAGTGATGTTCATTCTTGTAACTTTTCCAGCATTATCTGCGAATATTATAAAAGAGCAGTGCTAAGTGCCCAACTGCTAACTCTTTATCGTAATTGACCAGTGAAGGTGAGTTTTTATAGTACAGCAGGATCACCTGTAGTGGCTCAAGCTGGATCAAACACAGGAGTTCAGTACTCTCTCCTTAGTTCTGCCAGTGCTGTGCTAAGTCGGGGGAAAAATAACTTGCTATCCTTGGCATTGATTTTTCCTCAACAGCCCCAAATAAACACTTGGGATTAAAGGGATAGTACAGTACTGACCCTCCTCTGACAGGCTCTTCACTTGATATTCTTGAATTAGATGGACAGAAATGCTCGGAATCAGACAAAGTAGAAATGCAACTCCAAGGCTTTGTTCATCAAAACAACTTATCCAGACTTCAGAAACACAGGGAATTTACTTACTGGTGATAAGTAACGTTCCATATATGTGAATACCAAAGAGAAAGGAACTACCACTGTATAATACAGCATGCCCTGATTATAGTCACTCATGTACTATTTTATATGATTATACAGTTAAAGACCACAGAAATGGAAAGGCTGAACCACGGGGTCACAATTTGCCATCTGTTTGCATGGGTATCCCACTAACTTGCTTAAAAGCCAAGTTTATGAACTAGGAGTAGAATACATTTTTATGAAAGAAAACAAAACAGTGAACAAAACATCTGTTACTTCAGCAAGTATAAGAGTAAACTATTTATATAAAATAATAAATGAAACAGTCTTAGTTTACAGTAGTGCTTGTGAGTCTGGTTCCTGAATGCATACAATTAACATTGTTAATACTCTGAGAATTTTGGCACAGCGTGCAGTGTATGTACACCCAGATGAAAACTCTTCATTGCCATAGTTTCAGAGAGTGGCTAGACTATGACTGGAAATAAATTGGCTGGGTCTGTGTAGGACTACTTCCACAGAGACCAGAAGAGCACAAGATGTTCAGACGTTTGGTTCCTACTGCTTGAGGAATGTGTGTCATACATATATGAGTGACATAAAACACTGCATTGTTCAGCATTACGATCTGATCTAAGCAAAGGCTCACACTTTTTTTTTTGTTCAATTCAGCATCACCTTACTAAAATAAAACAAAACAGCATAGTTTTTCACGTCTTCAGGAGATGCCTGCAGTACACCCTGCTGCATTTCCAGTCACCTCCTTAAGGAGGTGTGTACATGTCCAATTGAATGGCGTACAAATTCCTATCAAATTCAAAGATCTAAGCTGTTATTTTCCAGGCTTAGATTTGTTATCACGTACACTCCAGTTATACTGAAAGTAAAACACACAGCAGCTTGCTTACCTTGGCACACATTGTGTTCACTTTGCTCATACCCAGCTGCACACTGAATTTGATGAGTTGGGTTTGGAGGGGCACGGTTAGGATCAGCTGGAGTCCGGCGAATGACGTTGTTTCGACCACTAGTGGATTCAGCTGCTGTTTCTTCTCGTTCATTTACAATAATTTGGGCTGTTCTAGGTAGACAGAGGTATCCTCCATAGTGGTTAACACATTTCATCCCACCTTTACATGCATCTGGGACTATTTCACACTCATCAATATCTGTGGTTAGCAACAACACAAATCATGCTTTTAACAGTCGAATCCTCTGCAACAGCCATTAATACAAACAACACAATGAGGCATGCAAGCACACTCCTTGTTTGAAACAAGAATGTGACAATACTGAAGTAATTCCAGCAGCAAGTTTTTCTTCGGAAGTGATTTACTGTACCTTTGCACCGTTGCCTAACAGGATCCCATTCATAGCCATCTGTGCATTGCTACAGATAAAAGGGGAAAGAAAATGTTGGTAAGAAAAAATATTGTGCTATACAGGATTCTTTATTTTGGAAAAAATAGGCATATTTCAATGAACTCCAAGCTTTACACTGGGAGAAATGCAATGTTTCTATGCCTTGGAATGCTAAAAAAATGGCTATTAATACAGTATTGCTAGGCAGGAACAAGACAAATATATACAGAGAGAGGCTTTGTCTCAGGAAGGTCCCAAGATACTGTGTGCAGAGTAGGCAAGGCTTTGATGAGAAAGGGAAAAGCATCACTTTTTTCTTGTCTTGCTGCTATTTTCTGTTTTAAAGCATCTCCCTTTGCTTGAATATTGGAATAAATATTCAATAGATACAACTGACCCAGCTGACCAGGATGGAAAAATCTTCTAATGAAAGAAAAAGTAAGTTCTTCTTCTTCTTTGATCTTGTGTGTTGCCTTCCAAGAGGTGAACATCTTTTATTGCAGGCATAATTTTGCCAGAGGGACTAATGGACTTCAATACCCCTGTATTTCTTTTGTATTTCTTTTCTCCCATTAGCACACTAGCAATGGGGAAAGATCCCATGACAGCTGGAAATTCATTCACATGCACTTAAACCATGTGACTCCAGGAACTGCAGTCTAGGAAGAACAATTTATATTGTGAGACGTACAATAACCGGTTAGAGTTTATAGCAGCAGGACTACTTATATAAATAAAACTTGACAGAATTCAAACAAGACTGAGCTCAGCAACTATTCATATCAACTCAGGCTGGTAACTTCAGGAAGAATTTTAAATATTCTGCCCTGCAGTTTAAGAAAATATCTTTGTTATCCCTCTGCCCAAAAGCATTGAAGTGTCTAGAAAGCAGTAATTTTAATCACCAGTTACATTTCCAGAAATTAGTTAGTCAAGTATCACAGTGCTGCCAGCTACAGCAGACATTTAAAACATCAATGAATCAACTGCTGCATTATGCAGGTGCATACGCATTCTGCTCATTCTGCTTAGCATATTATTTTAATGCTCTTACAGAAAGAAAGAATTGAGTCAATTAATGAACTAGCCAGAGTCCAGCAAGCTAAACATTACTGCAACTCCTCTGCCACAGAGAACTGCGTAGGTGACAAATTTGACCTTCTGGTGCTGAGATCCACTGGTTCCATGCACTATCCTCAAGTTATTTTGAGAAACTTGTTACAGACACTGACTCAGCAACAGGACTGAAAATATGTTCTTCATTCACAGGTGACGCCAGCCATCTGCCAGATGTAGCAGTGAGTTGGAAGAAAAAACCTCCAATGTTAGGAAGGGGTAAGTGGACTGCAAATTGTGTATTACAGTGCTCTATCTCTAAAAGAAGGACTACATGCTGAGTTGACAACACCAAAGTTACTGTAGCTATGAAAATCCAAAGAGAAACAGCTAATTCATACATCTACTTAATCACTCAGTTCCTGCTGATGCACAACAGGAGTGCAATCTATTTAATAGTAAGGAGCCAAGTCCAACTATTACTGCAGCTGAAGGGAGTTTTACAATAGAAGTGGATTTGGTCCTAAATGAATACAATGTATACATGAGAAACAGTAGCATCCAAAGGGTAAAAATTCCAACAGCAAGTTTTCATTGTTAAATAATTTTATATGATTAAAAGCCTAATGATCACTTCAGCACCTGAATGCTAAGACCTCTTTGAAAACATAATACCAGAATCCAAGTCACACAGGCATGCTAGAGATCTATTGGTACAAAAAGAACCATTTAGTCTTATCACAAAAATGCTACTTTTTTAAAAAAAAAGAAGCGTAACATGCTGAAAAAGAAGGGGGTAGGATCCCTATGTTAGTGTGAATTATCAAAACCTACTTAACTCATCTGTTTCCACTTAGACAGAGGGACTTAAAAACACCCCAGAAGCCTCTGAACAAAAGTCCTCCCAATCACCTATTGCTTCTACAGCTCAGGGTTGCAAGTATTTCATGACTGACTTCCAGATGTTCACTGGAGGCTTCCTGGAGCCCCATCTTCTATGGCAAGGTCCAGCTCTGCAATCTTTACTTGCCTGAGCCATCCCACTGACTTCAGTGGGATTACTTGCAGAAAACAATCTCAGCCTTTGGCTGTGGTTCTGTAACTTTCTGCATGTGTGCAGAATTTTCTGCTTGTGTGGCATTGCGCTGATGCCTGTATACATATTCCAAGGTCCACCCATATGAAGCAAGTTGCAGGGATTACAGCTGTAATCAGATGTAAAAATGCAGGTTTTTCACCAGCCCAAGCCGAGGTAATGGCCACTCCTTCTGTGACATGTGTTATGCAAGCCAAAGAGTGAGCACAGCAGTTTAGAACCAAGAATTTCCAAAAAGGACTTTAAACTGCTGTCACCTGGTTGTAGGGAGAATCTGCTTTTACTTTTCCTGTAGAAATTGATCAAGGTGGGCAAAACCACTGGTCTAAAGCAGCTTGGCAACTAACATTCATGCAATCACCCTAGGAGCTAAATGCTTCATTAAGAGCAGTGAATTTTTTAAAGTACTTGCATGTTGTTATAAGCAGCTTGAAACATCCAAAGGAAAACACAGAAGAATGTTTGACCTAATTATCCATCAAGTTCCACGTACTTCAAACGAGGGTCCCAGGGACCTTTTCTTGAGGAAGGATACAAAAACTAAGCCTCATAGCTTCGCTCAGTTCATCAGGCACAGCACACAGATAAGCTTTTCAGAACAGGGAGCTGCAGCCTGTTTTGCTCGGTCTTGCAAACTTCAGCTCTTCAACTACCCTTTCAGCATAGGAGCAGCTTATTTTAGGCTAGCATTCAAACTGAAAGAACTTTGCATCGCATGCTACGCATTGGCAAGAAATTTGGCTTTTCTTAAGGGTCGTTTAGAAAAGAATACCTGCAAAGCAGCAATCATCCCCCGCTCTATTAAACCTTACCGTGTACGTTATGGTTTCCTCAGTTTCTTGTGAATGTACTGTAATAAGAATGAGAGCAGCCAAGAACATAGCTGCCAACATCATGAACCTGGAAAGAAAGAAAAACAAATAAATCAGCGGTATTTTTAGCGTTCCTTTGCTAGAAGACACAGCGCCCAGCGCGACCTACCTGGGCACCGCGGCCAGCACGCAGCCCCTTCCTGAGCGGCAGCAGAGGGGAAAGCCCTAGCGGCGCGGCCAGCCCGCTGCGCCCGATCCAGCTGAAAAACAGTCACAACAATAATAGTAATTAACAATAAACCGCCTTTAAAACAATGCAGCACTTAACGGCACGCCGGGGCGAAGAGAACGCAGATCGCCAGCCCCACGTCCTGGCTGGTAAAGCGATTTCTCAGGGGAACCGCTGACGGTCGGAAAGGACCTCGGAGCGGCACCGACGGCCAGCGCCGCACCGGGCACCTGCCGAGCCGGGGCCGCCGAGGGGCGGCGGACGCACATCCACCCGCCATCCCGCTCCTACCTGCGGCGGGGCCGGGGCGGCTGCTCCCGGCGGCACGCTACCGCGGCGGCTCGGCCCCGTCCGTCCGTCCGCTGGCTCCGCTGCGGTGCCGGCACCCGCTCCCCCCCAGGGCCTTCAGCTAAATAGAAACGGTCCCGGCTCCTACCGGCGCCCCCGGACGCCCCCTACCGACCCCTCTCGGCGGCCGGAGCCCTGCCGCTGGGCGGGGCGGGGCGGGGCGGGGCACGGGACACAGGGCACGGGACACGGGGCACGGGCCTTCGCCGCTCTCCGCTCCCGCTCCCGCTCTCCCGCCCGCACGCACGCCGCCGGCCGAAGCGCCCGGAGGCAAGGCAGGTGCGGGGTCCCGCCACCGTGTTGCGTGCGGAAGGGACGGGGCGCGGGGCCGCGTTCCGAGGGAGCGGGATGACCCCGCCCGCCCCGCCCCGCCTCGGGCACCGGCTCCGTCTGGCCGGACGTGCTCCTGCCCGCTGTCCATGCTCGGTGTCTGCTCGGCAGACGGAGCCGGGAGGGCACGAAGCTGAAGGGCTTCGGCTGCCATCCTTCTGGTCCCGCCCGCCCGGCCCCGCGCAGAGAAGTCGGGGCGAGCAGCGAACCGCAGAACGCGCTGAGCTGGAAGGGGCCCACCCGCCCTTCCCCTCACACAGCTCCGTGCGGCTCCCCGCAGCAGGAGCGAACAGAATCACGGAGTCGCTAAGGTTGAAAAAGACCACTGAAATCATCTAGTCCGGCCGCCGTTCCGTCCCCACCGCACCGCTAAGCCGGGTCCCTCAGTGCCACATCCACCCTTTTTCTCGAGCACCTCCAGGGATGGTGACTCCAGCACCTCCCCGGGCAGCCCGTGCCAGTAATGAAGAAAACAGCAGGGAAAAAAACGGCCTGAGGAAGGCAGCGAACGGCGCTGTGCGTCCCAACATCTGCGGTATAGGAGCCCAAATAGCACATAAATGGGAAACCTAGAGCAGCACTCACTGACAGTGCTACTGATGGAAGCAGCCCTCTGAGGCTGGCCCCTAATTACTGGTTTCTGGCTCCTTCTGCGAATGATGCACTGTATTCCCCGCGGCTTCAGTGAACTCTGTCACATCTCAGCCTTTGCTCCCTTTATGGTTTTCATGCATTCTTTAACGTGCTGTCTTTATGACTGCATGTTTGCTTTTTTTTTTTTTTTTTCCTTTTTTTTTTTTTTTCTTTTTTCTTTTTTTTCTTTGTCTTCCTGGCAGGGCTTGTTGCCTCTCCCTTTTGTCCTCAAAAACCCAAGGATAGGTAGGCTGAAGGAAGACTGTGTGTGGTCAAAATGTCACTGCACTCCAGCTAATTCTGGCTGCTGGAACTGTCCCTGGGGGCACTAGACAGCTGGACATGATTTAGAGCAGGCTGAGATTGATATTAGAGGCTAGCCTGAAAATAAGGAAAACAAAATTGCACTTTAATCTCTTCTACTCCCAGATCTGACCCCCTTTTCCTGTTTCAAATGTACAGAAAATCAAGCGCACAGTGAGTTTAAGCAACTTTTATTTGTCAGCTCAGGGGACCATCAGTGTCAATTTAAGATTATTTCTTTCCCTCAGTATGTCATATCAAGTAACACTGGAGTTGTCTGAACTAAGAGCTGGAATGGTGGAGATGTTATTTTCATGTTGGACTTGAAGGAATTTTAGAACATAAATTATTCTGATAACATGGCAGACTGCCTTTCTGCCACACTTCCTGCAAACGTCAATTTTTTTTCCCCACGTTTCAACTCGTAAATGACATAGTGCTATTGAAGGATACATTGTGAAGAATTATGTGCCTGACTTTATTGCTGATTAAACATGACAAATGCTGAACTTTTATTTGATGTAAGATTTTACAAGTTGATCTTCAAGGGAGGTAACGTGAGCATATTGCGTATGATGTTGAGTGTTACTTTAGTGTAAACTTAATTTGTTAGCAAACTGCTTTCATGTTTTAATAAAAAGCTGACAGTTAGAGGTAAACCTGTATTTTCTCATGTATGGGAAATCTTGAATGATTTCTGTTCTGCTGAGGCCTTTGGCTAACTTAGATTAACTCACAATTTCACGTATAGATTTCTAGCAATGCTCTCTGAGGCTATTGAAATACAATGTTGTTGCCATTTTTTAATTTTAACTTTCACTGAAAGCCAAGCATGCAGATTGCATGTAGTTTATCAGGCATTCCATTTTGCTTCTGCAATTTACAGAGATGTGATCACATATTTTGTATGCTTCTGTAAAGTCCAGTGGAAGTGTGGATGCTGTATTGTATTCTCATCACAGTCCTCTGACATGAAAAGAAAATGTGAGAGTGAGAAGGCAAGTAGATGAGAAAGGAGCCTCCACAGAAAGCTGTCCATCTCTTTCATTGCTCCAGCTGTACAGCCACATGAAATAAGGAGACTGAAGGGCTTCACTAGTGTGAGCAGTTTTTCTGGTATAGCTGAGAATACCAAGTGAAATGAGAGTGTAATCATGGGAGAGAAGGATGATTTCCTTTTACTGTCTGGTTTACCATCTCTTGTGTCTTACAGAATCAGTATTTCTCATGCCTGTGCTACTTAATGGCTACTTCATGTTGTTAGAGTTTTAAGTGTCATAAATCCAGGCCTTAATTTGCACCACAATTACAGAATCACAGAATCACAGAATGACCCGGGTTGGAAGGGACCTCAAGGATCATGTAGTTCCAACCCCCCTGCCTAGCAGGGCCACCAAACATACACCTTTACTAGATCAGGTTGCCCAGAGCCCTGTCCAACCTGGTCTTGAACACTTCCAAGGACGGGGCATCCACAACCTCCCTGGGCAGCCTATTCCAGGGCCCAACCACTCTCCTAGTAAAGAACTTCCCCCTAACATCCAACCTAAATCTTCCCTCTTTTAACTTAAAACCATTTCCCCTAGTCCTGCTATTATCAGCCCTTTCGAAGAGTTTACACCCCTCCTGGGAGTAAGTTCCCTTCAGGTATTGAAAGGCTGCAACCTTCTCTTCTCCAGGCTGAACAAACCCAACTCCCTCAGCCTGTCCTCATAGGGGAGGTGCTCCAGCCCCCTGATCATCTTCGTGGCCCTCCTCTGGACCCTTTCCAAAATCTCCATGTCTTTTTTGTACTGAGGGCTCCACACCTGGACACAGTACTCCAGATGGGGCCTCACAAGAGCAGAGTAGAGAGGGACAATCACCTCCCTATCCCTGCTGACCACCCCTCTCCTGATGGAGCCCAGGATCCCATTTGCTTTCCGGGCTGCCAGAGCGCACTGCTGGCTCATGTTAAGCTTCTCATCTATCAGGACCCCTAGATCTTTCTCTGCCGAGCTGCTCTCAAGGACAACTCCTCCCAGCCTGTACAGGTGCCTGGGGTTCTACCGGCCCAAGTGCAAAACCTTGCACTTTGCCGTGTTGAACCTCATTAGGTTCACCCGAGCCCAGCTTTCCAGCCTGTCAAGGTCCCTCTGAATGGCATCTGTTCCCTCCGCCGTATCGACTGCACCACTCAGCTTGGTGTCGTCAGCAAACTTGCTGAGGGTGCACTCCATTCCCTCATCGATGTCATTAATAAAGATGTTAAAGAGCACCGGTCCCAAGACAGACCCTTGAGGGACACCGCTCGTTACCGGCCTCCACCTGGACATAGAGCCATTGACCACCACCCTCTGTCTGCGGCCTTTCAACCAATTGCTTATCCATCTAGTTGTCCACCCATCAAATCCACTTCCCTCCAATTTGGAGATGAGGATGTGATGGGGGACCATGTCAAAGGCCTTGCTCAGGTCCAGGTAAATGACATCGGTCGCCTTCCCTTCGTCCACCAACGCCGTCACTCTATCATAGAAGGCCACAAGATTAGTTAAGCATGACCTTCCCCTGGTGAAGCCATGCTGGCTGTCTAGGATCACGTGCTCGTTCTTTATGTGATCAAGCATGTTGTCCAGGAGGATCTGTTCCATAATCTTCCCAGGCACGGAGGTGAGACTCACCGGCCTGTAGTTACCCGGGTCCTCCCTGCTCCCCTTCTTGTAAATGGGAGTGACGTGACCCTTCCTCCAATCATCCGGGACCTCACCTGACAGCCACGACTTCTCAAATATGATGGAGAGCGGCTCAGCAACCACCTCAGCCAGCTCCTTCAGGACCCTGGGATGCACACCATCTGGCCCCATAGACTTATACTCATTCAGTCTAAGGAGGCACTCTCGGACTTGCTCTACCCTTACAGTGGGGAGGGATTTACCTCCTTGGTCCCCACATAGAGGTATGGGTGTGCAGGACTCAGGGACGTGAAAAAGACTAGAATCCTGGCCACCAGTGAAGACCGAGGTGAAGAACTCATTCAGCACCTCAGCTTTCTCTTCATCTGTTGAAGCCATTTCTCCTTTTAAATTTACCAAAGTAGGTACGCCCGTTTTGGCCTGTCTCTTCTGGCCAATGTACCTGTAGAAGTTTTTCTTATTGTTTTTCACATCCCTTGCCAAGTTCAGTTCTGCCTGCGCCTTGGCTTTCCTGATCCTACGTCTGCAAGTCCGGATGGCATCCCTGTACTCTTCCCAGGTGACACAGCCTTGTTTCCAGAGCTGGTACACCCCTTTCTTCGCCCTCAGTTCTCTCAGCAGGTCCTTGCTGAGCCATGCCGGTTTCCTACCTCGCCTGCCCACTTTCTTATTCAGAGGAATTGCTGAGAAGATTTATTTTGCTAGGCAATTTTATCTGGAATTTGGACAGCCTTCCCACCTTTTGCTTGTATGGGTATTTCTAACTCATTCAATCATGTTCTTTTGCATAGCAGTTCTTTTCCATTGCTGTGTCTTCCAGTGATTTTCCTTCTCTTCTTCTTTTCTTCTTCACTCATGCCAGATAAGGGAAGCAGCACTGGGAAACATGTATCACTGCAGATGTGTGGCTTTTGTAATACCAAAGCTTCCTTTTTCTGGAGAACCAGAACATACAGGAGCTTAAATCTGACGGTGTATGAGGTTTCAACCAGTCGGGGTAATGTAAGGGCTGTCTAGAAGCTTTCCACAGAACTATAATCCATCTGAGGAAAAAACAGCCTTCTTGATATTCAAAATATATCAAAATACAGTTGGAATGTATAGTTTCCTTTTGATTAAACTATGTCAGTGCAGTTCCTTGCTCTGGCTAAGAGTCAAAATAGAAAAGCCAGAATTCAGATCCAGTATTACCCAGAATATGTTGGATTGAGTTTCATATCTAGCTTTGTCTTCCTGACAAGCTTTGTGCAAGTCATTTAATATATTTCTTGGTACACTCTTGGTCTATAAAACGGAGAAAATATTTGATGCTTGCACAAGGAACTGGGGAGAATGCGTTCACTTATTTATCAAGGATTTCTTTCAAAGACATTTAATTGATTTAGATACCCAGATGCCTTTCAAAGTCAGTGTAATCTAGCTACTTGCTTGAGAGGTAGACCTCATGCAGCCATGAAGGACCTGCTGTGGCCCCTTGCCATTGCCTTGAAGAATCAGACAGAACATCCTCTGCTGCAACAGAGCAGAGCAGAACAGAGTTTCAGAGAGAAAAATGAGTAAAACTCAGTTTCCCCCTGTGTGGAAAATCCACTTTGTTTTCCTCTCAGTGGCAGGTGGCTCATTTTTGTCCTGTACTGCTTTCTGTTTTTGAGAAAAATAAAAGGGAGTTGGTTGAAATCAAGTATTTATGTATGACTGGCATAGCTTTCTAACTGGCAGGTCAGCTTGAGGAGACTGGGTGTATATATTGAGCATGGTTTAGTGTCATGGTGGTGATGGGCTGACAGTGGGACTAGGTAATCTTAGAAGTGTTTTCCAACCTTAATGATTCTATGGTTCTTTGATATAAGCTGTTAGTATGCCTTATATTTTATTTTGCAGTATTCCTGTATAGCATTTATCACAGATTTTCAGAAGGTATTTTGAGTACTTCCAAGCTTTTTGTCCTCAGCTAAAAGGACATCAAATATTCATGATTTTCAGACAGTGCTAAACACCTTCATGCAGACATCTGTATAATGAATCCAGTTTGAAAACCTTAACCTAGTACTTTCTGCAAAACCTCATGTGCCAAGAATGGAGTCACTGCGTTGTCGTCTTTCAGCACAACAACAAGGCATCTCAGAAATGCTGCAGTGGAGCAGGGCTTTAGAAGACCAGATTTGTAAAGCAGAACTCTTGCTAGTGACTGTTCTGCTTTTTTTGGAATCCATAAATATCAAGATCAGCAGACCTTTTTAGCAGCAATTTGGTTTCATAAGCTTCTGAACTGAGTTTTTTTCTTTTTCTCTCTTTTGGGAAAAAGTCATTAATACCAGAAAAGCAGCAACATTTCGTAGTAGAATTGTGTGGGGGTGAACTTGGCAAACAACCTGCCTAGTTAACCTGTTTATTATTCTACAGAGACCCAGTTTTTCTGCTTAATATCTGCATTATTAAGCTATGGGATGTATGTCAGAACACTTTAATTCCCTAGAATGTTAAATTGACTCAGTGTTAGTCTGTGATGCTAGGCTGGAGCACCTCTCCCAAGAAGACAGGCTGAAGGAGGTGGGCTTGTTCAGCTTGGAGAAGTCTCCAGGGAGACCTCATTGCAGCCTTCCAGTAGTTAAAGGGAGATTATAAATAGGAGGGAAAGAACACTTTTTCATGGGTAGATAGTGATAGGACATGGGGGAATGGTTTTAAATTAAAGGAGGGAAGATGTAGATTAGATGTCAGGAGGAAGTTTTCTACTGAGAAGGTGGTGAGGTTGCTCAGAGAGGTTGTGGATGCCCCATCTCTGGAGGTGTTCAAGATTGGGTTGGATGGAGCCTTGGGCAACGTTGTCTAGTGCTTGATCCAGTGACTGGCAACCCTGCCTGCAGCAAGGGGGTTGGAACTTGACGATCCTTGAGGTCCCTTTCAACCCCAACCATTCTATGATTCTATGTAAAGCAAAAGAGAAATGACAGTGGGGATTTTCCTTTTAGTGAGGTTATAAAGGGTTATCCTCTTACCTTTCTTTGCAGATAGATGTGGTTAAAAGGCATCATAGTTCTGGAAGAGGCCTCAAGCTGATACAACTGAAAGCTGGCACATTAGAGTCTATATCCCTATCTTCTCCTAAAATACGCTCAACAGAAGTTGAAGCATTTTGGGTAAGAACTCAGTTCTTGGAGGTAGATGGAGGGAGTACTGCTGCTCCAAGTCACCGAGATAACCCTTTCAAGTGGCTTCAGAACAACACAAAGTATTCCCTTGGGTAGTAAACTAACACGTAACTTGCAATATATACTCATTTTAAGTTATATGTAACTTGGGGATTCTTTTTATTAATCGGTTCAAGTTCTCTTTCCCTGGAAGCCCAAAGCTCCAAGAAATTAGTTCCTGCTTATTCACAATTTACTGTGTGTTAGGGGCTATTAAAATTTGGAAGACTGCTAACACCAAAAGTGATAAAGGCCCAAATATAGTGATCGATACAAAGAAAAACAAATACTTCTCTCTGTCCCCATCCAGAGCAGTCTAGTTTAGTTCAGTTAACTCACTTATATCACTTAAGAAACCTCAGAGCTCTGTTTTGCCAACAATGGGCTCAGTGTGTATGGGGCTGTGGGCCTCTTTGGCACCACAGCTGCAGGTCGTAAATACAGTTCTGGAGATTAAAATATTAAAGTGCCCCTCCTTGGAGGCTGCAAAACAACGCCTGAGGTATTGCCCCCTGCCTCTGAGGCAGCCTGTTTGCTCACAGGGCTGTCCACTGGCTGCATGGAGCACACTCAAAAAGGTTCCCACATGTGGATTAGCTGTTCTCAGAAGTGGTAGTTCTGCTTTTCCTTTGCTAGCTAGGGAGAGTTTTGTAACTGCATTTCCATGTCCTGCAGAAGGCTCCTTAAAGTTGGTTAAAGTAGTTTGCTGAACATGAAATGATTGTAAGATAAAGTATAGGTACATGCTTGAAGGGAGGTTCTGGTGACATTGTGTGGAGCAAGTTACAGTTGGAGCACCAATCTGTCATCATGTCTTTTCATCCGAAACAGTAACTTTTGTTACTGTTATCCGAAACAGTAACTTTTGGAGGCATTTGGAAAAAATCACTTGCATCCCTGCAGAGGGACAAGGGGAGGAATGCATTTACCTGAGTCTTACTCAATGTCTTGCTAGTGCTTACTTCCAGACTCCTTATTTATTACCTTTTGTCCCATTTTATGTAGAGAAGTTTTGCTTTCTGTCTCCCTTACTCTTGAAAAAAAAATATGCCTCTCACCGTGGTGTTTGACAGCACTTTAAACAGTGAGCTGTTGCTGCAGAAATTTTCACTTCTGGAAGCAATGATCAGAATGTGTCAGAATGTCTGGCCCCAGTCATTTATGCTCACGCTCATCAATCATTTTTCAGGCATGTACCTTTAAGAGAGAACAGACTTTTGCCAAATACATTCAGCCTCTTCAAAAAACAAAACACTGGAGCAAGTAAAGCTTAATTGATCGAGCTTGCCTCTGCTTTGTTCAAATCTAAGGGGAGCTTTTGGTTCAACATTTTTCCAGCAAATTGTGGCTGAGTTATTAATTATCTGTCCCTGTTATTAAGTACCTGGAATTCATAAATCTTTCAGGAAAGTATTTAATACACAAGTCTCTGAATGTTCCTGGAGTTCCTGACTGGTATTATTAAGTAAGCTGTAGATGCTAGGAAACACGTCATCCTAATGATGAGGGAATTAAGTCTGTTAAAGTAGATTGCTTGATTGTAAAATAGCTTCTTTGGCACTTGTTGCTTTAGGAACAAGGGTCAGATTCTTTCTTTCCCTTGTGCTGGAGATGCATTGAAACTCATGTGGTCTGACTGCAATGGGTTTATTGAGCCCATTAGAGTTCTATGAGTAACTGTGTAATGGCTTTTGGTGACAGGTCTGATAATTGCTGTTACATGGTAAATTTCTTGCTGCTTTAAAGGGGGCATGAAGCCAACAGAGGTGACTTCAGGCTTAAGATTGTGGGACTGCAGTTTATTGGGGAAGTTCTCTGCCTGTTTTTCCCCTGGTTTCTTCAGTTTCCTTCATTATGCTGATTGAAGAGATTAGCCTAAAGCAAGAGAGAGAAAAGAAGTGCCTACTGGATCATGGTGTCACTCAGTGGAGTCGCTGAAACTTCAGACTTTTTTGGAAAAAGTAGTAATTACTAAACTTAACACTAAATCAGTCCCAGGTCTCCTCCTTTGTGGAATTGGAATGTAACGTTTGTGTGGATGTTTGTGTGTGTGAACTTGCACTTGGATCACAAAATCAGTGAAAACAGAGGGGGTTTCAAAGTAACAGGCAGTGTCTGAATATATGAGGCTGCTCTGCCACTGGGTCCTGATTCATCTATGGAGCTACATCTTCTAAAGTAGGCAGTTCCTTGACCTTGGTATCATCTGTTCAGTTTGCAATTCTGCAAAGATGGCAATTAATTCTGTTCTGATGGTGATTTTGAGAAAGCAGTGTCTAAAGTTTTTGAGCAGAGCTATGTAAAAATTAAAAGTTTTGTAACAAGAAAAAAAAAATCTAGTGAATTGGAGAAAATACTCTCATGGTGCTTGGAAGGGATGGGTAAGAGTGTTAAACGTGGAGCACGTGTCAGTGCAGGTCATGTAACTCCAAAGTTGGAGATAGCTGTTACGTAACAGCTCTTCCTCCTGTTGTTCTTGATTTCCTGTTTTCCACTAAAGAGTTTTCTTTCTTCAGCTTTAATTATGAGGAAAATTTATAGAAGGATAAACAATTTTTCTCTGAAAGTAGAGGGCTGAGAGATTTCATAGCATTCCTTTAGCTAATAATGGTTCAAAGTGAGCGGTGACATAACATTCATTTCAGAAGATGTGTATAAAGAATACTTCTGTGTTGACAGTTACAGCTTATGGCTGTGCCACAAGGTGTTACTTTGGATGAGATTACTCCAGACTCTTGACATGCTTCATCCAATTAACTTCAGTTTGAGTTTCCAACCTGGCTGTTATTATTTAGGGAAAGTGTTCCATTATGCAGAAAATGTAGCTGTGATATAGTCCTGAAGTACAGCTGGTTTGGCATGTTTAAAAGTTGGCCTCTGTGAATTAAGTTTTAGTTGCTGAAACCTTCTTCCTTTGTTGTATAAGGCACACCAAGCACGGGTTGGCAAAATGGTAAGGATAACACTTTTGTTTTTTCTATCTGAATGAATAATTGCTTGTGATAGATGAACTGTTTCTCAGTTTTAGGAGATATTTTTCATGTGCATCTTACAAAGGTGAATAGGAGCTATCAAAATAGTTCTTTTGAAGTTTGAAGGCCCTTGGTTTTTCAGTCTGATTCACTAGTATCAGGCAAGGATTATCATGCAAATGTAGAAGAAAGTAGAATGGATTAATTTGCAGTAATGCCAGTTAGGGAAAAGCTCTTGACTTTTCCTCTTTGATTTTCCAGGAGGACATGAAAATCAAATCAAACATATCGACAAAGTAGGTTTTTATTTGTTTGTGGTTGTTTGGTTGTTTTTTTTTGGTCACCTTGGGACCTGAATGGAATCTTTATTATCAGTTGGCAGTAAATGACACAGCATAACTTTTGCAACAGTGTGTGTGGGTTATTAATAATGTTGTGCATTTATTAACAGCAGTGATAAATGATTTTACAACCATTAGAGATTCTCAATAACTTTACTAACTTGAATTTAAAAATATCTCAACAGTATAAATTAATTATGAAACAATGCTAAGTAGAGAAGTTTGCTCACAAGTTAACTTGTAGTTCTTAAACTATCTGTTGTTTACTGGTCTGCACCAATGAAGTGCTAAAAGCTAAATACTGTGAAATGTAAAACTTTGATGAAAGATACGAAGAAAGAAACTGTTTCTTTTGCCAACAGTGTGGTCAACAGCAGTGCCCTGACCTGATTACTTAAGCTGATGTTTTTCCTAAATCTGTCATGAATCAGTAATTATCAAGTTTTGCAATACTCAATGATTCTCTTGTGAATAGCAAAAAGATTTGTTATTGTAGGTTGGTATTTTCTAAAACGAAGTGTTCAACTCTTGCATCTGCAAGCTCTATACAGTATGTTTTTTTTGCCTGGAAAACTGTGGAATGCCACTACAAATCTGAAGATTTTCACAAATTGTGAGGAAACTTAATGTGGCCTAATCTGCAAGTGACCCCTATGATGTCTTTTAAAATAAACATCCATGTTGGTCTGTTTTTCTGTTAATCATTGGAAGATATCCAGTTCAAGTATTCAGTTGTAGGGCTTGACTTGTAGGACTTCTAGTAGGAAAAGGAACTTTTACAATACAGTATTATTAGTAAGGTATTCTCATAGTGTTTTAATATGGTACTCCTATAAAAATTTTCCTTTTCTGTTACACTAATGCTGTGCAGCAGTGCAAAGTGTGTTGTGGAAGGGGTAAGAGGAAGGGCTGGGTCCCTGAATGAGGCTGGAAATTCAATCCACGCTTTGCTTGAGTGTGATGGCACAATTAGTAGCTGGCTTTGAGGCCCCAGTAATCCACAGAAGTCATGGCTGCTTTCAGAAGAATAAAGGGCCAAAATTGAGGGAACTCTGCAATTAAGGACACTGAGAGATGTGGTAACATTGTCTGGTGAGTCACTTGAAAAGGATGAGATGGCAAAACATCTGTGGGGATTATTTGAGGGGTGCTTCTGGTTTTCGTTTGTGCAGATCCGTGTTTAGAGCCCCATTTAAATCAGACATTGCCTTAAACTGCGTGTAGAGTGCCGACCCTGAGCAAGGAATGCAGCTGAATATGAGGTCAGTGGGAGAGCTCCTGTGGTCTGACTGACAGCAATCACTTGTTGGCTCAGGATGGATGAGCTTAAAGAGGAGAACATACCAACAGGCAAATCTTAAATGTCTTAAGTATTGGTTTGAAGGTGTGGTCTGACACCAGTGGAGATTTATACAGATGACGGAGGACTTAATAGCAGGGAAAAAGGAAAAAATGAGGAAACTTGAATCAGCCAGTTCTTTTCTGTTGAAAATTGCTTAACGTAGATTTGTGGTTCTAAGTAAATGTGCGTATTAAAAGAATGCTGACCTTTAAAAGCTATTGTTGTTGTTTAAAGCATACGGACTTACAAGCAGCAGAGAAATACCATAAGCCTATGAGATAAGAAATGCACCATTGAAACAAATGGGACCTTGGCAAAATAAAGAGTTGTTTCCGGAATGGGTTCTCCATTAAAAAGTCAACTGAGCACAGTTCCTTCAGAAACTGGTGTATAGGGATACTACATGCCTTCTAAAGAGCACTACATGATAAACTGGTGATTCAAATGGCAACCATTGTGTTTTTCCTTAATACAATGAAGGTTCTTACAAGATTCTTGAGCTGAAGTTACGTGTTGTGGACCCCCTGGTTAGGAATGCAATGAAATTAATTATTTGAGCTTGATGAAAACGACCAATAAATATTGAGCTGCCCTCTAGTGGTAAAATGGCAGCATGAGTTGTGTTTGAATCCAGTGCTCATAGTGGTTGAAAAGCTGAGTGTTTACTGGAAGGAGAACAAAAATGTGCAAATATTTTTAAAGGAACTGTATAGTTACAGTTCAAATGTCAGCCCAGAAATGAAAAGATGAAATATTAGACAACAGACCACAGGCATCGTGTTCTCTGGGGAAAAGGTCTTTCACAATTCTCATATCATGCAATGTACAGAAGAGCTCCACAGGCTGTATATCCAGAGCTTGTTCCAAAAATTGTCAATGTATTAAAGAAGTTTAGATTTGGATATTTGCTTCAGCTCATTTTGGGAAGAGAGATCATCTCTGAAACTGGGATATGATGATACTCAAACTTTCCGTTGTATGGAACTGTTAAAATTCATGGCTTTGTCTTAGATTATTTTCCACAGTTGAAACAGTTATTATCCAAGTGCTACACTGATCCTCTTCACTTCTATTTGCACAATCTTCTGTTCTGCTTCACGAGGAGAGAAACCTGCACAGATGAAATCAGCCAAAATTACGGATCTTCTGAATAGACTTACCTTAGAAATGAAGGCAGTGCCTTTATGGGGAATGCCAACATGTTCCAATATAACATATGCAATTAAACTAATTCTCCTCTTGTTTAAAATGGGCTAATAGCTATCACTGTTCCCACTTAAGTCAATCTATGTCTTTAAATTTCAATGTAAGAGAAAAGGATTGGTGTTATGTAAGTGATGTAGCAAGCTGCTACATACAAACATTATGCCATTTGTGAGGCTTCATTTTGTACTTTGTTGAAGAAAGTAACTCAGCCTCTGTGAGACAGTAATTTGGGAAAGTGTGCTAGTTCTATCATCACTACAAAGATATCTTTTCATGTGACATTCGGAAGAGCTAGACCATCTAGTGAAGGTTAAACTTTTCTGTCCTAGTGTATTTTCTGAAGCCACTGCTGTGTGTCCATCTTCTCTGTTAAATGTGGTTTCTGTTTCAATGTGGTTAAACGAAGCATTGTGTAGGATGAATTCAGGAGAAGAAATGCCAGTGTGTCAAGATTAGGAATCTGAAATCCAATGAGGTTCAGGTTCTGTGAATGATACACTGTTCCAGATTCACACAGAAAATTCCACAAGAAAATTTGGCAGCATTTTGGGATGAAGATGTGAGTGTGTGTGTAAGAGTGGGACAAAGGAGTACAAAGTACAAAGGTACTGAAGGCTCTTGTACAGAAGTTTCTTTGTATGTAGTAATATTGGTACAGATAAAAGAAGAAGTAAAGACAATATTGATTGCAAATAGTTTTTATCAGTGTTTACTGCTTGTGCAGAGTCTTCAAAGATTAGCATGAGAGAGATTTTTGACAAGAGAAGCCAATGTAGCAAGCATTGTCTGAAAGATGTTGATGAATCAGGTTTTTGTTTATCCATGCATATTGGATACATCTCCTTCCTATTCATGTTTATTACAATCTCTTTTGTTTTCCTCTTAATGAATCCAGTGTTTCTTAGAAGGCAAAAATCAAAAATTCCTCTGGGTGCAGAAGTCCTGGAATTATGGATAGATCTTTGAACATACACAGATGCATGCTGAAAAGCATGTGCATGCACACATATACACACATGCAGAGCACATGCAGCTTTTTAGTGCTGTTATATGCCATATGCTATATTTGTTTGTGTGGGTTTGTAGATGCTTCTCTGTGCTAAGCTATGTAAAGCAAGTTTGGAAAAAAGCTGGAAAAACAGGTAGTTCAATGGAGACACTCCATCTTACATGGTGTGAACTAGAAATACCAAAGGTTGTCTCTGACATTAGCAACTAGAGGGAGTCCCTTGTAACATGGGTGTAGTACAGCTACATGACTGGGAATTCAGGTAGGTGTGGGATGGAAACTTCCAGAGATAGCTAAGTCCAATTAGACTCTGTGATATGTCCAGAGAATAGAATATCTGTTAATTCATTGGCTCTAATACTGATATACATGTTTTTTTTCTTGACAGACAGCTTGAGTCTTTAAAACTTATCAGAGCTTTTTGCTTAGGTTAGGCCCAACCACCTGACAGCTGATGCTGGTATGTATGCTACATTTCAAGCAGCAGCAATATAAACAGTGCAATAATTTGTGCTTAGGAACATCCTCACCTTTCATCAAGCCTTCCAGAACTATGAGAGTTCAACCCTTGCTTGCTCCTCTGATGTCTGTTTTATTTGATGTGAGATAATTGATGCAGATTACATCTTCAGCAGTTTACCTGTTGAGGTCAGTTTGCGTTAGATCAACATTTACAGTATTCTTCAGGCATATGGTAGAACCTGCAGAGATCTCTAGCGAAGTTTCTGTTCTTTTTTAGGTACACAGCCAAAACTTAGATTTCCAGCAAAGACACAGTCTTATTCTGGCATTCAGCAGGGAGTATAACCTCTGCAGGGGACCTCACTGTATTTCCAACAGTGAAAAAACAGTAACCATCATGAACTATGATTTGTTTTCCGAAAATGCCTGGCAAATTTCCATGAACACTAGGTATCTGTCTAACTAAGTTTGCAAGTTCCTCCAGCTGTCCTGGGGAGCTTGTAAGTTCCTTGAAACTCATTTCTGTTCACATTGCAATTACAAGATGTGACTGTTTTGCCAGCAGAGCTGGTAAGTTCCAAGAACCCCAGATACTAGATTCACAGAAATTACACCCTGCTGGCCACACTGGTCAAGCTAGAAATGTTTTTGAGTTTCAAGAGCTTTAGCTGTTTCTGCGTGCAATTTACAAGTTGCAATTGTGAATCTACATAAAGGACTTTGGCAACAAACAGGCGGAGTTCCCAGTGGTTACAATCTCAGCCAGCACAGTGCATTTGCAGGACTTGGAGAAGTTGCAGTGGTGATGGTTTCTCAGCAGAGCCTGTAAGCCTAGAGTTCTCTGGGCAGAATGGCCTGAAACTGTTCTCCTGTTATCTGAGGAGATCCTCAAAATTCCAATCAATCGCAAAATTAGATGACCTTGTACTTTCTATGGAGCCTAAAATTACTGACTCATAGAGGTAATAACTTACGTGTCACAACTGGCAAGCTTGGGAGCCTTTCTATAATGTCCTCATTTGAAGGAAGATTGGAAATACAGAAGTCTAGTTCCACTGGATGAGAATACAAATTCTGTGAACCTACTACAGAAAATTCTAGATGACAAAAAGTTTCTAGTTTTTGTCAGAAAGTTTTCCTTTGGTGATAGACCAAAAGTATTCAGATGAAGAGGGGGATTCTTAGTTTTAGAAATTCAGTGTAAATTGAATAAAAACTGAACTTTGCAGTAATTTTTTTGTGCAACCTTAAGCTAATGTTCTGTCTTACAGAATGTAGAAGCTTAGAAGTTCCCTATCAATTTTAGTAGTACATTTAGAAAGGAACAACACTGCAGTTATGTTATGTTATGTTATGATATTTGAAGAATCTCTAGCAAAAGAAATAAAAAGATCTTGAAATCTTCTTATGACCAGCATGCCTTCTACTACATGGACATTTTGGATCAAGGTATCCTATATTACCTCACATCTTTTCTGCTCATATGTGTAAAAACCATGAGAAGGTTTTTTGGTTGTTGCTGTTATTGTTTTTTAAGTGTGTAATAATGTGTAAGTTGAAACCAGTCATTTCCTGACATTTGGAGGCTGGACTCTTAAATTCTTTCAACACTATTTTTATGTGTGTAATTATATACATAGGTGTTCATAAATAGTATAAATTGATACATACAGATATTATATAGCTGTCAGAATATGTTGAAAAATAGCAGAAGAGTAGAAAAGAAGCTTATAGAAGGAGGAAGAAAAGTTTATCATAATGGGATATTGTTTCTATCTGAAAAAGGCTCTCAGAGGCCAAGGCTTTTGACCCAGTAACTATTTCTTTTTTACATGGATAATGTTCCCAATCCTGCTACTTAAAGTACAAAATATTGTCATGTCTCTCTCTCTATCTCACCTACTGTGCTGTTCCCAGGAAAAAAACATTACAATATCTATCAAAACTAATTACTTTATTTTAGTAAATATTGTAGGGAAACTTAATCCTGTAGTCTTGTTTGGTATTTTGGACTCAGTGGACAAATATTGCTTTATGAATATAGGTGGGTGCCTGAGAAAGTTAACTCACTTGCAGAACTGGCATCTAAATGTATAGTTTTGTAATTATTGTTGAATATATGCAGTGTATGCCACGATCTGTTTACACTTTACATTGCCAACTGTGCATAGAATCATCAACTAAGAATGGCTTGGGTTGGAAGGGAGCTTACAGCCCATCCACTTCCAACTGCTTGCCATGGGCTGGTTGACACCCACTAGGTCAGGTTGCCCAGAGCCCCATCTGGTTTTGCATGCACATTATTGCCTAAAACTTTGCCTATGCCATCAAGCAAACAGCAGTAAAGATAGAAGATTGCTAACTGGTTCTACTTTTTCCATGTCTTCTTTGGTGCTCTTTTTTACAAATATGAGCAACAATGCTGTGGGGAGGTCTTAGGAAATGATTGATCATATAAAAGTCTGGAAATGCTTTCCTCATAAAGTTCTACTCTCTATTGCTGAAATATAGTTTGTTAATCGTTCCTCTTCTGTAAATAAGGAAATGTGGTAATGTATCTTTGTGTCAGAGCAGTTTTTTGCCTGTCCGTAGTCCCTCTCATTCTAGCTCTGTGCATTAGACTAGTTCAGCTGTGTGCCAATGTAATCTTGTGTGGTCATCTCCTCTTCTGATGTAATTCTGCAAAATGTTGTGGGCAGTCATCTGAGTGGCTGTGCTGCACATTTTCCACATTATGCCCGTAGTAAAGTCAACTGACAGCTGTGCATCTTCTCACTCCCTGCTCACCTTCCCGGTTTTCATCTGCAGCGCTTCCATTCATAATTAGTGACTGAATAGAATTTGCTGGAAGGAGTGAGAGGGAAGATCTCCAGTGGTTTGAAAATTGGACTCAACATGACTGATGTTGATTTTGTTAAATCTATTGATGAATAAAAATTTACTCACATATTTCCTTTTTGACTAAAGTTAACTCCCCCTTTACATGCTGTTACTCATCTTGCATTTATCTCAAGTATAATAGCTGCAACTGTTAAGACAGTAATTAAACTTCAAAGCTTTGATATTAAAGACTCAGCAAGAACACCCAAAAGCAGAAGAATTTGCAGTTAAGACTATACAAATCCATCCTTAACTAGTCCACCTTGGTTAGGGATTATGTAGCACAGTAATAATATTTATTATAAAGAGGATCCATGCAAAATCTAGACAATGGACTGCACAGAGTTCCAGGATTATGATTATCTTTTAATAGATACGGCTTTGCCTTAAAGGGTGTAGCTGAAATTCATTTTAGATAAGCAGAAATCTTCAGTCCAGGATTTTGCCTTGGCAGTCATCTGTAAAAAATGTTAGCTGATGCTTCATTCCAAAATAATGAACAAAAGGCTCAATTCTGCTGTTAGATCTGGGTTTATGAATCATCAAAAAGTGCATAAGCCTATGTGTGTGGGTGGCTAACTGCAGTGTGTGCCCCAAGCTCTTGCTCCATCAGGAATGTAGAGTCATCCAAAAGGGTGGACAGCTTTGTGCGGCCTCCCTGCCTGTGCTGAGATATGGTCCAAGTGGGAGGTGGATTGACCAAAACTGGGAAGACCACAGACCTCCGTGCTTGTTAGTCATACTCTACTGTCTGAAATGGGCATCTCTGGAGCACATTTCTTGGGTGTAACTTATTTCATGAGCCTGATGGAATAAATACGGCATCTAACCATCTCCAAGTATGCCGTCAAGAGAGAGAGGGAATGGTAATTTTAAACATCTTTCCACTTGCTGAGATACTTGGGCAGATATTCAAAAGATGTGTAAACTTGTCTGGGAGAATTCTTTGGGCCCTTAAAGTAGGAATTGCAGATTCTCTGCTTTGATACAATGACCTGTTTCACTGCAGGTAGTCACTTTCTTCTCTTTACTCATTACTCAGTTTTGTTTCATTTTTTGTACATTTTTTTCCCCCATAGTTTTTTTTTTTTTTTTTTCCTTTGTTCTTTCTCCCATTTCCAACAGGAATTTTGGAATAATATAAAATTGAAACAGATTTTTAGGATCATTCATACTCAGCTGTTAGGTTTTTGTTCAAAGCAAAGCTTGAAGGAAGCTCTTCTGAGCGAAGGTAGAAAAGAAGTCATTCTTCAAACAGTGTGCAGTTAAACTGGCTCCTTGCCTCAGTTATTATGGATACTGGAGCATAACTAGGTTCAAGGGGATGCAAGACAAGCTCAGGAAAAATAGTTTTTTAGGGATACTAAATATGTGATAACATATACCTCAGAGAGTTAGTGAGCCACAGACTGCTGGAGCCTGGAAGAGCGTTTGGAAAAGTATCACTGTGCTTACCTTGCTCTTGCATCTTTTAGTTACCACCTGGTAGATTAGATGGATCTTTGTTCTGACACCATTACAATCATTTTTATTGGTGTGAAGGCCTGGCTCACATGAAGTGTTTTTGTGCATAGAAATTCCTTGGAAATACAAATATGGATTTTAGTGCCTTTCTCAAGTAGCAAGAACAGAGTAGCAGACTCAGCATGTTAGTATTTCATGACTTATCAAATGCTTCCTCCTTCTTACTGCTTTGATTCTCACCCATGCTTTTGTCATAAATGAATGTGGTTCTTCTTTGGCAGCAGACCTGGTGGAACACTGCATTTGTGCTCTGTTCTCTGGGAAAGGCTGAAATGGGGAGTAGGAGAGAGTAATGGAAATGCTGCTACCCCTCTGAGATGGCAAAGGTTTCCCTGGGCAAGAATGACTGGATGCTATCTTGGCAGCAAGAAAAAAGGTAAATTAAGAGAAATACAATTAATGCCATTTCTTCTGGCTGTCACTGCAGGTGGATTAGACAGGAGCTGAACTGGGACAGAGGTGTAAACAGAGAATGAAGCAATCATGGGAAAAGAATAGATGTCTCCTTTTTGCCTTCTTACCTGTTCCCAGTGGCTTCAGAGAGGGAGCTTCAGAGAGAAGCCAGTCCTAAACATTCAGCAGGGAGGAGTGAGGCAAAGCAAAAGCAAATTGAGGGCAACCCATTGCTGCTTGATGGTGAGTAAATGGAATGAGAGATTCCTAAAGCCCTCTGCCTTGTGTTTTCTATGTAAAATGCCACATTCAATGGATGTTTCCAACTGTGCGTCTATCTGTCTGGCCAAATTCATGTCTTTCTGCAAATCCCCTCTGGGGAGTGCATGGACATAATTGGGGCTCTGGGAAGCTCAGTGGTTTGTTTTCAGAAGAATTGCTCTCCTCCCTCCCTGAATCGGCTGAGTTCCCATGGGGAGATGCTTCGTTCCTCACCCGCTGAGGTTAATTGATGTCTGTGGGCTGCAGATAACCCTCAGGGCTGATGTTGTGTGCTGGGACAGCAGCAGCCATGGCTTTTCTCTGCTGCAACAAGTGTTGCCTCTTGACGGTGCCTCCCCTGAGGGATCATTAGCCGGGTGGAGGCTATTTTCTTTCCTAGAAACAGGAAGAAAAGAAGAGGATGAGATGGGAGGCCTAAAACAATCTAGAATTAGATTACAACTGTGAGCTCAATGACATCAACTCCCTTCTGTCTTCCCACCCATTTGCTCTCACAGCATTTCTATTTAGGCTGAACAGGATGTGATGATACCTATGACACCACGTTAATTCCTTGGTGGTTAATTGGGTCCAAAGCAAAGGCACAGTCTTCCAGTCCCTCTCCCCAGTGCTGTCAAGTCTATAATATAAGTGCATGTTGCGCTGCAAAGGCAACTTGCAATATCAAGCAGGACAGAATGCACTGGATTTCAGAGCACTTTCCTGTTGCCGCCTACTACAACACTTTCCTAATTTCTACTGTCAAGGGATAGTATCACCTTGAAATCTAGTACATTAACATCAAACCTAAAAGTAGTAGTACGGTTTGCAGGTTTTATTGTAAGAGATCTCTTTCTCTTTCCTCCTTTGTGGCTATGCAGCCACAAAATTCTTATGTTCACAAAGTATATTCACATTTATCATAACTTAAAATTAATGCTTCTCTCCTCTCCTCTCCTCTCCTCTCCTCTCCTCTCCTCTCCTCTCCT
>JAPSGF010000007.1:25058307-25132347 GCA_035772895.1 Perdix hodgsoniae
TCCTCTCCTCTCCTCTCCTCTCCTCTCCTCTCCTCTCCTCTCCTCTCTCCACTTTGGCACCAGAAAAACTCAAAATAAATAAAATAATAAGTAAAAATGTTTTATATACTACCCCTTGAATATAGTTGTTTTAAAAAAGCTAACCAAGAGGGAAACAAAAAAGAAGTGTGGAAGGCCAGTGTTTCTAAGTCTTGATTTCTCAGAAAGGGAAGTAAAGGACTAAGAAACTCTTTGGTTTCCTTCAAACTGTTCCATCACAATCTCAGTGGCAATTGGAAATTGTGTAGGTGCCCTCATGCAGGAGCTTGGGATCTGTATGAAGGGAGGAGGTGTAGGTCACAGTTCAGTCTGATCTTGGATGCAAACCAACACAGGTGCTGTTGAGCCCCACGGGGGCTGGAATAATTTCAGTGTCACTGCATAAACAGCGGGGTTGTGAAACTGGCACTTACCTTTCTGACCTCGTAGACAACATCTGCTTACTCAGGCTTCTTGTCTTACTTCTAAAATTACTCTTGCCACAAGCCATGTTTCCTGCTTTTTAGAGAACACTCCATGTCTCTGCATGTACAGTGGCGCCCTCAGAATGCTTTTGTGCTATGCAAATTGCTTTCTCAGTGGGATGGTTAATTCTGAGGGTTTAACCAGTGGACCTGAGCCAGCACTTCCGTTCTCCGAATGCACAAATTCTGGATTGAGAATTTGAATATGGATTTTGTTCCCTACCAATGTAATATGATGAAACAAACCTTTGGTTAAGAAAGCCTGCAATTTGTGGGATGGTGATGAGTTCCAGACCCGTGTTCTCATCCAAAGTTTGTGGCTAAGATAATCTCTGTGTGGAAGAAATGGGTAAAACTTGTGAGGAAACAGCCAGGAGATTGTATTTATAGTTTTTGAGCTTTAGGTCTGAATAAGACCAAAGAATAAAACAATGTCAGATGACGCCAATGTATCATAATTAAGTTCTTAGCTACCCATTTTCCACTCAGAGAACTGTGAAGGTGATGTGTTCTCTGTCAGGGTGCAGGTAAGATGTGATGGGTTATTTTTCTGATAAATCAGAGTATATAAGTTCACTGATAGTTGTGTGTCCAGCTGTACGTCTTCCTGCTTGAGTTTATCCAGATTTATGCTGTAGATTGATGATCACAAATTCACATTGGTTAAGATATGCTCAAAATAGAGATAAGAGACCTCCAACATATCCACAGATGTACTGGGAGGTTCAGTTGCTATCTTCTGAGCCAGTACATAGCTAAGAAATTGCACAACTGGTATTAGTCGTGTTGATGGGGTCTGTGCCCTTCAGCCAAGATCTAAATCAAGGCTCAAAACACCTTTGGAGATGTAAAATCCCACAGAGCCTGAAAGATCTGTCACATTTGCATGTTTTATACATGGTCCTTTAATTATTCAGATGTCATCAACTATTAAAATTGGACATGCCTCATTCACTACCTGAATGAGTTGTTGGACATGAACATAATAAGCTGTCCTTTGCCGTGCTCCAGTTCAGTGAGGTCTCTGTTTCATCAGTGGAGAAAAGATTCCTCCCTCTATAGTTTTCCATTCTCAAATGTATGTATGTATATATGCATAAATTCATATGCATGTCTTTATGTGCATGTATTACAGTAATACAACACATACTGTAAGTAATTCTGCAGTTCCTTGAAATAAGGCACCAATGAAGTACCATGAGTACTGCCATTATCACTGTCTATGTTTTAGCTATGTCTTGCAAATCTTTTTTGAAGAGAAATCAGAAATTAGAAACCCATGGTTGAAATAATAATCAAGCAAGAACTTTGTCTTCTTTTCCTTCTTTTTCTTTTTCTTTTTTTTTTTTTCCCCTTCACAGTTCAGTTCTAATACACTGCCATAATCTGGAAGGGAGCAAGGTGTGCCACTGAACAGCACTGATAGCTTTATATCTCCATCTGAAGGTAATGCTATATTTTTGTGGGAGAGCTGTCAGACTTCTGGTGAGTGGGCATTTTGCAAATGCATAATCATTGCAATATTACAGCTATTAAAGTGCAGAAAATCATTGATGCTTGTTTAGATGCTGAAGGCAATGCATTAGGAACTGATGGTGACTGATTATTATCCAATCAGTTCCTGATGCAGTATCTGCGACATCAAAAACTCTGCAGTGACTTTGGTTACATCCTAAATTTTTCAGTTGTAGTGTCCTCGTTTAATGTCTTTTTTCTTAATTTTCATCTTCAAATGCTGAGGCTCAACAAGGCCAGTGTACAAGAAGAAAAGAAAACTGCTTCATTTCACCACTCAGTTTTTTAGGGAAATTCTATTTTTCTTCGAGTCATGGTTTATCTAAGAATTACTAAGAATAAATATTACCAACAACCTGTTAAATAGCACTGATAGCAAGCCTTATACCTCTGCAAGTTTTAATTTATTCAGAACTGTTGTTTTTTGGTTGGACAGCTTAAGACAGCAAGTGTTCTGCCTCACCAAAAGGCATAAAATGATGTAGGCTATCAGCAGGGCAAGCCTGCAAATTCAGTAAGTGTTTGAATTGTGAAATTCACAAGAAATTATAACTAATGCCAGCATGTATCAGCTTTTTGTGTGCAACATTTTGGCAACAGGAACTACAGACCTGATGCTACTGTCCTATTTCTCACACATTTTCTGGATCTAGAAAGAACACTACATTTGAAAGGAAGAATCTGGTTTCAGACCTGATTCTTGATAGCCAGCCTGGCTATTTCCACTGAACATGCAGGAGCTAGGTATGTATGTCTGTTTCCTGATATTACTGTATTGAGAACAAGTAACATATAGCATAAGCACAATTCGGTCATTAGAATCCCTCAGGCATCAATATTTTTTGCTTCTATCCATTGTATTTGAAAGAGTGCAGTCAAGGATTCTGAAAGTAGTTGGGTTTTGTATTTCTGGTACAGACCTAAAATGTAATAAAATTCATCTACTATGTGCCTTACTGTTGGTAATTTAATTACTGCTTCCATGACACAAATGCCATGCAGTCTATTATATCTGTCTGTTAAAATGCTCTGCAATCTGTGTCCCACAGTGATCTGGACATTTTCATTAACTTGGACTTTGGGTGTGGAAGGAAAGAGCTTGCAGTGAACAGGGGAATTTAAAGAAAATTTGCCAGGGAAAAACAAACCATGTCAGGGACATTTGGTGACTAATGAGATTGATTACTTACAGCACATAAACGTAATGAACAAACTCTATCCTTCTACAGCAGAGATGTTTCTGTTAGCAATTACTGAGATAGAAATAGAATCACTTCATCACTTTTATCTCAGAACTACTTTCTTCTAAAATTTTGCAAGGCATAAAAGAACCTTTCTCATACCTTTTTGTGCTCAGCTCCAACTTCTGTACATCAGAGTGAGTCATCCTATATTAGGATCCTTTGATACTTAATGTGACATGAACAGTTTTTGGCAGACTACGGGTGGTCCCCAGAATTTAACAGGTAAATAAAACCTAGGAAAACATCTCTAAAATCAGTCATCTAGTGTTTTCATCCATTAAGATGTGGCAAAATTAATGTAACTATTTTATGTGCTATGCATAATACTCCTTTCTGCTGGGTATCTATAGGTCCATAAGCTGATCTAAAGCCATCTGATCTTAGTGGGAGTCTTCCACTGATTTCTGCATCTTTGAACTCTAAGTGCTCAAACTGCAAGCATTGCAGTATAGAGAATGGTATTGTGGCTAAGGAGGTTACATATTTGTTTGACAGCTTAAGAAAAACATGTGAATGGCAATTGGTAGCAAGGAGGCCCTTTGCTTTCCACAATGCTGGATATATGCTTCAGTATAATAGGATTGGTGTTCGATTACTTCATAGCTAGCTAACTAATGATCTCTGATATCTACCCGGAATCCGTGATGGCATTATCATGAAACTGTGATGGTTTCTTAAATTAATATGACTGAACAGGAGTCAGAAGATACTTTTAAAATTTGCTTATATCTCTAGCTTAATATTATTTAAAGATAAAGAAGAACCAGATAAAAGTAACTGTACTCTTCATTTTCTAAACATTGTATTAATCCTTGTTTAGCAAAAATACAGACACAGATTTGATAGCTGTGGTTCTTAAAGTGATAGATTATCATTTCTTCCTCTTCAGCACATGAACTTCAATTTAAAAAATGTTACAAGAATCCTGGCTGGCTTGAGTTGGCACATTACCAAGGTCAGAAACACAGGAAAAAATGATTGCAGTTGTTTTGGGTAATGGAAAATTGAGGGAAGAGTGGTTGGGATGGAACACTGATCAACGAACAAGACAGAGGAACTGAACAATTTGCATACAGAACTTTGTCTTAAAAATCTCAGATGTGAAGGATGAAACACAGAAAAGCTATCATCTACCATACAGTTTGGTGCTAGACCAATGTTTTCACAAGGTATTTTTACAAGTACCGTTTTTAGCAGGGTTGAAATTAGATGTGATGTCAGCTGAATGTGTTAACCCAGTTCACACCTGTGATCTTTCTTGCTCTGCTGGATGCTGCAGCAATAAAGCTGGGAAGGATAGGAGACATTGTGGCAGGGTCTGGAGTTCAGCATGATTTGAATGAGCCACGAGGTTAATCTTGTTTGCATGGTGTGGTGGGATTTTGTGCATTGCAGCAGTGTGTCTTGGTTCTGCAATATAGGTGCCATGAAGGTCTATTAATCCATTAGAGCAAAGAAATTGCTGTGTTTAGCATAATCCCAGATACCACTGTGAGAATTATTAACTGCTCACAGTTGCCAGCTGAGATTAAGCCAATTCACAGCCATCCAGGTTAGGCCTGCAAGTGGATTCTTGTCAGCTAAGATTCTTCTCCGAGCGTCTTTCACAGGAAAAAAATGGCAAAATTCCACAGACGGCACCTGGTACTGTGAAAATCTGTCGTTAAAGCATTTAGGGTTTCTGTGCATCTTTTCTGAGAGGTGCTGTTAAGCAACTCCACTTGTTGAAGTGAGATCTCATTTATTTGGTGATATTTGGCATGCCGCAATCTGCGTGTAAACAGATAAAGCATAACTCAAACTTGTTCTTTCTGGTTCAGCCACTGCTTGTTGGCTTCTCTTGTATAATAGGGAGTACAGTAAAATATACATTCAAGGGAACTATCTCAAAGACCCATTTCTGTCAAGCCTCTAACAATGATGTGCATATTTCTTCAGCTTCTTGCACTTACCTCTGTCTGTGCTCCTGTAATTCTAGCAATCAGTGCTTCCAAGCCAGGGTAGCACTGATTACTATAATTACTGTGCAGAGAACTAACCAAATCCAGCTTTTGTGTTTGGTCATTATGGAGTTTTGCCAGGAAGTCTGAAGAACACCGTTAGTAACTGGAATCAAAAATGTTCAGAAATAAAATGCAGGAACTGCCACAGAATGGATGAAAATAGAAGAACAAGTTGGATATTGTGGAGACATTTGATGATGTTGTAAATAGTAGATGTTGAGAGAAAAGCCATAAGAAAGTTTTCTGAAGGATGAAGTAAAATATAAACTTGTTTCCCGGAGCTGAACACCTACAGAAGATGATAAGCAAGGTAATTCACCGCCTTTCATCATCATTTGCTGCAGCAGAAGAATACTGTAGCAGCAGGGTTTGTGTTTGGATCAGATGCTCTTGCAGGGCCTAGCTGCCTTCCTTAGCTTGTGTGCTAAACCCGGAAACCCCTGGAATACAGTCTGTACCACCACTGATGCAAAGAGGCTGCTTTTGTCTGGGAGAAGTCCCGTTCACAGTGCAGCCTTGGAGCATGATGGCAGGGGAGCAACTCACAAAATTCTCAGAACAGCCTTCTACTGGAAGCAGAGGCAGGCTTGGCAGGTGGTCTGATTATATTTGCTCAGCCAGTTCAACAGTATTTGCTGGACAAAAGAGTGCATCAGGTGATACATAAAGTCCCGAACAAAGCTCCAGACAAATACAGGCATGACCAGACTTTCTCATCTGTTTGTGTATTTGTGAAAGTCGAGGAAAACTTGGGGCTGAGGGAGTAGGCTTGGGAGCCAGGAGGCATATCACCTCTGCTGATTTTTCTATGTGTGGCTACCAAACACAGAACTACTGTGAATTTGGTTTCTGCGTGTTTCTTCTACATTACTTAAGCTGTTTTCCTTTGGAGGTGATGAAGTTAAAACCATGTGGAGTCAAGTGTTGTTCTCCCTCTTTTGCTTGGTCAAGTATACGCTTCCTTTTTGCAGCCATTCAGCATACATGCAAATGCCATCTGGAGAAGGCACTGAGGTCATGATCTGGTGGTGGTGGACAGAGGAGGGCTGCTCAGTAGCAGTCATTTGGACTTAAGCTGTCCAGGCATCCAAACAAATGCGTGTAGAACTTCAATAGAAAGGCTTAAAAGGAACAGGAAGAGACAATTTCTAATTAGGAATTTAAGCAAGAATTATCGTATGGTGTAAATAGATACAGATGAGCATTCCATACAGGAGGTACCTGGAGGGGTTGAACATCTTTCCAAGGGTAAACATGCATGATCTCTTTTTTGCCTTCCAACTGCTGTATGAGTGGAAAGGTGTTCCAAGCTTCTGAGAGATTGGGAATACCTTTAACTTTATAATGGTGCATAAAAACCTTATGGTAAAAGAATGTTAATCTTGCTCTAGAGCATGTAATCCATTTGCCCTGCAAATGCAAATGCAAAAAGTAGAGAGTATTCACACACAGACAACCTTGTTTCTGGCACCTGCTAATTTTTCTTTGCTCAGCTCCTTACATTTCATGTTCTTTTGATATTGTTTGTTGTTGTTGTTGTTGTTGTTAAAGTGGATATAATAAGATTATGAAATGAACGCAAGGCTGATTAAAAGAGTTTAGAACTTCCAGATGAAAGATCAAACAATCAAGCCTCAATATTTTTCATTCTGTAATTTGGAGTGAAAATATCTAATGGGATGTTCAGAACAAAGGTTTTGCTATGCTTAGGACTGGATAATTAGTAGGTGATGCTCCAGTTCTACATGGTGCTAAAATAAGAAATCGGAGACTTTGAAAAGGAATCAGGAAATAGTAGATAGCAACTTGGGCAGCCCTGAAGGAAAAATGGTCCGTAGTAGTGGGTGGCAGTCACCATTGTGTTGACTTGGTGCAGCTGCAGGAGGGAGCTGTGTTAGCAGTTCACACTGTGGCATGTGTTCAAGATCTTTTATTTAGATTTAGATTAAAATAATAATAATTGAAATATGTGGTATTTAATATTCCACTATTCCAGCGTGATGGGTTCAAACTAGCTCTGATGAGCGGCAAATATTTATGCCATGTTTAAAAAGATTTGCTAATAAACAGGTAGATGCAAACAGATTATTAGAATAAGGATGAAAAGCTTCTGGAGGAATCCTGATCCCACAGATATAATGCAAGACCTTGTGTTGGTATCACTGGGCACAGGTTTTATCCAGAAAATCTGTACATTTTTGGCATTGACGGAACTGCTGCAGTTTTGTGAAAAGATCTTGAAACTTGCAGAAAAATTTACTTTTCTCTTTCACGTGTAGTATTTTAGTTAAAAAACTGGCATCATTCTAAAAACAGAGGTGTGGAAGCATACTTAATTCTGGCAGTATGTCAAAAAATATTTAAAATGACGTCAGCATCTTGAAATATAAAAGGTGAATCAAAAGATCCTCTTCTTTAGAGTAGCAGCAAAAATTCATCTACAAATAATCAAGGGAGTAAAATTTTAGGTGAGCCTAAAGTGATTCTAGCATTGGTTTGTATAGGTTCTTGAAATGAAAATTTGATTTCTTTCTCAGGGTTGGATTTGTCAGCATAACTTCTCTTTGATGCATTTCTTTATAAATCTAAATGGATAGGCAGGCTTTATTATTCATCAGCGGCATTTTGAGAAATGTATGGCACCATACTGATATCTCTGCAGGGCTGTACTGACTGAATAATTGAAGATGGATGTAAAATAATAGCGTGGAATAGTCAGATAATTTTTTTTAAAACTGTACAAGGTAACTGATGTTTTTATTGTACAGCACATTTTATAGCTTATTAAAACAGTCTGTCAGGACACAGTAGAAAAGAACAAGTTGGCTTTAATGAAAGTAAGGATAATTTATAAAGGTCTGATGGGGGAAAATGTGTTGGTTCCAGCTTCAATTCTGCCCCCAGTCCCAGAACTAATATTTCAGGCTTGTGGTGAAACAGTCATGATATTGAAATGGAGTTTTGCCATTGTTTGAATTATGGTAGGATATCACCACTTTTTCTTTTTTTCTTCTTCTTTTTTTTTTTTTTTTTTTTTTGCAAATGCTGACATGCCTGTTGTGACTGCATGCACAGTTATCAGCTGTAATCGTGGTAGGTGCACATGCATGCCCTCACCATTTGTCAATTAGCGCTTGATTGAGAAGAACAGATAAAACTCAATAAAACTCACGCCTCTGATTCAGATCTAGAATAAAGGTGGTTACTATTGGAGCAGTAGTGGTTTTCTGGGAAGTGTGGGGAACTGGAAAGTCTTGCATGAGGACTGCTCCGAAAGTAATGCCTTCCACTTTATGATGTTGGCCCACGACATCAGAGGCAGATGTTGGTGGTATGGCAGTAGAGACTGAACCTTCCCACCAATCTCCTGTTCCATTTTGTTGCTATGTGACAGATGGCAGCAGAGGGGCAGCCTGACACAATGGTGTCTGACATGAAAGAGCGTATGAAACATTCAAATGATTGAATTCCTTTGTGCAGAAAAAATTGCACCAGTAACATTCTTCAATGTCTGCTGCACAATAGAAACCAAACAGTGGATATGAGCACAGTGAGGGACAGGTTGTGCATTTCAGCAGTGGCTACAGCAATAGTAGATAACATGCCCTGGTGCATTGTAGTTTCTACAGAAATAGACAGAAGGCATTACTTTTGGAGCAACCCATCAAAGCTGCTGTGTAGAGTCAGTATTTCTCTGTTTTGAGCCTCTGGCTTTTTGCATGCACAGCTCTATCTCCAATTATTTCAATTTATGCCAAGCTGTCCTTCTTCCCAGATTTTCTGTAAGTTTTGTTCAGGTGGAATGCATGTCACAGAGGGTTGTGTTCTGACATACTTCACAAATGTAGGCACAAATCCGGGTTACAGTTTCCAGGAGGTGAACTGGGCACATTTTGTTTGGTGATGTATTAACTCTGAAGGACAGACAGGCTATATATGCAGTCAGCTTCTCACAGGCTGTGTTTGCACAACTTGTGCCATATTGCTAAGATTGCACACCTTTGCTGTTGCTGCACGTGGAATTCACAGCACCAGCACCTTTCTGCCAGTGGTGAAAGTAAGACTTGTATAGGAATGGCATAAGATTTGAGGAGCTTTTCAAGAGCGAAAAAAAAAAAAAATAGTTCCTTTTGCCTTTCGTGATGGCCTGAATTGGTAGATATTCTTTTGTCTGAAAAATAAATGCTTCTTTCAAAGGGTCTTCTTACTGCAACTGTAACAAAGTTTGATGCTTAGACCACTCATCAACCAAACTGCTCTTTAAAACATCATCATTTTAGAAAAGCTGAACTCATCCAATGCAGCATGAACCAATGGAATCCCACTTGAGATTTAGCTTCGCTGAACAGTAGGTGCAGCTTCCTACCAGGGCAGTAAACCCTCACAGTTCAAATGTGGCTTGTAATAAATTTGTCCATTATTGTACAGTTATTAACAGTATTTTTCAATGTCCAGCAGGTTCATATATATAGTTTTTATGCTTTTGTTTTCAACTTTTGACTCATTAAAATTATTAAGAGAAAAGTATACAGTCAGCTACATGCTGTTTGGGCGATTTGGATCCAATTCAGGTCAACTCAGCAGAGGTGTGGAAGATGAAGAACTGAATAATTTATAATTACTGTGTATGCAGATGCCAGATTGTAGAATCTCTACAGGTAATTGTGAGATTGCTATAAAGACATCACATTTGCCTGCAGAGATTTCCCAGTCTGCGACTTACATCCAGGAAGAAGAAAAAGATTTTCTTTTTACTAGTCCTTGTCAGAGTTTAAACTGAATTTTGAATAAGTTGATGAAGAATGTTCTGTTGTTGAAAGACCTGATGGAACTCCTTAGAACTTTTCAAGGGGACTAGATGACTATGTTAATAATAACTAACATATTGTTTAGTTCCAACATACTTTGCATTCCCAGTTTCTGTGGATCTCTATCTTCCAAAGGCTACACTGTGGATTTCTCACAATCTCCTTGGATGTGATCTGGCTGAAGCTGAGAATACCACCTTTCCTCTACATGTCTGTGAACAAATACTTCTCCTTGCCCCTCACTCTGATACTCCTTTTGGTCTCTTCTAGAGCAAATTTAAGTTTCCACTTTCATTGCCAAAATAATACATTTTGTTTATAATGAGATGTTACTTCTCTGTAAATTTTTCCCTCCCCCCTTTTTTTTTTTGGTCCAATTGTTGGTGTTATGAAAGAAAGGAGAGAAAATGTTGTCTCCAGCCCCCCTGACTGCTGCAGTCTCCTGGACGTTGTTTGGTACTGACCTTCGTTCTCCTTCAGTCAATGTAATTCTTACCTGTTTTATGGCTCTCCCACTTGTTATGTCTTGTGCATTTTTAAATTTGAATTGTGTGTTCTCTGAGGCATTAAACAACAAAAGCATTAAACACAAAAAATAATTAAAAAAAAAAAAAAAAAGACAAGAAATTGGATTTGAAGGCAAAGCAGGTTTGGCTGAGTGACAGCAAGATATTTACCTTTGCTTGTGTGTGGCCATCGCTTACAAACCAACCTGTAACAGAGAACCAGACCATCCAGAGCCCACCACCCAGTCCCTGCCTGCAGGGCTCTCTGCTGTCGTCCCCAAAGAGGGGTTCTGCCTTTTTGATGTGTGTGGGTGGTTGTGTAGGAAACCTGTCAGTTGAGATTGCTGACCAGCTGCCAGGGAATCTATGAAGTGCACATCATTCACCCCTGGCAGAAATTGCAGAAGTGACAGAATTTGGAGCTCCTTGAGTTTTGAGAGTTAAGCCTGAGCAGTTTCATAGGGAAGGGAATATGTTGCAACCTGTGTGTGTGCATGTGTGGATAATTTAAAGAATTACCTTTAGCTCAAGCTAAAGGTTTGGTCCTTAGATTTATACAGTGGGATGCCTTAGAACAGACTAACTTAGGAAGAGTAAGAGAAAAGATAGGCTGAAAAATTAAGCTACTTGGACCCTTTTTGTGAGCAGCAAAGGAAGCAATGAAAGCCTCATATTATTGTATGTTCAATGATTTCCTCAGTTCTGGTGAAGAGCTTTCATTTTACAAAAAGATTTATTTTTGCCAATGCTGAGAGATCCAAAGAATTTAAAGGATGAGATGCAGATCTTCAGTCTCTTTTCCAGTGAAAAATCCTTAATACACTTTATAGGGAGAGCAAAGACCACTATTGATTTCCTTTTGTCTTTTGAAAGTGAAGGTGTGGTTTGTCCCAGATTCTTAAAAAATCCACGCAAAAAAAATTCTGTAAGGTGTGACTCACAGCTTTTACAGTATAGACAAATAAGGAACAGCTTGTGTTCCTGATAAGCAGATTATCAGGGGAGGTTGCAGAGGTTCTTTCTAGAGAAAAACTCACTCTTGTACTTTATTGTAATACTAGCAGGCCCTATCAAAGTGGAGATGAACACTACTTATATTTTCATAAGCAACATCACCACTAAATTTTAGGAAAGCTAACTTCCAGCTCTTCAGAGAGTGGTCAGCACAACACCTTAGGAAACCGTCCTCATGAGCAAAGGATCAAAACAGAGCTCCCAGATGTAGTGAGTCAGGAAAGGAAGGCAGGAGACCGGTGTGGCTGAACTGGGACCTGCTGGTCAAACTGGAGAGCAAGAAGAAAATGCTCAGGCAGTGGAAACAGAGGCAGGTACTGTGGGAAGAGTATAATGAAGCTGCTATACTGTGAAGGGATGAGATCAGGAAAGCCAAGGCCCAGCTTGAGCTAAGCTTGGCAAGGGATGCCAAGAAGAACATGAAAGGCTTCTACATGTGTCTCAACTAGAAAAGGAAGGTCCAGGAGGGCATACCTCCCCAGTGAGTGACAAAGGCAGGCTGGTAACAAAAGACAAGGAGAAGACTGAGGTACTTAACTTTTTGCCTTGAAACAGGTTCCTCCTGGAAGCTATGTTAAGGCACATGGAAGGCAGGAAAGTGATACAGGAGAACCAGCGTGGCTTCACCAAGGGCAAATCCTGCTTGACCAACCTGGTGGCCTTTTATGATGGTGCAACTGCACTAGTGGACCAAAGAGCCTCTGATGTGATCTATCTGGACTTTGGTAACGCCTTTGACATGGTACCAAACATCCTTCTCTTCAAATTGGAAAGATATGGATGGATGGACTGTTCAATGGACAAAGAACTGGCTGCAGGATCAAGTCCAAAGTATGGTGATCAGTGACTCAGTATCTGGATGGAGATAAGTGATGAGTGGTGTCCCCCAGGGGTCAGTTCTGGAACCGATGCTTATTAAAGAGCATCACCCTCAACAGTGACGTTGACAGTGGGGTTGAGTGCACCCTCAGCAAGTTTGCTGAGGACACCAAGTTGTGGAGTACAGTTGACACATCAGAGGGATGGGATGCCATCCAGAGGGATGACAGGCCGAGCAGCGGGCACAGGTGATCCTCATGAGGTTCAACAAATCCAAATGCAAGGTCATGCACTTGATGGAGGCCACATCCACTACCAATACAAACTAGGGGATGAAAGGATTGAGAGGAGCCTTGCAGAAAAACACCTGGGTGTACTGGTAGATGGGAAGTTTGGCATGAGCCAGCAATCTGCCCTTGCAGCACTGAAAGCTAACGGTATCCCGGACTGCATCAAAAGCAGTGCGGCCAGCAGGACGAGGGAGGGAATCCGCCCCTCTGCTCTGTGCTGTGAGACCTCACCTGGAGCACTGCGTCCAGATGGGGAGTGCTAAGTACAGGAGATGTGGACCTGTTGGAGAGTGTCCAGAGAAGGGCCACAAAAATGATGCCAGGGATGGAGCACCTCTCCTGTGAGAACAGGCTGAGAGAGCTGGGGCTGTTCTGAGTCTGCAGAAGAGAAGGCTGCAGGAAAAACTGATGGCAGCCCTTCAGTATCTGAAGGGGAACTACAGGAAAGAAAGAGACAGACTCTTTAGCAGGGTCTGTTGTGATAGAACGAGGGGAAATGGTTTCAAGCTCAAAGAGGATAGATTTCAGTTAGAAATAAGGAAAAAATATTTTACAGTGAGGGCAGTGAGGCACTGGAACAGGTTGCCCAGTGTTGTGGTTGATGCCTGTCCCTGGAGACTTTCAAGGTGAGGCTGGATCAGGCCTTGGGCAACCTGATCTAGCTGTGGTGTCCCTGTGCACTGCAGGAGGGTTGGACTAGATGACCTTTAAAGATCCCTTCTAACTCTAAGAATTCTATGATTGCAACACACAGAGCCACATTTTCTGCTTGCCTCATCTTTCAGTATTGGAGAAATCAACTTGTATTTTGCTTAGAATAAATAAAATGGAGATTATGAAATATCTTGGTATCAGTGCAGCATTTGCGTAGTTATACATCAGCTTCTGTACGGGTGCGGCCTCTCCTGGCAGCTGCTGGGGGCTTTGCACAGTGGACGGAGGAGCACTGTACAGCACAGCACCATCTTACTGCAGCCTCCAGTGTAGCTAGAAGTCAGCTTTGTAAAGTGGGTGGGCTGATATGAAATACAGGATGAACCTCTCATAAATAGCAGAATGAACTCTTGGCAATTTGCTGTTACTGAACACTGCACTGACTGACCAGGGTCTAGGGTTTGACAGTCCTGTTTAAAGCAAACAAAAGGGCAAAACCCAACTGACAAAACCTTAAAAACAACCCTCTTAAATTATTCAGTCTCTTCTACAAACTAACTGATATAGTCAGCCAAACTCCTTCTCAAAGAGAAATGGAAGTTTTGACTGAAAGCAGTGATACCATGTTTCAAGACAATAAAATTGACTATTGTTCATCCCTGTTGCACAGGAGACCAATCTGTTGCTGCATGAGCAAGTGTCCTTTTGATGCAAGGAATAAAAAAAGGGCTTTGCATGCTGATTCACTTTAAGCACAAAGGATGACTTCGTCCTCAGGCTCTAGGACTTTCTGATGCTGTGGTTAATTACTAATTTCAGTATTTCCCATCCAGGGTATTGAGGTTATAGCATGAGAAAAGTCATCATCAACAAGTGAAAAGGCAGTTGATTTGTACACACTCCAGGATGAGTTACTATTGAAGGGTCAGTTTACCGTCTTTACTACTATCGTATTTTGTGTTATGTAGTAAACTGCCTGCTTTTTGTCCTTGTACTCAGCTGTACCTCTCATGCTGAAGAGAATAGAAACTTCCACAGGGCTCAGCTCGTGTTGACTGTTATTTCCCGATGATCTACAACAATGGTTATTTGGTAACAGCTGGGCCGTGTCTTCTTTAGACAAAGCCACTGTGGGGCTGAAACCTCCCATTGCTGAAGCATAACCGTTGCCCCGGTAACGGTTAACTAGCACGTGTTTTATTGTTTCAGACTGCTTTCCTGGGGTATTTGCAGGTGGTAGAAGATGCTTTCTTAAGGAGGGGTCATAACCTCATGAACTTTCAGATGTCGCAACAAATTGGGGGACAAAAACATTTTTTTTCTTTCAAATGGATTAAGTAAATCTTATTATATAGCCTTTACGAGACAGATGTAACTCGCAGTTTGATTTTTAGCATTGTATCTGGATGCTGATACAAGCATTTCTGCTGTCCATTTTTGCTTTTTTTCAGAATTTCAAATGAAGATCATATTACAATAAGATTTCAAGTAAACACAATGAGAACATGCAGGCAGTAAGATGAGTGTGACTTTCTTTTGTCCTGGAGTTATTTTAGCTGTGGCTTATTCACTTGTATGCATTCCTTCTGAATTCGATATTTCAGGCATTTACCTTCAAATTGCACACGGATCTGCCAGAAATCTCAGGTTGGTGTGATAGATCTCAGGATAAATACAAAATATCTGTGAGCATATTAATGACGGTGGTTAGTTAGAAGAATCACTTAGTGCTTTAATTTGGATATTAAAGAAGTGCACTTTTGATGCAGACAGATGTGCAGAGCATACTGTATGGCTGTACATGTATCAGTAAGTAGGGAAGAAGAATTTTGTAAATAGGAATTATATCCTCATTTTTTCCTATACCAAAATTAAAAGTGCCTTCAAAATGTGCTTACTGCATTCATCTAAAAAAATGTTCTGTGGTACACAGCAATGTTTCGTGTTACAAAGTTGTTTGCTAAGAGGAAAGGTCGCAGGACAAAAGAAGGACAAGAAGTAACATGTGACATAGAATAAAAATGTGGTTAGGTTTTAATATGTTCAGCAAAATCCATTCATAATCTAGTGGGATGAAGAGAGAGCTCCCTCTCCTGTCTGTTCTATAAAATTTATAGAAGCTGTTTGCATATTTACATCGATTAAGGTATAAATACAAATAATGTTTGAATGACGTCCCGTGATGCTGGTAATAAAAGGCTTGGAGAGATTGAGCAGCAAGTAAATCCACCTCTGTCCTTTTTGGGACTGCCTGCAGCTGTTCTGGTGGGGTCAGGATTCGGACAGCTGCTCTGCAGCAGCAGCCCTGCTGTGTGCAGGGTGGGATGGGAGATTGTGTACGAGGAAGAGGAGGCCCTGGTGTTAGTGAAAGTAGCTCTCAGCCTGGTGGGCAGGCTCTTGCCCTCTGGTTCACGGTTAATAATTTCTTTGTTGATCTATTTTTGGGTATCTGGAAAACAAGAGGTGCGGTCAAGACCTTCCTTCATGGGATTTATTTCATGTCACAGTTTGCAGATAGTTTGGTCAAAGCTGCTGAAGTGACCCAGGCCAGCATGCCCGCTGCCCTTGTTGGCAGCACATGGCTGGGTGCTCAGCTCTGCCCAGGGCAGATGTGGGGTCAGGGAGGAGAAAGTTCTACTGCTCATGACCCAGAGGTTCCCAAAGGTTGGCAACAGATCCTTAGGAGTAAAGGATCTCTGCTTGTCCTCTCTCTATTCCACCTCAATTCTTGGCTACCAACATCCACTTCGGTTTGGGTTTCTCAGTCTTTTTGGTGAACATCTCGTGCCAATGAGAATCAGTCATCACTAGCTCTTGTGTGTGTCCACGGGACTAAGCTAAGGCAAATCTGGTGAGTAACCAAAGGATCGTGGTCAGTGTAATAATTTGTTCCACATTCCTCTTAAAAAATAGTAATAATAAAAAAAGGTCCTGGCAGGTCCAGTGAGGGGAGTTCCTCTCTTTTGGCAGGCATCTCCCTGCCATGACCCCTCCTGCTTTGGTAAGCCCCTCTGTGGGACCTGCCTTGGATGGGGAAAGGGCAAGAGAACACCTCCTGACTCAGGGCAGCTTGTGCTTAGCAGAGCAACACAACTCAGCCTGAGAGAGTCCTGCTGAGTACAGAGGGGCCTGTTCCCTGAGCTGTAGGTCCTTGGGTTTGTGCTGAGCGAGGGGATGGGAACACAGCTTCTGCTAGGATGCATCTTCTGTAGTGATGGCTGACAAAATGGCTCATTTTTGTGTGCGTGTTTCAGAAAAATATTGCACAAGGATGTCCTTCACTTGGGGTCATGGCCTAATTATGTGAGAGCTAAAAAGAACCGAGGTTTTGAACAGATAATATCTTTTCTTATGATATCTACAAAACTTGTTGAGGGTTTGAATTGGGGAATGGAATCTGTGATCAGATGAGGTGAAAAGCAACAGGTTGTATGCTCAGCTGCTGACCCTCTCCCTTTTTTGAGAGAAGGAAGGTGAAATCATTTAGCCCTCAAATAAATTAACCACATTTCAGGCCAGAATTTTTGCCTTAGTCTGAACGTTGAAAAAAAGAATGAAAGAAATATCCTCATTGCTCACTGCTGTACTCAGAGCAAGTTTTGAATATAGAAACCAGGTAAAGCATTCTCAAACGCAGGCTGCCTCTGCAAAGCACCATGAGCTATATTCTCCAGGAGCATCACATTGGTTTTAATTTGAACATAATCAAAGTGATATTAATTAATAAGTAATTATAATGGGAGAATTGTTGATCACACACTTGTATTTTCTGGCAGCATCTCGACCAGAGTTACCAAGCTGTGTGCAGCCATGCTGCTCGGTGTGCCTGGCACTGCCGCCATCAGTTCCTCCTCCTTGCCCACTTAGTACCAAACTAGTTTTTCATAAAGCAGCTCTGAATCCAGGCATAGCAATGAATCCACACTGAATTAATTATGTTCTGTAAACTCACTGCACTCATTTCATTTTTCACAGTCCCAAATAAAAAGCAAACGAGGCAATGACAGAGGCTTCAGTGCTGGCAATAAAAAGGTTGCATTTTGCTGTGCAATTACTTTCTCATTAACTCCCTCTGTTAAAGAGTAGCTGCTAACTGTTGGTACCAGTTTATGACTAAAACAATGTTTTTGTTTAACAAGTTAACTGGTGTCATTTTGCGGAGGAAAAAGAATAATTACAGTGCTATAGTGATGATTAATAACAGCGCCTGTCACCTATCCACAGCAACACTACATGTAGCATTGACCATTGACCCCAAAATTAAAAGTCCAGACTTACCAGTGAACAAGGGTACAAGCTGTTAACCTCTTATTTGCACTTCTCCAGATTTCAGATTGCCTTCAGGTCTGCTCAATAATGTTTGTAGTCACATCAGACACTTCTGTGCTGCGATAAATGCTGACTGGTGTGAGCTTGGAAATGACTTAAAAAGAAAAGCCTGGTAAGTGCTGCCTTGTGCTCTGACCCTTCTGCCTTTGCTTGCATTTTGCCACATCGCTTTGCTAAAGCAGTCCACAGACTGGGGCAAGAATTTAAGAGAGAATGAACTGCGAGAGCAGAATGAAGAAGAGTCCTGCCCTCACTGCCTGGTTTACTCAGAGGTCCCTGCAGCCCCTGGCCGGCCGTGCTGCCGGCTGCTCCCAGCAGGACAGCTTCCCACTGCTTCTTAAATAGAAAAGCATGCATCTGCTCCTCAGAAGTTTCGGTAGCATCAGAAAGATAGCTGAGAATTACATGTAAAATGCAAGTTTTCTATAGGAAACAGCAGTCCACACTTTGTTACTCACTTGATAAGCAGAGTCTTTTTGACAGTCCTAACCTTCTAAACTATAGGTCCTGCTGAGCCCAGCATGAGTCAAACGCTGGGTACCATCTGTCAGAGCTTTGCTGTTTGTTTTTTTCCCTCTCCTCTTTTACTACAATCTGCTGAGAGGGGTGCAGAATAGAAGTTGCTTTTCTGCACTTAAATGAGAAACTCAATCAGGAGCCTTAAAGAAATCCTGCTGTTACCAAATAACTCTGTAGACGCTGGGCAGGAGAACAAATTATTTCGTATTCTCCAAGATTTAGAAACAAGTATATAGCATGCCTCAGGGAGTGGGAAAGAATTTGAAGCCCAAAGCTGAAAAGATGGGGCTGAACAACTAAGTTAGATGAATTGTGGGATAACACAAGTGTTGAAGGGATGCATAGCTTGGAGGTTTCAGCTGTTTCCCCAAAGAAACACTCTCAGAGGATATTCCAAATTTCTCACTGATGGACATTTCATAAGAAGAGCTGTCTGGGAAGAAATGGCCCCCTGCTGCATCATAAAAGAATGACCAAAGGGACATTTTTATGTCTCATTAGTTTATATTCAGCCCTAAATTGGCACCTGCTCTGAATTCGGTCCAAGTTTGCCAGGACTTTGGAGATCTAGATGAAATGTGTCTTTAACATGTTGCTAATAATTCATCAAGACAGAGGGGTCTGTGGGTTATTACAGACACACTGACTCACATGGAAATAGGAATATAACACAAGAAATGTCTTGGCTTGCCAGTGCTGAGGCTGTAAGAAGCTGTTTTTCTAAATGTGGTTGCCACATATGCGTGGTGTGGGCAGGCATTTATGCCCCTTATCCTCACAAATCACCATTTCAGAATCGAATTCCTAAGAACCCAAGTGGCTGTGTGTAGTTAGGAGAAAGGAGTAGAAAATTATTTTGTGTTGTCAGTGCCTGAGCTGGCTGCATAACAGCCCGTGTCTTTGGGAGCAGACATAGAGCAGTGCTGGCTGTGATAGCTCTGCAGTGGTGGCACAGCCCTGCATGGCACAGCCTTTCCCGGTGGGGACATGCAGTGGCTTTCTCACCTTTCTTCCCACTGCCTGAGGAGCCAAAGTAGATGAGCTGCCTGCAGGACCTGCAGTGCGTGCCAGCTGGCCACTTGGGCCAGCAGTGCTCAGATTGTGCCATATAATGTGGTGTGTAACCCTGAATGTATTGTTGTGCAAGGTCTGAATTTTAGAAGGCACTGATTCTTCCATGTCTTAAATAACGTGACTGGATTTCCTTTTGCAGTATCATATTATTACTATATACCTCTACTGACTAACATCACATTCTTTCAACTTGTGTTCATTTAGCAGAAGAGATGCATAGCTTACTGTAGCACAGATGAGAAAGCTCTAACACGATTTTATTGTCCCCTTGCTGTTTCTTTTACCTACAGCTATCCTATATTGCCATTTTAAAAGGTCAGTAGTGTGATTTTAATGATTCTGGCTTCATTGCAATTTTATATTTATGCAGTTGTGCTTAATACCTTGGCAAATGTGCTTTTTTGAGAGATCAGAAAGATTCATCGCACCTGTGCTCACTTTGTCTTGTTTCATGCTGGAAGACATTAAAATGCATTGTGGGGACCAGAACAGCTAGTCTGCATTGAGAGGTTACATAAAAATGCAACTTTAAAGGCACATGCACAGGTAATTGCACTTGTAGGTGCTGTTGGCTTTGGATGCCAATGATTCCATTTGATTTGAATGAGAGCACATGGGAATGTCATGGCTTGCTTAGTAAGTATGGAGACTGTTTTGGCTGTATGAAAAACACAGCTTTTTAGAGGTTCCTTAAGACACTTATAATGACCTGCCTGGCACAGAACTGTGGCAATGCAAGAAACAAAGCAAAGCTGAATGCCTTGAATGCCTTTGTTCTCAGAGTGGTGAGCACTGAGTGTTAAGGAGCCCCTTCTGAGAGGACAGGACATGTGGAAAGCAGAAAGGAGAAGGATGGGAGAGAACACGATACAAACAGTCAAGAACATGTCACCAGGTGATGTTTTCCATTAGAATGGCTGTTATGATGTCACTGCTAAGGGGTATTTTTCACACGTGGTACGGTGCAGAGTGTGTTTTCCCACTGTGCCACATTGCTATCTGAGCACAGCAGAGCTGTGATTGCAGCATGGCAACTTATTTACATTTATGCATTTCATTTTGCTGTGCCTCCATTAAACATACTATATGCTGGATTTTGCTGGATCTAATCACAAAAGTGCTTTAGGCTGTTTCTCCTCCAGCCTTACTAGTTGTCTGACTATGTAACAGTATAACCCCTGATAAGCACAGGATCCGCTTCTAAAGCTGCACTGTGAGAGGAGCGAGGCCCCTCCAAGTCGTGGCAGTTCAGAGGTGGGGAGCAGAGCCATGGCTCTCTCTCCCTGTGCACCACAGCAGCAGCACCTGCTCCATGCTGCTCCTGCTGCTTTGTGCCGCTCAGAGCTGCTGCTGGGGTCCCATGGGAGGTCAGGGGTTTGCTAATGGAACAGGAGGAGCTGGGAGGCACAGGCCGTGCGCTGTCACAGTGGTTCTCACTCTCGTCTTAACGTGACCACAGTTATGGGGTCAAATCACATTTGTTTGATACAATTAGGCAAACTGCATGAGAATTAGTTGCACTTCAGGCTGCATTTGTGCAATGTAGAGCTTTTCTGGTTAAGCTACTATACTGTGGGGCTATCACATTATTCTTACTGGTGTTAGAATTTTGAGGCATTAAAACCACTACAGCAGTCAGTTGGGGCTTTTGAGTTCTTTGTGGGTATTTAGTAGATGGGATTTGCTTTAATAAGCTAACATTCGTGCTCCACCAGGATTACTAGAAGGCACATAACACACACTGTTCGCTTTCCTCTCTGGGCAGACCAAGGAGACTTAAGTAGCTACGTCAAACAGTGGTGTGTATTGGTTAAAAGAACATTGTGCAAAACGGATTATTTCATGTCGTGTCTCAACTAATGAAAATAATACTGCGTCTTTAAAATTGGTGAGATACAATTTAAGAAACGGCTTGTTCTGTCTTGTTACGTGAGAAAACTTTCTGTGCCACTACTGATACGTTACAAACTTTCTGGCTCAAACAATGGGCCTGACAGATCAGTCTGGGTGTCATAGAGCGAGTCAGCCTACAAAGACAAGGCTCGTGTGCATGCTTCTTGAGGAAATGCAGGCTCCAGGGTAACCAGGTGTGCACAACTAAATAAAGCAAATAGCAGCAGCAAAGTGAGATACTAGATGCTTACAGGGTGTGTAAGCACCTTGTTTATATGCTTTTGAGGTCATGTAGTCCAATAAACAAAATTAGCAGTGAGCGATGAAATCAAAATATTAATGATAACTAAACAGAGCTGAATTGTAAGTAGGGGTTCAGAGGTAGCCCTGCAGAATCTCACCCTAATGGACTTTTTTGGTAGTGACCTGTATTTTGTTGCAATGGAGGAAACCTAAAAAGGTCTTTCTCTCTTTCTTTGCAGGCCTGTCAGAGTATGATCTCCATGCTAGCCAGAAATCTGTGGACCATAACATGGGTGTCTTTACAATCACAGCAACAAAAGAGCAGAGGTAATGTTGGACTTTATATTTTTCTGTACCCTGGGGTGCAGAAGGCAGTGAAGCATAGCTGTAATTTTGCAGTGGAGGGAAGCATTACCAGGGGCTCTCATGTCCTACTAGCCCCTAGGCTGCCAGTGTTGAATGCTTTCCTTTCCTAGGTGTCACAGACAAAGGAAGGTCCATGCAGTGGTCACTGTGTGTGCTGTGTTTCCCTGAAGGGTGGTACAGTTTGTCACACAGTTTCCAATAGCTGCCAAGTGTATAGCTTTGCATCAATCTCTTTTCCACCTTCCGAAAGAGGAGTGGTGTAGGAGAAATAAAAGTTGATCAGGGCAGCTTCCAGGTACCTGAGTTGTGAGAGAATGGGACTGGGAGTCACCAGAATTTTTGCAGAAATGCTATAAACCCTGAGGAGTTGCAGAAAGGTAGGATGTCAGTTCATGTCCCTTTGTGCTGTTCATGTGCATTCTGAGGATGTCAGCTGATTTCATCACAAGAGATACTGCCTTAACAGCTGTTTGAATTATTTTACCGTTGTTTCTTTTGCCATATTGGACAGATCCAGTTAGTGGTTATTATTTATTACCATTATGTCTGTGTTGTAGAAATCTCTCAAGCTACTCTCTACATTTTAAATACTTCAGGAAAAGAAAATCTCGCCTGATTCATGTCCCGTAGCCATTAATTTTAGTGGCACAACTGCCATTGATTGATCAAGCCTTGAGGCCTCGTACTGTATGTATCAAGTGATGTCTTTAGAAGACACTAAGTGGAAATATCTTTTTTTTTTTTTTTCCGTTTTGCAAAAATACAGTTATATGCCTTTCTCTTCTTAAAGCTAAAATCACACTTCAAAGTTGACTAGGAAACTGATTAAGTTAATTTTTGTTTAAACATTAAAACCAGTTAAAAATGAATCCATTTAAGTTGCGGTCTGCATAAGGCCCAACAGCTATTTCTGAAATGCACTAAAAAAAAGAGTTTATTTCCATCTCTAAAATCATTTAATGAGTAGCCAACAGAACCTTAAGATTTGCTGTTAGAGGAAAACATGTTTTCATGGCATTTATAAGGCTTACAAAATAGGCATTTGCCATGTGATGTATTTCTATGTTACTTGCATCCTTTACATCAGCATGCTATATAGGATTATGTGCTTTCTCTACATTTTTCATGTCAGATGACATAAGATTGCTGTTAGAGCTATGGGGTAATCAAATTTATGTATGAATTTACTCAGAGATTTGCCTTTTGGTCTGATACAATTGACAAACATCCAATTTGGCACAAGTAAAATTACTGACCTTTCAAATGTTCATTTGGCTTCAAGTGTCCAGTGGGATCAATATAGATGTTGCTGTCTACATTTTATACCACTAACTAATGCTTTGCTCTATTTTGAGTTCCTCAGACCTTCCCATAATGGTGGTAGATATTTTTATTTATGTATGAGAAGCTACTGATTCCTGATAGACTTTACATGGTTTTTTTTTCATTTTTAGTTCTGTAAGTTTCATAGTCCTCTTTGAAAAGTCTGTCTTTTATTCCAAGATATCCTTAATTAAATAATGGTAAGCTCATTTTCTTGGCACACAGGCTCTAAATTTTGTATTCTTCCCTGTAAAGGTCTGAAAAAATAGAGCTGCTTTAGGGAAGAGCTCTTCAGGTGGTCTCTTTCCAATGGCCTCAGATTCTCCTTACTTTGTTACCAAGAATAAACTGAAAATAGGAGTTCATTCTACCTCACTGGTGAGTAAGAGCCAGCCTCTGGCCACAGTCTTCAATTAACAGTTCCAAGTGACATATTTGGCATTTAGCTGCTCTGTATTGGAATTTTATGAATAAGACAGAAGGGAAATTTTAACAGTTTGAAAAAAAAAATTTAAAAAAAAATCAGTCATCTCATCTAGAGGTAGTCACAAAATGGGAAGGGGGGAATTTTAACAGCAAAATCTGTTTTGTACGACTTTTACTGTAATCCAATTAATATCATATCGAGTGGGGTGGGTTATAGAAAAATAGAGAGTATATCCTACAGGACTCTATAAGTCCCTCCTTCATACCCAGTATTTTGACCAGACAATGCTCTTATCCAAATTTTCAAATTTCAATTGTCCATGGTACGTTCTCAATTTCCAACTTGCATTTTGATTTGAATGGCCAGTAAGTGACAGGAAGGTGTGAGTTCCCCAGTCAAAGGAGGACTAATTTATAAAATGGTGTTTCCAGCAGACAGGAATGCTGAGCACAAGACTGGCAGCATCATCTGCTACAGAAACACCAAGAAGAATCTGCCTCTTCTCAGATGATCATGTATCTGGCAAGGATGCTAATTTCTGTGTCTGACCTTCCACAAACACTAATGTATTCCATGGGGCAGATTTTAGGCTGATATACATTGTTCTAATTCCATAACAACGCCTCTGACAGTACAGACCACCTGAACATCACGTCAGCACACTCATTTTTTTTGTCTAATACAATGATTTCTTAAAATTCTCTTAAGTAAAGCAGTATGTTTTCAGCAGACACTGTTTAATAAAAGCCCAGCATTAAGATCAAGGTTGAAAGGAGAAAATCTGGAAAGAGAGAAAGAGAAAGCATATGCCCTATCCAGCAGTTGACTAACACTAGGTTAGAAATAGTAGGAAGATTGTGCTCTTACTTGTCTTCTATAAACCCATGTTTTTCCTGGTGTTAACAGAGCTAAATCCTTTCTTAATTTGGATTTTTTTTTCTTTTGTTTTTCCCATTTCTATAATCTCTGATGCCCAATTTTACTTCTGTGAATCTGTGGGCACTACTTTGCTATTAGCAGCTCAGTTACCTGCTAGAACACATGGTGTGCCAGAGCAAAATACAGGAGCGAGTTATTAACACTTCAAGGTTGACCCGCCCTTTATCCCAGAATTCACTGGGATTCTTATTGATCTGACTCACACAGCTTTTTGCCACCTGGGAATTAAGAATTCCATGTTTTATTTGACCATTTATCTCTTTAGCAAAATTGTTGTGATCTGTTGACCTTTTAAAATGTTTATGACAAGGTGTTTGCAGTTAATTGTGCTCATAAAAGAGTAGAGCGCAGATCAGGTCTAATACGTGCTAGGAGCTAACCAAGACTTCCTTACAAAAACATACTATGGTATAATGCAATCATTTAATTTATTTGCAATATAATTAGAAGAAATAAAGATTTCCAATACCAGGAGGACTGTTACTAGGGAGAGCAGCATTTGTCTGAGAACCACAAAATATCGCCACTGTATTCTGCTTTCCTACTTTTTTTGTGGGGGAAGCATAAGCTGAGGGTAGGAATTCCCTACAAGTAGAATTGCTGATGAAAATAGCTATTTAATTAGCTGCTCATGTGCTTTCTGTAGTACAATATTGCTGCCCACTGGGGGAACACCCATATTTGCATTACCTAAGCAGTAATTTTGCTGCTGCCATGTGCCATTTCAACAACTATAATGACAACAGTGGAGTATTCAGGGCTGAGATTGACAGGTCTAGCCTGTCATGTTTGGTACTGCAGCATCACCTTCCAGTAATGATGCTCTCAAGGTGCCCTAACCACCTGCCCAGCTGCTCCATCCCACAGTGCAGCCTAAATCTCAGGCACCAGTGCCTCCTGCACTGCTTGGTCTTACTCCCTGCAGCCACCCTGCTTTTGCCAACAGCTGCAGACAGGAGATGCTCTCTGGGCTCTCCTTTCCCTGCAAAAGGTGCAATTGCAGGTAGGTGAGGTAAAGTTCTGAGCATGCAGAAGCAAGTAAGGCTGCAACTGGATGGCTTTAGTGCAGTGCTGAAGATGTGGCCTGGGGATGCTATTAGCATTTCATCTGCTAGGGTCAGTGCAGCCTCATCAACTTTCTCTCAGCCCCTACAAGAGCCTGTCTTACTCTATTTGACAGCACTTAGGCACCCCAGTGAATTGTTAAACTGGTATAAATCTGCATCCTGCCGGTAGATCCGATGAAGTCATCCTGATTTCCTTGGCTGCTGCCTCTACCTTGTGTGCCTGAATGTGGCAGCCTGGAAAGGGCTCACAGCTGTGCACAGTTGTGGCACACACTGGGACAGACGTGAGCCCAGTGGCACAGCTATGTGACATTAACCAATGCCAGACAATAAGCTCACTAACACTAACAGTGTGAAAATAAAATCAGTCACTCATGAATCCTTGAGCATTTTTCTTATCTAGTAAAACATTTTTTTTGTGTGTTTGGGAGTGACAAAAAGTATATTTCTGCCACGCTTATGCTACTGCTCTCATTTTGTTCATGTAGACTGCAGCTTTGTGGCTTCTCCAGCTGCATACTTCCCACAGCTACCTGAGCACATGTCCGTGTACTTTCCTGTAATTTTCAAGGCCTGCCTTTAAATGATAAGGCCTGAGGTACTTGGCTTATTCACATCTGCTGCTTTCCTGAAGGTCAATCAAACAGTTTTTCATTCAAGAAGTAATGGGGTCTTACAAAGGAAAACAATTATTTCACTTGAAATCTATTGATCTGGTTTCTGTGGTTTGTGCGGTGTTTTGGGTGCAGAACAGTTGCTTGAAACAATTTGAGATCAATTCAAGTGTAACTGAATCAATAGAAAACCATAACTGAAATGCACTACTCTTGTTTCTGTAAGAATGTATTTTTTTGCTACCTGCACTAATATGAGAATACAAAGTGTGATCGGAAAGGAAGAATGAGAAGCCCTCGTGTATTGCTGAGAAAGGCTACTACTGGAATCAAGTGTCAGGCTGAAGGAAAGCTGAAGGAAGCAGTGTGAGGAAAACATGGCGGTGCTCTATTTTGAAAAGCTTTTTTCTTAAAGCTTTCCAAAGAGTTGGATTAATTCCTTTTCCATTCTGAGTATCGAGTTATCCACAGCTAAATTTACCAGATTTATGGCATTATGCAAAATGTTGATATCCTTAAACAATTTTTGCTGCAAGAGGGAAAAAAATCATTTTTTAATTACACTATTTTTACAATAAAGGCTGGCACTAGAAATGAGTGACTCTGTAACCAGGTCTCCTTTCTGTATTACCAGCAAAGTTCATTTTTATCTTATTCATTTGGTCCAGCTCCATTTTCTGTTGACCGTTTACTCAGGCAGAAAATTTCTGACTGTTCAAAAGAAGTTGGAAAACAATGGGTGAAGAAAGGCAATCGGAGTATCAGGAGATGTATTTTGACATTAACCCCTTGCCTCCTGCCACAGTCTAGCTGACAGCAAGACGGATGGAACAGGAGAAGCTTTTGTTATTAAACTTTACGCATCATCATGTAGTCCTTCACTTAGAAAAATGAATATTTCCAAAATTGTTCCTGGATACTGCTGGGAGCCTGGTGGACACTGAAAGAGGAACAGCTCTGTAGGGTTTTTCTACACATTATATATTCTCGGGGATAAATAACTTTTTAGGATCTATGGATGAACTAATGTTCTGAATACCCCATCTTTGTGGACAAGCACAGCAACCCTAAAATAGTAATGCATAATTACTGTGAATAAATAGTGATTAAGTAGTGACAGGAAAAAAGTTTATGTGAAATTCATTCTGGTTGCAAAGAAGTCTTGATTTTGGATCATGTTAGTTTGTTTTCCTTGAGATAAGTATTTGACAAATAATTGGTAGTGGATCTGAGGAGAAATCTGCTCCATTACGAATGCACGCTAAATAGATTTTCACAGAATTTTAATGCTACTCAGTCAAGCTTCTGAATGCATCATCGCATCCGAAAAGGACATTTTGGATAGGCAAAGGGCAGCAAGCTGTTCAGGTAAACCTGATTTTTTTGCCTGTTTTTTTTTTTTTACAGATACCTGCAGGCATAAAATATTGCACATGGAGATGAGATTGATTTAGTGCTGTGAATCTTGGTATTGTGAACTGCCTTAAATTACTCAAATTGAGGGAGATGCTTCATATAATTTGTTAGTCACTAGTCACTAAGTCTTGCTTAAACTTACCAATTTTAGCAAAAATTCTGATGACACTAGCAGGAAGAAAAAAATGTAATATAATATTTACATAATGCCTTTTGGATCATTGGCATGGACTGCTGACTTTCTGATTATGAAGAAAATCTGTAGTTTGGAAAGATGAATTTTCCACTCAGCTAAAGCCCAGGTTGCCTGACTCAGCCCAGCCACGTTGCGATGCTGCAAAAATGGCTGAGAGATGAACAGCAAATGGGATGTGCTGGCAGCAGGATGGAAGGCACAGGACAAGAGAGGGAGATTGGAGGAGGAAGACAATAAAAATACACTATAGCTTTAGAAAGGCATAATTAACACAGAAACAAAAAGGCTTGAGAAAGGACTGTGTTGACAGACGTAGCTGCAGCTCAGTGTGCAGAACAGGCCCTCCAGTGCTGCATAAATACCCATTTTCACTTTGCCTAGCTGTCCAGGTTTATCACATGGTTTGTGCACTGGATACTTGACAGTCCGTTGCTGTGATGTTGGGTAGGCAAACAAAATTAGCCTGAGTGCAGTGCTACCACTCCTCATCCAAATGTCTGCCTTTCTCTTTCTTTGGTGCATTAGAACTGGCTTTGCATTCATTGCTGCTACTTGGTTCATCGGCATGAGACAGTGCCGAGTCACCAACAGGATCCTTAATGTAATGTCTGCTATGCAGGTGAGGTGTTCATGTGAGAGGTCCCTAAGCGCTGGGTTCAAACATGGATCATAAGAACTGTTTAATCCACTAGGATATATTGGTAGCACAGAAAGAGATTTTGGCACAGGAAGTCATCGGACCACAAAAGACCCAAGACTGCACCATGCATTTGCCATGTCGTTACCTCTTCCTGTAGACATGTGCTGTGTCCTGCTGCCAGGACAGCAGGCTGTCGGGCCAAGGCAGCTCTGCTTATTGCTGCAGACCCTAGGAAATGCTGCAAGCACTGGGAAGTGGCCAGGAAAGACTTTCTACTTTTGTAACCTGCAATTAGTTGCAGGAGTCGTAAGAGCGCACAATCCCGTAACTATGAGTGATAGGATTTGGACTTGTTCTTCAGCCAAAATGCAACACAACAGATGGAATAAATTTCCAAAGCCTAGAAGAAAGAAATGTGAGAACAACTCTTTTCTTCCACTTGTAAAAGTGAATTTAAGTTCCCACAGTTTCCGACCTCAAATACAATACCATCAGCAAAACTCAGATATTTTGTTTGTGGACAACAGATAGTATTGTTCTGATTGGCAATATTGGACAAAATAAAAGAGATGCAAGTTCCTAGCTTAGTGATATTGCAGTCATTAGTCAGATAAAATAGTGGAGTGGGAAAACAGCACTATGTTAGAAAACACATGGAAAAAAAATGGTACAAAAAGATCCAGTGATTAGCCTCTCTCGTCAACACTTAGCTCAACATTTCAGTGCCTTCAGCTCATAATTTCCAGAAGTTTTACTAATTTATTTTACAACACAATAAAGCCTGCAAAGTGGTTAAATTTAAGTGCAGCATTCTTGCTGCACTGGATGAAGGTGGAGGTAAATAATATTTAGGGCTTTTTGCTCAAGTTGTTGTGGCCAAAGAAAGTAAACCTGTACAAGCTATTAGTTCTTCCTTTTCCAGAAAAGCAATGTGTCAATCTCAGATCTTCAGGCTGAACTAAAAAAAATTTCTAAAGCAGTCAGTGTTCAAGGCTCCCATGTAAGCTCTTCAGTTTTGATCAGAACAAGATACCAGTTTTGCAGTATCACTCACATCATTGCTCCAGAGATCATCTGCTAGTTGTTAGTTCATGCTGAACAACTGCTGCAGTGTCAAACAGCTGTGGGCTCCATGACTTTCAGAGTTACAAATGACATATTCGTTCATCTCCTCCTGCGCTGAGAACCCACCCTCATAGTCTTACACTTCCTAATTTAATTTGCCTCCGGATGTAACTTTCTTTACATTTAAACATAGTCTTTGTCTGTCTCTTACCTCTTGGAGTGTTCTGCTTGCATTACTCCATAGCTGTGCAGTGCAGGATGGAGACTGCCATGGGAGTGAGAAGCATGGCAGGCTGTGCCAGTGGCTGTTATGTGCCCATCTGGTATGGAGACCTTCAGTGGTATCTCTGAGTACAGTGTTACAAACAGATCTTCCCAACAAAGTCTTTTGGAAAAGAAAATTGGGGTTAATGTTCAACCGGGTTTCGTTTCCTTTCACCTTTGTTCATTTCACTGACTTCCAGTTGCAAAGTTAAGATGTTCTGAGAACAGAGTTAGTTTACCACGAGGTGAGTAATCTGAAAGGTGAAATGGTGAGTCTTTTCATTTAGCATACTGAGTGGGACATCACAATTCAATTAAGTAATAGACTGCTGCAAAGACTGACTAGAAACTATGAAAGTCAGGAATCATAAGGAATAGTGAATCTTTTAGTTAGCCAGGATTTAAAAGCTGACAGAAAATCAAGATGCTGAGGGTCACAGTGTTAAGAAAGCACTTCCATAGGTGAGCAGCCAAAGGCCATAGCAGGGTGTGTGGTTTTCCTTCATGTGCTCTTTTTGGTGGGGTTCACAACAATTCCAAATAGCACAGTACAGCTGGTATCTGTCTTTTGCTTTGAGCAGCATAAACTGTGCTTTTTGAAAGCTCCTGTTCAACACATCAACTCTACTCTAGTGGAATATACTTACTGTATGACTCATGCCACAGCTTATTTTTATATTAAATATATTTAATTTTCCGTATTGCCACTGTATTGTCACTGAGAGTGTGGTATGGAAGGTGATCACAGAATCATAAAATGGCTTGGGAAGGGACCTTAGAGATCATCTAGTTCCAAACCACTGCCTTGTGCAGGGTTGCCAACTGCTGTATCAGTCACTGGGCCCCATCCCATCCAACATAACCTGATCAGACAGTCAGCTCATTCTGGTGAGAAAGGTATAGTGACTCTCTGCAGGCTCTCCTGAGTACACAGCCAGTTGGCATTTTGGGTCTGGGAGGGGGAAACAGTGTAAGCTTTGCTTTTTACTTGACAGAAAGCCTCTTAGATACTATTCAAAGAAGCCACTATTCCTAATGATGCCAATTGATTTTAGAATTTGTGACAGAAGTGCTAAAATCAAAGTGAGTGTGATGTCATTGAAAGAGATTTCATGCCACACGTTAGCCCTGAGGCGCTGCCTGTAGAAAGTGCGAGCACTGTTTTCTGAAACAGAATGATTATAGGAAAGATATGAAATGAAAATCCTTAGACAATAAGAGGTTCTGAATCACCAGAAAGATCTCTTTCAGCACCTCTGGTCTGCCTGTACACTGCAAGCTTGACATCGACCTGGCTGATGAAGACCAGCCTCACCTCTCACCACAGGAAGAAGCTCTGCATCCTGAGGCTGTCCTGCCCCAGGCTGCATGCTGGAGAGTGTCTGCAGGCATTGCTCCTTGTGGCAGCCGAAAGCACTGGGGAGAGACTCAGTCAGCCTGCTGGACAGCACTGTGCAGCTGGCTCTTTCTAACATGCTAGGCAATGGGCTGGAGGTGCACTGACACTGGACTAACACCTTGTGGAGAACAACCAGGAATGTGGCTTACAATCACAGAATCACTAAGGTTGGAAAAGATCATCAAATCCGACTAGCAGACTGATTTAGCTTGATAAACCAAGACTAACGTCTGAGCTTACTCCTTCGCTTTCGGTACAGACACAACCAAAAAGAATGATCTTTTGTAGTGAGCTGACAAAAGGGATTCAGACTGAAGGAACTGTAAAACACAAGAGAACCAATGGGAAAGAAAGTTTAAAATAGATGTGGAAATGATGAGGACCAGGAAATTATAGAATCATAGAATCATTTGAGTTGGAAGGGACCTTGAAAGGCCGTCTGGTTCAACCCCCCTGCACTGAACAGGGACATCTGCAGCTCCATCAGTGCTCAGAGCTCCTCCAGCCTGAGCTTGAGGGTCTCCCATGATGGGGCATCCACCACCTCTCTGGGCAAAGAAGAAGATCAAAAAGTGAACTGATAATCACACTCATAGCTCGCATAATTATAGGAAGCTTTTACCGTTCATCCCCAGTCTGCTGTAGATGCAGCTAATGGCAGCACTGTCTTCAGCAACCTGCTCTTATGGCATAGGAGAGGGATTCTGTGCACACACAGACATTAGTATCCTGGTGGGATATCTTTCTTTCCTCCCTACATTACAGAAAAAAACGATTTTTCTGTCAGTGCTGTGGAAAATATTTGTCATACTTTCACAAATCCTTTTTAGCATGAGAGGTTTCTGCTGCATGAAGATTTAAAGAGTTATATGCTTAAGATGTCCCTGGGAAATATGTATTTGCACTCTGATGCTGGGAACAGGCACTGGGGAAAAAGCATGTGAAGTGAGTAAAAATGTCGGGAAACAGCTTCAACGTTTTGGGTTTTCCAGCTGTTAGTTTCACATAGCACTATGCAATTTTGGAGCTGCGTGAACACAAGCATAGAGTGATAAATGCAGGCTGTACTTTAGAGAGCGGTGAATGTTTTGGAAGACTGGGTAGTTTTCAGAGATGCCTCTCATTAAGACAACCATAAAAAGTCAAGAGAAGTTGCCAAAGCAAACAAACGCCTACGCAGTCAGTCTTCAAGTCCCTGCTGTTATTGGCCATTGCTTGGAGATGCAAAATGTACCCAAATAACCCCTTAAAAATAATTTATGATTGTGGTACCATACTGCAGATTTACTTAAGGACAGGGTAGATAGAATGTATATTTTAATAGTGATTTTTGCCTTTTCTGTCTTGTAGGTATATCATATCACTGTGGTTTTAAAAGATTAAATACCTATTATGAAAGCCTGCATTTGGCAATGTCAGTGTTGTCTGAATAAAATTGGATAATTTTTTTCCTAAATTAATGATGAAAGTAGAGTGAATAAATGTTCCTGCGCTCTCTGGCCTGTCAGCGTCAGCACTTTGTGGCCTTTGCTGCTGTCAATGAGCCCTAAGGAAGCAGGTTAATCTGGGGCAGCTGTGTGAATCTGCATGGAACTGTCCTGGATTTTTCCACATTCTCCTGAAAACCCAAATTTTTCAGAACAGATGGTACAGAGGGATTTCCATTAGTACCGGAGAATCCCTATGACTCCCTTGCCTGCCTTTTTCTGTACCAGCTCCTGCACGCTGACGCCTGCTGACACCCTGAACAGTTGTCTTGAGTAAGAGTGAAAACTGGAAAATTCCAAACATGTAGATCGTTAACAGTTGGAAATGCCCAATTTCCCTCCTGCCCTTCTACCTGTCCTAGACTGATGCACTTCCTAGCATCACCATCGGAAGGGAAATGGAAAGTCCCTTTGCAACAAATTCTTGCAACAAATAATTAAGATGCTGATCTTAATTATTTTGGTGAAGTGAAAGGTTGCAAATAGAGTTTAGAACAAATTGTAGCTATGTGATTGCTATAAGGAGTCATTCTATGATGGAAGCAACCTTGAGTGTTTTACCAAACAATTTTTTCATAATATCATTGGATCTCTTATATGTATGCTAGGCATAGATGTCTGTAAGTTGTGTTTGAAATTTTAACCCTTATATTCCTGTGTTTGAAGTTCTTCCTTGGAAAACAGTCCCTACGGTGCATTTATGCACAGCCTAATGATATTGTCTATAACCTTTCTTAACCTGATTTCCATTTAGCAATTAATATTTGCCCTTCAAAGCCAAATGTGCCTCAGAATGTGTAACTTCTGAACAAAGAAGGATCTATCCTTGTTAGAGCTGGAGAGCAGAAAGTTCTGAGGTCCTCTGTGTGTAGTGCAGATGGTTAAATAGTGCTGCAAGGCCTTGGGCAGATAATTCTGTTTTGTGATGGTCTATTTGTCTACCACCTCTTTGATGTGAAAGCGGCGTAGCAAGTACTCAATAATTTACATACTGTACAATATAACTAAATATAAATGATGCATTATTCTTCCATTTAGCCCCATTTGAATTGATTGATTACTAAATATTACATTTATCATTTATCAACATTGCGAATATTTATAACTTCTGCTGAGTTTACAAAGTAATGCATCAATCAAGAAGCTGAGTTGCTCTTTCCCGATTTATAATGGGTATTTTAATGATCAGGACCTGGTTCTTGTATTGCTTATTTATTTAATTTTGTCAGCACAGAGCTTGAAAAGGGTGGCCAAAAGATATAAGGCCAATGCTAAGTCTCAGAAAGAAAACACACCCCCCCCCCCCCCCCCCCCTTTTTTTTTTTTTTCTCCTGTTTTGTGATATTGACTTTTACTATTGTAAGTTATTTTAAAATAGCTTCGGTTGGAAAGGACTTTAAAATCTATCCAGTCCCAACCCCCTGCCATGGGCTGGCTGCCCCCCACCAGCTCAGGCTGCCCAGAGCCCATCCAACCTGGCCTGGGCACCTCCAGGGATGGGGCACCCACAGCTCTCTGGGTAGCACTGCCAGGGCCTCATCACCTGAATCAAAAGAAGGAAAGGTAAACACTGATCATTTCAGTAATGCTTTCCCACACCAGAATCCACAGAGACTCCTCAGATACCCAGATGACTTTTCTTGCTTGCCCCGTGGCTCAGATCAGCCTTTCTCTTTGTCCACGTCCCTCTTGGGCTGTTTCTTGTTCTGCAGGAGGCTTAGGGAGGGAACCCAGCTGGACAAACAGAGCCCTCAAGTCTTCCATATTTAAATCTGTGATCCCAATTCATTCTCTGCTGTGAAGCAAGTGATGCTGGTGATAAGACTGGTGCTAGTAAAGCAGAGAAAACGAGGGTGCTGCCTCTGCTGAGAAGTTCTTGAGTTGGAATAACTGAAAATTATATGAAATTATATCACAGAATAGGTCCTTTTTTGGTCACCGATAGCTATGTTTAATCACTGTGCAATCTGGTGGGGTTTAGACTCACCAAGCAGATTTGGAGTTAAAAATTGTGCTAGCAGTCAGTAGCGTAACTGCAAAGCGTATTGCGGGAGGTGCTACTCACTGGGTTTTCCCCTATCCACTATCCCTATTAAAAATTGCTAAGAGAAAAGAAGGTGGAACATAAAAAGCTGAAGGTCGTCCATACAGTTGTCTCAATAGCAATCTGTGCGACTTTACCCCTGTTGAGGAAAAGTAATTACCCTTTGGCTTCTGATGACCCCAACTAACCTTTGCTGAAGGACCAGAGAAAATAAAGGCTGACCAACAGCCTGCCCTTGCTGCCCTGTGGTTAACCCACACGGGGAATGAAGAACACTCCCAACAATAGGATGTGAAAATGTTGCCATGGAAATAGCACTGGAAGAAGAAATAAAAATCTATTACAATTAATAGTGTTTTATTAGGTGACTCCTATAGAACTGTTTAATCCATGGAAGTTGCTCTATCTTGAGATCTGAGGTCAGAAAATTTCAGGAGGAATAGAAGAGATAGAGCATGCCTCTTTAAAAATTCAAGGGCTGTTGACACAGCTAGGATGGTTTGCATGAGATAAAAGAGTCCAGGTTGTGGAGTGCACTGGAAGTATGGGAGGTGATGGCAAAGAATAGATGCAATTACTTTAATTGCAAATGATAACCACTGGTCAGGAAGAGTATGGGTACACAAGCATTTTGGTTTTCTTGTATGGTGAACAACATGGATCATTTAGCTTTTCTTTCTTTTTTTTTTCCACAGTACTGAGGCCTTGCCTAGAGAACATCAGGTTATTTGCAGAGTGTGTGTTGCTTTTGTGTGTCTGACACCTTCAATCATTTTTCCCCCCTCCTTTTTCTTTTAATTAAAGGTGACACCTTACAACACATCATATCAAATTTCTGTTAAGCTCTGTTAAATTCTGTTAAATTTGTGGTCTACTGTGTTGCATTTTAGGCTGAGTTCTGTGCTGTTTGTTCCCCCAGCCAGTGATGTTCATGTGGAACTGAGAATGCTGCACATTTTTGGGAGGACTTCAGAAGCTGCTGAAAACTCAGTGGCTCTCTGACCACATAAAGACAAATCACTGTGAACTCAAAATCTACTTCTTGTTAGTCTACAATATTCCTGTTCTGGTGCACAATAAAGCATTTCAGTTACATAAATTCTCTGACATTTTGTTACTCACTGGACAAATTATAATAGGATAATTAAATTCACTTAATTTTTAATAAAAAAAGTTTTAAGGGTGTATTTCTAGCTGCACGTACCTAAACCATTTTGAATTATTGTATGGCTTTTAAGAGAAATGAGAAATTTTAGCAGGTCTAAGACATTAATACACAATGGTATGTTTTCTTATATTGAAATGGAATTCAAACTAACAGATGTGTTACAGCACACGTTTTAAGAATGTTGCACAAAATTCCACACTGGGTTCCTATTTTTGGTCTTGTTCCCCAAGTACAAATGCTTGAAAGTGGGAGGATGTCAACCAAAATCCTGAACTGATGTTCCTGATAACCTCACTAGTAGTGTGCATGTGTGCAGGACTTTGCCCTCACTGCAGATTCCTTGTGCTAAATGCTGGAAGCACAGTAAGGAAATGCGTTGCCCTAAGTGTGATATTAAAATCTTTTCCATTTCTTAAAATGGTGATAAGATTTTTTTTCTCCAGTACTTTTGTATCAGCTTCCAGTAATTTAGTTGTGAATTTTCACCATGATAGTTCTTCAACTTATGAATGTTTTCAAATGTTGATTTGCGAAGAGTACGTAACATGCTGGAAAGAAACAAGCTTATTTCTGCGTGAAGAAGACTTTCGCATGCAACATCAAAATCATTTTCCACGTTGCAAATATGATCATTACCTTAATCATTTCATAATTATAACAGCACTGTTCAGTTTTTAAGGCATGTTGCCATTGCAGACCCTTGAGTGCACTGTGTCTCGATGCACCCTGCCCTTTCCTTATGACATGGAAACTTGTCTGTTGCTTTAAAATGAATCGCGTTGCCATAAGCTTTTATCACTGCGTAAACACTTCAAATGATTTTGGTCAGATGTCTTTCAGCACACAAGTTTGTATTTCAGCTTATGGAACCAGTGCAGGTCCAGGATCAAGGCAAGGTGCTTTCATTAATTTTCAACAACAGTTTCCATGTCGCTGGCTGTGAGGCATTGTTTGCTCAGAGGACTCACCTGCCCGTGGTGCTGGGGGCTGTCACCTGTTCCACTGACTGTTCCACTTTCTCCCTTGGGTTAGTGCCCAGGTTTTCATGTTAACCCCTCTCCTTTTCAGATGCTTTAGGTTCCTGGCAGTCTGGCAGAAGCTCAGAACAAAATTCAAGGGAGTCCAGCATTGCATGAGGAGTTTCTGCTGCTGCGTTTATTGAAAGAGAGAGAAGGCAGAGGAATTACTCAAAGGTAAGCGTTTTGATAGTCTGCTCTGTTCTCAATACTTTGAGGAGTTTGAGAAATCCCTTTAAACTGTGCACATCATATTATTTGTACATTAGAAGTTGTTAAGGTCTTCACCTTCACTTGTGGATCATTTTCTGTCATGCTTTAACAGGTACATAGGCTACACCTTTCTCCATTTTACCCTAACATCACTCCCAGGCTTAAGAAGTGTCTGCATTTGTCAAATATTTGCATTCCAATTGGGGGATTAATAAAGATAGAGGACTCAGGGATCAAAGAACCTTGTTTCTGAGTGTTTATCACAAAAAGAATTTTCTGGCCATCTCGCTAACGATGGACTTACTCTGCTTTGTAATTTGTTTCATACTTTCATGCTCTGAAAGATGCTGTTGTCTGTGATTGTAAAATCAATTGGAAATTAAATACAGATTCCATTTACAGGTCATTATTTTATTGCATCGCTGTTGTTTTGGTATGAGCGTACACGTGCATGTTAAGCACAGTGTAACTTATATAAAAGAGCTAGCTAGGAAATATCAGAGCCAAACACTCAGAAATGTTTTTCATTCAAGTTCAAAGTCTGGTCACATGTAATACAATTCTTTTAAAACCTAAAATCTGTTTTTATTTGAATTAAATTTGTTCATACGTTCATTGATGTTTTAATCATAAAACATAAAAAGGTAGGCTGGCAGCTAATGATTAATCTTGCCAGCATATTGTCATAGATATGTTGTGGAAAGTCGGAAATGAAATTATTTCTGTGTTATCAATTCACTGATGTCTATAAAATGCAGGGCTTTCAAATGCATCACAGTTCTTAAAGCTTTAATTAATGTAACATTGCTGTGCTGGTGTGTTTAACTAGTGGCCTCCTATTGTTCTGTACCGTTATCTAAAAACATTATGCCTCTTAAGAGGAAGCCTGCCAATACCGAGGCTTAAATGCCATATACATGTTATAGGAAGAGAACTGATTTGTTCATTAATGGTAATTGAGGCAGAAATATTAATTACATCAAGAACACTTCATGGCAAACTACAATGCTGAAAGTCTTGTAGAAAGAACGAACATCTGATTCTCAAAAATGTGAATACAGTCTGAGCACCCAAGGCATTGCAGAAAACAGTTTATTTTAACAATTTGCTAACACTGCAGAGCAAGAATTGCTTATAAAATAGTAGGACATTTCTGAGCACTTCACAGCCATCTATGAGATATTCATTAACGATACGGCAACAAAGCATAGAATAGAGTTTGGGTGTGTGTTTATTGGTATCCCACATTAAACGAACAGATAAGTAAATTTTTATCTCGAGAGTTTTGTTTATAAATCAACAGCAGCATTAGATATCCTAAAAGTTATCATAGCCATTAAATACCTTATAGTGCTGTATCCCTGGTAATCCAATTTACAAAACTATATTCTCAGCAGAAACTCCTGGGATATACAGTAGTTCTCTTCAGTGAGCCCTTCCTGCTTTTTCTTGTCATGAAGCAGTGATGGTAGGTTTTTATCCTGTTGATAATTTGGCTCTCTTTAAACTATTGCTTGTTGACCCACTGGAGTGGTCTTTATGAGGGTGAAGGTAGCTGGAAGACTGAAGGACTGCAGACCATATATCTTATCTTTCTTCCTTTTTTACTGTACCTTAACATTCAACATAGCATCATTATTCTGAGGCAAAAAGAGAGAAGCTGGTCCATCATATATTCCACACATCGCTAGTCTTTCCTCCATGCCCTGCAGTGCTAGAGAGGGGGATTATTGCTGCAGAAAAAAAAAATCTGGCCATAGTGTAAGGAATAATCACTGCAGTCCAGCTCACCCCCACACCTCTTTCTCTCTCTCCTCTCTCCCTCTGTTTGAGGCCCCAGCTGATTCTGTCTGCATCCATCCATACATAAATCATTGCCCTTATTCTATTGGTTACATGGTACATGGCAAGTATTGATTTTTTCCGTTGCCTCATTGCTGGAGAACCCATGTTTTTTGTGAGACTGAAAATGCAAAATTTTTTTTTGCCGGAGATCTTGTCAAGGTACAAAAATGACAAGCGAGGAGGGTGCTGTTTTAAGGCTTCTGTGACTTAAAAATCTTCACCTTCTCTGTTTCATGCGAGGAGTGCCTGTGTCCCCCAAAGTCACTGCTTGTTTAATCACCACTGCTTTAGGCAGGCTTAGTGGCTGAGCAGCGGGAGAATAAGCAAACAGAAGCAGGGCCTGGCCACTTGGAGGATGGTGCTGCTTAATTAGCAGAAGTTTAATTATCCTCTGAAACATTAGATAAAGAAACAGAAAGATAAAGAACAGGAAGGAAACAATGGCATTTCAAGGAAAGAAATGAATCCTAGGCGTAAGGTGATAGTATGCTGTAGAAAAAGGTGCATTTGATTCCTTTCTGCACAACAGACATATAGTAGTGTGTTTAATTCAGTGAGCTCTTTGCAGCATGCTGAAACCTTTTTGCCTTTCTCAGTCTGAATGCTCTGCATCGAGTTACTTTTTCTCAGCACGCAAAGCTGCCTGAAAATGTCTCATGGAGATGGCACCTTATTTCCTGAGAGAAGTGTTTTTGGGGGACAAGGAAGCCTGATTATGAGACGGATTGTCAGACGTTCTACTTCAGTAACTGACAGTTCCCTGGTAGAAGAATCTGTCTTACTGACAGCCTGATCCTAAACACACTGGAGTCAACAGGGATGCTTTCACTGACTCTATAGGTGCGGGCATGGCTTAGCATTACACAGAATCCAGTGTTTTCCTCTTTTATGGAAACATCATTCTTCCTGCTTTGGAAAAAGTGGAGTGGGTTAGGATGGGTGGTTTCTACGTAGGTATTGTTGTATTTCATATGATTGCATTGTTTAACTGTTACCATTGTTCGTACTTTTAAACATGATCTAAGCTACAGAGTGTAAATTTTCTTTAATACTGCTACTGTATTTCTTTAATACTGCTAATGAAAAATCCCCCATGCTTAAAATGCCTGTCCTCTACCAACTCTGATTGCTGTAGCTTTCTTTTCTTTTTTTTTCTTTTCTTTTCTTTCTTTTCTTTTCTTTTCTTTTCTTTTCTTTTCTTTTCTTTTCTTTTCCTTTTCTTTTCTTTTCCTTTTCTTTTCTTTTCTTTTCTTTTCTTTTCTTTTCTTTTCTTTTCTTTTCTTTCTTTTCTTTTTCTCTTCTCTTCTCTTCTCTTCTCTTCTCTTCTCTTCTCTTCTCTTCTCTTCTCTTCTCTTCTCTTCTCTTCTCTTCTTTTTTCTTTTCTTTTCTTTTTTTTCTTGTCATCATGCCCAGTTTCTGCTAATCACATATCCAAAGCAGCTCATATTTTCTATCTGCATGCTAAACAAGATCTTAAACAAAATGCAGCTTTAGAATATGCAGTATTAGGCTTGGCTGTGGCCATCCCTCTCTTGGAGCATGTTTTTTTTTTCTCCTAAAGTATGTTGCAACTGTTTTAGTGAAATGTAACTTAAGATGAAATGAAATAAAAGGTAAGACTGTGGGAAACATGAATTTTGGAGGCGGACTATTTCCTATTCTTTTTGCTGAGAAAAGGGCATGGTGTTGCCTTCAGCAAATGAGCTTCTTCACCAGAAGAGTACCGTCAGTGAAAAATCTGTCTTTGTCCTGTTGAAAAGCATATCTTTGTGTCAGTGGCTGCAACAAAAGTTTGCTACATGCTGGTAGAGCAGGCATTCGAACCAGTTCTCAGATTTAAGTTCACTTCTTTAACCTTTATTAATAAAAGAGAGGGGTTATTTGCCCAGCTGGGGTGTATTTTATCAGCAGAACACCAGTAGTTGACCGTTCAAAACATGAAGTTACTAAAGAAAGACTAGTCTAAACCTGAATACTACAAAGTTTCTAGGACTCATCTTCTATAGGGGAATGCGTCCCTTTTATAGGTTTCCATGGAGGCACTCAGCCTGAAGTTTTGGAGATTCACAAGATAACTGGCCTATCTACATTAAAGTATTTTTCTTGTAGCCTATGCTGCCTCTTTACCAGGCTGTGCTCAGCTCACAGCTCTGGGGCACTTCAGTTGAAGGCCTTGCAGACACCGTATGTGCACAACACAGAAATACCTCGTGTATGCATCTAGGTTACAGACAAGGGAACACCTTAGATTGCCAAATGTTCTCCGTCTCCACACCTGCTGACCTGCTGTCACTGCAGCCACAGCTGGTTTACCTCCCATTTGTACACATGAAAGGGCTCACGGCTTCCCAAACTCCTTTTCCTGTTTCTATTTTAACCTAAAAGGAGCCACTGAGAACTGCTTCAGACCTGGTTGGAAAGGGGTTGCAGCTGCTCCTTTGGCCGCCTGCTGCCTTTGGCACTCAGTTACACTTGCCCATAGGCACATGTAAATGGCAGCTGGCCCATGCTGGAGCTTTGTTGTGCACCAAGATCCAACCACAGCCCTTTGCTGTCCTGCTCTGCAACAGCAAGGTTAACTTGGTGCAGCAAACTCAGCCAGCTTCCTTTTGCATCTCTCTGAGGAAGGTGAACACTGGTCCTCAAAGATGGACACAAGAATTAATAAATAACACCGACAAGAGGTCAGGGGGATTTGTCCTGTAGCAGCTAATAAATAGTGTCTTTGTTGAAAACACACATGAAAAGAACACAGGCATACAGACTGCGCTCTGTGGTTGTGTAAGATGGAGTGACACGGTCAGGGACATTAACCCTCCCCAGGCAGTGCTTCAAAGCAGCTGCCCTTTTACCCATGGCCATGGGAAGCCATCAGCCCGCACTGCTACCTCTGGGATCACAAATGTGTGCTGCATCCAGGCTCAGCAGAGCTGCAGACAGCTTTGCTGATCTGACCCTGTCCCCTGGCACCCATCAGCAGTGCCATGCCATACTGCGCACAGCTGCATCTCCCCTTGTGACACATCTGAAAATTAGGTGTCTGTTGGGCAAGAGCAGGCTTTCATCCTCAAAGGCCTTCATAAATAAGCTTGTGATGGAGCAAAAATAGTCCTTGCTAGAGTCTGCAGATCATAGGTGAAGAAACTGTGGGAAGATCTGGCACTGAAGCTCTGATGGGGTTTGAGAGCTCCTGCTTGCGACACACGTGGGAAAATTGCTGAAGGACCACGTACGTGGGGAAGCTTGACCCCTATAACACTGCCAAGGACACAGAGATCTTTGGTGGCTTGCTTAGCAAGCATTAAACAGAAAAGCATCTGGTTCAGCTCAAACGTGTCGGTTGCATTAAAAAAAATAATAATAATAATCAACAGAAGTTTTTTTTTTGTTTTTTTTTTGTAGGATGGCCTGCCTTCTCTTCTGCTTTCCTCAGCCTGTTGTTGTGTAAATCACTGTGTTACATCCAGCAAATTAACTGCACGTGCTGCAGCATGCAGTAGCAAGGCTGCTGCAGGTTTGTCCATTTCAATAGGAGTGGGATATAGCGTCACTTCATTTAACCCACACCAAATGCTGCCTGAGAACCCTGAAAAGTTATTCAGCAATGATTTTAAATCCTATCCCCAGGAAGGAAAAAAATAGTTTTGAACTGTACAGGTGGAGCCCATAGTTGCAATAAAATCCAGAAAAAGGTTATTTTGCCTGAATTTATTGCTTAGCAACCAAGAAACTACCTCCTGAGATTGCCATTCGTGGGTTACCAAGTAACTGGCTGTGACAATTACCAAACAGCTGTCCCAGGAATCTACATAGCCTTTAACCTCCGTCAGCTGAGAGATGGGCTGATGACAGCTAACAAACAATAGGAACACACCCTAATATTTTATTTAAGAGCTGTGGGAAACCACAGCTGTATGGATCATTCAGCCAGCTGGTTTTAACTGCTTGGGACCACATTGTACTGAGAGGTGTATGCAGGGCTTCTTTCTAACTTTGAGAATTGATGCTACCAAGATAGGTTTTGCTAATGTACAAGAATGCTAAGCTGCTCATTATGAGGTGATTTATAATACTCTTCTATTAATTTATGGTTGGGGTTTACAGAATGTAACTGTTTTTGCTATTAGTGAAAGGTAGAGTGTTACTTGTCAAAATAATAAAGGAGTAAGTTAGGAAAGGGAAAAAGCATCGCTAAGGCTGGCAAATAAAAAAAGTACTGAGCTTGGCTATTGAGAGGAGCTGCTTATAATGAGGTGGATTTTGTCTGGGGGTGGTTTCCCAAAGGAAACAAGGAGAGCTACAGTTTCAATGTGTGCAAGTAAGCTGGAGGCACTGTAATGAACTAGAAATGTTAGACAGACTAATGCACGTGTCAGACTAATGCAGGTTTCAGTCCAGGCTATGTAGATTCCACTCCTAATACTGAGGAGTGGAAGTGGCTTATTATTATTTTTTTAAGTTTCCTTTTTTATTTTCTGTGATTTTACAACCTTAAAAACAGTGGGCAGCAAACCTGCCACCAAGTGCAAAGCCAACTGTTTATGCAGATGGTTTTGATGCTCTGAGCTGGGAGAGATTTATGGACATGCCTCATGCCAGAAGTTCTCAGTGGCTCCTTTTAGCTTAAAATAGAAACAGGAAAAGGGGTTTGGGAAACCATGACCCCGTTCACATGCACAAATGGGAAGCAAGCCAGCTGTGGCTGCAGTGACAGGGGCTCTGCAGGTATTGAGAGGGAGAACACTTGGCAGTCAGTTGTCTTGCTACTGCTAGCTTTGCTCTGGCATATTCAAATTGAGATGTTGTAGTCTGCTCTGGCACATTCCATGCACTGCCATAGGAGGAATCACCTCAGAAAATCCGACACCAGATTTCTACCAGCAGCAAGTTCAAAGAAGGAATTTTCCCAAACCAATGCTGTCACATTTCTCTAAAGGGATGTTGTCATGGTCTTTGCTATTCATCCTATTTTACCCCTTATGGGAGTAAAATTTTGCCAAAATTACTTTGTTTTTGGAGTATCGTTAAGTGGCTCTATTTATTGCATTATCTTCCCATTAACGTTGTGTAATAGGGAAGTCAGAAAGCTTGTGACCAAGTTTATCAGTTCGTTATACAATGTTTTTTCCTGATCTGTTTGTATTTAATAAAGGCCCTCAAAGACTGTTAAATTTGCTACCTGAGGTATGCAGAAGAATGGAGGAACTGAAAGTACAGTAGCCTGGGGAAATAGAAATCCTTTTCCTGTGCCTGCTTTCTGACCATGTGTAAGAACCCACATAATGCCATTGGTTTGTAGTTGGTGGCTTTGGCCTTAATACTGATCCCCAGGCCTACATCTGAGCTGTGGCAGATGCTGACAGGTGACATGGGTGGAGATATGTGCTTCCAGCCAGTGGTTCGAGCCAGAAGGACTGCAGGACACCAGTTCTGCTGTCATCTTTTCCATTTACAGCTGGCTTGCTCTTTCCTCCTGCTTGCATGTTTTGCTGCACTGCTTTGCCCCCCTGCTTGGTCTTTCCATAAGGGCAAGTAGCCTCTGCCACTGCCTCCAGTATCCCTCTGTACTCATTTGGTTTGTCTTGTAGCCTTTCTCATTAAAAACTGTTAAAAAGGAAACAAAGTATTTCAACTTGCTATGAGTTTGTAATGATTTTTATTGTCAGTTGATTCAAAATACTGTGTTTTTTTTGTTTAGTTTTTTTTAAAAAAACTTTGGTCACAGCTGAAAAACTCATGATCTGCCCCATTAATGACTTGCGTCTAGTGTGACTGTTCAAATGACGTGGATGCTTAGAAAATGAGCAGACACGGGAAGTATTTGTATAGAAGAAATCTAAGCCAGGTATCGTCTTGATATTAATCACTTGTCATTTCCATCACTGCAATGTCTTTGCATATCTGTTGTGGACATGTGGCACTGTGATCATAAGCACTTGGTGTAAACCTGGGGAGGGCAGAGCCATGGTGAAAGAATGAGGCTCATGCTCATCACTGCTCAGAGGATGGTTCTTTTCCTGTGTTCCTCCAGCCCCATACCAAAGGTATTTCCACCGTTTTGCTGGTTGTTGGCTTACTTGGCTACAAAGGGAAGGGCAGGAGATGCCAGTGACCATCTTGCTTGCACCCTGTCCCGCCATTCAGTTATCTCTGTGGACTAGTTTGGATATGGGAAGTCTTTGCTGGGACATTTGTTCTGGCTCTTGATGACAGACCATGGCTGTCCTGTTTTCTGACTGGTAGCTGGTTGGTTACATTGACAGATGTTGCAATGATTCTTTTGGCAATATTCTGTTGTGCTGACTGTTCAAACAGGAAATTCATCTTTTAGTATTTGCACATGTTAAATGTTTGCTTTAGTAGGAATCGCTCTGACAGCAGGCTGGTCAAACAGTGTATTTTTGGAGCGGCAACCTCTGGAATTCTCAAAGTCCTCATCATCCCATAGATCTGCTGGGGCTTGGCTTGGAGCCCTGTTCCCTAAAATACCGCAGAACTGGCTTCTGAGGAGAGGCAATGTGAGCTGCTGAGCTCCAAGTTGCTGCTGTTTCCCTCCCTCAGGATGACGTTTTCCTGTGTGCATGTGTTGGATGGCACTTGGCTCGGATCATGCCGTGGTGTGACACTCTGGAACACCTAGGAAGGTTTGCTGTGTGATGGAGTCTGTGTCGTCTCCATCCTCCCTTCAGTCTCCAAATGCCTGGCTTACTGAGGTGGCCTCTTGGCTCATGCTCATGGAAGAGAACAGGAAGGTGGCTGTGCTGCATGTGAGAAAGTGAGGACATGCTCAGGAAGCATGGAACAAGGACTAGCCGGAGAACTTAGTCTGATGAAGCAAGTTTTCATCTACTTGTCTAGTGATAAGTCCCATTTCAGGTGACATAATTTGGCCTCAGTAGGCTTCTCCTTTCATGAACAGTCTGCAAATGCTGGTGTGATTTAATGTAATGCATTCTAACTTGTTTCCTAAATTTTCAGCAATCAAAACTGCGTGTACTGATTTGGGAGCTGGGAGTGGCTGTCTCATTGTAAGCAGTGGCATTAGAGATACCCTGCCTGAGGCCCATTCCTTCAGCTGAAGTTTATAAAATGTCAGAAGTTCTAATATTTACTTCTTTTCAGCACAGGCAGCATACTTACAGATGAGCTTATTATGGGAAGAAGCTGCATACAGACAGGCTTCTGCTACCTGTCGTTTGATCTGAGCAGGACCTCTCCAGACCCCTTCACCCTCACTTGGGAAGTGAGAAACAGAGCACATATGAAAGCTGCTTTGTGACTTGCCAGTCTTTTGGTAGTACTTCAGAGCTACAGCTATTCTGAGTAATGGATCTTGGGAGTGGAAAAAGGCTTTGTGGCAAACCTAGCATATGCATTTCTGAGAAACACGTTCGGTTCCTATATGGTTATTTTTGTGTGTTTTGACAGGAAAAATCGAACAGTGAGGAGAACATGCTCAGAGGAGTTGGATTACAGCTTACAAGTGTACTTGAACCCAGAGTTACACAGTTTCATGAAGAACTGCGTGCAGAAATGGTTTCTGATTTTCTGATTTTGCTTACAATGGCTGAGGTATAAAATCCTTGTTATTTGTGAATTTGTAAAGGAAACAGAAACGTTTGCTAGGTGATGAATTGCTGAAAATGTTACTCCTGCAAGAAGGTAGAAGAATCCTTGAGAATTCAGTGCTGATTAGCGCTGATGAAATGTAGGATATGTGGTAAAATATATCCTTCAAACACTGACACTTGTATGTTTTGGTGCTTGGAGCTTGCATTGGTTGTTCACTCGCCGGTTGTATTATGACAAATATAGTTTTTACAGCTTTACTGTCTTGCATGCTGTGATAGTTCTACTGATCACCAGAATTTTAATTTACTTATCATTCTATTTTTATTACTTAATTTTCCTCTCAAGCATCCTGATCTCTGAGTAACAGCATTGCTTCTGGCAGAGTCGTGCTATTTCCAAAAGAAACATCACAGTGGTGTTTTCACATAGGAGTGAAAGTGCGTTGCGGGAAAAGCCACTGTCTTATAACAAAGTTTGTTTTTTAAGCTCAAAATAAGCAGGATTTCAATGTTATTAAATAACATTTTTGTGAGAAGGAACTGGATTTAGAAAAATGAACAGACTCTTCAGCCAGATCTGTCATGAATTGCAAAAGCAGCTGGAAGATTTGGTCTGAGAATCAAGGTTGTTTTTTCTTTTTTCTTCGTCAGAGTTTGTAAGAGATTTGGAGGGACATAACATTTATTTCCTACTTCCCTGAGCTTCAGTCCAGGCCTTGGAAAAACCCATCTGACAGTGAGTTTGTTTGTATATTTCAAATTTTTTCCTAAGTATGCTAGGCTCATTAGCAAGCCTTGGAAAATGCATGCTTTGTTGAAGTTAGTATGGAAAGCAAGATACTGAGGACTCAAATCTGTCTCCAGAATATAAATAAGCATACCTTCCTTTGGAGCAGGTTTTGACTGGAGTCATACTGGAACCCTTGTTTCTGGGAGAGTTATGAATGTGCTTTGCTAGGAAATGCTGTTCCTTAAAGAGCTTGTGAGGCCTACAAGGTCTACATGCAGAAAGACTGCAGTACATGGCACCATGTGGCCTGAACAGGACCTCACTTGTGTTGGCAGGTGATGCTGCTGGCAGGTACTTTGCCATGGAAACTCCTGGAATGTTTGGCTGCAACTCGTCGTGAGGACATGTCAGTGACAGCCCAATGCTGACCAGACTTCTTCAACCAATATACATCACCACTTAAATAGTGGAAGAGCCCAATCAAAAGGTGTTGCTCAAAATCGTGCTTCAAAGGCTTAACCAACAAAATAATTCTTGACATTGCATGAAGAAGTCACATTTACCTCCATTTCTATGATAATTTTTGAATTCAAAGATTGGATTTGAGAATTTCATATGTATTAAATGTGCTTACTCACTTGGCACAGGGTGGTTGTTTTCCTTGCGGATCAGAATTTATACTTCCCATTAAGCCAAAGTAATTTCTATTCATCATTGTCACACTAAGTTGGGTCCTTTGGTGATCCCCTAATTCCAAAAGTTCAGCTGTTAAGTAAGATTTGATTGAAGGGGTCTCTTTTTAAGCCAAGCTTAACAGCACAGTACTGAAGGATGTGGGATGTCTCAAATTGCTGCTGGAGAAAAATACATTCTGAGGCAGCGTGTAAAGCTTTTCATCTGAAACATGCTCAGGTGTTCAAGTCCCCCAAGCAATGATGCACTAGGCTTTTTAGCTACTAACTAGAGGAGTATGTGCATGACTCTGAGCATGGCACCAGCAGGAGACACCTTCCTGCTCTGATTGCTGAAGTATTTCAGGCTGCTGTACCATGCGGCAAACTGCAAAATCCTTTTCACAATCCACTGTTCCAGCTGCAAGTATTCTTTATTATATTTTGCCTGTGATAGAAGAAACATTTTCATCTTTACAGCATCATTATTTTTGTAGGGTTCAACAGCTTCTCCCATTGCTAGTTATCTAGAATCACATTTTGCAGCATCATTTAGTTGTGGTGAAGGTAACATTATATGCTGTGAAAGGACAGCTAGGTGAATGCTACCTCCCTCAGGTAAACTGCTTTTGTGCATGTGCAATTGTAAATGGTGGAAAAGAATGCCTTTCCGTATTGTTTATAACTCTACTTTTTGCAGCAAATCTGCATTCAGCTCACCACAGCTAAGTGTACAGTTAGTAGAAGGAATGCTCTGCCTAAGTATCTGTTCAAACATTTTTGGGAACCCTCCATGTATTTGATTAAACCTTTCAGTAGCCAGCAAAGCTCCTCATGAACGCATGTGCAGTAAACCATTTGAACTCATATGAAGTAACTTGGTTAATCCAACACTTCAGTAATAAGCAAATTTCTGAGTTAACTGTCAGATCAGTCTTCAGCTATCTATTGGTGGTGTACACTGAAGATCAGTGCTTTCCCGAGGAACTGGTGTTTTGATTTTCATCTAATTGTATGAGATGATGAAGTGTCCCTCTTTGCTTTTTTTTTTTTTTTTTTTGAATTGGGGAATTTGCATTCAGGAAAATTACACAACTCTCCAAAAAGGAACAGGTGTTCATAGCTGTTGAAAGAGGTCTACATCTTCCATCACAGACCTGGCTTCTTCCTCAACTCATTTGCTCCAGGAGGGTTTTAAAACTGTTTTTTGTAAGAGAAAATATACTGTCTTGTACTGAACAGAGGCAGAACTAACTTATTCTAAGTTGGCATTTATCTGAAGATGTTTTCTTGGGAATTGTAGCTAGAGACTCAGGTAATGTGGAGGGTTGGACTGGGACCTCTCCTTTACAACTTATTACTGCTGTTCCTTCTACGAAAGTCGTGAAAAAGTCTCTCCCATATTTACCTTATAATGAATGTCTCATTCCTTTGCAGAAACCAGTATGCGGTAATTATTTCTTAAATGCTCTGATTGCTTCTTTGACCACCAGATAACGGATGCAGTATCATCAGGATCACTAGCAGACAGCTCTATTTTTGCAGAAGTGGAACATGTTAGGTTCCATGAGCACATGCTGCTGGATCATGTCAAGCTTTTGGTCTACCAGAACCCCCATGTCCTTGTCCACAGGGCTGCTCTCAAGATCTTCTCTCAGTCTGTACACACATTTGGGATTGCTCTGACCCAAGTACAACAGCTTGCACTTGTCCTTGCTGAGCCTTGTAGGTTCACGTGGGCTCACTTTTCAAGCATTTCCAGGTCCCTCTAGATGGGACCTTCCTCTGTTGCACCACTGCAACAATCAACTTGGTGTTGTCTGCACATAGCCTGAACAAGATCAGCTCAGGTGAGCATTTCAGAGCACAGCCAGTCCCACTGTGTCAGGAGCACTTGGAGGATCAGCACTGACATCCCCTTCTCTCCTTGTGTCATCAGGGTCTTCTGAAGGCTTCTCTCAGGAAAGCCTTTAAGTGAATTTCCTGCTGCTGCTCATTAATGTTATGCTAGTTTTAATTTCTTACTTGTCTTGTATCACTAATCAAGAAATAATTGAATTAGCTGAAAAGAAGGATAAGACAAATTAGCTAAGAAGAATTAACTGTGTGCACCCGAGGTCAGCAGGCTCCTAGAAGATTCAAGGTGAGAATTAGTTGAACTATAACTGAGATTTAGCAGGAAGTTACTAAGTTCTCTGGAAAATCAAGATGCAGAAATACAAATGACAATCTAACCATGAAAACATGGGTATATCTGAAAGTGTTTGGGCAATTCCTTTCTATTTCGAGACAGGACAGCAAAGGACTGCACTTACATTCTTTCCAACTGCTTTGTTTAATGAAGGGAATTTCCCTGAAGTTTGACTTTTCATCCTTGTGTGAATCTGCTTTGCCAGGAAGATATTTCTCCTTCTGCATTGATATTAAGACAGTAAATTGCCTGTCCCTGTGTTCACTTGCTTGACTTTTTTATTTTTTTTTCATGGTTGCTCTGTAATTTAAGTTCATCTTTCATGAAAACCATATGTTGGATTAAAGACGGTATTATTTTCATGCACTGTAATATACTCTTTTACCTCCTCCATTACAGTGCCATGTTAAAGTAATTATTCTTCCACGTGTCACTGTGAATGCGCTTAAGATTCTTTAGGTCTTCTCTAGCAGGAGCTGATTTCCACTCCTGATTAACTGCTCTCATTCTTTTTATATGTCAGAATTAGCCAAGCATAAGCTTATTATTATTTTACAGGAAGACTTTTAGAAATATGAAAAAGTCATGCTAAAATAATTAGAAAACGAATTAGATTACAATTCATGAAAACCATAAGCTAATGACAGTAATTAACTTTATACTTGACAAACCCTAAATAAACATAACTAAGTAATGATATAAAGAAAGGAAGTTTCAGTCTTAAACAGAAATGCCTTAAAACAGGTAAAAGAAGCAGTTTATACAATTGCATTTTTTTGTCATTGTATTTGCTCTTTTGGAGAAGGGTTGAAACTAGTTGGCTTCTACAAGTTTATGAACTTATTTTTTTGTAGCAAGGCTAAACTGACTGTACTAAAAACATAGAGGCCCCATTCGATAACCTTAGCACTCATATTCTCTTTTCACCAAACCTCAGCTGTAGCCGTATTAAATAAAAGCACAGGAAAGGTATAGTAACCTCACCATCTGCTGTGCAGCTTAGTTTGTGTTCTGCAGTTGGAGCTGAAAATACATTGCTTGAAATTGTGAGTTAAGTCGCTGAAATGAGGTGGGACTCCTGCAGCAGCCTAATCCATAGGAACCAGCCAATTCTTTTGAGTTTCCCATGTTTGATTAGTTGTACTGTAATTAAAGAAATTACCAATAATCCGCTGTCTGGATGTGATTAACTCACCAAGTGCTCATACCTATATTCTGTAAGCATCTCCAAATAATTTAGGGCTTCATTTATGTTCCTTAATAAGGAAATAAATGAAAATCATCTACAGCCTTAATACAGTGGCTTGTGCTACAAGCTGTTCTATCTTGTGCCTTGGTGATGCCTGCTCAATTGTTTCTGATTATGCTGCATTGTAATTAAAGAACTAGAAGTGCTATTTGCCTAAATGAGAGCGTGCTGCCCAGTACAGGAGGGAGGAAAGAAATCGGATAAAGATGAGAGCCTTCCAAGCAAACCGAAGCCAGAATGTCGATGCTGCGCGTAGACATGAGCTGGTAAATTTCTCCTGGTAACTCCAGAATTGGAGTTTTTGATGATAGTGACTTGTTCTTAAAATAAATGCAGGTTGGGTTGCTTTTGAAGAACAGCAAAAGGATGCATTCACGCTTGCTGCTGCTGTCCCGCTGCCCCTGAGCAATGTGCTGTTCCCTGAGCTTCGTGCGTTCTTTCTAAACACGCGTACTGGAAGGTATTGGGAAAAATTCAAGCATGCACCTCCCATGAGCTGGGAAGCACCTTGGGTCAGCATGGGGATGCAGCTGCAGCTCTGCTTGGTCCCTGCCAAGTGCTGGCTTTCAGTACAGCCTGCTCCCTGCCAGATCAACCCGACAGCAACAGCACGGCACACTGTGTGAGAAATAACCTGATTTTCTCCAGGACAGGGCAGAGCAGGGCAAATGAAGAAGGGCCGATGGGATGTTTTTGTTTTGTCTGCCAGATGTGTTCTGAGGATATTCCCATGTGTTTTCACAGTAACAGAATGTTTGTGTAGGTTGCACCCTGAGCTGCCCTGCACATCGTTGAGGAGATGTGGTTCCATGCTGATCCAACACTCCTACAGTCTATCATGCAGCTGCTTCTACCCACACAATGAGAACAGGGAGTTAAAATTCTGTAATGTGAACATTAATGCAAATCATAGAATGCCCTGGGTTGAAAGAACCACAATGTTCATCTGGTTCCAACCCCCTGCTATGTGCAGGGTTGCCAACCAGCGGACCAGGCTGCCCAGAGCCACATCCATCCTGGCCTTGAATGTCTCCAGGGATGGGGCATCCACAGCCTCCTTGGGCAACCTGTTGTTCCAGTGCCTCACCACCCTCTGGGTGAAAATGGCTTAAAATAAGCAGCATTGTGTGACAGGTGTCATGAGGAGAGTTGACAAGCCAAATTGAATAGGTTTCTGAGGGATTTTGCACTACTTTGGATGAGACCATAAAGTGCTTGTTACCAGTTCTAGAAATGGTATTGGAAATAGATGAGCGCTTATAGATTTTGATTATGTTTGCCGTTAACTACTAAAATAGCTATTAAAATAGTTGCTGAGATACTTGGTGGGGCTTTTACTTGGCAGAGCATTTGTATTTGATCTCACTGTTATATGCATTACAATTCTGTAATACATAAACAGAGCTTTTCAATGCACAGCCCCTATTCTATCCCACCAAAAAACTAATTGATAAGAAAATCACCCACCTTTGGAGAGCGGCAGCATTTTCTTGGGATTTGATAGATCACACTTCGTACATCTTCTTAACTCCTCCATGACCATTTGCTGCTACACACTTCAGTTGCTTGCACCAGAATTTGTGTTATTCTGGCATGTGATATGTAGTAAAGGGCTTTTACAGTAAATAGAATGTATGGCTTCATTTGGCAGCATGCAAATGAAAGCTCTGTGACGTGTCATACAGAACAGCTGCTTACTCAGCATCTGGCATTGGCTGCTGATTGTCCTCCAGCTGTAGAAATAAGAGGTTAGCAAAAAAGTAAATCTGCGGGAAGTATGACTGCCTTGTGCAAGGCACTACCTTTTGTATCTCCCTGTGGCTTTACAGTCACTGCAGGTTTGATAGACACATCACTGGACTTGGAGTAGATCCTAAGGCTCAGCAGCATTGGTGGCCTGCTCACAACAAATGGGGGATGAAACTGGAAGCTTAAGAACCCCTGTCTGCAAAGTGCACTTCCATCATCTTGTTTTCTCTAATTTGTCTGTTTTGGTTGCAAATTCTCAGGAGGCAGAAGCTGTCTCATCCCGTGGGTTACTCAGTGCTCAGTACAGCATGTCTTCATCATGCCTGGTATTTCTAAGAATTATAGCTTTTCCAAACAAATATGCATCACGGAGAAATAATAACACTCATCCTTAGTGAAAGTCCTATCCAACATCGCAGGGATTAGGTGGAAATAGAGGATAAAACTACTTTTCTGGTTCTAAAAATAATTCTTCTGGGTCATGTGGAAAATCATTGTGGAGGTTATTTGTGGGAGTTCAAATGTTCAGTTGTTCTACTTTCCTTTTTCTAGGAATTACTGAATGGCAGTGTGTCAGCCTCCAAAATTCTCAAAAAGCCCATTAAAAGAACTGCTGTATTTCCTTTGGAAAAACAGGATGGCAGTGTAAAAAAAAAAAAAAAAAAAAAAAAAAAGTGTTAGGATGTGTTACAGCTTTACTTTATTGGGACTTGGAAATGTCACAGAGTTTCGGATGTACTGATGGGTGTCACCATTCAAAATGGACACGGAATTCATTTGGGGATGGAGTTTGTTATCCTCAACGCCTTGTGACCTGCTGTGATGACAGGGGTGCTTCCCTGCAGTGGAAACGTGTCAGTGGAAAATCACGAGGTTTTCTTTGAGGGACAGTGAAATTTTTCAAAGGTTAGCAGTGTGCAGTAAGGAAGGTCAGTGACTGCTTGGACAGTCCTCAAAGCCAAGGCAGAGCTACTGGTGTGTCTGGCCTGGGATGCACAGCTGTGAGCGAGGCTTTGTGACAGCAGTAACCTGTAAAGCTTGAGCAGAGGAGGTGGCTTTCCTGAAAGCTGCTGGCAGTGCCAGGCTGCTGAAATAGCAGGACTGCTGACCAGCAGTTCCTGAGCTCTTTACTGTTTGCCAAAATGTAATTTATTATTTTATTTTTTTTTTACAGGCAGTAACTGAAAATAGGAAAAAATAAAAGAGCACGGTGTGGTGCTGGCACAGCGCATAGCAAGTCGTTTCCTGATATTAAAACAGTTGTCAAGCTACAGGTCATAAGCACTGCCATTTGCAATTCTTTCTGTTGAATCAAAGGAAGTCAGATCTGATTATACAGCAGATAGGTTACTTCTAAGTAGGAGCAGACTTTTAAAGGCTATCTTGCTCTTTTCTGACATTGGATGTTTATAATTAAAAAAAAATAAATCAAGACAGGAGTTTCTGTCTCTTTGCCCTCTTTAATGTTTTCCATCACAGAATGACTCTTAATTAAATATTTGCATTGTTATGGGAGTGTCCCAGTAACAAGACATTCGTGGGGAGGGTAAACTTAGGAAGAAAGCAAATGGTGGGCAATCATACAGATACCTTCTCTTCTCAAGCTCCATCCTCTCTGCTGTCACCAGCAGGCATTAACAGAAGCAGGAGATCAGTTGTCCTGTGGCTGTACATTGTGTTGTTTGCGATCTGCATGCATTGAAGAGGAAACTCTCCCATGGTGTAAACACCTCCATGTCCGATAAGGGAAGAAATCAGCCCATCTGTCAGTGCTCATCTTGCTTCAAGAATCAGTGTTTTGTGTCAGGTTGTCCTGCCATGTGGTACGCAAAGGTGAGGGAGGAGGGCACCACAGTGCCGCTCATTCACAGAACAGAACAGTTTTTGCTGCTCTGCAAAAACTGGAGCGATCTCAGCCTGCAATTTTAAAATACGTTTCTTAATATCTATAAGCTTCAGGAGCACAGCATTAATATTTCTCCTTCTCTGCCGTGGCACTGGCTGAGAAGATGCTGAAGTACAGGTGCTTGTCACCTGCCCGAGGGCAGGCACACAGCCAGGAACTGAAGCACAGCAATCTGAGCAGCTGTAAACCGATCTCTTCAGCCTGAGTTCATTCACTTCGCTCCAATTTGTAGTCTATCTTCATACACGTTTAGCAGTGAGATTTGCAAAACTGAAAACTGTTTGTGCTATAAAATACAACATTCTAGCATGGTATCAAAACTTGATGATAAATTTGACACGCTGGGAGGCAGTGGTTTGGGTCGGAGGAAAGATGACTTAGAACTAAGTAAAACTAAATGCTGAAGGGAACTTGGCATAGTAAAACTGCCATAGGCAGGGGAAAATTATGACTTTACTGAAGAAGAGAAAAAAAGTTTTACTACTGGCTTCTGACCTTATTGGCTTCTCAAATGTATACAAGGGAATGGAGAATAATTACCAAACAATTTGTAGTGAGAATTGGCTGCTCCCTGTCGTGCTAGATGTACGTGCTGCCTTCGCTGCAGCATCCTCTGCCAGCGCTTCCCCTCTCTGTGCGCTGCTGCTCGCGATGCAGAGTCCCAGCTGGCGGCTGCCAGCAGCTCTGGAAACGCAGGGCCTTGGGCTGCAGGCTGGAAATTCTTGTTTCCAGGAGCAGCTTAAGGCCTGTGGAAAACTCCCACTGACTTTGCTGGGATTATCCATCTGCGGAAAGTTATTTGGAGGGAAGTGCATTCCTTTGTAGAACGACTGGCAACAGGTCCGGGCAGCGCTTCGGTCTCAGTTCTGGTGTATTGTTTTTGTTGGGCCGTGTTCATTCTCTGCTTTGCACAATGGGGCTGTGCTCCATCACTAGAGCTTGCACTTTCCATTTTAGTCTAATAAAAGTAGGATTAAAAAAAGAAAGCCCAACTTGAATGCATCAGTGCTTTCAGATACTGGACCCCTAGGGCTCTGTCATGTTTGTGTCTTTGAGCACAACTATGGAGCTGAGAGCACACCTCTGCCTGAGGAACGTAGATGTAGCATGATCTATCTGTTGTCAGAGCTTTTGGGGTCTCAGGTGAGGAAAACTGCATTGTAAATGGAAAATGAAATCAGGGACAATGCTCTTTCTTTGTTTTCTGAGAATTGCTGTTACTTATACTCTTTTTTACATTTCTCTTTGTAGCTGTTTTGTGATCTCATTCCTCCAAGTAATTTCTAAAGTTCTCCAATATTTAATTTGAAGGTTGAAAAGTCCCCAGACTAGCTTGTTTAAGGAGAATGTTATCTGTTTTCTGCTCAACTTATTTTCTGTGAAGCTCCAAGGCAAAGAATCCCATGCTGCATTTAAACTTACGAGTTTGTTAGTAAAAATACCTGTCTTCCAGTGGTTATTTAAAACGAGAGCCTACATTTCTCACATCCTACTGTTGTCTGAAATACAAAATCTCATCCTATATTGCTATGCCAGAAAATGTTAGCAGATAAAGTGCCGAGCAGGTCACAGTATTTCTAATTCAGATTAATGACCCCATTCAGCTTGTCTCCTTAGCAGGAAATTAGAAAGTGCTGGGAAGGAGAAAATAGTGATTCATAATGTGTGACTCTTCGTATTGGCAGTTGCACTCATTAAACACTAAGATACTGTTTTGATATAAAATAATTGAGCCTGACTTATTTATGGGATATGGCTGTCTCAGCTTGTAGAGTTTCCCTGGAAAGACTGATGGCTCTGTGCCCCAGTGGAAGAAAAAGAGGTGACTGGTACCCATTGGCAACCCCTGGCCAGGTGAAGCACAAAAAAATGCAGAGAAAATGAGCACCACTGTTCTGCTTAGAGAGCCTCAGAGGGGACGACACCTTCTTCAGGAAGGTTTGGAGCAGTCAGTCAAAGTGATGGTAAGCCACCTGGGAAAGCAGCTTACACTGACTGCATAATTTGATAACTGCGGTTACAAGAGGATGACTCCTCACATCAGTGTGGCTCCTGGCCTCTCTGGACTAGATGTGGCTACAGAAATGGTCAGTCATTGTTCTCGGTGCATCCTTCAGGCTGAGCCCAGGATACAGCTCTGCACCCCTCTCTGCTTCCCAGCCACAGCCTCTCCTCACCAGGGGGTGCCAGCCTTCCTCTGGTCTCATGCATGTGCACCATCACTTGGTATGCTGAAGATGCCCCATCCTTGAAGGCTTTTAAGGCCAGGCTGGATGTGGCTCTGGGCAGCCTGGTCGGGTGGTTGGTGACCCTGCACATAGCAGGGGGATAAAACAAGATAAGCATTGTGGTCCTTTTCAACCCAGGCCATTCTATGATTCTATGATTTTGGCTGTCCTGGTTCCAGAGCAATTACTCTGAAGTTTGTGTAGAAATACGGGAGAGTTCTCTCCTTTTCAGAGCCTTTGACAAATAAACTTCCTTCAATGCCCACTCTTTTTTTTTTTTTTCCTCGTTTGTTTTAGGCGGCAATAAAAGAAAGTAAGATTTGATTCTTTATCAAGTGTGTAACCTACCCCTGCAGTGAGAGCTCTGCATTGCGCTAGGAAGAGAGCAGAGATTTCTGTTAGTAGGTGAGGTTCTTGCTCATCCCCAGGAATGCAGAAATGATCCTAAGAAGGAAGAACCAAACCCTTGGTTCCCTGGGGAATGCTGCATCTTGCTGTTCTTAGGGTTTTGCTCCTACATTTGAATTCTTTTTTCCTACCCAGTGGCGCAGCTCCAGCTCCTTGGTTGGTGTGAAAGAAGGCAATAAGGATAAATGCTGGTTGCAAGATCTCTGATGTGTTCCACAGATTTGTAACCAGCAGGCTGTCCATACCTCGAGCTGTGGTAAAAAGGGTTGTCAGCACTACTGCTGTGTGAGGAGCTCAGGTTGGTTTGTGCCTGTTCATTTGGAAATAAATACATAATGGGCTGAGCTCAGATGGGCAGAAAAAGGACTGTGGGTCAAAGGGGACCAGAGGGTATGAAATGTCAGCATATAGGAGGCAAGGTGTGCGAAAGGCTAGGGTGCAAATGTCCTGGGATTTTCAGGTTTGTATCAGTATTGTGCCAGACTTTCAGCATTTGTATCAGTCATCTACAATCTGCTGAAATCCCGTAGTTGCTGCCTTTAACAAATATTTATTTATTTACTCTGGATTTGGCTCGTGATCTTTAAGAGCTGTAGTTACTGGATGCTAAGAGGTGGCCCTGTTCACAGCCTCATGTTGGCTTGATTGAAACGCTGAGGTCAAAGGCCAGCAGGAGCCAAAGGTCTCTGCAAGCTAACCATATGCACAGGCTCGCTGAGCTCTTCTCCCTCTGTGTCACGAAGACAAATGGCATTTTTAAGAATTCTTCCAATGAACTAGCATTCATTTTCTGGTGTCTCTTCTTTCTTTATTGCTTCCTAATGAGCTTCATTCCCATCACCTCTAGCCTCCTGCTCTTGAGTCTGCATTTACACCGATGCATAGAAGAGCAGCAAATTGAACAAATTAATTAATTAAGTTGGCCCGTCTAATGAAAGGAGCTCTGATGACTCTTGGGTTTTCCCCTCTTGCTTTTTAAAGAAATCTTCTCTATATCTTTAATGACCACAGTTGCTACACTTTTTCCGTCCATAGGCTCTGCAAGAACACCAAATTCTCTTTGTGTGGTGTTTTGGGCTTAACTGAGAACACCTCCTTCTCTGTGTATATTTTTACACGTACACACATGTATATATGTGCACACAGGTATATTTTTATTCTTTATTTGTGTATTTCTGGCTGTTATTTTACTTGCTTGTTTATTATTTTTGCAGCGGAATTTTCATGACAGTGCTATTCAGGAGCTATTTGGAGTGACAGGTATTACTGAAGAGGGAATCCGTGCTGTTACAGCCCACAGAGCTTCTTCTCTGCCTGGTCTGGCTGAGGTCTATTTGTTCAACCCATACTGCTTTGTTTGCAATCTGCACTCTCTGGGCCAGAGCAGCTGATTCAAAACTAAGCGTTACCTACATGTCCTTCTCCTTTCCTTTACATATCTTTTTTAGACCTCTGAAAAGTTTGAGAGTGAGCACCAGCAGTGCCTCCTGAAATATTCCTAGTGAAAACCGCACCCAGGTATGCTCATGTTTACATTGCCTTTTTTTTTTCTTTCCCCAGCAGTATCACTCCTTAGTACTGAGAGGAGAAGCCAGCTGATTAAAACTATACAATTCCACTTATTTCAGTGAAGAGTTGCTGAACAGAAGATCTGGCCTCATATGTTTGTGCTCCTCATTACCATGGCCTTATGTTTTATATCAGGTGAGGATGTTGACTTTGGTGCTGCAAGTTGCCTATGTATAAAATGCATACAGCACCTCTGTGTGTAAATTACTGTCTTTACATTACTTTAACAGACTCTCAAGGTGTGAAGGAGCATGATGAAAACAATGAACTTGCAAACATTAAGTGGGGAACTAAGAAAGGGTTCTTTGAGTCCTGACCATTTCCTTATATAACCACTGTCTGTAAGCATGCACTGCATGGCAGTGGAGCCATTGGTGAGATGGAGCTGTTAACCAGGTGTTACCATCAGGCCAATCAAGTTTACCCTTCATGACAGCTGTGCTTTTGTTTCTTATCACCAGTGCCCTTTGCTGCATATCTCTGCTTTCTTAGGAGAGTTTTAAGGCTGGTTACAGATGAACGGGACTAATGGCCTCCACCAGATTTTTACAAGATAGCTATTTAATCTAACATTTCTAAGTGCTATTTCCTAACACAGTACTACTGTTACCAGATGAAAGTGCTATGGATTCTTTCCAAGGAATATGTGAATAATTTTAAATTGCTCTGCTGAAAGTGCTTTTGCTGAGCCTTTTCCCCTTCCTGTCTGTGCTGCGTTTTCACTTTGAAGTAATGAATACATATAGTCTCTTGGTGTCTAGGTACTTACCCTGCTCATTTTATTCCTTTTTATTCCACAGCTCATCACTTCATTAAACCTGAAAAACAGTGAAGCTTCTGTGAATAGAAGGCTATAAGAAACACAGGGATGTAATTCTGTACCCATAAGAGGTACCATCTGAAACTTCAGTAGTGTTTAGCAGAAGGTCTGTAACGTATGCTGAATTGCTAGTGGGACTCTGAACCTGATCCAGCTTTCAGTGTTGGTACTTTGTTAACTTTATTAGAATTATTACATGATCACAGAATCACAGAATTGTAGGGCTTGGAAGGGACCTCCAGAGATCATCAAATGAGAAATATCAATTTAGAACTTGTCCTTCTGCACTTCTTTAATTCACTGTCCATAGGACTCCAAAAGGAACGGTACAAAATTTTGTTTCTGCTTCTTTCGTCATGCAGTTTATCCTGCAGTACTTTACCATTCTGCAACTAGAAGGTCTGGAGATGGAGGACAAATACACAGCTATGGAATCCTTATGCACTTGATACAGTCTGGATGGTGGGTTTACTTCAATCCCTGCGTGTGAATTTGTTAGTACAAACTCTGAAGAAGTGAAGGATATGCAGAATAAAGCAAAAGCCCACAACTGGGAGAGAAAGTTTCACCAAAATTCTTTTAAACACATCCTCTTTTTATTCCTGTATTTTCTTATGTGCTCTTACTTCTTTTTGTGTTCCTTCTACCTCACCGATAGAAAGGACATAAATGGCTCTCTGTGTGAGAATTAGAGTGCAAGAAAGTGCTGCTGAAGATATAGGCTGAATCTGTGCTCCTAACAATATCAGCCTGTGGAAATAAGACTTGCTACTTGAAAAGCTGCCTATGGCATTTTTGTTTTTCCTTTTAATTAGAGATATCAGAATACGTTACCTACACTGAGAAGAGCAGCAAGGGTGATGTAACCTATGGGCAAGGTTTTGGACATTTCTTTTGTCCAGTTTCGTTAGTCCTGCTGTGACCAGATTCACTGGCTCCAGCTTTCATACTTTCAGGACCTTTCTCCCTGCTGGAATTTCCTGCAGTTGAGGCAGAAAGAAATGAGCTTATTTTGGAGGGCCAAAACCCTCACTGTTTTGTGAACAGTGAGGACCTGTTCACATATTATTGTCTCTGCAGAGGTGGAGGGCTAAATTGGACTGGTACAATTGTAGAGTTTAATCACAGAACCACACCATAAAATATATATATTAAAATCGCCTCCCCCCCCCCCCTTTCCCTTCTTTTAATTTTTTTCCTTCTGCAATATCGCTGAACCATTTTCTGTGAGCTAAAGTTCTTGCAAATATTTCCCTACTTTAAAATGATCCAGAATAATCTTTAAGACTTTGACAGAGCTGTTGCTTCTTATGCTTAGTGGCTTGAAATTTTGTCAGAAGAAGGAAGAGCATAAGGGTACCATGCAAGCCTGCTTATGCTGCCTACCAGCAAACCTCAGCTCTGCAGTTTGGGCAACACTGCTGAGAATCTACTGATAATTTTCACATAACTCAAAAAATGGCACTAGGATTTGTTATAGAAAGCACCTGAGCATCTCCTGAGACCAAGGTAAGGTCCTGAAAGAAATGGAAGTGCAATAACTTGTTTAAAGCTATGCAGCTTTAAAGCTTTAAACAGTTTAAAGCTATGACCCTAAGCCAGTGTCTTCATTTCTGGCTCATTCAGTCTCTTGGTGATGCGATTTCTTCAGAGCACCTTCAGGTCTGGAAACAAGGGTACAAGACCATGGGGTGAGGTATAAATGGGCCAACACCTGCTAAATTTGGTTTCCACATACCTGTCATGCCCCTTAGGAGATGCAGTTCCCTTGCTTGTGTCTTGGAATGTTTAGCAAAAGGGTTCTGTGAGTAACATTATAGCTTAATCCAATTCTTTTAGTCTGAAATATCTCTTCATATGTTTAGGAAGAAGCCAAATAAGGGGGAGAACAACATTTCCAAAGGAACATAAGATGTATATTTTCTCTGTCAGTTTTTTTCAAGAAAAGAAGCTGTGAGAACTATATTCCCTACGTGTTTGAGATTAGTTCACTTCATGGGAGTTGGCACTGCAGAGAGCATGTATTTGTAGGGCTATGTTCACACAAAATCTGCTTCATACAGACTACCGATTTAGATGTCTAATTTTGGAGCACAGGCTCTCTCTGTAGTCACTGGAGCCTAAATTAACATCCTGGAATTCCCTTGAAAGGACTCACCTTTCTCTATTGAATACAGAGGAGCCTAAGGTCCTAATTCAGGCACACAGGTCCCACAGGTACACAAGTTAGGGAAGGCCCAGTGTGTTAGCCTTGTACAAACCATACCCTGTTCAAACCCTGCACACTTCTCATCTGCTGAGCAGGGCAGAGACCTCATAGCACAGACCTTGCTGTGAACCTGTATCACTAAGCAAGAAGCCGAGGGTCTTTGCCTAATGTTGCCAGATCACAACTTTGTCAGAGCAGGGGATGGCTTTGGTCAGCCTGGAAGTCAAGAAACTTTCACAGGAGCAAACCTCCTCACTGAGAGTAAATTGCTGGAGTGCACTGGCAGAGAGCAGAACAGCTTTTGGAGTGAGGGGTGTACACTGTGAGCAGGGCCCTGCTGAACGTGACCTGCTCCAGAGAATCAGCATGGCTGTGGCACACCTTCTCACCTTTCCTCGAGGCTGAGGGAAGACGTGAAGATAACTAGCTCAGGGCAGGGAGTGAAGGTGCCTGCAAATCCCTGACTTCTTCGTCTGCCTCTGCCAAGGGCTCTTCCTGTCACCCTGCACAAGCTGCCAGTCTCCTGCTCAGCCTCCACCTCTTGCAAGGAGAATGACTTTATTTACAGGAGGTGATGTCACAACAGTGTTGTGAGGGGATGTGACTCAATGTTTGTATAATGCTTTGAAGACGAAGTGTGCTAAGTATTGTTATTTGAGATGGCAACAAAATAAAACAAAATATGTTCAGCGTGGCTATTCAAGCCAAATCCATTTTCAGTTAATCTTCCAAGCAGGAATTCAAAATCAAAGTAAAAAGCCTTGCCAACTGGAACTTTACAGCTTGATGGGAAAATATGAAAGAGAATTAATTGGGTTTTAAATAGTTGTAACTGTATTGTGATGCAGCATGATCTGGAGCGTTTGGGTGCTGCTGGTTGCCAACTGGTTTGGAACTGGGATTGCTCAAGGGAATCTTTTTTGCAGAGAAGAAAAATAGTTGGGCCAGCATGGACAGTGTGCTCTATAGACTGACAGGAACTGCCTCTGTGCTCTCTATGAAAACATGCGCTTTTTCCACTTCCTGCTGCCTTTTTTTTTTTCTTTTTTTTTTTTTTTCTTCCAGAAATTCAAAAACATTGGAAGATGTGGAAAGCAACAGAATTGCCCAATACCACCACAGAGCACCTCATGGACATTGTCTCCCCTCCCAGAAAGGAGGGATGGCAAAATATGATGGCAAAGCCTGTTATAAATACCTGTTCAAAGCAAGTTCTTCATAAAATAAGCATACCAGCACACTGACTTCCTGGGAGCATTGCTAAATCCAGATCACTTGCAGATGACTTTCAACGACTGTTAACTGCCAAAGACTTGCTTCTTATAAGGAAAAGTCTGTGTGCACTGGCTTCACATTTTTCACCTGATGTTCAAAGGGCTCTCAGCCTCTTGTGTTTGGTGGGGTTTGTCAATATGAAGTGCCCTTATAAGTGGCCTATTTAGTGCTTTCCCACTTTCAGTGAATGCAGTGTTTTGTAGCTAAGCCATACTGCTTGGGTTTTCCTGTTCTGTCCTCAAATCCTATTTTTTGTTAATACTTATGAAGTTACTCGGTCCTAAAATATGACTCTCAGTAAACATTTAAGCACTTTAATTTGGCTTAAATTTTACACTTTAATATTCAATTTCCAAAATAGTTTTATGAGTCAAGAAAAAAGAGGATGGCTCTGGAAGCATCTCTTTTCAATATCTTTTACTTCTGCTAAGCTATATACACAAGAAGCTGCCTTACAAACAGCTTTATATTGCACTCTATTGCCAATCATTGGAAAAACATGCCATAATGGGTTGCAAATGGCATAATGTTATGCAGCCAGAATGAACAATATCATTGGAAAGATATCATATTGATAAAAGCAGGCATGGAGAAAATAACTTTAAATCTAAATTCTCTATCACAAGTAATAGAACAGAGGAAAAATTACAAATATATTTTTCTACTCAGAAACAACCTGAGCCAACAGCACTTTGCTTGCTGAAATGTTTTCTCTCTCATATTCCAAGCAAAATTTGTTTTTCCTTTACAGGCATGTTTGCTGTTGTTTCTTTGCATAAATCATTTTTCTCACCTTCAGAAAGCAGATTCTCTCTGAGAATCCATTAATTAGCTGTCAGAGGAAAGCAAAGATCATACATTCACAAACACTGAGTGGACAGAGCGGTCCCGAAACACCCACAGCAAACATTCATTACTTCAGGTCTGGCAATGTTAAAAATGCAGCACAGGACTGATAGATTTTTTTCCCCCACTTTTTGGAGGAAAAAAAACTGTGTAATCAGTCTTTATGATTATGCTTTACTGTCCAGTGTAAAAGTAACGCAGCAATTTAAAACCATGTTATGGAAGCCCTATGCCCAGCAAACACTGGACTAGCTTTTCAATTTCAGCTGTCTGGTGTGTCTGACACTGAGCACAGAGTGCTCATCCCAGAGGGCTGATCTTGCAGGCTGCTTCTGATCTGAATTTCCTTGCTTCAGTGCAGAACCCATTGGAGTCCACTTTGCAGGAGAAAGCTTGCTCAGAGTGCTGTGAAGCCTTTAGGGAAGGGGCAGAAGGTGAGAGGGGCAATGGCTGCAGTCTTGCTGAGGTGGATCCATTGCATTTTGCCTTTGCTCTTCTGTCTCTGTTGTGTCAATATATGTATGTGTATGCATATCCAATCCTCTCTCAAACAAATACCAACACTGCCTTGGCTTAATGGCTACCATTGGAAACTGACCAGAGCCTTGTGCGTCCCCAGACAGGCTGGAGAATGGGGTAGTAGTAGCTACAGTCACTGGGCAGAGGGCAGGGCACTCAGGGGCTGAGGGTTACTTAGAACATGCTCTCCTGTCTGTCCTGCGAGTGCACAGAACACACCAGGCAGCAGACTCCTTAATAGCACACTTGGGGTGGGTGGCAAAACTAAAAATCACAGACTCATGAAAAGATACACATCTTTTTCAATTACTATTTTGGCAATCTTGACTTTCCAAGTGCTTTCTGGAACACATCCAGAAGCTGAAGAGCCCTGGTCCCACATGGGGCAGCTTCTGACATCCATCGAATGGAGACTCACCCCGTAAAACTCCACCTGGGAAGTTCTGTCAGAAAATAAAGCACCATTAACTGGGGAACATATGTGGCTCCTTTGTGTCTGCATTGGAGGTGTCAGCTGTGTGACGGTCATACAGTTTAATTAAGGCAAGGCACACTGATGTGTGCAGTTTTATTTCAGCTTGTTCTTCCTTGCAAACCTAATGGACTTAGCCCCACAAGCCTGAACAAGCCGGCAGTGTTTCTGCCAGTGGTCGTTGGCACAGACCCCTGTGTGGATGCTGTGGGTTTATAGAATGAATTGTCTGGTCCTACAGGAATCCAGCTTCTGCCTGTAGTGATTTTGGGGGCATTCCATTATTACTGCCTTTCTTTAGAAAAGGTGATGTCTGAGACAGAAGGATCTCATTTTAGCGCCCGACGGAGAGGATACGATGGCTGTAAGGTACAATTCTGCCTTTTGTGGTGCTTATTTTACCAACTTAGGAGCTGTCTGTCACCAGAGCCGCTGCCAGGCCCTACAGGGCGCTGTACCACCCTGTACCGCTCTACGCCTGAGCGCGGGCGCCACCTGCTGGCCGAACTGCGGCACTGCCGCCTCTTCCTTTTTGCACCTCCTGTGCCCTCTGAGGTTTTAAGTTATTAATGACTAAGGTTTTTGTTTTGTTTTGTTTGTTTGATTTTTGAAACACGGGTTCACTAAAAAACCGCACTTCAGAAATCACCGTGCTGACTGAGGTCACACTCCACTCTTCCGTACTCCTCATGCAGTACCTCCTCACAGGCGAGGCTGCTGTGCAATTGCTGTTCTCATTTCTGAGGAGTGATGAGAACCGTCATTGCTTCTTAGCTGTGTTATTGCTAAGGATCTCCTGTGGCCTCCCACTCTGCTGTCCCATTGCTTGGGAATGCTGCTTTCATCCCCAGCGGGGTATGGGGCAGAACAGCTCCGTATCTTTGCATCACGCAGACTGAAGTTCCCTCACTTCCTTCTGCTTGCAGAGGCTGCTGAGAGAGGGCATTGCTAGGCACAACAGGGAATCGTGTCTAATTGTGTCTGCTCCTGTTAAGTGGCACACCAGGCACCACATGTTGGTGAGCATTTTCCACACAGAAATCACCATCTCCACACAGAACTGTTCTGTACCTTTATAAATCCAAAAGAAAACTGAGTAGTTCAGTGCAATGTATTGTCCTGGGAAAAAGCATGTATTTACAGCAGGCCTAAATATATATATATATAATATATATATATATTATATATATATATATATATATATATATATATCCAAGGAAACGTATTGAATGAACTATATTATTCTCAAGATAATGGACAAAAACATTCTTTATTATGAAAACTTTGTGCTCTTTCACAAGCATTAATAATTCCAGGGGTGGGTGGGTGGGAGGGCAGGAGGATAGAATTGTTAAATGGAAAAGTGAAATGGGAGAGGAATGAAGGTGTAATTTCATATGAAATATTTCTCTGTATGATACCTCTTTCCTTTAGAACTGTTCAATGAAGAGAAATGCTTTGCATTTCCTGCAGACCTCAGGTTTTTACTGCTTTTTAAGAGCAGCACTACTGAAAGGCAATGAGATGATGGCTTGTGGGAGCCTTTATTTGGCCAAATGATGGACAGTATGAGTAGCAATGGAAATTTCATCATGCTCTGGGCCAGTGCTTCAATTTTGTTTAAAAATCATCTCGTGGGCTGAGAACGCTGTTCTTCTCCACTGCTCATTTATTCTCTAGCATCTTTCCCAGACTTAATGAGATTGGACAAATTTTCGTGCTCTTTAGGTTTATTTTCCTGTACCTCGGAAACTGGGTGGCTTTCCATCATTACCTTCTTTACAGGTCACAGGGCAGTGGTAGCAGTAGTGGTCACTGCACACATTGAGTGGGCCCAGGTGAGCTCCGGTGTGGGCTCCACATCAGAGCAATCCTTCCATCATGTGATTGCCTGGAAAATTCTGCCGTTAAATCTCATTGGAAGAACCAAACATTTCAGCTCTCAGTGTTCTTTCTCAACGTTTAGCAATTTTTAGTAATTTCTTTTAAAAAAAATACTGTTAGTCCTTCCACCGTGAATTATAAGTGATGACTTTATGTTTTATTTCAACTTTTTTTGCCACACTGCTGCTGTTGCAAGCTATTTCTTATGGGCAGTAGTAAGGATTTAAAGCTGTCCTGCCTTACCAATGAGAACTTCTGTTCAGGGCCCAGAAAACTTTATTAACGCTGAATAAACACAGTTCTGCTTTCCATAGTGTGCACAGATATGCTTTTTGATTGGATCTTGTATTCAACATCATGCAGATTTAATTTATGTCTGAAAGTAAAACATAATGAGCTTAAAACTTTGCTGTGTGGGTCTCACATGCAAAATTAACGAAATAGGTCATTTTGAAGAATAACAATAACAAGAATAATTAGCATAGGAAGGAATATTTGCAGCCCTATTAGTCAGAAGCAAATGGTATAATAAGCAAGATTAAAATCCATGGTGGCCTTTCCAGTTAGAAACTTGGGAGTATGTGAGTAACTTAAGTGGGGGAAAAAAGCTGTTAATTGAATTGTTAGTCAGAGCTTTGCTCAGCACGGTTTGGGTGAACTCTGCTGGTTTTTACGAGTGGGTCTCCCTGTCCTTGTCACCACCTGTGTGCTGGAGGTGTTGGATCTCTATTTATTTACGTAAAAAGGAAAGTACCAGGAGTGTGCTATTGATTTCATTGATTGGAAACGTGCAACTGGCACAAAAGAAAAGACAAGTTAGAGTGGATACCAGTTACTCAGAAGCTTTTACAGCGAGATAAAGAGTTAAGACATGAGAAGGCATTTAAAGGAAGTCACTTACCTGTAAAGAAAACAAATGCACTTATTGGTCACCTGGGGGAGGTTTCGCCTTGTTGTAGGCTGTGTATGGCTGCTCTTGTACAGGGGTGCTCAAAGCACTGGCGGTCACTTTGTTTTGGTTTTCATATCTGAATGCCTTTGGTAACTCCAACAACAAAAAAGAAACCTGCCAAAGCAAACAAAGAACAACAACAAAAAGTAAAAACAGAACTAACGTTTCCCTTCTCTAAAAGGCCAATCCATTAGCCACAAAAACAACAGATGTTGAAAGGAAGTAATTGGAACTGCAAGATTGAAGTAGGCAGCCGAGGGGAAGGAGTTGCCAAAATGCGTCTTTGTTTTGCTGCTTCTGAAAGCCTCAGTTCCTGCTAATGGAAGGCTTCTGCGTTTGGCCCATGTGCAGATGTCATTTCTCACTGAGTGCATAGGGTAGATTGGAACTCTGACACTACTTTGCAATGAATTGTATGGTATGCTTTGTTACACATCAGTACAAATAAAGAAGAGTTTTGTAAATGGAGCGGTCAGAGGAGGGCAATTGAAATGTTAATTCTCAACATATGCTGTTCTCCTGGGTTGATTTTTGAATTCGTATTATCCACTAATTAGCTAATGATTATAAAGTCTGTTGAAGGTAGAAAATGCTTTAAATGGTATGTGCTATTGTTACTATTGTTATCTACTAGGTTTCATTAGTTTGTGTACAATTTATTTGGATTCTTGAGATGTAAACTAGAGAATGTGGTTTGGGCTCACATGCCATCCTCAGAATCCTGGTGAAATGAACAGCTGCAATGCCCATATGCATAGGTAAGAAAATGCACTTGTTTACTTGTTTATTCAACGGGCTGCTAAATCTTCATATCAGTCCTGCACAAAGGGGAGCATCAGATGGCTTCACTCTGACTTCATCATGCCCTTGCCTAAGACCAAGACAGGCCGCGTTCAGCCTGGCCTGGCTGTGGCATTTGTACTGAAGGCTGTGTTACAGTGCTAAGGAGTGCTTTATGGCCTTGGAGAACTAGAAACAAGAAAGTTATAGCACAGAGATGAGCAGAGTCTCGATTTCCTTGTGGGGTCAGCACATTTCTGTCATCCTTTGAAGACAAGGAGCTGGCTTTAAACCAATGGTATCTTTGACGGTGTCTGCTTTGCAGTTTTTCTTTTTTTCTTTCTGTGCAGAAATGACAAAACCTGCTGACCTTGTCTTTCATTCTTGCCCGTGCCTCAGAATGTTATAGGGTAAATAACTTTCTATTCAGTCCTCTTTATGTAGTTAGAAGAGACTACTTTGGAGGGAAATAACAAGATCCTGTTGGGAGAAAACCTCTGGGAGTTTTCCCTTTCAGTTTGGTCCAAACCACTGCTCTGCTCCCCTACCAACATCAGGGACTTTCTCAGTTTGTGTAAATTTGCACATGGTTTACTTCTAGAATTTGTTTTACTTCCAAAAGCAATTGGGCAGCTGGCAAACCCTCCCCTGCTTGTTTGCATCTAGCCTCTCTGTCCTGACTTTTTCAGAATGTTTTGGTTTTTAGTGCTTATAAGATACCTCCCAGCATTTAAAAAAAAAAAAAAAAAAAAAAAAAAAAAAAAGAATTTCAGTTCAAAAATGAGGAAGTTTTCTCCTATTGTAAAACGCATTTATCAGAATTAAATCAGCTGGGATACTCTGATGTACAGCTAACTTGCAAAACTCTCTAACATCTTGAATTTTTGGCACTGGAAGGATGTTCTTACTGCTTGTATTACTGGAAGGGGATTTCAATTGAAAGTAGGTTATGTGATGTATTTTTTTCGTAATCATTTTGTATTAACTGTTTCCCTCTTCTGCTGCTTTACGTCTTGTCTGTGCACATGGCAGCCTGCTCCTGGTAAGAGATCAGAAATAAAGCTAATAGCTAAGGACTTGAGCAGGGTCACAGTGATAGAAACCATTGGAAATCACAGCTTTCTTTCCATGATCAGTTCTGGACACCAGTGGCATCTTATCCCCAGCTCTTTAAACTTCATGAGATTGAAACCATTTGCCCCTATCTTCAGATATGAGAAGGTTTAAATCCTTTGTTTAAACCCTGGATGAATGCTTGTTGTGTCAGCCTAGGAAATCAAGACACTGGATTAGATCCTTTTTTATTTCACACGGTGCTGCACTTGCACGAATTCCCCATGCAATCATCCTGCTTTGTGTGCATTATTTATTTAATGCTACAAACAGAAAATAGTCATCCCCTGAAGAACCTGTTTTTCTTTGGCCTCTAATATTTCCTTGTTGGAACAAGGGTTTATCCTGCAGCCTGGCAGTTTATCTTCTGAAGCCCTTGCCCTTGGCAACGGCCATACATCAGCTGTGACAAAATGTACAGCAGTTTGTCTCTCTTTCCTTTCTGCTACCTTTGTATTCCAAATTTTGCAGTGTATGTCATCCCTAATTGCTGCCAATTGGCTGAGGTTGGCAATACTTTGCTGGCAGTTGTGAAGTGATGGTTTGTGCTATAGTTAAGCTAAATGTTTGTGTTTTTTTTTTTTTCCTTCTCAGAATTTTTCCCAGATTGTCCCCCTCTCTGTCTCTTACCTCTGTTTTGTTCAAAGTTGTTACCTGGGCTGTCCTGCCCGTGGCTGTGCAAGCCATACACTGCGATTGTCTCTACCAATGAATTTCTGCTCTGCTATATGCAAAACAAAAAAACAACCAACCAACCAGCCAACATCACTCCAGTGCCCTCCACTTAGCCTACAGCAGCTTCTGGAAATCCTGCCTCTCTGAAATTGATTGAATAATAGCTGTGGGTAGATTAGATGGTGCATGGAGATAGAAGCTGCAGAGGAAGGTGATCTGTGGGGATCACCATTCATTCCGTGACCATCGTGGCACACCCTCTTATTTCCTGCCATGTGTGGCAGTGCGTGCATTGATACATAAATGAGCATTTCATCAGCCCCATGCAAGTAAAAAATTTCACAGTCTTACTGTATGACACGATGGTAAACGTGGAGTTGATGGCTGTTTGCTGAGATGACAGTGCTGTTGGAAGTTGGTACATCCTTTGATACATTCACAGAATCAGAACAGAAGGTGAAGAAAGGATGGAGTTAGCAGATCTAGCTCCAGCTTCGGCTTGCAGCTCCACCTGCCATTGTGATCACTGGGATAGCTTCACAGACCTATTATTAGCTTCTTTCTTCTCCAAGATTTTTGGCTTTTTTTGGTGTCAGCTTTTTTTGGTGTCAGCTTTTCAGTATTGCTTTCACTGGATGAAATGAAGATCAGTCTGTTTGCTGAATATGCTCAGAGAACTCTTCATGCTGCCTTCTCCACCTAAATGACTAGCATATTGCACCAGATCACTGCAAAGAATTGCCAGAGAGCTAGAGACTGAGGGTTTGATCAGAGTCATATATACTTGAAACATGATGCTATAATTTTTCAAACTGCCATAGCAACAAAGAATATATTCATTAGGAATTAATACTTTCTGTTAGATAGGCTCTGAATGCTTCACTTCATAGGAGCCCAAACACTGAAGATGTGTTTGTTGTTGCTTTAATTTGAAAGGGGTAGAAAAAAATGTATGTTAGTAATGCTTAAATTTAAGCAGAATTACAAATAGACAACTAATTAAAGGATTTAAAGCAGAAACTTTCTTTTCCCTCTCTCACTTAATTTGAAAATAGTATTTTTCTAGATTTCTTTTACATTTTCGTAGTTGTGAATCCACAAACCTTCATCTTTCTCAAAAATATTCTGGGGATGAGAAAGCTGCATGTTTAGTGCAGCTACGTGACTCTTAGGACATGAGGGCTCCAGTGATTTTCCCCTCTGTCCTGCCAGGGAGGAGGAGTGGATGGAACTGCTGGTCACTGAGTGCTTGTGGACCTGCATTTGGCTTTTCTGACCCTGGGATCCTCTCTGAGTGCTGAGGACTGCTAGGAAGAAATGGGGCCCACTGCCCAAATCGAGTATCTTTGCCAACAGGGAATGGATAGGAGGAATTGGGGGTGAGGGTGCACTTGCATGTCTGCAATCGTATTGGGTCACGGAGGCGTGGTTGGATGGCTTACAGGACTGGGGTGCTCCATGGGTGGATGGAGGCTGAGAGGAAGGTCAGGATGGGGCTCTGGTAGCACAGCGGGACATGGTGAGCCAGCCTGGAGCTCATGTCTGGGAGCAAAGCAGGCCGATGTAGGCCGCACTGCTCTGGGCATCTGCTGCAGGCACATGGATAATAGGGAGAATATCTAGAACCAACTGTAATTAAAATTCCCCCAACTTTTCATTCTTAAAGCTCTCGCCACTTCCTTCCAGTCTGGAGATGACAGTTCAATTCTGACCTCTGCTCCAAAGCATTTTTGGAAAGTCTGAACAAAAATGATTTCGTCTTTCTTTATGTAAAGTGACCGCCATAAAAGTATGTTTGCTGTGACACATTTTTTGGCAGGCAGCTATTGAACAGCTTTAGGGCCACGCTGGAGGTGCCCAGAAGTGTTGGTAAAATCCTTGTATGTTTATCAGCGGTTAGAGTAATGTTTGGAGAAAACAGAGCTCTGAAGTGCTGGATAACCTGCAGGCAGTGGTGAAACTTGCTGGCCCTCAGGGACCTCCCAGCACTGCAGCCCCTGTGCCCAACTGCTTCAGCCTTGGGGGTGAGAATGATTCAGGGGAACAAGACAACCTTGCAATAAAGCAGCTTCAGTGTGAAATATAAGTGTGCTTCAGGGCACTTGTGGTCATCACTGCTGCTGCTGATCAGTGCCAGCCTGGGTGGGCTGCTGTACATATAGTGTGGAACCTGCCAGGAGCTGGAAATAATTACATGGCATTTCCCACTCTCATCTTGATCCTGCAACCAACATGACTGTGAAATGAGACCCTTCTCACACTGAAGCATTCTGGATGAGTTTCACTTTACCTGCTTTAGGTCTGTGTTCGGAACTAGCTCCAGCTGTGGAAACTGGGCCGTACTGAACTATTTCCAGTGGCCATACCTTATGTTAATATGGAGCTGAGTCTTGTTGGAGCTTTTGGATTAAAAGTCTCTACTCCTGTGTATAAGAAATCTAGCATCATGAGGCCTTTCAGCTAATACCCTGCTGAATTACAAGGGTAAGAAACACCTTTATTTATCACCACCTTTCCCCCCAAGCTGTTCTTTTTTAATTGCATTAAAATGAAATGAATTTGGGCATAAAAGATAACAGCTCCTCTTCTTGGCCTCTTGGTGTACTTCTGCTGTGGCAGGTCAATGCTTTTATCTAAAGCTTTGCTCCTTCCTGAAAATTTCAGGGAGTGGTGGGAGAGTGAGAACACTAATTATTCCTGAAAATACAAAAATTCCTGCTTAGCATTGTGGGATACGGTGATGGCGAAGCTCCGTGCTCTGTTGAGTGACAGACTCGGGGTCTCCCCTCGGGAAGAAGCTCTTCCATGCACAGGTGTAGCAAGACGGGAGGTGGCTGTCAGCCAATAACTCACCGCGTAGTCGCGTTTCACCCAGCTCTGAGCCGCATCACGTCACCTTTCTCTCTAAGCGGCACGGAAGGATTGTCGAGCGTCGTTCCCAAAGCCTCCGCGAGACGGCTTTACGAGCAGCCCGCGCATCTCTAAGCAGACGGGCTCAGCCCGAGTTTTGATCCCGGAGCGCTCGGCCGCAGGACGGCTCCAGCCGATGCGGGCAGCACTCAGCAGGTGGCGCTCTCGAACCGCGCCGCCCGCACCGGCGCGCCCCTCCCCGCCCTCCCCGCACGTGGCGCGCCCGCTAAAAGCCGCCAGCGGCCCCGCGCCCGCCACTGGCGCCGGCAGCGCCCGCGCGGCCCTGTGCTCGGCGTCCCGCGGCGGAGAGGCGGCGGCGGGCCGGCGGGCCGGAGGGCCGGAGGCATGGGGTGCGCGCCGACTTGTTGCGGGAGCTGAGCTGTTTGTTTTTTTTTTTTCCCTGGCATTTT
>JAPSGF010000007.1:25132447-25264530 GCA_035772895.1 Perdix hodgsoniae
CCCCCCCCCCCAACCGGGGAAGTTTGCTCCTCGGACTGCTGCCTGTTTTCCTCCACGCCCTTCCCTCCTACTCGCTGCCCGGGTCCGTCGCGCTTTCTCCCGGCCCGCAGCATGGCCAAAGTGGCGGCGGAAAGTTGCGGGACGGCGCCGACCGAGGACTTGTCCAAGGTGTCGGACGAAGAGCTGCTCCAGTGGAGCAAGGAGGAGCTGATCCGCAGCCTCCGCCGTGCCGAGGCCGAGAAGATGAGCGCGATGCTGGACCACAGCAACCTGATCCGCGAGGTGAACCGCCGCCTCCAGCTGCACCTCGGCGAGATCCGTGGCCTGAAGGTAGTCCTCGGGGCGGGCCGGGGGGCGCCGCTTCGTCACCTGCGTGCCGGGCTGCGCCGCGCCGGGCGAAGCGACGCGTCCCCATCGGGAGAACGCGGCGATAGGCGTGCAGGACGCCGTGCCCGCTTTACGCTGCCGCTGTGTAAGGTGACTTAATGCGGGCTGCGGGCTCGGCTGTAGGCTGCTCATCAGCGTCCCGCAGCCGTATCGCGGTTCCGTTCTGCACCCAGCGCCGTGCCGCTGCCGGCTGCGACGCTGCGTCCCTCCTTCGTTTAACTGTGGGCTGGGTGAGAGCTGTAAGATCCCGGCGCTTCCTTCTCCGCTTCTGAAGACTGGGGAGGCGCTGCGGTTACTTACAGACGATCGCCCCGATGCAACGTGCGGCGGTTTCTTATAGAGCCGGGGAATTCGTTTAGAGACGGCTAAAAGGCAGCTTCTGTCTTACTGCTTCGAGAAATGAAACTGTCTTAAGCAATTCCTTTTGAAGCTAAAGGGAAGGAGGCACCCAAACGCCGTGTGGGCTTTGCGTTGTTACACGAGAGAATATGGGAAGAGGGTTCCTCATTTGCAGAATAGCTCCAGGCAAGTGAATTGTTGAAAAAGCATCTTCGGTAGCTGTGTGACACAGCTAAGTAGTGTGCAGGGGGAGGCTGCTTCTCTGCCTTCCTGTTCTGCAGAGTATGAGTGTGTCCCTTCTGAGGGTATGTGATGTCCTGAGCGGGAGACCTGAGTGGGGGACCTCTCAGTGGCAGTGCATCAGTGCAAGCAGGTGTGACCTTTGTAATGCAGCTATGTGTTGTGCCATCACGTGGGATTATCTGCCAGATGAGGAACAAGCCAGGCCAAGATGTGCAGGAAGGAGTGACAAGTTCCCCTTGCAGTGCCTAACTCCCTAAGTGACGTGTGACTTCCACCATTTGTTCAGATGTCTTAGCTGGAATTTCCACAGGGAATTTAGGAGAACGAGGTCTAACACCCTGCTGTGGTGCCTGAGCCTCGCTGTCCATGAGAACAAGTAGGGCCCTGAGGAGTAGTGATGCCTGCACTTGGTATGTGGGTCCTCTGCTTCTGCCTGAGCCATGAGATCACTTAAAGTACTTCTTTCCTGCATGGTTTTTTTGAGGCGGCCTTGAGCTTACTTTGAGAGGAAGATCAGACAAATACAGACATCTAGTGTGGCTGCAAAAGCTTCACGCTCTTCAGAAACTGTGCTGAAATGGCCTTTCTGTAAGGCTTGCCTTCTAGTGGTTGTGATTAATCTCCACTTCTAATGTCCCACAGAAGAAGGAATGAATATTGAGTTGAGGGAACATAAGGTGTGGCCACGAGCCACATAACACTAGGAACATGAAATAGTGACAGTGTTTTCTTTGGCATGTTACTCTGCTTTAGTAGTAGCTTGAACAATTCTGTTTTGGAGCGTTTGCTTCAGTCTTCCTCAGCTAAGGAAGGATGTGGAGTCACGTACTTGGGTTGGAATGCAAAATCTATTAAGGCACATGGGTTCATTTCAGAGTGGTTGAGGTTGTGCTGGTAAGCTGATGACTGATAAGGTTCTCTTACGCAAATCTGGGATGAAATCAAAACTCAAATATCTTAAATCTAACATGCTCACTTTCATATGTGACTATGTTCTAAAGAACAGAGAGCATAAGCGTTAATAATTAAGTGGAATTACAATTTCTGATATAATTTAGTTATAGTTAGCAGTACCATGCGTGTGAATATTTCTCAAGGGAGTGAGATCCTCATGAGAGAGCTTATGCTCTTTGCTCTGTTTGGGAACAGAGCTATTCTGATATTTAGGATGAACATAAATTAAACACTGGGAACTTTTTTTGCCTGATCAGAATTGAGCTTTTGGACCCTTGAAATGTTATAGTCACTTGCTGGGCAGCAGCTCTGTTTGGAGCATGATGCTGTTGTTGTATGGCATATCCACACGCAATTATTTTTGCCTTGCTCGAGTGCTTAAATGATGGGTTTATGGCAGTGCTGTTTGCTGGCTCGTGCCATGGTGATGATGTAATGCTAGTTCTTTTAGACACCTCTCAGTCACGATTATCTTTCTTTTAAAGGATATCAATCAGAAGCTGCAAGAAGATAACCAGGAACTGAGAGACCTGTGCTGCTTTCTGGATGATGACAGGCAAAAAGGCAAGAGGGTGTCCCGTGAGTGGCAGAGACTGGGCAGATACAGTGCTAGTGTTATGCACAAAGAGGTTGCCTTGTACTTACAGAAGCTGAAAGAATTGGAAGTGAGACAAGAAGAAGTGGTTAAGGAAAACCTGGAGCTGAAGGAATTGTGTGTGTTGTTGGATGAGGAAAAGGGTGGTGGAGCAGGCAGCCGGAGTTCTATTGACAGCCAAATCAGCCTGTGCCAATTAACTGCCACCAGCACATACATAAGAGATGTCGGTGATGGGAGCAGTACTTCTAGCACGGGAAGCACAGACAGTCCAGATCATCATAAACATCATCCAAGTATGAGCCCAGAACATCTTCAAAAAGCTCGGGGTGAAGGAAGCCCTGAGCATCAGAAGCACAGGAGTATCAGCCCTGAGCATCTCCAGAAGCCCAGGACTTCAGGCAGTCCTGATCATCACCTGAAAGGACCGAGTCCAGAACATCAGAAAACCATTGTCAAAGCACCTGAACAAAAGCACAGCAGTAGCAGTCCAGAAACTCTCCCAATGCATGTTTTGAGTAGTAGCCCTGAACACTTTCAAAAGCAGAGGCCTGGCAGTAGCCCTGAGCATCAGAAGCACAGCAGTGGCAGCCCAGATCATCTTCAAAAGCACACGCCCAGTGGAAGTACAGAACATCTCCACAAAGTGAGGGGCACAAGCCCTGAGCACCTCAAAAAACACTACGGAGGGAGCCCGGAGCATCTCAAGCATCTCAGTGCAGGCAGCAGAGAAGGTACCCTCAGGAGACAAGTGACAGATGACCTGTCCCATCACCACAGAAGTATATACAATGGAATGAATGGTGGGTCAATAAACTTAGAAGTCACTGTGAAAATTACTAAGGTGGTTTCAGTTCTATTTTGGCTGGTTGTGGAAAAGAAGTATTTGTCTTATGTGAAATGGAAGACAAGAGGTCTGGTGTCAACATTATTCTGGTAGCAAGCCAATTAATTGGATTATACCTCTTTGTCTGTCCAGTAAGTGTTGGGTGGTTTTAAAAAACAGCAGGGATGTGAATCTTGAGTGCTTGTCTATAGGGTATAAAGCAATAGCTCTTGCTCCGTGGAAGGAGACTGTCCCTAAGTAGGCTTATTTACATCCTTAGGGAGCAGTTGTGTATGTTTCTTGTCCTGCCTATTTTTGAGTCATTGCTGTGGAGGTGAATGTCTCCAGTTTTTCTTCCACCTTCCTAACCTAGCCTGTGTGGAGCCTTAAGGATTATAAAATCTAATGTTTACTGATGGAAGGCTTCTTATATTTTATTTATAAACTTAGAAAAGAACCCAGATGAAGAGTGATGCTCAATATACTTGAATATACAGTACTTTCTAAAACTTTTCAAAGCCTTGAATTTGCATATATTTAATTATAACAAGTTAAAAAATCAGGGATGATCTCAGAGGTTTTTTTTTAATGGGTGTTGTTATTGCTGCACTTAATAAAGATAGCCATCAAGCAGGACAGCTTCTAAGAGCTGTGTGTTCTCACTGATTGCGGTTAACTAAAGATAGGCACAGTATTTTTCAGTATTTGGAAAGACAAGCAGTTGTGACAGCATTTAAATGAATGAAATAGAGCTAATGAAATGATTAAAACAAAATTGAGACATCCTGCTGTGCTTCTGGTGTAACTTTTTCTGGACTTGGTGGAATTTCTGTAGTCTGCTCTATTTTCTTTGTGCTTAAAGGTGTTTTCACAAAGGAAATCAGCATCTTGTATACTTGAAAACCTGTTTCTTGGACTTTTACACATCTGAAGTCAAGTTCCGAAGTGAGGATTTTGCCTTAATAAATTGTCTTGGATGGAGTTCACATTTCTGTCTTATAAGCAGCTGGGAGGAGTTGTGTTGGCACCGGTAGAAGTGAACGCTTGTTGGATCTGCTTGAGAGATGGAGTGAGCTCTATGCTGGGTGCTGTTCCTCTCTCACACCTGACCATTCATCTGTGATGGTTATCTTTACTGAAGGTGTTCTGTAAGCTAACCTGCTCTGTGGGGACAAATCCAGATTACTTACAGTGAGATGGATATACTTGACAGGGCTGACAAACCCCAGAGTGGTAAGTGTGAGAGACTTCTCATTAATTTTTTTAAGCATTTTAAAGTGATTAGCAAGAAGAATGCTAGATGGTTTTGTGAAGATATGTACTGTATATGTTAGGAACGTTGATCTTATGAAACAGCCTTTTAAATACTGTATTTCTTTCATTATTCATTTCTTCCTGTTTAAAATGTTGACTTGGCTGTAAGTGAACTATGGAACCTCAAAGCTGCCTTTTTCTTACTGATGTTCATCAGTCTATTCACTGGTAAAGCAGAAAAATGATGTAAGGTTTGAAGTATTTATTCTTTAAAACTCACTCACAGACAAATATATGGTTTTCTGCTCCCAGCATGGTGGGCTTTTTGATGGCATTTGTTTTTTCCAAATGGTCATGCTGAGAGCTCAGCATTATTACTAATAGGAAGGTGGTTGTTGTATTAAACCTCGATGACTGGTGTCCTTTATGTAGTGTATTGTTGTGATCTATTGCTTGGCCTCAAGCCATGGGGAGCTGGAGATGGCAGCTGCCCATCTAGGAGTCTGTTTGACTTTAATCAGAGTTTTGTCTGTCCTGCACTTCATATAATCAGTTTTGCAGGGGACTTGGCTCACCAGTGAGTTGTCAAATGTCTCCTCTTTCATATTTACGTAACTTGATGGAGTGGATGTTAGCTGGGAGGCTTGCTTCTGACATTGGTTTGGCCTTGGTCTCACTTCAGTCAGTGGTTGTGTGTGACAGATTTGCTGTGAGGGACTTGCCTTAAACTTCAAGGAGGTACTTGGTCTTCATATCTCGGCTGAGTTGTGGGTTGTGGTTGTGTCAGCTGCTGTTAATGTGGGTAAGGGCAAGTAATATGGAAGTGGTAAAAGCACTGGCTATTATTGCTTGTTGTCGTTGCAAAAGTAATCACAAGAAGTAAATCACAATTTTGCATCTGCTGTAAGGGATGGTGAGAGTGTGGAAAATATGGGTTGGACATTCTGATGAGCAGTATAAAAGGATGCTGCTTTGGGTTCTTAGTCCAAATCATATAGTATATATACTATGTCATTGTGGTTAAAGCTGATTTATTCAAACTTGGGGGCTGTGATGTCACACTTGTTCAATTATTTTGCAGGTCACTTCTGATATTATTGTGGGACTCACCTACTGGCTGCAAGAGAGAATGAAGTGTTTGTGATCCTAAATGATGAATGCTAACATCTTCTGAGTTACTGATGAATGTATAAAATAATAATCAGAATTTAGCTGTCTCAGTAGAGGACTGACCTGTCTCTGTTGGTCTTAACTGCAAACCATGTCTGAGAGGAGAAAGTATTCCTTTGCACATTAGATCTTGTTCTGCAAAGTACTGTTGTCTATCTGAAATTGCTGTTCCTATCTGTAAAAGCATGCATGCAAACAGCCTGGCTATTTCTGCTGGATCAGGAGCTTCTGTAAGTCGCTGACAGCTCCTGCTCACCCTGAGTTGTGGTATTGTTAGTGCCGAAGTGACCACAGGGAAGCAATGTGTTCAGTCAGGTACAGTTATTTAAGCGGAACTTTTCCTGTATATGAACACAGGGAATGGAGTTGGTCTTTGCTAGTTTTATCAAACTCTTCAGCTACAGTTTAATCAATTCCAGTGGTATCAGAAACATCATACGTATCAGACTTATAAATCAGTTTTAGTTATTGCACAGTGCTTTACAGGATATGGCACATGCATTAACCGTTTTGGCCTCATGCATGTTTTAAGCTGTTGTGTGGCACACAGGAAGCTGCTGCAGGTCAGGAGCATCTTTGGTCCTTAGAAACAGCTGAAGGAGCAGAGAATGAGGTGATAATGTTTACTTTCATAATTCTTCTCACTTTCTATTCTCAAAAGTTTGATCTTGTCATTTTTTTCTTGTTTGACTAATCAATGAAACCTGAAAACACTTGAGAAGCTTTATATGAGAGTATGTATGTAAATAACTTCCTCCAGTATTCTGCATGTGTTTCTGAAATGTGCATCCTCATCTCTTGAAGTGACAGATGAGGTCTGAAAGCTGTATTTTCAATTAACAAATGTCAAGCCAGACTTACGTATCTTGTTTGTTTTTTTTTTCTCCAAGGCTTCAACCAAATGAACATGATGATAAAACTGACTCTCAGATGCTCTGGTTAATGAGCACAGAGGTATTTGGAACAGACACTGAGTTTAGAAGAGAAAATGCCAGTGGTATTAAATACACGAAATTAGATTGTGCCAGTGCTGTAGCATAACACGTGTAATAGTCTTTAACTGACACACATACCTGGGGTAGAAGTGCCTCTATAGAAATTCATGTCACTTTGGCATTTGCAATCTAAGTGGTGTTGTAGCAATTTATTGTAAACTTTCTGTTTTAAGAATTCCTTTGTTTTACCCCAGGCTTTGACTTCTGTGTGCAAAGAAAATATCAGAAGGCTTTCCTGTGTGCTGCTTGCTTCCTGCTGAGGTTATTACAGAGGAGCAGTAAAACTGCTGACTAACACTGCATACTGCTGGAGGTGTGAGGGCTCTTGTGGAGCATCAGCAGCAGCTGAGTTAAGCTCAGCTTCAATCTTGAGCCATTCCTGCTGTAAATGTGCTTCTTAGGAGGGGAGCGTAGTAAGAAAACATCTTTATTTTACTTTTCTAAGTAAAAAGAAAAAATTGCAGTATATCTTCAGAGAGAGAAACCTTGCAGTAACATTACTGAAACAAATGATAGCCTTTCCATGGAAGCAGCTCACGTTGTGCTGGCCAGACAGAGAAATGATGTCACTTTTGCTTGCATTCTTTTCGTGCAGTTGAAATGGAAGAGATTTTTCTCCTATCCAGAATGGCAGTGTACAGTGCAGCATGTGGAACTTGAACTTTCTCAGGGGCATCCACTCTGGTACAGCTGCCATTTGAAGCCTGATACAGCACTGCTTGCTCTTGAGAGCAACCTGATTTGTAAGCCAAGGCTACAGGATTGGTGGAATTATTTTTTTGCTTGTCGGTATGAACTAATCTACTGCTTATATTGGGCATTTATTTTAAGTGTAGAGCTCTGAATCTTTTGTGTCAATGGGAGTCTATCAGTTGAATTCCATAGGTTTCACATCAGACTTGTGAATCAGTGTTAGCTCTTGTATGTTGTAAGAGAATATTATTTATATATATATATAATAGTTTTTTTTCAGGTTGAAAATGTGACTTGTAGTACCAACAGGGTAACTGACCAGACTAGCGCTGACTATAGAAGCTCATTTCTGTCTCTGTTTGATGCTAGATGGGCACACAAAATCATCACATAGGAGTTTTATATTCCTTTTTGGATGTCATATGTCATCAAAACATGACTTTTGCACTAAGGGCTTGCTCCTAATTCACTGGAGGCAGTGATCCTGTCACTGTGAGTCCCAGGGTATTTACATCAGCAGGAGAATCATCAGGAGCTTGGGGAGCAGTTAGTGCTGTCTGCCTGAACTATGTGGGCAGACTTCATTCTGTCTGAAAGCACCAGGATGGAGAATCCTCGCATTGAAGCCTTAAGTTCTTGCTTGGGGATAGTGCCTTTTGCCTGGGGGCAGGACCTCATCTAACATAGACCCATGCATGGCATTCTGAGGTACTGTGCTCTAGTTTTGCTATAGTAGAAGCTATTTTTAAAAATATTGTTATGATTACATTGTGAAATCCTTTAATCTCTGGCAGCGGTAATGTAGAGTTTGACTATTATAATAATTCTTATTGTTTGTTCAGGTACTTCAGCCTGTATATCAGCCAGTGCATCAGTTAGGATATACTGTGTGTGTAATTAAAGGCAATTCTGTTTTGTTTTTTTTTGTTCAGCTATCTATAAATTGAATGTTTACTTTTGAGATATATTAAATTTCATTAGCTAGTGATGGAGAGTTGTTTCAGGCTGTGTAGGTGTTGGGGCTGACTGGGCTCATAACTAGAGGGGAGAGCATAGCAGCCAGTATAGTGTGGGGTTTGGCTTCGTGCTGCCAGTGACATTCTATGCATGGACAGGTGTTATGGGGCATCCATAGTGAGGATGTATTTATTAGTTAGAATGCATTTATCTAATAATATTGATATAAATCTTGCCTGCATGTACTTACTGAATATCTGGCAAGTGGGCTCCATTCGGAGAGTCAGGTAGGGATGCAATGCTCAGTTCTGAATTTTGTTCTTCAATGCAGAAAGAAGTGAATCTTAATCTATGGCAGCCATACTGTTAATGGGTTTCCATCTGATCTACGTGGTGGCTTGTGGGAGGGCTGGTGTTACAGCATCCACTGGAAGCTGTGGAAGAGTCCACTCTGTAACTCTCAGTGTTGTTGTCTATCCAAAGACAGCTGTGATATGCCTTAGTAAAGAAAAAGGGATAGAGCATTGTACCAAGAAATCTGGAGAAATGACTGCTTCCTATTAAAACACCACTAAACTCGCCAGCAGCACTGGCAGATCTATCCAGGCTCTATGAAATGATGCGGAGCCCAGCAAAGGTCAAGGCCTTGAGAAGCATCACACCTTCCTTTGGGTAACACAAAGCAAAAGATAACATGTTCAGATGTGGCAATTAGTGTTGGGGGAAGAGATGGATTCATCTGGCTTGAGACAAACATCAGTTTCTAAGTAGCATGCACTGTGAATGGGCTTCACTCAGGTGTTCTGTTCCATTGGTCGTCATCTAAAACAGCCAGCCCTGATTCCTGCTGGGGGAAAGAAGAGGATAAAATGCTGACTGCCCCAGTGGGCTGATCCACTGTAGCAATTTCTCATTTTCTTAGAGTTATTTTTCCTTTGTGCAAGAGATACAATTTTTTTTTTTCCATATGCTCACTTTCCAACTGTGATATTGCTCAAGAACTTAGGAATTTGGCTTTCACCTTTTATTGCAAACCTCAAGTAATGTGGAAGGTCTTACTGTCCCTTGATTCCTTTAGGAATACACATTAAAAATCGCCTGTAACATGGGGAATAAACAGTTGAGAAATGGAAAGGTGTGTTTAAATAGACAAGGAGGATGAATTCAGCTTTCTCTCTTTACTCTTCCTTGTTTTGTTTCAGGTTCCCTTGAAATGAGTTCTCTTATTTTGGGACTTAAAGTGTCAGAACAGAGAAAAATACCAAAGAAGAGAAGAATAAGGAATGATTAATAAAGAATAAGGAAAGATTAATGCAGAGGAGGTGTTGAATAGTAGGACTAAAAGACAGTGAGATACATTGGTCATAACAGTAAGTTGGGTCTGAGGAAATGAATTATACAAGTATAAAAAGGGGGGAAGCGGGGAAGGAGGCTTATATACTTAAGTATTCTTGAAACAGGTGTGGAAAGACAAGAAGTCCCATGCAATGATGATACCAGTCTGTGCACATTTAGTATGTTTGTAAGTTTTGTTTTTTCTTTTTTTAGGTGCTTTTGGCTCTGCAGGATACACAGAAGTGCTGGGATCGCAGTTTGAGATCTGCACATGAGCATTTAGGGATGCACAGCATGAAAGTGTTTGCAGATCTATTGACTGTAAATGGGACAGCCTGCCTCAAGATAGCAGCTGTCCTAGAAGATGAACAATTAGGTGAAGCCTGTGAATAACAAGTAACCTTGGATCAGCTTGTTGGTTTTGCTGTAAAACTTGTGGCTTGTTAGCATTGCCCCTCTATGTTCTTCATGAGAGGAGGGAGCCAGCAGTTATGCACTTGGATGCTCCAGCAAGTAAATGCTTCTCTAACCCTTTATTTTTCCTTTACATCATTTGGTAAAGTTCACTGTGAGTTACTATGGCTGTTATGTCATGATTTTTTTTTCCCCTCTAACCTGAAGAGTTTCATTATATTGATTTAAGAAAGTTCCTATCTTTTTTAAAAAGAAAAAGGGGGTGGTTTGTAATGACCCAATATAGTAGCACCAAAGCCCTGCCGTGAGTAACAGAATCATAGAATCATAGAATTACTGAGGTTGGAAGGGACCTCAAGGATCATCAAGTCCAGCCATAGCCTAACCATAGTACCCTAACTCTAACAACCTTCTGCTAAATCATATCTCTGAGCACCACATCCAAACGGCTCTTAATCACATCCAGGGGTGGTGACTAAACCACCTCCCTGCTGGGGAGCCTATTCCAGTGTTTAACAACCCTTCCTGTAAAAAAGTGTTTCCTAACGCAGTTGGAGGATTGCAGTGATCCAGGTGGTAAGCAATAGTATTGAAAGTTCTCTTTTCTTGGTACCTTCTCAAGGCTACCCAAGTTGTTCCATCACTTCCATGCCTGTCAAATCTAACTTCTCTGATCTGATCAGTAGTAGGATGCTGCTTTCAAGTCTTTGGCCTCAAAGGTCACTCATTATGTTTGTGTCACTGCATCTTTTTATCTTTGTGTGAATAGTGAAAACTTGCATTAATAACACTTCCTGTAGGAGTCTGGAACAGGTATTTGTACCTTGGATTTGAAGCAGGGGGAAAAATGCTTTTCTGGAACTTGCAGAACTGATTCATCACTGTGCAGCTCACATCTTTGTAACATTCAGATAAGCCTGGAGAACAGCATTGATTGGTGACCCACATCCCCTTTTGGTTTGAGTTTATTTTGGTTTTGCAGCGGATGAATCCTAGTAATGTTAAAAATTCATCTTAAGATTTTTTTGTTGTCAGGAAACGTCCTTTCTACTGTTGTCAGTGATAACATGGGAAGAAAGGGGGGGGGGGGGGGGGGGGGGGCCAAAATAATTCATCTAAAGGCAGCCATATACATCAAGCAGGAGCATATGGATGCTGTGAAGTAGGACCTGAAAACTGGCTTAGATCCTTTAAAGCATGTGAGTGCTTCACTCCTTGTTGGACACATGACTTATGCTGAGATGGGATGCCCAGAGAAAAACAAGATTCCTAAAGAGCCGTGCCTCTGCAGTGCTCTGGATGGAGCCAGTAGCCTCTCGTTGTAGCTTGCCTTGCTTCCTTGTGTCTGTTTTAACATTTTTCTAACTTTAATTTTGAATTTTAGGTTTTTTTCCAATATTAAGTCCATAAACAAAACCTAAAAGCAAAGCATTCCAACAACGGTTTTTTTTCCCTGACCAGATTTCCAACCACCAAGACCAAAGGCTCTGCAGTCTTAACTAAACAGCAGAAGATACCAGAATCAGTGTCTCCACCAGGTACAGGCGCTAACTTTTTGATTTTTGATTTTCTTATTGGAACTTGATATTTGATCTGTGCTTCAGTTGGTAATGCTAAATCCTTCATGTGGACTGCTTGCTGCCATAGCAGATGAGAATATTTTGGGGACTTAGGAGGACAAAAAAGCATTCTGAGCATATTAAATTAAGTTCTGTTCAGCAATTGAATATTGCTATTTGCCTATCTTGACATCATTTATAGAAGTAATAGAATGGAAAGAGTTATCTTTTAGTGTGTACTGCAAGTTGAACTCTGCTGATTAAAATGGTTGGCTGGACTGCCTGACAGCACGGAAGTGACTGACCAGACTTTCAAAAGCATGGATCTCAGTTCTGTCCTCAAGCATTTCACTGTGGTGTTGAGGAGCTCCTTGTATTGCTCACACTACTGCAGTTGTATCCAGCTGTAGACTGAAGGAGTGCAGCAGTGGTCTAAAAGAGATGTATCTCAGAAGGACTTGTTTTGTTCTTTTTCATTATTGCTCTCCAGTATTCCAAATTAAACAGGGCACTGTAGTTATGAGAAAAGTCAGTGCTTATCTGCTGTGGACTGTGTGTACTGTGGGCACTGAAGCTCGGAAGCAGTTCCCTGGACAACATATTCTATTCCAGCCCTGTTGCCTGATGGTGTTTCTGTTTAAACATTCTTAACTAAAGAGAATATTCTAATACTAGGATGGGTGTTTGAAAGATATTAATGTAGGATATTTGAATGAGAAATAGGTTTTATTTTGCTTTCAAAGCCAAATAACTTTAGGATTTACCAGTATTGGAGAAAAATCTGTACTTCTAATGTAGTGTCTTGTGGTTCTGTCTGTTTTATTTGATTGAGGTGCACTTAGCAGATGTATTTTTTTTTCCAGTAAATTCACATTAGGTGCCCACCCTACACCTTATGCCCTAATGTGAAGTTTTGAGTATTTGCTGTCTTAGTTACTGGAGAAACAAGGTGTTGGCCAGATGCAGTCTTGTTCTCTGATTTAACGTTTTTGAGTGCTTAATTGCTCCTGAGTTTTGTTAAATTTTGATTGATCCTGCAGTGCTGCCCAGAATTTTATCATGATGCAATAAGCTCTTGAACCTCATGGGAAAAGGTTTGTTATAGAAGGTAAAAGTGATTAGACTTTCACTGTCTGGAATGAGAAAAGTTTGGCTAGTGCTTGTACCCTGTTTGTTAGGAAATGCTGTTTCCCAGGGAGCCAGGAGCATCTTAATTTTAACCACTTTGGTCTCACAGTGCCTGTCTTCACCCATTAGTGCAGTTAGTGTTCATGTGCCTCAGCAGCGTGAGTGGCTGTGCTTGGCAGGTGAAAAACAAAGCAGCCAGCTGGCTTCAGGATCTAGCAGCACGGCTGTTGGTTGAACCTGGTAGAAGAGCAGTTGGATCCTGTGAGCAAAACTCAGGCTTTCTTTGCTCGTTCTGGGTTTCCCATTTCCTCACTCTGTCAGTTCTGTAGCTCTTCAGAGGCTGGGTGTGATCGGAGTTGTAAAAACCAGTACTGCTTAAAGGGAATCGTGCTGAAATAAACTCTTGCTTTGAATGATGGGAAGGACTGTAAGGGTTTGGCTGCCTGGAGGGATCTCTACCTCTGGTGTCTTCTACCTCTGGAGTCTGGTAGTCTTGAAGCTGATGCTTGCAGAGAGCTGTGGATGTGATGTTAACATGACTAAACTCTTACACCTGTTGGTAGTGCCTGGATTTTGTTCAGCACTTACCAGTAGATCTCAAAGCAGTTTACCAAGGAAACAAATATTGTGATCGCCATCTTATGCATAGGAGAACAATGGGCTGAACAAATGACAAGATAGCCCCCGGCTGTATCTACGGTCCAGATTTCCTGCATTTTTAGTTACTGATTATTCCATTGCATCATACCACTCTTCTAACAGCTTTTTTCTTTGCCTGTTTTGAATGTAGGACAAAAACTGGGGCTGAGGTTACTTACATGCCTAAAAAACACCTTTGTGAACAATTAGCTTGCTACAAATGCTTTTAATGTGTTTCCTTTCAAAATCAAGTTTTAAGGCTATCTGTTTCCTTCCTTTCTGAATGTCATGGCTTAAGTTAACTAGGCCAGTGGGGTTCAAAGATATTTTTAATTTTTGTGTCTGCAGCAGGCGTTCTGTATAATCTTAATGCACCTCTTTCATTTAAAGCTGTGCTTGAGAACACTTCTTAAACACTTACCAAAGTGACTTAAAATGGAATGCTGTGATAGCTTTGCTAAAGGAAATTACACTTTTCTGCCTTGTTTCTAATACTGCAGAGTAGCTATGTAGCTGTAATTGTCTTTGGGAAATGGAAATGCTGATCTGAAGCTGAGATGTGGTCAGCTATCAGCTGGGGGTTGTACTGAGCTTGTACCATCAAAGGAGGTATTCATCTTTCATCAGAACGAAATGTTGAAAAGAGCTCAAAACAAATAAGTAAGAAATCAGAATATAGTCATGGGGTCCAATTACCATCTTGACACTAGTGTCAATCTAGAGTGTGGCATTCTGTGGATGTGACAGGGAATGGGGGAAGTGCTGCTTAGGTCTAAATCTCTATGGCAGGACTCATAGTATGAGTACCTGAGTGACATGGCACAGGTGGGAGGTGGGCTTCTGGTGATATGGAGCCTTCTGAGAGTTTTGACTGAGCGCCCTTTCCTTTCTGTCCACTCATTTCCAGCAGGTAGGTGGTGGCTGCTGATAGCTACCAAATGCTGTGGGTAGCACAAAGCAATGTGCAGGAGCAGTGTGTTGGAGGGAAGGTTGCATGAAGGCTCTTGCTGCCTACCAAAAGGTGGAGACTTGCTGTGTAATGTCGCTGCTACACAGTCAATTCTAAAAGTTGTGAATGGCACCAATTGGAATCTGGTCCAGAGCTTTAAAGCTCTGTAGTGATGTATGCTCACTGGGGAACCAGGCTTTGACATTCAAAAATGACAGCCCGAAGTGTTCCATTCTCTGATAAGTGATGACATTGCAAAGCCATGATTCTTTGTTTCTACTCTCATAACTACTTCAATTACAGCAGCTTCCTGCCATGCTAAGTATTGAGGTTTTTAATGTGGCTGTGGTCTGAGTGCAATTTAATGTTTGAAACTTGTCCAGGGACTAAAGTAACGTTGATCTTGTTACTATTTTAATCTCTTATAAACTAGAGCAAGTGTCAAGTTGTGTGTTCTGAGTGTAATTTAGCAACCTGTTAGTCTTCTAATTATCCTCTTCTTAATTAGATTGGTCTGATTATTTGGTGGTTGATATAAGTACATATTATTAAGTTCTCAGAGCATTAGCTTTTGGGGGAAAAAAAAAAACTATTGCTTTTCAATTAAGAAGTATCTTGCCTCCTGTGCTGAAGTATGGGAACATGTGGTGCTGTTTCTGATGTGGCACTTGTCTGAATATCTTTCCTTGTAAAAAGTCTTCTACAAAGCCGTGTAGTCTCCTGTAAGAACATTCCTATGGTATCTTATCAGTTATGTAAAATTAACATGGGACTGTCATAGCTTTGTCACTTTAAACTTTTCCTGGCTATTCACAGAATCACAGAATTATCAAGGCTGGAAAAGACCTAGAAGATCATCTAGTCCAACCATTACCAATACTTCCCAGGTAAACCATATTCCTCAACACAACATCCAAACGTTTCCTGAACACTCCCATGGTCGGTGACTCCACCACCTCCCTGGGCAGTGCATTCCAGTGCCTGACCACCCTTTCCGAGAAGTAGTATTTCCTAATGTCCAGCCTGAATCTCCCCTGGTGCAGCTTGAATCCATTCCCTCTAGTTCTATCACTAATTATACGAGAGAAGAGGCCGACCCCCAGCTCACTACAGTCTCCCTTCAGGAAGTTATAGAGAGCTATAAGGTCTCCCCTGAGCCTCCTCTTTTCCAGGCTGAACAATCCCAGCTCCCTCAGCCGCTCCTCATAAGGCCTGTGCTCCAGACCCCTTACCAGCTTCGTGGCCCTCCTCTGAACACGTTCCAGGGCCTCAATGTCTTTCTTGCAGTGAGGGGCTCAAAACTGAACACAGTACTTGAGGTGCAGCCTCACCAGTGCCGAGTACAGGGGGACAGTTACCTCCCTATTCCTGCTAGTAACACTGTTTTTGATGCAAGCCAGAATGCCGTTGGCCTTCTTGGCCACCCGGGCACGCTGTTGGCTCATGTTCAGGCGAGCATCAATCAGTACCCCCAGGTCTGTTTCCTCCACACAGTCCTCCAGCCACTCCGTCCCAAGCCTATAGCGCTGCCTGGGGTTGTTGTGGCCAAAGTGCAGGACCTGGCATTTGGTCTTGTTGAACCTCATCCCCCTGGCTTCAGCCCAGCTCTCCAGTCTATCCAGATCCCTCTGTAGGGCCTCGCTACCCTCAGGCAGATCGACACTCCCTGCCAATTTGGTGTCGTCTGTGAACTTACTGAGGGTGCACTCAATGCCCTTGTCCAAGTCATCAATAAAGATGTTGAAAAGGACAGGCCCCAGTACCGACCCCTGGGGGACTCCACTTGTGACTGGTATCCAACTGGATTTGACTCCACTTACCACCACTCTCTGGGCCCGGCCCTCCAGCCAGCTCCTTACCCAGCCGAGAGTGTACCCATCCAAGCCACGGGCTGCCAGCTTTTGCAGGAGGATAGCATGGGAGACAGAGTCAACGGCTTTGCTGAAGTCTAAGTAGACCACATCAACAGCCTTTCCTTCATCCAGCAGACGGGTCACAGGATCGTAGAAGGAGATCAGATTGGTCAAGCAGGACCTGCCCTTCATGAACCCATGCTGGCTAGGTCTGATCTCCTGGTCATCCCACACCTGCCGCGTGATCTCCCTCGAGATAATCCGTTCCATTACCTTCCCTGGCACTGAGGTAAGGCTAATAGGCCTGTAGTTCCCCGGATCCTCCTTACAACCTTTCTTGTAAATGGGAGTCATGTTGGCAAGCCTCCAGTCTTCTGGGACCACACCCGTTAACAAGGAGCGCTGAAAGATAATGGAAAGAGGCTCAGCGATCACCTCTGCCAGTTCCTTTAGCACTCTCGGGTGAATCTCATCCGGACCCATGGACTTGTGCCAGTCCAGTTGGAGCAGTGATTCCCTGACCACTTCTTCAAGAATCACAGGGGGTTCAGTCTGCTTCCCAGCTGAGACTACCAAGTCAGAGCATGGGGAGCCCTGGGAATAACCGAGATGACTTTTAAAGACAGATGTAAAGAAGGCATTCAGAACCTCTGCCTTTTCCTTATCCTCTGTGATCACATTCCCAGCCTCATCCAGTAAAGAATGGAGATTCCCCTTTATCCTCCTCTTACAGTTGATGTATTTGTAAAAGAGTTTCTTGTTTGTTTTTACCCCAGCGGCCAGCTTAGATTCAAGCTGGGCTTTTGCCTCTCTGATTTTCCCTCTACATATCTTAACAGCCTCTTTGTAGTCATACTGAGTTGCTCTTCCCTCCTTCCGCAGGCGGTAGATTCTCTTTTTCTCCCACAACCTTAAGAACAGCTCCCTATTCATCCATGCTGGTCTTCTTCCCTGCCGGCTCATTTTGCGGCTCAGGGGGACTGCCCGCTCCTGCGCCTTTAAGACTTCCTTCTTCAAGAGCAACCAGCCATCTTGGACCCTTTTGTTCCCTAAGACTGAACGCCAGGGGACTGCCCCTACTAGTCTTCTGAACAAATCAAAGTCTGCCCTCCGGATGTCTAAAGTGGCAGTTTTGCTATTCTCCCTCCAGGCTCCACCTAGAACTCTACCATTTTGTGGTCACTCTGTCCAAGACAGCCCCCAGCCTCCACTTCTCCCACCAGACCTTCCCTGTTTGTGAACAGCAGGTCTAGCGGGGCAGCTCCTCTCGTGGGCTCTCTCACCAGCTGCATTAGGAAGTTGTCCTCTATGCATTCCAGGAACCTCCTAGACTGCTTCTTTTCCGCCGTGCCGTACTCCCAGCATATGTCAGGGAAGTTAAAGTCTCCCATGAGGACAAGGGCCGGTGACCACGCAGCTCCTGCCAGCTGCTCATAGAACAGCTCCTCTGCCTCTTCATCCTGGTTTGGAGGTCTATAACAGACCCCCACCAGGATGTCGGCCTTATCAGCCCTTCCCCTCATCTTTACCCATAGGGATTCAACCACATCATCCCCAGTTACAAGCTCTGCAGCATGAAAGCAATCCCTGACATAGATAGCCACGCCACCACCCCTCCTTCCTTGCCTATCCTTCCTGAAGAGTTTGTAGCCATCCATTGCAGCACTCCAATCATGGGAGCAATCCCACCATGTTTCCGTTATGGCAACTATGTCATAGTTCGCCTGCCTCACAATGGCTTCCAACTCTTCTTGTTTGTCTTATTGGTCAGGAAATGAAACTCTGAACCCCTGAATAGGTAAAATTAACAGTAAATAGTTAAAGAAATGTCAAGAGACTAGAAAAAAATCTAATACAGTAATAATTGTCTAAAAAATAAAGTAGTTTGTCAGAACAACTCCCAGATATTTGGAAGTGGTCAAAATGTAAAACAACTCGCATTGTACCTTGATTTTGGAGCTGAAACCCTGGGGATACCACTGGCAGTCAGTGGAAATGGTCCTCTAATGCAGTATCCAGAACGTCCAAGTGACAAGTGGCTGCATCCAAGGTGAAATAGCTTTAAACTGCAAGAGGGTAGGTTTAGACTAGATATTGTGAAGAAATTCCTCGCTGTGAGGGTGGTGAGACACTGAACAGGCTGCCCAGTGAGGTGGTTCTCCCTGGAAGCATTCAAGGCCAGGCTGGATGGGGCTGTGAGCAATCTGTTCTAGAGGGAGGCATCCCTGCCTATAGCAGGAGATTGGAACTAGATGATCCTAAAGGTTCCTTCCAACCCAAACCATTCTGTGATCTTGTGCGTTTTTGTGCTCAGTCGAGTGAACGTGTGTTCCCAGTGGCCACAAGTCAGATGCTTGAGTCACAAGCATGCATTGAAAGATGCAAAATAGCAACACATTTATCTGTTATCTGTGTACCACGAAGAGATGCTGAATTCAGTATGAGACTGGCATGGCTGGAAAAGTTACAGAGTGACAGAAGAACCAGAATACCTCTGTGTGTCTGAGGTATTACACAGTGTGAGAGAAAGTTAGCACTTAATGTGCTGTTCTGCTGCTTTCCAGCAGCAGTGTTATCCAGAAGCCTGCAGCTCAAGTGTGTGTAGAGATGGAACTGGGCAGGCTTAGGAACACAAACCACCAGTGGATATCCTGGTATACCTTCCAGGAGTATGGCCAGGCCAATGAGTGAGGCTCCAGATGCTGCTCGGGGTGAGCAAGTGCTTTCCTGCTTTGTGTTCTTGTGTACTGTGCTATAGCAATACATGTGTGTGCAGCTGTGGGGACTGAAATCTTGCTGCTTCCGAGAACAAACTCATCACAATGTCATGCTGGAGATACTGATCTAGATAATGAAATCAGGGCTCGGGACTGCTCTTGTTTATGCAGGTGACTGACTTTATCCTCTTGCACATTCCCACTGAGTTCATAGGCTTGTAGAAGCTTTTTTTTGTTTCATCTCCACATGGTGTCATGAAAACAGGAGCTGAGCCTTAAAAATCGATTCCAGGGGAAGCAGGCAGAAATCCCTTTCTGCCCATAATACAAAGGAAATCCTGCAACTTCTGTTACAAGAAGCTCCATCTGCTTTCAGAAAGATTGGTAGCAGACACGGAGCTCTCCATCCAGGTTTGCATACAGGCAGGCAGTCAGATAACATTCGTGGCCTTTCTTGCTGTCCCTGGGGTGCTGAGTTGCAACCTGGTGAGCACATAAGTGAAGTTGCTCAGAGGAGAGCATGTAGTTTCTGGTGTGTGTGTGTGTGTGTGTGTGTGTGTGTGTGTTTTGAGGGGAAAAAAGAATCTAGATGTGGTTAGATTGAGTTATAGTGAAGAGTGCAGAGGTTGCAAAGTGAAGGACTGAAGAAAGGAGAATGTCATGATCAGGTTTCCTAAAGTTGGCTCCTGCAGCTGTGTTTTTGATGAGTTTGCACTGTTTTCTAACTGCATCCCTGGTTCCAGAAAATGGATATGCAAGAAAGAACTAGATAAGGGCAACCAGAGCTCCAGTGTTTCCAAACTTGAGATGGTAGGAAATGACATAGGTAATGGCCAATCATATATCACTACTTGTGGATGATAAATGTACTAACCAAAGGGTTTTCTTTCTGACTGTGCAGCTTTTTTTGTCAGTTGCAGATACAGATTTGGTATCCTGCCCCCTTATCCTGCTATCAGATAAAAACCAGATGTGTTGCAGCATCCTCCTGCTGTGCTATAGCTGCCATCATGGTAGCACTAATGCTGCCTGGCTCATGGTGGGCACTCAGGGCATTATTTCCATGGTACCTCTGAGCTGTCCTGGGCTTTTGGAGTCTCAAATTTAATGGTGCTTACTGCAAGTCTACTGTAATGCCTGACAGTGGAGAAGTTTGACTGCGGCTGGTTTGGTAATCCTGGCAGTTGGTACTGTAGAAAAGTGAGTCTCTTTATATACCCTCTGTTTCTCTACTGAAGCTTTCTGTACAGTGGGACTCTTCTGCATACTGGACAACAGGAGTCTTTCCTTATTAATTTCTTTAACCACTGCTGTTGTGCCATCTGCAAGAAGTTTGTGTCAGCTGAAATACTCTGAATCTGAGCTTTCCTATTTAAAAAGGAGAAAAGAAAATGTTTTTTGTCTACTTTTAACTAATTAATCTTAATTTCTAAAAGTCATTCCTAGGACTCCTTTGATTATTAGTGCTGCTGAAAAAGCAATTATGTTAGAGCAACAAAAGTCTTAACAACTATGGAGAAACAGCACTGTCAAGTTTTTATCACTTTTATGGGGCCGACATTCTCGTTGCCTTTTATAAACACTGTACACTATCTGCAGGCAAAAATGAGGTGATCCAATTACTTGAATTCTCAGTTTTGCTGTTAAACAAGCTAAGTACTACTTTTAATAATTTGTTACTACAACTGTATGCATTCCTAAGAGTCTCTGTCATCTGTCTCTTCAAGGTGCAAAATCCTGTACTTCTGCTTTAGTCTGTTTGGATTTGACTGGTTCAAATACAGAATTGGTCTGATTCAGCAATATGGCAAAGAGGTCAGCTCTAGCAGTACGTAAATATCTAATAAAGATTTTCAGTGGAAGATCCAGATGGCTTTCACTATGTTGTTCCTTCACCATTGTAGAGCTGCTTAAAAGCTTAGAGATGTGCATGTAAGCATGATCAGAGCAGTCCATCAGGCAGGGCACAATGCATGGTAGTCTGAAATGGGGGGGGGGGGGGGGAAGAGCTCAGTAGATATGTTTAGTTGCAGTCTTAATGTATTGAGTGTGCTTTTTCCAGTTTTGTAGCCTTGAGTCTTTAGGCCTGGATTGTGGTCATTTCTGAACTGCCCTAGCCTGGTATGCTGAAGCGGTTCTATTGACTTCTGTGAGCTTTTCTGCATCTTCCTTTTATGTACAATGGCAACACTTGCTCATCTGAGGACTGTCTTTTAAAGGGCAAAGTATTCTTCATTAAACTTGGCACTGGAAGAAATCATGTGCTTCAGGGAGCTGATACACACCTAAAGTTCAGAGCATATTGATAGGTAAGCGTTAATTAAATCTTGGTTTGGAAACTGCTTTGGGCATTTCAAAAGAGCTTATGTAGATCAAGTCATAGGTAACATTGACCAGAATCCCCAGAAAGATGAAGGCTCTGGGATTGTGGGTTGCCTTCCCACGCATCCAACCCAGTTGTAGCTGCTGTGAGCCCTGCCTGTCCCATGTATCCAAAGCTGATGTTAATTTTGTAGTTCCAGCAGTGCTGTGCCTGTTCCCATGAAAGCTGACTCTCACCTGTACCAGCAAAGATGGCTAACAAAATGACTCTCCTAAAGTCTCACTTACCCTTGGTTTATTTTTGATAGTGTTGAGGTGTTTTCAGAACAAAATGGGCTGGAGGTGTTCCTCCAGTTAGTACTTGTCTGGCAGCTATTTAAATGACATGGTGCAGTCTTCATTAAGGGCAGTGTGATGATCCTCTATGTGCCTGCACCTTAGTACTTGGGAACAAATGAAAGAAACATGTTAATGAATGAGGGAAGAAACTGCTGGTCCCTTAAGTGTATCCTTACAGAACAGTATTTATTAATTTAGGGACCTCTAGTTTTATTTAACATCAAATTGAAAATATTCACCTGACTGTGTGAATATGATAATATGTATACAGATGGATAGCTGTATCAGATTAATTACAATGAAAGATATAGATTATTTTCATTGACAGAGGCTGCAGTGCCTTGCTTGATAATATAATTATATACCGCATAGATGCAAAACCCAGATTTAAATAGCATGTTAAACTGTCATATACATACTACTTAAAACTTTACTACCATACAGCAGGATCTTGGTGTATTTGCTGCTAGTTGTATCTCCAGGTGTCATGTGGCCTGGCTTTGCAGGAAAATAAGTAGGTATGGGCTGTACATACCCCCCCCTTATTTCCATGCTAATGTAGTGAACTCCAGGTAGGATGTGAAACATGTTTTAGGGAATTCTAAATCTGTCTTTCAAAGGGTAGGTCAAGCAGAGAAGGTATGGAGGGTATTAGCAGATTATACGGAAGCTATTCAGTTGTACAGACTGAACTTCGACAAATAGAAGAAAAAGTAGAATTAGTGCATACACGTTGCCAACATGTTAGTATATTGAGTGCAGGAATTAGGTCTGCTCTATGCAAAAGAACAAGTATTAAGGAGCTCTTAGGCATTCTTGCTGTGTAGCTTTATCTAATGCTTCAGAAGAATAACTGCGAGTAGCACTTGAGCTGTTATGTTATGAACTTTGATTACATTTGTGGGGTTTGGAGTGATGCTTTGTCTATTTGCATTTGACACAGGTGACTGCAAAAGGCCAGCAGTGTTTGCTTAAGAAATAATGATACGTTGATGTTCTTGAATAAATACAGATTGTGCTCAACAGTATACTGGAAGTCACAATTCTGTGGATGTAGTTTGGAGCTTTTTCCCTCTTAAGTCAAGGGATTGCACCAGGTATTTCACTGCTTTTCAGGAAAGCAGAACTACATGGGGAACTGCAGTGGGAATTGTGAAAGTTGTGGAAAAAGAGAACTGCAGGATTGTGTGGCCTTTGTGTGGGGTTCTCCTGTGCTGTTACTCTTATTACACCTTTAGATGAGGCTCAAGTCCATGTGTAGTCTCCCCTTAGCTCCTGTTCCTGCCCAGCTGGCTGTGAGTAGATGGGTAGAAAGCCAAATGATCCTGGGTTCTACCAGGCAGTGTGGATAAAAGGAAAGGCAAACAGAAAGCTGTGGTAGGTGGAATGGCTCTGAACTCCATATAGATTAAAAAAAAGCATTTCTAAGTTTATCAAAGGAGTTTTCTTTGTAAAACTTTGTTTTTTTCTTAAAATATCAGGCAGAAAAAGCCAGCGGATTTGCTGTTTTCCACAGGAACATATTGTTCTTGACATTCTTTTGCCAAAAACTTTGCTTCCAGCAGTAATTAAAGTATGAGAAATCATACTTAAATGCTTATAGTGAAGAAAACAGGTGGGGTTGGAATGAAGGCTTAGCACAGTCAGATGTGTAATATTTCCTTTAGAGCACAAGCAAGTATTGTGCCAGAAGAGAACAGCCAGCAAACTGGGGAGGAGGGACAGAGATCTGAGAAAATGCTGAAATTGCTTTTATTTTGTTTATGGTAGGAAGGAGAAAGGAAACTGATTGTACTCAGTTTCTTCTCTTCTTGTAGAAGTAATTGCCATTGATCTCCAGAGGAAGAGCTTGTAGCTACATTGTAGGCCTGTCATTCAGTTCTTTTCCATTGCTAATTGACTAACTTAGTTCCTTCCTTTACTTTAGACAACCACTAAAACCATCCAGCCGTGCAGCAGATTAACAAACAGAAGCATGACTGAGTGGAAACTAACTCTTCAGTGATTGTTCTGCCAGAGCCATGGGGCCTGGGGGGAGATTTTTTCCTTCAGCTCCAGTCCTCAAACTGTCCTCAGAGTTCACTATCTGAGAAGGTGAAGTTGTTTTCTAAAAATCCAGTAGATAGATGAAGCTGAGACTGTGATTTACTTTGAGCTCTGAGAAATATAATGTGGAAAACCTATTTGGGTTCTGCAAGCTGGACAGACTGCAGTCAGTTCAATAAAGGCACTGCTAAATTTACCATGATGAAGTGCTGCCTCATGCATGAAATAGATGCTGTGGTCTTGTGCTGGTGATTTGATGATTTATCACCTTTAAAACTGTAGAAACAACATGCAGAATTTGTTTTCAGTGGATTATTCATGTTATCACTTGTTTGTACCCCTTGGAATCTTACATGATTGATAAACATTTCAAACAAGCAAAAGCCCCTGAAAAATAAATCTGGAGACTTTAAAATTGTGCCTTTCACAGCAAGAATGCCCCTCTGTGACAAAGGGCTTAGGGGCTTCTCCTGCTGCAGAGATACTTGGGTTTGATGCTGGCACTGGGGGGGGTTGGAAATAACTGTGCTGGTTCCTTAAACTCAGAGCTATGTAAATGTGTGCAGCTCATTCACACTGAATGTCTCAGTAGTCTTGACCATGTAAAAGGAGCTGACAGTGTACACTGGGTCCTTTAGGTGACTGGTGCATATGGAGTCTTGGCAGAGGAAGGAGCAGCTCAGCTGTTGAACTGCTGAACAGCTCAGCAGCATCAGGAATTGTATTTGTATGTGTCTACTGATAGAATTGTCAGTGCCAGTGGCACTTCAGGAGCCAATGGGGACTGTCAAAGCCTTTATCCTTTGTTGCCTGTCTTCCTAGCACCTGTGTGTTGGATCTAAGTGGAAGTTTTCAGGTGTGGAGTAACTTTGGTTCCTAACCTACAACCATCTGCTGTGCCACTGGCTTAGCTTTGCTCAGAGGGTATTGCATTATCCTCAGTTATACACAGGCTCTCATGCAGTTCCAGAATGGCAGAAGGGCTTCTGTGAGTAAGGCTCTTTTCACTGTTTAGGTAATGGGGGGGGGGGAATATCTGTTGAATCAATCGTAAGTCCTGATGACCAAGAACATAGTTTTCCCAATGTTCTCTACAAATACGGGTTGTGGTATTGGTTATATTGACTCATTGGAAACTGCAGCATGGTTCTGCAGTGTGCTTCAAAGCCAGTGAAGCTGTTTGCCAGTCTGTTTTGAGTCCTGAAGCACTTCATCCTCTCTCATTGCAGCAGCTGTGTTCTCCCTACTACAAACACCACCTATCTCATGTTTTTTGCCCCTTTTGGGTCATTCCTAATACTCTGCCACCCTTCTATGCTATGGTTTTGGAATGAGAAATAAATGTAAGTAAAGCAAAACTGTCTGCTGAGGATGGAAACTGTCTGAGGATGTGCTTTGAAGAGATTATTCCCACTCCGGGAAGAATTCCTTTCTCTGACCTGTTTTCTCTTTAGGAAGTGCTGTTTCCACTATGGCAACATCTCTTCAGAAAATTCAATGCTAAGCAGTTTCAAAACTTATAAGCCAGATCTATGCCTCTCCTGGCTGGGAGAGGCAGTAACTCAGGTACCTGTAATTCCCCTGCTCTGATTACCTGAGAACAGCTGCAGTGTCCTCAGAGCTGCTCACCACTGATTGCTGTACATTTTCAACGGTAAGCCCTACAGAGCAGCAAACTGGCAAATAATCTGCTTGGTGAAAATCTGTCATGGTTGTTCTTTGTACACCTCCCTGCTTTATGTCACCTTAAATTTATCAGAACAATCAGTGTTTGTAATTTCATACCGAAATCTGGCTTGACTGTCTGATGAGCTACTGTGGTCATGAAAGAGACAGTTTCCTTAAAATTGTTGGCATCTCAATCTTTGCCCTTAATAAAAAAAAAAAACTACAGTGTGAATGGAGTGGTCCAGGGGGAATGGCCTTGAGTTGTGCTAGGGAGATTAGGTTGGTTATTAGGTCAGGTGCTGGAACAGGCTGCCCAGGGAGGTGGTAGGTTCACCATCCTGGAAGTGTTCATGCTGTTGTTGTACTGAGGGATGTGGTTTAGTGGGGTAATATTGGTGATAGACAGATTGGATTGATCTTGGAGGTCTTTTCCAGCCTTTGGTGATTCTGTGAATGCTGCTGTTGCAGAAAACATGAGTTTGTTTTCAACAGCCATGAGTTTGCTATAGCTTTTCTCAGTTGATGATAAAGGAATGGCTCAAATGTCATAATGAAGTTGTGAATGAATGTCTTGCAAGTCCAAATCAAATGCAGAATAACTCTTGGCCTAATGGTAGCTTTGGTTCTTAATGTGGAAACTGAAAAAGAGCTCTTACACATCAACTACCCCAAAATATCTGACTCCTGAGAATTAAGTAATGGATTATTGCCATTAAGAATGGATTGATTTGAGAGCTTTTTGTGTATATTCTTTTCCTTGGAGAAACCAAAGCAAAATCCTTTCCCAGATCTGAGGTTTCCTAGGTAGGAAGTGTCAGCAGGAATCATAAAGCCTGTGAAGGGCAGAAGGACAGTAAAGAAGTACAAAGCATGGTTTATAGGCAGTATTCATTACACAAAATGCAATGAGTAGTTAAAACAAAGACCAGATGTGGTGTCAGGGTTTGAGGGTACTGTACTGGAGCCAAAAAAAAAAAAAAAAAAGGAAGAAAGAAAGCTGGGAAAGCTGGAGTGTACTTTTGGTGATTTTTTTTTTTTGTCTAGTTATAAGGCACCAGTATGAAAGTAATACCTCCTATTTTATGATGTTGGCCCATGATATCAGAAGTGGATGTTGCTGGGTTGGCAGTGGAAATTGATCCTTCCCAGTAATGCTCCATTCTGTTTTTTTGCCATGTGACAGGTGGCAGCAGAGGGGCAGTCTGACACAGTGGCATCTGACATGGAAATGAATATGAACCAAATATGTGGAGTATAATAGAGCTTGCAGGATGCCAGAACTTTTAGTCTGCTTGTGAAATTCATACTAGGGCTGCTTTACATGATGTCAGATATGCAACCTGGGAACACATCCTGTGTCAGAGTGCAGATCAGTGCTACTTCAAAAGTCAGGTTCTTACGCGAGTGCCAGTATGAGTGTATTACTTGGTGAGAGGCATTAAGTCACAGTAACTCAGTAATTGCTGCAGTGCCAGATGCTGAATGCCATCATCTGATAATGAGCTTTAGTGATGTTCTGGGTATCATGTCAGAGGGGATAGATAGAAGGAAAGTGTCCAGGAATATGTGCAGTACAAGTAACCTTGGTGCTGACGTTATTTTTGGAATCTGTACACTTACCTTGATAGTATCTTGATGAGGTCAAGACTGAATAAGTTTACGGTTTTGAAGTGAAAAGGGAATAATGTTTTTCCTGAGGGTATCTCACAGCCATTTCTGAACCTCCACTTTCTCCAGTAAGAGCTAAGAGCTTAAGTGGTGTGAATTCTATTATTTGATGCACGAGGAGGGCTTGGTAGCAAATCCAAAGGTAATGATTGCAACAGTAGAACTTCAAAAATAAAATGGAGTAAATAGTGGATAGAGTTGCCTGGATTGAACAGCATTCTTTGGGGTTCAAAGCTAAGGAGATGAACCTTCTTTCCCTTGTTTGTGGGCTATTTTATTTATAAGTGAGCAGCTGGGTTGAGATCTTATTTGCATGACTTCAAATTCCAGCTTGATGTTTTTCTGATGAGTAGTCTGTCTCCTGGCCTTTTTGGCGGCTTTAGGGAAAAAAAATGCAATCTGCATGTACAGTTGTGAGAAGAATAAGCTGTATTTCACTTTGACAGGGATTTTTAAACCTTAGAGGTTTAGAAGTAAAGCTTACTAAAATAATAGACTTCTCAGTATCTCTTTGGAGTGATAAAGATCTGACAGCAGCATCATCAGTGCTGGGCTAAAATGGAATACCCAGCTTTGCACAGCTAGTGGTGTAGGTGGATGCTTACATTGGACTCTGTCTCTCAACTGGTATTTGGACATCCCGGGGGTCTGGATAAGTTACTGCTCACTTCAGGACAGGTGGCGCGCGCGCACACACACACACACGTAGGGGTTGGAAGGGACCTCCGGAGATCGAGTCCAACCCCCCTGCCAAAGCAGGTTCCTTTGTTTTACAGCTGAAGTGTTGCCCACCACCTTTTACTGTTGCTGATTGGTACTTAACTTAGCATGTTCCAAAGCAAGATTTAAGGAAAAAGAGACAATGCCTTTACATCCACACAGCCTCAGTCTCCTTTCCTTTAGCGTCATTCTGTGCTTTGCTGCTCACAAAGATGGAGCTGTTCCGTGAGCTGCAGACCAAGTCTCCCAGCAGTTCGTCTGGAACAACACCTCTAGCTCTACCAGTGTTGGAACACCCAGGGAAGTACCCCCAAGGACACCCTGAAAATGCTGTGCTATAGAAGTATTGACCTTGCAGATGAATCTGAGTTGCTCAATAACTTGCTGGCACTTGCTGCTAGTGATCAGTTGTCTTCTGTGAACTTGAGTGTGAAACCCCATGTAGCCCTGGTGCCTCACCTGAGGGGTAGTAGTGCTCCTTGCCTGGATTCCGGCAGTCTAGCACTTCAAAATCAGGTGTTTGTAGCTCATTCAGCCATACAGAAGTGCCAGCATGCTACCTGAGATGCTTCAGTTCCTGTATTTAACACTGCTACTTCTACGGAAAAATGGTAGCTTTTGTTTTGCTATTTCTTGCTCATGACACCTTGCTTCTTTCTGCTAAGTACTGCTCGATGTCTGCAAGTTCCTGAAGGAGAAGCATAAAGGAAATTTCAGGCAAGCAGTGAGATGAAGTTGGCACAGTGTAGGATTGGAACTGGAATGTTAGGCTACTGCTATTCCTTCAAATGCCCTTCAAGTAAGACAAATGGCCTTTAAATACATTGTGAGAACATGAAAAGACAGTGACATTTGAGAGAACAAAGGAAACATCCTCAGAATTCACAACCAAAGTGTGAGTACAGGAAGAACCCCAACAGAGCAGCAGTTGAACAAAGCTTTTCCCCAATGGAGGTTTCAAATACACTTCCACGAATTAGATTCAGTTGTCTTTAGGAGTAACGCCACATTGTGGATAGCACTTGTTTAATGTGTGAGTTGTGCTTGGAAAAATTCCAGAGAGAAGCAAACTTAGAATTGTAGAATGGCCTGGGTTGAAAAGGACCACAGTGCTCATCTGTTTCCAACCCCCTATTATGTGCAGGTCACCAACTAGCAGGCCAGGCTGCCCAGAGCCACATCCAGCCTGGCCTTGAATGCCTGCAGGGATGGGGCATTCACAGCCTCCTTGGGCAACCTGTTCCGGTGCATCACCACCCTCTGGGTGAAAAACTTCCTCCTAATATCCAATCTAAACCTCCCCTGTCTTAGTTTCAAGCCATTTCCCCTTGTCCTGTCACTGTCCATCCTCGTAAACAGCCATTCCCTCTCCTGTTTATATGCTCCCTGAAAAAGCATATTTAGGATCAACTTAATTTAGCTGGTAAAAAATACTGTATTTAATGAGAATCAGATGTAAAGTCTTCATCTTGTTTCAACTATGATATCAAAAAGGTACTGTCTTGATAGTGTTAGTAATCCTGTTCTGTTTTTATTTAGTTTTTTCCTTGGTGGAGCGAATCCTTTTGCTGTTAGTGGGGTTTGTGAGGTGGAAGAGCACACAGGCCATTCTTTATGGCCAAATATGAATGCTCTACTGTTCAGCTAGGATGGCTGTAGTAAGAATGTGAAATAACGAAGACATGCTTCACAATGTGAAAATGACGGCATTATCAGTACTGGTATTGAACCTGAACATTAAAGCTGGAAGCAGTTCTATGCATGTACAGTACTGCCTGGACAAAACAAGGATGCTGTTGGGTCACATGGAATTGTGTGTATGTGGAGAGCATGGTGATGTGTGTATATTTTGTATAAGTTTTATTGTGATTATAAGTGGAATTGTGTTGATCAGGGACAAAAAATGGTAAGCTGATGAAGAATGATTAAAAGATGCTTACGGAGGAGAAGAGGAGGGGGAAAAAAATTAACTTCTAAAGGCTGATTAATGGCAGAAGGTAGACTGAAGCTTTATTTTACTTCTCTTCTAGAAAGTGTAGGAGCTACTCTACAAGACAAAAAAAAAAAAGGAATCAAAAATTCAAAATGAAATAAATGTATACATTGTTGAAATATATAATTTACAGCCTAGAAAGGTTAATTATACTTGAAAAATTATTACAATTTAAAAAAAGATTGACTTCTGGGAATGTTCAGGGTCATAATCAGCTAGAACAAGCTTTCTTCTCCAGTAAGTGTATTTCAGGATTCTTTGCTCTGCAAAACCTCAAGCTGTGCTTTCAACTGCAAGGGACAACTTAGCCAGGAGTCTGCCTGTCTGTCTGCAGCATCTTCCCCCCTATATGTGGAAGGACTAGTCTGATTTCAGTGCAAGAATACTTGCGTTGCTCAAACAGCTAGCTGAGTAGTCCACTTAGAGGCTGTATTTACCCTTTTATGCTGCAGATTCATTTAATTCATCTGTCAAATGTTTGCATTACTTATTGTTTTAATAGGTTCCTGTGGCTCATAAAGACTTCTCATTGAGTGGGGAACCTTGAGCTGAGCCTGCCTGCATGTGCAGTGGAGATGCAGCTGCTCTGCCTCCTTTGGCTGGCACTCAGGGTGAGCTCATCCTGAGGATGCTCTGATTTATTTTTTTTGAAGTCTCTGAGCATTAAATACTTGAGCTGATTTTAGTGCAAGTGGATGGTTGTATTTAAGGGAATTTGCAAGAAGAAAATTAGTCAAGACTGTGTGTATGGGAAGAACATTGTATGGATTGAATCCTAAAGATACACACATTTTGTATGAAAACGTGTCTGGACAGATTAAAAAAAGTAGATATAAACACGAAACAAAGACAAGAAAGAAACACTCCAACAGTATCAGGAGATCAGAGAAAACATACAGCAGATTCAAAACAGGGCTGAGGCTGCTAAATCTAGCATGGTACAGGAGAGCTTTGTTAGGGGCTCTGCCTCATCCCCAGGGCTATGCAGCAGTGTGGTGGGAGTGCTCTGCATTGCTGTGTGCCTGGCAGCTCTGTGCCATACCTCTCTGCAACCTCACAGAGTTGTACAGGAGGTTTATTGCAAGCGTCTGCCTGGGCCCAGCTGGTAGGAGGTCAACACACCAGAGGTAGCAGCTTTATCAATATGGTGAGTGAGACGATGTAACCTCAACCTATCATTTCAGTAGGTTGTCTTGACAAATGTTGTCTTGACTTTCTGTTATCCTGACCTACTTTTTTTTTTCCTGATATAGTCATAGCATAGTCCAGGTCAAGTCTTAAGAGCAGTGTCCAAATCTGCTCATAAAAAGAAGACTCAGCAAGACATCGGCTGTTGCAGACATTGCTTGTTGCCCTTCTGCTACGTCATCTCTATACATTCCCTGTTCTGTCTCATCCACATCAGCCTTGAGGGCTCACAGACACTGCCTGCAGAAAAATCTATTGTGTCTTGCACTGAGAGAGTCCAAAGGGTTATTGTTTTTCCCACAAATACAGTGCGTGTTAGGAAGGCAATAAGGGGACTGTGATGAGAGCTACACCAAGCGGCTGTAATGATTAGTGGGGTGATGACTGCATTGTTTATGTATTTTCCTGACTTCTTATTTGCATGTTAAATCACAGAATCGTAGAATGGCTTGGGTTGGAAGGACTCTCAAGGGTGGTCAAGCTCCAACCCCTCTGCTGCATGCAGGGCCACCAATCTCCATATCTAATACTAGATTAGGCTGCCCAGGGCCCCATCCAACCTGGCCTTGAATACCTCCCTAAATTTAAATGATTAAATAAAAAGCTTAAATTATTTTTCCTATGCATTCATCTATTCATCTCCAGCTTTGGCTTGTTTAAATTTTCTTAAGGTGAAAAAAACATAAATGAAAAATCAAAAAAGGGGTAAGTCAGTGATTTTTGGCTTGCGGTATCCTGTAGGGTGCAGGGGTCAGTTGAAGGAATTTGAGTTCTTGAAGTAGGTGAAAGGCTGGTGCTTGCTTTATTTGTCATTTTGCTAGAAATGTAATAAACTGCTGGTGAAGGATGAGGGTATTGTTGTTCTTGGGTTAATAATTTTTGTATGGAAAGTACTGTTCAATTCTTTTAAATTACAGAGCTGCCAACTCATAAACAGACTCAGTGGAACACAAAAAGTTCTTACGAATTTTATCTTTCATTCTATGATGTGCAATATCCTGCTCTTTATTAAACCACCTGAGGGAGGGACAGTGAGATTCAAGGAGGAGCCTTTACTGTTCCCAGAGGCCTCCTCCATCTCACACTTATTGGACTTGTTTTCACTGAAACTCTCCTCTGACAGTGATATGCTGCCTGCCATGCATGTGGGAAGTTCATGGGAAGGGACTCTGCCACGTCTGCAGCTTGTAGTTTGTCTGTTGATGTAGGTGAGGGCCCAGCCCCACGCTTCTGTAGCTTCTGCTTCCCCATGGCATTGCTGTTCTCCTTGTGAAGCTGCAGGGAGTGAGAGCCACTCCTGTGCTTGCCTAGCTGGCTAAGAAGCCATTCATTGATAGGCACAGTCTTTCCACTGTGCTGATAAGTGGTTGTAGTGGAGGCTCACTGTATATCGACGTTGCATTCCCACTCTTTTGAATACATTTGCATGCTGTGTATCTCTAACACACGTGTGCAAACTGCATGTCAAACCATGTAATGATAGTGAAGGTGTGTGTTGTTCCACCTGTGTGTGGCTGCAGTCAGAGTGCTTGCTGGCAGCCTCTGCAGTAAGGGTGATGTGCAGAGCATGGCCATCTTGCTGTCCTCCAGGGACAGCCCTGTTTCTGTGTGGCAAGTGAGTTAACTTGTGCTTTCTGCCTCTGAACACATGGATATGGGATAAGTCTGAGCTAGAGGCTCCATCTCAGGGGAGAGCATGGGGCCAGAGGAAAGATGGGCGGTGCTATGGATCAGATTTTAAGTCACAGTTTAACTTTCATTTTTTTTGTTTTACTTTCCAAGTTATAAATTTAGAAGCTTATTGAAGTGTTGTCCTTGTGGATTAGGTGTACTTAAAACAACTCCAGGTTGTTCTCTGAAGGATGCAGTAGAACTGTAGACAAGACTGAGGATAGGCTGAGGGTGTTACCCAGTACCTGTGGAAGTCAGGGGGAGCCTTTGCTGACTATAGGGGCTTTGCATCTGACCTTCAAAATGATAAAGGGGAAATAAGAGCTTCTTTTACCTCCTGGAGAAGTAGTAATGCCTTAATAGTTTATAATAGAAACTGTGGGCATTGATTTCCCATAGATTTATATACAGTTATTTATTAGTAATTTTTATAAATGTTTTCTGTTTGCAGATGTGAGTGCTGTCTGACTGCATTACAGCTACTGTTAAGCAAATGGTTGTTATTAGCATCTGTCTTTTTTTTAAAGACTTTATTTTCCTTCAGCATTTGTTTTTAGAATTAGAATATCTGTAAAATTGCAAAATAGAAAAAAAAAAAACACAAAAAACAATCACCAACACCTGCAAATGCAGTTCAGGAGGCTGAGAAATTGTTTTCCTGAGTATCATATAAAACCAGAACCAACTCTACAGTTTTTACTGTTTTATTCTAAGTATAATTCTACATCCTATTAATTCTAGTAATAATTGCAGGATGAGAAAGGGAAGATGAGGGAAAACTACAACTGCATGGAATAAGTAGGTCTCTGAAATACCTGTACGTTCCTGCGTTTACCTTGCATGCTCTTCAATGTTATTTTTAATCTTACTCCAGGCAGCAGAGCTCCCTTTAGCACTTTCTTTTTAGAGTAACACCTTAGCTAAGGGAAAGTGGAAATGACAGTCCTGAAATAATGTTTCTGGAGATTTATAGCAGCTTCTTAGTGCCCCTCGTTTGCCCAGTGCCTTTGTGAAGCCTCACGTGTGAAGTTGCTTAACAGTTATTTATAAGATTCCTTTAACTGTTAAGTTTGCCGCAAGGCCAGAGGGTTTCCTGTAGTTCTGTGTGAGTGTGAGATGCTGATTTCAGCTCTGTTCCATGCAAGAGCTGGAAGGGTTTGGGAGGCTGGCAGAGGCTGTGATTCACCAGCACTTTGGGAAATCTCTTACCTGTGGACCCAAATGTTGCGAGGTTTGGCTGTGCCTGAATGCCTTGGTGCTTGCATTGCACCTTGATGCATGTTCCAGCAGTTGGGTTTCCTGAGGAAATGGATTTGTTGAGGGAGCTGTGGTAACCAGCTCAACCTTGGGCCTCTCTGGGGGTTTGTGCAGGATCAGGCCCTGAGTGATGTGACCTCAGCAAGAGTGGAGGCAGCAGGTCTGATCTTTCCTTACATCTAATGTGGCTGCAATTCAAGCTGACCTTAAGAAAACCCAACACTGCAACTCCAGATACATGGTAGTTACTGCTGGAAATGGACTATTAGGACAAATGGGCCATGCTTTGAAAGTAAAAGTGGTCTTCTGCAAGTGCTTTTCTGTTTACTACCCTATTAAGGGTTTTAAAACCCTTATGAGACACAATTTTCATGAAACTTATTTATGATAACTATTAAACTCCTCTTAATTATTCATGTAATTTAAATTTTACGTGTTACTGCTATGACATAGAACTACTTTTTCCATAAGAAACATTGTACTGTTTCTGTTACGATTCAGGGGGTTGTTGGGACTCAGTCATCCTGTATCCTATTTGGAGTTAAGCAACAGTTGTGACTCTCATTTCTTTCTCTCTGCTCTTCCCTTTGGCTTTCACAGCTGTTATGGTTTGGTGTGAAATCCCTGCAAATGACACAGTTTAGTCAGGTTTGAATTTAGATAATTGTCTAAGCAGTTTACATGTCTGTATACTCATTCTTCTTTTAGTGAACCTTTACATATAAGGAAGGATTTTAAAATTCTGGGTTTACTTCTCATTCCATTTTACTCCAGAGAGGTTTTTGCTGCTGGCCTCAATGGGGATGGAGCCTTTTGAAAGTCTGATCTGTAATTTATTAAACAAATCACCTTCAGCATATGTGGAGGATTTCCAGTGGATGTTAACACTTACAATGGGTACACACAGCATTTGCAGTGTGAATGTGCCCAGTACACAAATCCCTACAGAAGGAGAATAGTTACCCTTAGCTTCAGCTGGGTCTTGGGCTGCTGGCTGAGGCCTGGTTGTGGTGTGTTTCCTGGCTGCACTGGGTTTTCTTGGGAATCACACTCAGTGGCATTGGCTGCTTGCTGTCTGCACCACAGCACAACCAACCTGCACGTGGGCTCAGGGCATTGATGGCCTTGATGGCAGTGAAGAGGTCCTGGGGTTTGTGCAGAAGCTGTGTCTCAGCAGGGCTCAGCTGGTGGATTCCTGTGCTCCTGGCCTGGGGCCCAGCTCCCCTGCCACTTCTGCGGGGCTGTGCAGCTTGTCACAGCCAGCACCCACTCAAAGTGCCTGAAGGAATTACTACCAGCATCGGTATATAGGAAAAATATAAACGTGCATGTGTTTGCTATGGAGTTCGCTGAACTTGAAGTGAAAACCAAGTTGCTGTGTTGCAGGAGTTCTGATGGTGGAGAGAGGCACAGAGAAATGCAATGTGTGCCATGCAGCAGAGCTGCACAGAGCACACTGCAAGAGAGAACGGGGAACATGGAGTTTGCCTTTCTGTATTTTTACGGAAAATCGTTTCTCTTCATGCTTGCTTGTATTCAATAATTCAAATAAACTATTTGAGACCAGTTTGTGCCCCTGCAAATTATTAATCTTACTCATACAGCTTCTCTTTGTGGCTCTTTACAATGAGAACATTATTTGCTTTAACCCTTTTATTTCAGGAAATATATCATTAGCAGATATATCATGTCCCTTATGTTTAGGGCATTTCAAGAATTAGAATCCCTTAGGGCAGTCTGGTTTAAGTGCTCACTTTCTGCGTCTGTTAGTGAACCTCGGAAATGAGCAGAGAGGTTGGTGTTTTCTCTTGGTAGGCCCTGGGGAGAGGTGAAAACAGCTTCCTGCTTTAAGGGATGCATGGAAGGAGGAAAGCTGTCCTTGGCATCACCTGCCTGAACTGCAAAGAGTAGACCTGTAGTGATTTAATTCTCTTCTTGTTTCTTTCACACTATGTGATGCTGAGAAGTGCAACAGTTTCTTGTGACTCCTGCTTGGAGGGGTTACTACTTGTTCTTGTGGCAAAACTGGCTTGGTAGGAACAAATATATGAGAACATAATCACTCAGGACATCCCTTCAGAGCACGCTGGCAGCTGGTGTTTGAACAGCATATGTGTGTCTGATATTCAGTGGCACAATCTTCAAGCTGGAATTTCTGTATTGAGCAGAATTTCAGCCCTTGACGAATGGCTCTTGGGTCAGTGTCTGACTGCAATGAAGAATGCAGAGAAACAGTCAAAACAGAAAAAAAATAATCCTGGTGAAAGCCAAAGTGACAGGTCACATAAGAGAACAGGCAGGTCACAGTTGGCCCATACATTCTCTTTGCACACTACTATTAACCTGAAAAATAGTAGGAAAATGGAATCTTCAGTATGGGGAAGGTATTTTTCAACTAGCTCTTAAAATGAATCTTGGCTTGGGTTGAGTTAGTTTTGCTAAAATCACTGATCTCACACTTCAATATCCTAAACTTACAGCTATGTGGCAGATATTATATGTGAGAGTGAAGTGTTAGCTGAAAATGAAAGCACTGTGGAAATGCTGGGATGGAAATACAGGTATGCAGAGAGAGCAGCACTTACCCATAAGTGTTCATGTACGCTCTGCTCCTCTTGGTAAGTGGCTTATTGGGGGATGGGCCGGCAGAATTAAAAAAACAACTTGTGCAGATCTTCAGAATACTCTTACGAAAAATCTATTTGCGTTCTGTGTCAAATATTTCATTCTCCAACACATCTGTAAAATGCTGAATTCATGGGAATTGGCAGCAAAGCTGTTCTCTGCAGCATACATAGGACATATTTTTATGATGTTAATTGTAGCTGTATGAGCATTCAGAAGTGTGTGTGTATTTGTTAGAGCTTTGAAAAGGGCCAGAAGTGGCACGTTTGTAAATGGGACTTTCTTTACTCTTTTGAAACTTTTCCTCTGACTTTTCTTTGCTGCGGGATCTAAATTGGTTTGAATGTGTTGTTTGTTATTATAATTATTTTAGAAAGTTAGTCCTGCTTTAATCTTAAGGCCGCCTCATCATTTATATAATTTCAATTTTCCTGCCTCTTTTTAAAGCATATTTGTCTTCACCGGCTGCAAAAATATACAATGTGAATGTCTGCTCCAGGGTCAGTGTGATGCTTCAGGGTGTGAAATTTGACAATGTGCATGTTTATCCAGCTGATAAACACGTCAAACAAAAGAGAAATGTTTGACAAGAAGGTAGGAAGCAGAATTTTGAGGACATCAAGGCAAATGCACACTCTTATTGCTTTTCACAAGTTTTCAGCTATTTTTGTTGGCCTGTGTCTGTGTTCAAGCACGTGGTTGTGTTGATGGATAAGAAGATGTAAGTAAGTCACTGAGTAAGGAAAATATTTATGCATTAATTTCTGTCTCAGAAGCTGTCAGACAACTGCACTAGTGAAAATGGGGTGAAATTAGAAGACTTCACTCTGATCATTAGTGAGTGTTTCTTCAAATATGCACAGTAAAAACTGAGACTTAAGCAATTGTAGTTAGCAAAAGTTATACGAAGAGAAAAAAATGCATGGAACATTTTTTTGTTTTTTTAGTGTAATAAGCAGGAAATGTATAAGATACATGCCACATGGCAGGGGTGCCATGCAGAGGGACTTAGTCTTAAGATATGTGCCCTGCAAACCTCCTGAAGTTCAGCAAGCTCACGTGCGAAGTCTTGCACCAGGGTGGGGGTAATCCCATGCATGAATACAGGTTGTATAAGAATGGACTGAGGGCAGCTCTGAGCAGAAGGGCTTAGGGCTGTAGATAGATAAGAAGCTTGAGGTGAGCTGACAGCGTGTGCTTACAGCTCAGAAGGCCTCCACCATGTCTTGGGCTGCAGAAGAAGCATGGCCTGCCTGCAGTGCTGCGTTCAGCTCTGGGCCTCCAGCACAGAAGACTTGAAGCTGTTGGAGTGGGTCCAGAGGAGGCCGCAAAGATGATCAAAAGGCTGGAGCACCTCTCCTATGGAGACAGGAGAGAGCTGGGCTTGTTCAATCTGGAGAAAAGGCCTGGGGAAGACCTCATTGCAGCATTGCAGTACTTAAGGGGAGCTGCAGAAAAGCTCGAGTGATAGGACAAATAGGAATGGCTTTAATCTGAAGGAGAGTAGATTTAGATTAGATATAAAGAAGAAATTTCTTAGATAATGGTGAAGCCCTGGCACTGCTGTCCAGAGAGCTGTGGGTGCCCCATCCCTGGGTGGGCCCTGGGCAGCCTGAGCTGGTGGGGGGCAGCCAGCCCATGGCAAGAGTAGGGCTTTGGGTCTTTAAGGTCCCTTCTGACCCAAACTTTTCTGTGATTCTGAGAGATTTGATTGAGGGGAAATAGCGATTAATCTATCCTGTTAGTGTGAACCAGATTTTTTTTATTAGAGACTCTTCTGCTGGGGATAGCAATCTTACCTTTGATTACGTGCTATTATGTTACGAAAACTGCAGTTCAGTCAGACTCATCTTTCATACAACAAATTTTCAATTTAACGTGCTGTGAGCTTATTGAACTTAAACTTGGTATGAAGAGGTGACATTTCAAATAAACATTTTTCTACAGTCTTTTTGCAGAGAAGCAAGAACAAATGAACAACAGATGTGAAATATTCATGCAGTTAAGAAATATGACTTGTAAAATTTGGCTGTTTTGAGCAGCAACATCCCTGACTTCTTTTATGCTTGATTAACTTTTATGTTGTGGCTCACAGGGCCAAGAAGACTTGATTAGAGAACAGAATGTCTCAATGTGCTCTGATAAACTGTTCTCTTGGTAAAAAGTGTTTGAGTCCTTTAAAGTTTATAGCATCAGGAGCAGCAGGTGAAAGCAATTACTGGTAAAAATATAAACTTGCAATTAGCAGGTAAAGACTAGCATTTGGGAAATTACTCTCAGCATGATGAAAATATATACAAATTAAATGATACAGATTGTTGCTTGTTGGCACAGCAGAGGAGATCATCCTGGATGAGCTGCCCCTGCCACTCACAGCCTTTACAGCTGGCCAGGGCTTCACTGGGAATCCAAGTAATCCTGCCCCATGTGTTGCGCCTCACTTTGTATATAAATCAGTTAGTAGGCAAATTCTTCAAGAGAAAAGATGTGAAAATAAATATAGATAGATATGAATGAATGTACTATGCCTCCACGTGCCTCTGCCCAGGAGTGCAGATCCCAGTGCCTTGCCTCTGCTATCAGTCATCTCCCACATGATACAGCCCATTTCTGGTCCTGTGAAAACAGAAGTGATTAGTGGCTCTGCACCCTGCCAGGGTGGCAAGGCAGCCAGCGGAGATACTCATCAGTGAGGGGAAGTCGAGTTTAAACTCCCTTTTAATTTGTGCCAAGACATTAACTGTGAGTTATGGCCCAGCATTATTTAATGAAATACGTTGTCTTTCATTGCCTGGGTGTGTGCGTACTTAGCATATAGGACGAAGAGAGTGGTGTATGCCATTGGATCAGCGTGAGTTCAATGCAGTGTGTGGCACTACTGATTCAACAGCCTTTTTTCCTTTTTTATTTAGGAGTGGCTTTGGCTTGGTGCGTGCTCTATTCAGTGCACTAAGCGAACAGTAAGCTCTAGTGAGTTATTTCAGCAGGGAAAGGAAATCAGAGAAGAGTTGCAATACGCAGTGCGAGGAATTATTTTTACAGTGTGGAAAAGCTTTTCTGTGAGGTGTGAAATATTTTCGTCCGTGATCACCAGCAGTCGGTGAGAAGTTGCAAAGGTGTTTGCCCAGTGCTCCCATTGGTGCTGGCTGTGGGCGTAGGGCTGCATTCTGCTAAACCCTGCGTGGTACATGGGAGTCCAGTCCCCTGTGGCTGTGGGCAGGGACACCTTCACAGAAGGCACAGAAATGGACATTCCCACATGTCTGGATGCCAGGGTTACCCCCCTATTACAGCCACATTTCCTGAAGGTGCAGATAATACTTCTAGAGGCTGATGGTGGGATGAAATGCTTGCTAAGCACCAGGCATGGATGCTGGTGAGCCTTATGGCAGCTTGGCGTGCAGCTGTTGCACTGCTGTCTGGTGAGCTTGAGCATTTGCTGTGTGTGCCTTGGATAGACAGCATTTGTTCTTGCTTACAGCAGGCAGTTCTGCTGGTAGTTTTGCTTACCTGTGTGAAAGTTTGTACAGAAGAGGTTAGGGGGAATGTTTTTCAGATGAAATTTCTGTACTGATCAAAAACCAGAGCTTAGGTCTGGCCAGTACTTGCTATGAGCATATGGTTTATTGGCTTCTGTGGGTTTTCTATATTTACATTTGTGTGTTGTTTTGAAAACTCGGTTGCAATGGGGCAGTCACCAACTTCCATCTCTGATCCTGCTGGCTCAATCCATTAAATACCTTATCTGCTAGTAGCACTGTTCTTAAGAAAACTGAGTGAAATGTCACTTTTGTCAGTTCTGCAGCTATTACATCATGGTACTTAATGAATGTGAGGTCGTAAGAGCTTTCAGTGAAAGACTCTTTCAGATAATTTAAGTGCATTTCTTCTGTAGTGTACCTAGTTGCCAGCTACAGAAGCTGGTTATGTAGCACCAGCAGTGGGAATTATTTGGGTTTTAGCATGAAGCTGGACTTGTCATTGTGTGGTCAGCATTCCTGAGCTTTGGCTATGCTCAAGGGGTCGTAGGCTTTCTTTGGAGGTAAGGGATGAATTGAAGAAAAGTGTCTAGAAAATAGTTTTGCTTCTCTTCACGTTTTTAGGCAATTTACTGGAACGTATGAAACACTGTATTTGTGTTAAGAATAAGGATTAAAGGTAAGGTGATTTTCTGAAAGTAAGTTTACTGATTTTTACTTATTTCTTCTGATTTTACTTTTTTTACAGCAGGTCTGCATTCTTCTAGCTTCTGCAGTAAGAGATTTGTCTGACGCGGTAGTTCAGATTGGGGTCGCGTTTCCTTGCCAGCTCCCTGCCTCCCTCCCTTTTTCTTTTCCCTTCTTAAAGCTTCAAAACCAAGTGCGAGCTTTTCCCTTAATCTTTTTCTAACCAGAAGATCTGATCCCTTTGAGACCTGACCCTTTAATCTCATATTCTTCTAAGACTGAGCAATGACTTTCATGCTCATGCTGAACATTTCATCAAGCATTTTCATCAGAATCTAAGATGTCTGCAGTGGTGATGGTAATAAAGTCAAAAAGCAAATCTGGGAGTTTGGAAGAGGCTGTCTTTGTTACTAGCCTTTCTTCTTAAAGAAAGCTGATGTCTGTTGAGTACAAAGTCTGAAACAAAAGGCAGTCCTGGGCTGTTTGTTGCCCTGGAGTGAGACCTGCACTGTGTCTGCTGTCCAAACAGGAAGTTTTGGTGTGAGGTCAAAGCCAGAGGAAGCTCAGGGCCATGGGTGACATCGCTGAACGTTGTGCTTCTTCTCTGTTCAGCTGATAACAGCATGCCCATTTCCATGTTGGGATGGCATCTCGACCATGTGATATTTAGGTGACGTTATAGTGTTGCCTGGAAGGTTTAATTCTGTTTACATATGGAGTCCACCATGGCTGCCCAAGCCTTATACCTGGCAAAGCCTGGGGGAGCACTGCTGCTGGAGCTTGGGCTTTTCATTTTCTGCTGATTGTAGGAAGCTGCAGGATTAGTGGGATTAGTGAGAAATTCAGAGTTTGCTTCTGAAGGCAATTTGAAGTAATTTACAGAAAACAAAAACACTGCGATGCTCTCAAGTGCTCTTTGCGTGTCATTAGAGCATGTTACGCCTCTATTTGTGGGGAATACAGGAATTGAGTCCTGCTCATCTTTGCTACTGAGTGCCAGTGTCGTTATCTCCATGTACGATGTTTCTAGAGGAAGTTGTTTCATTCACACCATAAAAAGTGTGTGGCCTTATAATAACCTCCCTTGGGTTGCACGTGTTCTGCCCACCCTAGCACTTTTTTTTGCTGTCCTGTGCAATGTAAATCCTGCCTGGAGCTGGGCTGCTGCTCACCACATAAGCAGTGCTCTCAGCAAAGCTCAGCTAGCCGTTTTGGCAGTGCTGTGAGCATCTCTTGGCAGGGAACAGGGATGGAACCTGCAGGGCTAAGGGGGTGGAAGGCTCTGTCCACAGAGAGGCGGGCAAACAGGGGATGCTGTGGTGGAAAAATGTTGACTTAGTACAACTTTCCAACTTGTGAAGTGGCTTAATGATGGGTCAAATGCCTTACTACCTGTTAGTAACAGTGGGACTTGAAAAAGCCACACAAAATCCAGAACAAAAGGCCCTGGAAAACATAGCAAAGAGAGCGGATATACTTCCATTACTGCTCTTCTTGCTCCATTTACTGCATGAGTGCTCTAGGACACCCGAATCTGAGTGATGGGCAGAGTTCAGCTCCCAGCAGCATTGGGTCCCAAGGAAAGGTGCTCTCAGCTGCCTGGGAAGATGCACTGTGTCTGTGGATAGGGCAGGCTAGCCGAGCTGTGCAGGCAGGCAGCAGCAGAGAGGTGGGAAGCACACAGCATCTGCTGTGCTTGGTAATTCTGCTGCTGCTGGTACTGTGGAGCCTCATCGAAATGTGTTTTGTCTGCAGGAAAGTCAAGCTTGTAATTTTCCTGAGCCTCTGGCATATTTCCAGGAAGAAGTTGCTTTATGTGTCAACCACTTCTGGAGTCCTAATTGCTGCTATTAGAAGGATGAGAGGAAAGGAGATTCCTTTTGCTCTCCTGTCCCATCTGCTGAGATTTTTTTCAGTCGTCATTAAATCTGGAAGTTTCTTGTGCATGATGTGATGTAAATAAAGCAACAGAGGTTGGGTGAAGAGGGTTTCTTCTGCTATTTCCGTAGGTAAACGTGACAGTGGGGTTGTGCTGATGAATGGCAGGAAGTCATGCAGTTGGATTGCAACAGCTTGTCATGCTTTGTATTGCCACAGTAGTGGAAAACAAATATCTTCTACAATAACTTATCAACTCTGGTCTTATATTTACAACATCAAGAATGTTATTCTGAATTTTGGTCAGATAATTTTTCCATTTCAGCCAGAATTTTAGGTGGGAGAAAAGGCTCACAGCCTTCTTTTGACTGTATTCACTTCCAGCAGAGAAAAGGAAACCAGATGTTCCCGGGATTATTATTGAAATTCCTCTGTCTCCTCAAGACAGGAAGCTGGACTGTATTGTTTCAGTGGCATTTTCTAGCCTTAGGTGGCCAAGATTGTCTATATTTCTGAGTTCTCTTAAGAAATTTCAGGATGCTGTCTGTTTGGTTACAGCAGCCAACCCTGCAGCTCAGTTCTGGACTTACTTTACCTCCCTTGCCCTTGGCATTGTGGTAACAGAGCTCATGCTGGGTAATATCACAGTAGGTTGTCTGGTTTTGCTGTATTTTGAATATGAATTGCAGCAGTTATAGATGTGTGGCCATGGTGTCCATCCCCATGCACGGGGTAGAGGGCCAGGGACGGGTTGCTCTGCCTGTATCCTGGTTTCCTTCTCATGTGGTGGCTTCTAACAGCCTTTAGAAACAAAAGCCTTGCTCAGTTATTTATGTTCTGAGGAGCGGAAGTACATAAACTACTTTCCCATCAGTGAAATAATTGAGGAATAAACAGAGATCTTTTCTGAAAGATTGGTGTTTTGTTCAGTTGCTGCAGATACGGAGCAGTGGGAGCTCTCCCACTTGGCTGCAGCATGCATTGCTGTGAGCACAGTCTTGATGCCAGAGCTCTGTACTACTGAACAAAGTCCTGCATCCCCAGCAAAGGAGGTGCAGACCTGCAAAATGGCTGCCATTGTTCACTCACCACTTTCAGGTTCTAAGGTACATCCTGTTGGTTTTAAACCTGCACTTCTTGCCCTCCGTTAGACTGCCTTCTTCCAGTGGGCCCCCAGCATCTGCTCTCACCTGGTCACGGCAGTGCTCACCCTGGTGCTTCTCTTCCCTTTGGAGCCCTGCTGTATTCGGCGTTCCATCTCTGCCATTCATGGCCCAGAACTGGGTGATCCCTGGTCCATCTTGTGCCCAGGCAGAATGCTGGGGCTGTGGGAAAGCTGCATGGCTTGGAGACTCAAAACTAGCTGCAGTGCTCATTAGGAAGTCTGACTGATTATGACAATATGAATGTATGTTGTATGTTGGCAGAGTTTTTGACGTATTAAGACCTTCTTGGAAATGTTTATGGCTCTGGCAATAAACCCAAATGATATTTTTCTTTTTTTTTTTTTTGTTTTCTCTTTTCCATTCTACAATTGAGAATCAAAGTGAAGATTTCAGACATGACAAAGAAACATCTCTGCAGTTAATCACTGTTTGTCAAATACATGTGTCTTGTGTATGTATTAGAACAGTGGTGTTCCTTGCTATTTGTAATGATCATGTCTGTCCTCATTCATAGAGCACCAGGATATGCTTATTTCATAACTGCAACTTTGCCATTGTAACTTGTCATTTGGACCACGTTCCTGAGTTCTGCATCCAGTGCTGGGTGAGCTGCAGTGATGGCCTGGGAGGCACCAGTTCTGTGGCTGTGTGTACTGGTGGGGCTGCAGCAGGAGCAGATCTCAATTCAGTGCCTTGGCGTTCTGCTTCCTTACCTTTTCCTTTTCTTCACTGACATTGCTTACAGAATTGATTTCTTCATTTAGTTCCAACATTTGCTATCCCTCCTGTGCTTGCTGACTGTAAGCGTTGTTCTCCTTGTCCCACAGGCTGCATTCTGAAAGCCTTTCTGCTGACAGCAATGTGCTGGTGTTTGCTGGCCTAAGGTGAAGGCTTCTGGTTTTACTCTTAAGGACATCATTTGAACTTGATTTGGAGTCACACAGATATTGACCTATGAAGAGGGACTTCATGGGTTGGGTAAATCTAATTCCTAGCTGAAGTAGGTGAGCAGAGAAATGATTTATGGGTTTGTTCTAATTCAGGATCACTGGAAGTTTTGCTTACAGTTGCAGCCTACATTACAGAGCTCCCAGTGGAAGCCAGTGTAATTTATTAACTAGAGCTTGCTGTACCAGTGCTTTCAGGGCTCAGGCTGCCCCTGAGGAGCAAAGGGACTGCGGTGACATCAGGGTGAACCCAAGCAGCCCAGGAGCCTGTAAGGGCTTTGCCAGTCACAAACCACACAAAACTGAGAGAACAAGCCAACAGGCAGTGGGGAAGGTTTTAGCGGTAGTGCAATAGATACGATTTTTCTCAGTTTTCATCAATAACGTGGCAAATACATTTAGCACAGGCTGAAGTGGAGCTAACAGGATAGCAAACAGGCTGGGGAGAAAAAAGCTTTGCTGTTGTCATTTTTGGTGTCCAGAAATCCAAACAAATGAAGGGTAGTGTTACAACAACCCATTAGTGTGATGTGTTATCCAGCTGATAGCAAGAGCACGATGGATAGCTTCTGAGAAGTGGGACACACAACCTTACCTCATCTACCATTTGATGTCATTTTTAGGGATCCCTGTAGGCAAATCCTTCTCTGTGAGAGTATGGCTAAGGCTGCCTCAAGGCACTGAGAAGTATTTTCCTTGTACTAAACAAGTAATTTGTGATTAAAAGCCACTGCAACTGGGGAAATGCTATTTTCATACAAAATCAGGGTAAAAATATCTGATTATGGAGGTATCCTAATTGGCACATCGATGTGTAGTGTGCTCTGAAATGGGAAATCCTGGCACACACTGCCTGAGAAACAAAGCTAGGTCTGTCACCTAATATTGCAGTCTGGATGTTTGAAAGAACGTATGTGCATATGTGCATTTTTCTCTTTTCTCCAGTTTTGAAATACTGAGTGAATGAGCTAAGCTTAGTTAATGATAGTTACAGTTAAATAAAGAAGTTGAGAAGGGCAGGATCCTTAATGATGGGAAAACTCAGCTTGGGCTGGGAGAATTTTGGACAGCAGCAGTGCTGGGAGTCACCAGCCCCAACTTAGCCCTAGTGCTGTGATGATTGCTGTTACAGAGTATGTGCCCCACCAGTAAGCAGCACCTGAATGTTCTGGTGAGCTTCATCAAAGTTTGCCCTAGGCAAGCTCCTCCATGATAATACTAATCCTAATGTTGCTAATGTTCCTAAAGGGGAATTCTGCCGCACTGTAAGAAGTAGTTCTCCAGCATTTATTTAATAGGAGTGTTATGTAAGGTGTGCAGCCATAACAGAAAATCGTAGCAGACAGGGCTACAGATGCCCTTCAGAGGTCACCGTGTGCCCACGCTGGAAGCTGGACGCTGCTGGGCTTAGCAGCTTCACCCACGGAGAGATACAGGTGGTGCAACATCTTCCTTGGTGTAAAGCCAGCAGTGGGGCTTTTCTCTTATGCAAAGCAGCTGAAAGGGGATGGATTGCAGTAATAACATGTTTTAGTCATGAATATTCATTTTGAAGTAATTAAATCAGATGTCTAGGAATTATAGGACAGGGAGATGCTTTACGTGTCGTTGAATCTGCTTCTCAGTTAGCATAGAAACACTTTCATAAGTGTATGAAGCTGTCATCTAATTACAGGAGCATTTAACATAGTCCTTGCTCATCAGCCTTGCTGTTCATCTCCCATTTACTGAAAAATGATTTTGTTTTCATGGCGGGATACTGGGTGTGGATCAGAATGACCAAAATCTGTTTTGATATGCATCTGCCAGCACAGTGCAGGAAGAACAACAAGTGATTTCCCCCTGTGATTCTGGAAGAAACGGTCAGAGGCCTACTACTCCAACTGGACTGCCACAAGTCCATGGGGCCGGATGAGATCCACCCGAGAGTGCTGAGGGAACTGGCGGGGGTGATAGCCAAGCCGCTTTCCATCATCTACCAGCGCTCCTTGTTGACTGGTGAGGTCCCGGAAGACTGGAGGCTTGCCAACGTGACTCCCATTTACAAGAAAGGTTGTAAGGAGGATCCGGGGAACTACAGGCCTGTTAGCCTGACCTCGGTTCCAGGGAAGGTTATGGAACAGATTGTCTTGAGGGAGATCATGCGGCATGTGCGGGATGGCCGGGGGATCAGGCCTAGCCAGCATGGGTTCATGAAAGGCAGGTCCTGTTTGACCAACCTGATCTCCTTTTATGATCTAGTGACCCATCTGCTGGATGAGGGAAAGGCCGTTGATGTGGTCTACCTAGACTTCAGCAAAGTCTTTGACACTGTCTCCCATGGTATTCTCCTGCAGAAGCTGGCAGCCCGTGGCTTGGACAGGTACATTCTTGGATGGGTAAGGAACTGGCTGAAGGGCCGGGCTCAGAGAGTGGTGGTGAATGGAGTTAAATCCAGCTGGCAACCGGTCACGAGTGGTGTTCCCCAGGGGTCGGTACTGGGGCCTGTCCTCTTCAATATCTTTATTGATGACTTGGACAAGGGCATTGAGTGCACCCTCAGTAAGTTCGCAGACGACACCAAATTGGCTGGGAGTGTGGATCTGCCTGGGGGTAGCGAGGCCCTGCAGAGGGATCTGGACAGGCTGGAGAGCTGGGCTGAAGCCAGGGGGATGAGGTTCAACAAGACCAAATGCCGAATCCTGCACTTTGGCCACAACAACCCCAGGCAGCGCTATAGGCTTGGGACGGAGTGGCTGGAGGACTGTGTGGAGGAAATGGACCTGGGGGTGTTGATTGATGCTCGGCTGAACATGAGCCGACAGTGTTCCCGGGTGGCCAAGAAGGCTAATGGCATCCTGGCTTGCATCAAAAACAGTGTTACTAGCAGGAATAGGGAGGTAATTGTCCCCCTGTACTCTGCACTGGTGAGGCCGCACCTCGAGTATTGTGTTCAGTTTTGGGCCCCTCACTGCAAGAAAGACATTGAGGCCCTGGAACGTGTTCAGAGGAGGGCTACGAAGCTGGTGAGGGGCCTGGAGCACAGGCCTTATGAGGAGCGGCTGAAGGAGCTGGGATTGTTCAGCCTGGAGAAGAGGAGGCTCAGGGGAGACCTTATAGCACTCTATAACTTCCTGAAGGGAGGTTGTGGTGAGCTGGGGGTCAGCCTTTTCTCTCGTGTAGACAGTGATAGAACTAGAGGCAATGGTTTCAAACTGCGCCAGGGGAGATTCAGGCTGGACATTAGGAAATATTACTTCCCGGAAAGGGTGGTCAGGCATTGGAATGCACTGCCCAAGGAGGTGGTGGAGTCACTGAACACGGATGTGTTCAAGAGATGTTTGGATGTTGTGTTGAGGGATAGGATTTAGCTGGGGAGTATTGGTGATGGTTGGACTGGATGATCTTTTAGGTCTTTTCCAACCTTGATGATTCTGTGATTCTGTGATTCTGTGACTTTTGCTGTTGAAGCTGAATATGCCTCAACTGAATTGTTACAAATGAAAGTAGAACTCCACATATCATGCTGAATTCTTTACTGTGGTAAATTGTTGGCAGTTTCACTCATTTGTACCATACGTGTTTAAAGTACGTGTGTTGGGATGTGACAGCTCTCTCGATTCTGGTGGCCTCCTTTAGGCACATGAGCACCAAATGAGCTGAGGCGGTGGAAGCACAAAACAATGTTAACAGAAGGGAGGTGATGTTTGCCTTCCCATGAAATCACATTTTTCCTTTTTCTGGCCACAAGGAGTAAGGATAGCTCCAGAGCAGCAGGCTTTGCAGCCTTGCTCTCTCCTCCCTGGCCATAAAGTAATGGCTAGGGGTCAGGGCAAACAGTAGTACTCTCCTCTCCTGGTACCTCCAGCCTCCAAGTATTTTCAGCTTGAAGGACTTGCTCTGCTTCCTGTGGGTTGTGTGCTTTGTCATCCACTGTACTACCAGTTTTCTCCATAGAAGGTTCTACTTGCTTCCATCAACCAAGTAGCATGTTCTACACTGACGGTTTTATCCTTTGGGGTTGGTCTGCATATAATCTGTGGTCACTTTTAGCAGATCTGAGAATAGGAGCTAGAGGCAATTATGATTTCTAGAAAAATCACGCCAAGACTGTGCTGGTACGAGCATCTCCAGAACTGGAAAAGTGAGATTGGGTGGACAGGTGCCCAGAGTATGCTTCAGTGTTGTTAATGATTTGGTTTTGTCATGTAATATTTGATTTGTAACAGACAGAAGCAGAAGGTGGCACAATAACCATTATGCTCGTTGTTATCTGTTGAACACAGTTTCACACAAACAGCAGAAAAATGAGCAGATCGGTTATCCTTGCAGCATGCTGCCTCGCAGTCCCCAGTACTGCATTACTTTCTCCTGCTGGGCTGTCAGTGCTACACGAAGCTTTTGGCTTTGTGTTTAAGGCATCTATGCTTCCTTAATACTACCTTAATAAGGGAAAAAACCAAAGCCCAGCAAAATACCCAAATCCAGAAAAAAAATAAATGGAAAGTGTCCTTAGAAACCTAGAATTTCATGTGACATCCTCAACCATTCTGAAATAGCAGAGGATAATCTAGCTTAAAGAACATTACAGATTACTTGATAGATTGAGAACAGGCACTGTCACATGAAAATGGATAAAGCCAAGGCACAGATACGCCCTTGGCGTCTGACAGAATTTGACATAAACCAAAAATATCTACTAGCTTGAAGAGTGTGGGCGTCAAAAAAAAAAGAGCTCAGCTGTGTAAATACTGATGTTCTCTATTAACGTGTTAGAATGATGGATATGGAAACAGGGCAGATTGTCACGGAATATTCCTAAAAGCAAGATGTTACTGCCTCCATCATAACACGGGAAAGAGTTTTAGTCTCAGTCCTGTAGAGAAGCACTGCACAGCAATCACATTTTCAGTCGTGCTCTGAGCACAGGAAGCTGAAATAGGAAAGTTAGCTTGGTAGGAACCCATCCATGAGCATGGGAATTGTTCAGAATTGCTGCACTGGTAGAAGGGTCTGGCAAATAGAGTTGGGAAGGGGTGGAAATGGCATAACCAGGAGCACCCCCCCTCCCTACTGATGGTAATTTGGCCATTGTGTTGTTGGGTCTCATCTCTCTGTTAGCCCAAATGATTCAGTCGTGTGTCTGTTCTTATGAGGGTGTGCTCCATCTTGACATAGTTAACAGCTGTTGTGCAGTTCTCAGAGCTCAGCAGTTGGGCTTTGGGGTTGTTAACACACATGGCATCCCTCACTATTGGGGTGTGGACAGGAGAAACTCAGTATGTTTGGGTGTGGAAGTGTGTCTGTAAGAATTTGCATCCATGACCCTTAGAATGTGCAGATAAGGATTGGCTTTCTGAGTAACCAGCAGCATTAGATAACTCAATCTGGGAAAGGGTAGCTGCAACCTGCACAGCAGTGTTGGTTTGCTCTTTATTTATTGCTCTTTACTGATCTCCAGGCTGATAAAGAATAGATGGATCATATAATCCTTCTTGTACTTTCTTTATTATTATTATTTTTTTTTTTAAATTTTGCTGTTGCCATCACTGGTGACATTGTTTCATTATGTACTTCCAGTGTCTTCATCTCTTGTGTCCTTGACTGCTTTTTCTGTTCAGTTTTTCCTCTCAGCTCATAGCATCAGAGCATAAATATATTAAGAGATACTGAAATATATATGTGTCTAGTCTATGTGTCAAGAATACTTGCATAAATAAAGATTTGCCAGATCAAGCCTTTTGTAGCTGACCTAATTTTCAGTTTTAATCATATTACAAAAAGATTTAAATATGTTTCACACTTTAGAGGGGGTTAAGGAGCGAGGAGGCTTTGGTGAAGCAGGGCTGGGGCAGCAGAGACCTCCACGCTGGGAGAAGAAACAGAAGTGTGGGGATGGCTTTGCCAAGGGCTGTACACTGTCTGAGGAACTCATACATGGTAACATGGAAAAGGACAAAAAGCCCAAAGAGAACTCAAGTGGGAATTTGTGAGAAGACTGCTGTTGGGCGCAGCTGGGAAGCTGAACTTCAGCACAAAGCCCAAGCCCATGTGGCAACGGGCATGTAACTGGTGGGTTCAGGGAGGGCTGGTGCCAAGGAAGCCAACCACTGGTCCCTCCGGAAGGGTGGCTATGCAGGGACCATCTTCTGCAGAAAGCAATTTAGAGGAGGGCTGAGATGCACCAGGAGCTGTTGCCTCTGCCTCAGCCATGATAGCAATGGAGCAGCTCCTCCCAGGAGTGCTGCTGCTGGGCTGGATGTGGGTCTAGTGGGAGGCACCTTGTTGTGCAGTGCTAATGGTTGGTAGGAGGCAGCCTGTCGTACAAAGTTAATGGTATGAGCTGTTCATCTCTGAAGGGCTCATCCAAACCGTACTTAGTGACTCTCCAGAGATGCACCCATCACCAACTATGAAAATCCTTCTGCAGCAGAGCATGAAGAACCTCAGATTACCTCTCTCCCTTTTATTGCACAATGCTATTTTTAATCCTTGCTCTGTGCCTTGCTGTGTATTAATCATTTTTGACAAATTATGGTATGTTGTCTTCCTGTTGTATAAATTGCTATGCACTATCCATGCGTGCATATTTTAACCTGCTGCAGTCTTGTAAGAGCGGTAAGTGCCCCTTCATTTCCTGCTGCTTGTCTTTTATGGGCAGGCTGGCACCATGACTGATACAATCATAAAGTCATTAAGGAAAAGAGCACTAAAATCATCTAGTCCAAACATTGACCCATCACCATTTAGGTATCAGAGGAAGATAGTGCCCAGATTTAGGTGTGCTGTTGTCAGTGCAGCTTTGCATGTCTGTGGCAACAGGCAGTACTGCCCCAGTAGCCATGGGTTCCATGCCATTAATCATCCAAAGTGCAATTTCTGTGTTGGCATGACTGTGTGAGCATAGGTGTGGTGGTAGGATGGACATCTCAGGGAAGGCTGGGCAGCTCATTGAATGGGGAATGTGTACGTGTTGAGCTTACAGCTCTGTAAAGGGAGGCATGAGGCTCACTACAGCCATTCTGGACTAGGAGGACATCCTTTCTCTTTCAGGTGACAAGTGCTACTTGCTGTGACACATTTCTTTTAGGTATAGCGTTTTAATAGCAGAAACACTGCAACCCAAGAAATGCACCATAAGCAAACTCTGAGTTGCTTTTGGGGAGTGATTGTGGACCTTCTCCTTGGAATCAGTGCAAGGGAAATAAGGCCACTGAAGGCAGCAGAGATCTCTTTTGGTACTCATACCATGGGAAGTCTCATTCTCCATAACCAACCAAATGCTTTCAGGAAGGTCTGAGAAGTTGCCTGTCAGTAGAGAGGGCAGGATTTTGCCCTGCCACAAGCCTGTGCAGCACAGCAGCATGTCTATGTGTGCATGGGATGAGGAACACGGGCTGCCAGCAGTGCTGTTCCTGGGCTCTTGTTGCCTGACCTTGGCCTCTCTCAGGGTCCTGGTCATATATGTCTGGGCTCTAGCAGCATTTGAGCCATGCCAAGGCAGCCAGCTGGTGGCAGAGGATGCTATTACCTGCCTTTCCCTTGAGAGGAGCAGCGCTTGGCAGCCATCAGAGAGGGAACCAGCAGCCTGCATGAGGCAGGGCCAGGCTGTGACACCAGCGTATGCAAGCAGAGCTGTGTGGATAATACAAGTTTTTCTCTTTTTGATTTTAGAATCAACCTTGTCCTATGTTAGGCAGCTGGAGGCAAGAGTAAGACAGCTGGAGGAGGAAAATCGCTTGCTGCCCCAGGTGGGTGACTTTTGCTGTGGGAACAGTAGCTGGCAGCTAGACAGCAGCACTGAAGGCCTGGTGCTCGAGATCGGCTCAGTGTTATGTGTCCTTGGGCGCTGCTGCATCTGAACACTCAGACTGATCATCTGGGGAATCAAAGACACATCTTTTGTTCATCTTGCTTGGGACTGAGTGGGGTATTTACTGAAGGCTGTGACAGTACCTCATGCATTTTTCTCCTTTGCGGGTGTGGATTACTTGCTAAGAAAAATTTGCTGGAAGCCTTTGCTTGTAGTTAAAAATTGATGTGAAGGATGAAAATAAGAGAAGCAAACCTGTACACTAGTATTATTCCAAGTTCTTCATGTCATCAAAAAATCAAGTATTTTTTTTTAAGATTAACCAAAATATTTTGCTCTGGAAAGCAATTTTTTTTTAAAGTAATAATAATTGGTTTATATTATTTCTATATTTTATACATGAAAACAAAAAAATCAAATTGAGTAAATAAGCAAATCTGAAATTAAAGGTTCTCCCAATGTAAGAATGGAAAATATAGAATTTCATTAAGAATGAATCAAAGACACTTGTCATTTTCTTATTATACCAGTGCATATTTCTATTGTGTTTCATTAAATAATCCTTAGGAAAATCTATATTGTCTCCAAATGAAGGTGCTCACTGGAAAATAGAAGAAGTTATGCCTAGTTTAAAAGAAGACATTAGTCTGAAGAGTAGAAGTGCTTTTTATTAAACGTAAAGTACTATGATTTGAATGTAAAATTCAAGACAAAAATGAAGTGTATTAAGTAAAATCCGGTGACTCAGATATATTCGTTTGTATCACCCAAAATGCAAATTCATTAGCTAGATGATTTCATCCAGGCTAAGGATTTCTTTTCTTTTGATTGATCTTAAGCCAAACTTCTTTCTCACCCATAATATGACAGTTGGAAGGGCCTCTGTAGCTCTTGTTTTGCTCTTGACTTGCTGTACGACCGTGAGCCATTTATATAACTTCTCTGTACCCAAATTTGTTGATATGGATGAGAAGGACTGCAAGCATGTCTGAATGTCTCCCCATGAACATGCATACAGCCATCACTAGAAAAGACAACAGTTGATCTTCGGTGACAAAGAATATTTTCTTGACGAAAAAGGTCCTCAGAGCAAACGTGAACAGAGTTGTGATTTGTTTCAGGTATGGGATGGCTTTGGGGGATAAATTGTGCAGAAGATTCTTTGTGGGCAAAATCTTTAGAAGTGATTGTGTGTTTTATCTGTGTAGTGCCAAGGGTGCTCAAGTGGAGTCCCAGTGATGTGCATTTCCTGATCTTGCCAGAGACTGGAACAGCCGAGCTGTGCATGTAGAGTTCATTAGAAATCTCAGATGGGTGCCAAAGCCAGAAAGCAATGCTTGTGAAAGTAGAGCCTGAGCGTGTAGGTGCCACACATTGCTGCTGTGGGGCTGCCGGTGTGCTGAGCTGCAGCTGCTTTGTGTTTTAAGTACACAGGTCCAAGTTTGTCTCACGATTGGTTCTGTTGGCACCAGGATCAGCACTAGAGTTCTGAAGTTTCCTGACATCTCTGGGCGCTTTGTTGTGAGGAATAATGAGTGATGTTGGTTCACATTTCACAAGATATCTCACTAACCTTTCCTCCTGAAGAGAGTCCTTACTTTTAGGAGGAATGCAGACAGCAGCTTACTCTACCTGTGCTGTCGGTTCAGGTGTTGCATTTCCCCAAGTTCACTCTGGCAGTTTGTTGTTCCTGTGACTAACACCATGGCCATGCTGTCAGCCACAGTCAGGTCCCACCACACAGGCAAGGACATGGAATGAAAACCCCGCAGCTCCTGGCACTGGTTCCCTTCCTCTGAATAGGAGGAGTGGGAGTTTACTAGGCTTCAAGCCAGACTAAGAGCTTTTGACTAATCAGCTGAATACACCCAACAAGCAACACAACTGTTGAAGGTTTTTTGGCACAGCTCTCACTGACTTCCAGTGTTGTGCCTTAAAATTTCACCAGTGCTGCAGCAAGAGCGTGCCTTTCGCTTGCGCATCACTGCCCTGATGGCATCCTGGTGCAGGGGCAGTCAAGACTTTTTCACTCCTCATGCTGTGCTTTTCTTCTTTCTCCCCTCTCCTTTCAGCATCCTTTCTTTCCCTCTTTTTCTGCTTCTGTGTCACTCATGAAAATGCACCAGCACATTTATTAACGCCCTCTTCAGACACATTACTCCATCTACACCTAGACATGTTTCTTTTCTATTTTATTTTGCTTCCTTTCTCTTACCTCATGCATGTGTGCTTTCTTTTCAAAATCTCGTACACCTCTGTTGTAAAGTTTTCATTAATATATAGCAGCAAGAACAATTCCAGAGAAAATGTTTTTAAGTGCTGCGATCAAATGGAAAATGAGTTTTAGTTTGCTGTGCTGTACTGAAGGAGTTCCTTGTCAGCAGAAACACAAACACACCATTGAGTCAATACTTCAGCTTCATCAGGTAATAGGAAAGATATAAAATGCACATATTCGCTTAAGTGAATTAAGTGTTAATGCCTCTTCCCATGTGGCAGAGTTGTTTTGGTGGTGGCTTACAGCACAGAAGTGGGCTTGAAAGTCTAGGGAAGCTGTAGATGATTGTAGGTTTGCTCTGTTGCGGAGGGCCATAATCAGAATCATAGAATCAACAACGTAGGCAAAGATCTCCAACATCTTCTAGTCCAACTGTCATTCAGTGCTCTGTGTGAGGCCAGAGAAGAGGAAGGGAATGGGTTGCTCCTCCTATCCTCAAGGTCTTGCTTAGGGTCTGGTTGTTACCCAGGTCAGGCAGCGGTGGAGAAGGGGCACAGTGCAGTGCAACTCAGGTGAGCTTTGGGTGGAAGGATGAACGTTGCCACACTCCCTGTGGCAAGCAGCAGCTGTGAGGGTAGGTCTGCAAAGCAGGCTCTTCCGGTCTCTCCCAGGGCACCTTGTTTTCAGACACCACATTGTGGCAGAGTGCCTTCTCCCCTGCTTTAGCTGCAGTGCCTCAGAAGGTTGGACTGCAGCCAGTAGTGCTGAGGGGGCTACGAGCCCACGGGACATGGAGAGGAACAGCAGAGCTGTATTCAGAGTGGCCCCAGCGTGTCCTGGATGGAGCTTCCCCAAAGAAGGCACTGCGCTGTGCTACCTTTTGGAGTGGCCTCACCATGGACATCCCTGAGCTGCATGATGGACTGCAAAACTTGTCTTATTTTTTTAGGAAAAGCTTATGTCTCTTCTCAGTGACACAGGGAGGAGGGAGAAGGTTATACAGAGAGCAAGCATGATGATTCCATCTCCTACCAACACGTGTTGAGATGGGATTGTGCCATGTACGGCAGAACGGGCTGTGGAGGAGAGGTGCCTGGAGCAGCGGGATTCACAAGGCTGAGGGATTTTCTCGTGGTCAGGAGGCTTTAGATGTGCAATCTATTCTAATTTTCCTAGCCTCTTGATGATTGTGTTTTCATTTTACCACCCAAAACTGGCCAAAATCTTCCTGGCCCGCGAGTCAATAAAGAAACAGAATACTTTGACTCATAAAAAAGAAAACTAACCAAAAACTAACCCAAAGCCAAGGGAATTTAATCCTAAGCCTGAAGCGCTCCATTTTGCTTTATTACCCCTTTTCCCTCCTCTTTCATTTCCTTTCCAAAGTAGAGCATTAATTCAGATCTGTCACTAGCAGATCTATAAATCCTTCCCAAAGAAAAGTAAGTCCTAAATCTTCATCCGTAGATCAGAGCAAATTGATAACAGTCGATGTGGGTTGTTGTAGGGTAATAGCACACTGGCTTTGTACTGGGGTGCCTTTCATTCAGGTATTTTAGGGAGACCAGTTCTGTGAAATTGAGTCTCATGCCACCTCTCCATGCCCTTCTCATCCTCCCAGCCCTGCTTTCAACTTTTCTGTAGTTCAGTCACTGGATGTGATGTGTTGCTCTGTGGGGTAAATCAGTGTCGAAGGGGCACTCGATCTGATCAGAGGCTCTTTCCACTGTCATTAGTTGTCTTTCACATATCATTTGCCATGTGATCCTGCAGGAATTACTGCCATGTTATTTCTGAATGTGATGGTGTTTCTGATTCTGTAAGAAAGGAACCTTTCCTCTCTCTCTCTTTGAAATGTTTGTTTTCTTGTTCTTCACCTTCCTCATTCCAAACAAAATTCAGCACGAGTGGCAGTGAAGGACCCTCCCTGAAGAGTGGGTCAGTAGCTTGGCACTGCTGTCAGGGTATTTTAGTCAGCAGCTCTATCAGGTTCCCTTGGCGCTGCAGTGCTTCAGGGAGTGCTGTCCGTCCTGCAAAGTTCAACCTGCATTTATTTAGTGGCATCCTGCCAAACCCTTCCCAGCAATCCCTGGTAAGAGAAAGTCCTCCACGTTGTCATTCTTTGGTGCAAATCTGGAGCAGCCACAGCTGGAGAAGGAGTGCTGGCTGCTCCAGCCCCTTCCCTGCTCAGCCACATTTTGCAGCCCAGCTTAAAAATGTTCTCTGAGTCAAAGTTAAAAACCTCCAAAATGCCTGGGATAAAGTTAGGTGTTCTGAAATCCTTCCCCTGAAGTCAAAATCGTCTCTCTGAACCTCACTTCTGTGAGGAAGCATACCTAAATTTTATTGCTTTGCCCTGATTTTCCAGATAGATGCCTTTGGGGGCCGGAGTGTGTGAAGCAGTGGTGCTTAAGATACCCATATGGACGTTGGTTACTGTGGCTCAAAAGGAGGGTGACTTTGGAATAAAACATGCCTTCAGTGCTTCTCAGCATTAAAAAAAAAATAAAAATGACTTCTGTTTTAATTAGTTACCAACCCTTTTCTTTATTAAATAGTCTTTAATTTTTTGCGAAGGATCCCATTAGGATGCCAGGAGGGTCAGAGGGGAGTTACTGCTCAGCAAACGAGCCAGCTAGCATCAGTGGACATGGCTCAACTTCTCAGCAGTCTGAATCAGTGGTAAATGCTCTGAAGGTAACGCTCCTCCGGTACAGTCTGTGCAAAACATCTTGTCTGTTCCTCAACATGTGCCATATTGTCCTGGCAACATTCCTGTGGGCACCACCGGGATGCTGCTGTCATTAGCAGGATTGTTTTTCTGTTTGTCACTCATTGCATTTGTGAGCTGTGTGTTCCTTGGGGCAGGGGCTGGCCATTGCCATGGGATGGTGCCAGCTGTAGGCTCTGTCCAGTTTACTTATATTAGTACTGTCTTTGTTTGAAGGTGGAAGTGGTGGTTTTCTGAAGAAGCAAGTCTTTCTGCTTCATCTAGGGTACACATTTGTTCTCTGGGGAAGTGTAAAGGAGTACTGTAGTTTATAGAGAGAAATTGCACCTATATTGCAAAGGTGGAGTCAGCATGCATGGTATATTCATAATACAGTGAGCAGAATATTGGGCTGAAGACCATACATTGCTGCTGAAACTTGTGAGAGCAACTGTGATTTGCTGGATTTGCAAGACCTACCACAGAATCATAGAATCGTTAAGGTTAGAAAAGACCTCTGAGATCATCTAGTCCAACCATTCTCACCATGCCCACTCATGTCGCTCGCTGCCACATCTCCATGGTTCTTTAACACCTCCAGGGATGGTGGCTCCACCCTGGGCAACCTTTTCAAATGCCTCACTGCTATGTTGTATTGCTAAGGGGCAATTAAGGCAAGCACTGTGGCAAATCTGCTATCCGTGACTAGGCTGTGCTTGGAGTCCTGCTGCAGCTCCCCAGCACATCTCATGCTGCTGCCTGGGAAATAAGGCTACGTTAAGTGATTCTGCCAAGACAGTACACATATATGTTAAAAAAAACCTTCTGCAGTCCTCTTAAAATACCCATTGGCAAAGCTACTTTACTGAATGGAGCTTCTAACAGCATGCTCTTGACAACCTGTAATAGCTGGTTAGCGTAAGTGAAATATTTGAACAGTGGCCGATACCTTGGTTGCTGAAATGGATTGATAAGAAGTACACAGAATTTAGTTCAATATGATGTGAAATCTCAGCTAGGAGGTCTTGCAGCAGGCAGAAATAGATATAAATGATACTGTTATATTTGAAATGGAAAGCGAGCTGTCAGCCAAGCAGACTGCCCAAACTTTCCATCTACAGACAGAGAGCAGATCCTGCTGCTTCCTGGGAAAGCAGCTCGGGTTGGATCCTGCTTTCTTTGCAAACTAGAGTTTACACTTGTGGGATGACAGCAGTGAGCTGACCGCCTGAATTAATGTTTTAATAGGGATACATTGTTGGTTTGCATTGATAAGAATTTTCTGTGTGACGGTGTAATACGGTGGGAGTCAGCTGGCCTCAGCTTATCCTTCAGAAGAGTAAAATTTGCAAGCAACATGAAGTCTGGCAGCTTCAGTTTCCCCAGCTGTGTGATGACACATCTGTACTTTCCTGCCTACGCTGTTGCTTTGCAATTAATGGATAAAAAGCATTTTCAATGATATTTAGTAGCAATCCATAAGAGTTCTCAGCATATAAGTAGCACCACTTCAAAACTGTTAACATGCTATTGTCAATATTGTCCAGTCATTTTTTGTCAGTCCCAGGTACGTACTTGTCTTCTGCCTTGCCTCTCTGTTCAGGGCTCTGTTGCTGGCATTGAAGTGCTGCATTTGCTTCCAGCTTTATGATCCGTGTCTGATTTGACCCTTGCTACGTTATTAGACTTTTCAAACAGTCGGTTGTTTCCTTCCTGCTTTCACTTTTTCTTGCATTCATCCAGTCAGTCTGTGTTAAAAGCGCAGTGGGTTTGTGATAAGCTTATCATTATGTTTCTTTTCTTTTGCATTCTTATTACAGTCCCTTCTCACAGTTTTGCTCCAGATTCCCATTCTGCATGTTTTTGTTTGTGTGAAACACTTGCACAGCACTGTTCTGCCTGTAAACACAGTGGCATGGCTTGATGTTGGGCTTCATAGTTTTGGTGCCTAGTCTTGATTGATACCAAAATGCAATTTAGATGCAGAACTCTTATTGTCTGATTCTTCACCAACATTATATCAAGATAATGGAAGTGCAAATATGGTATTTATGCCACCTCATCCAAAATATGTTTGACAGTGTTTTTGCTTTGTGTTTATATGCTTGCATTGTCTTAGGAGAATGTAGCAATATGTAATGGCAGCTTTAGAGGCAGTTGATCACATTCTTAGTGAGCGTGGAGGTAATTTCAAAGCTCAGGAATGTTCTGGAGAAGGCAGGTGGCTTTCTTGATGATTTTCTTGATGGTTTTCATGATGAGTTTCCTCTGATCGCCGGTAAGTTTTGCTCACAGGGCTGCAACACGCTCACTGGAAAGTTGGGATGCCGTGTGGGGTCGGTGGGGCAGCAGGGCAGGGGATCTCAGAGCCCAGGTAGCTCCACTGGTATTTCACACTGCACATGAATTGCCACCCACAATTAGGGGGCAGGCTCCTGCCCAACTTCCAGGGAGTGGGATTCTCCCTCCTTTTGTTTCTGTGTGTTGGAAGGAAGCTATAAAGGAATTGCCACGATGTTACTGTGAGCCTCTTAGCTGTCCTTTTTATGGTGACGGCTTCTGCTGAAATGTTGAACCATGTCTTTGGACTTTTTATTCTGCCGTAAGTATTTAAGCTGCATTCAAGAATGTTCAGGTATTACATCAACTCTTGAGTGCTTGCAAGCAAAAACCAATTTCATTAGTGCTGCATGACAAGGCAGTGTTGAACTCGTGAGCTGAGAAGAGGGTGAACTTAGATGCAAATCCAGAGCGCCAAACAACTGTGTGTGCAGGGGACAGCAGGATGTGCAGCTGCTGTGGCTGAGCAAAGAGCTTACATATGCCAGCACCAAAGGAGAGTTTGGCGACAAATCTTCAGAACTGGAGCCTGTATTGCCACATGTTTCTGAAAAGGAAGCAAACAGAATGACTGTGATGCCTTTGAGACCCACGTCTCTGTTGCCCTGTATGCATATGCAGAAGTGGTTTCTGATAACGATTTGTCTGTTTTCTACCCAGAAATATGGCATGAATATTTCTTTTGACCACACCTTGTCAGTTCTGCTTAGGATGTCAGCTTTGCAGGGCTGTCTTGTATGCATGTTGTTCCTTCCTAGCAATCAGAGGTCATTTGTTCAACTGGAAATGAAGGACTTTGAGAAGTGTCATCTTTTCACTTATTATTGTGTCAGCAGGAGCTGCTCAGTAAATATTGTCTAATGTTTATTGACCAGAACAATTGTTGAAAGGCATATCTGTACAGTGTGCCTTCTCACTAAAGGCATTGGAGTGGCCTTGCCTCTTGGTAAGAAGTTGGGAAAATCAACAACCAAATATCTTAAACACTTGTCTGATCACATCCAGCCATTAAAGGGTTATTTTGGCATCTCCTGCGTAGAGACCTTGGGGCAGTTCTGTCCTTGGTTGTCAGCTGTAGGAGCCAGGGCTTGTGTCTTTTCAAGCTATTAACATTGCAGGATCCAGCTTCTCTGTGTTTTCTCATTGCCAGTTCGCTCCTGGGATTCAGGCACAAATAATAAATAATGACAATGGAAAAGCCTTTCTCAAGACATACCGCTGTTGCTCCAGAGATTAATGAGCAGCTTAATAGTAGCTATACATTAGCTGGTTGCTAGTTGATAATGATTACTAAACAGAAAGAATGTTGAATTGCACCATGCAGTGCAGTAGTGATCACCACTCTTTTCCTGGTGGCCCCTGGCTGTGCCTACATAACGCTCACTGTGGATTCCCCTGCTTCTTGTTGGTTCATCTCATTATATATAACTCATCATCAAGCACATTCCTGAATGAATGCTTTTTGCTACAATTTTTCTGCTTTTTTAGTTCCAAAAGTGTAACATGGATGCTATGCAATCATGGAAGGAAGCAGGAGGAAGGAAATCTTTATAACGTCTAGTCCGTGCTAAGAAAAATACTCTATCAATTTACTAATGGGTAGATTTCACTCTGCTTCAACATAACAACACAGGCAGTGATTGCATGCATGATTCCTCTAAGCTCAAGGAAGAATGAATGAAAGCAAACACTTAATGCCCTGCTTGATTTTAAGAGAACAAGTCTTTGAAAAGAGAAATGAGATGAATTTCTCTGTGCTTCTTTAACTGGACATGTTTAGACTCTGCTGGAGTGAAGTTCTGTGCTTCTGAATTCTGTTCTTCAAGAGACATGGCGTGGGAAAAGCCTGAATGAAATTTCAGTAGAGGCCTGTAAATGCCCTCAGTCTTGTGTCTGACACATAAGGAGCCCTGGTGATGCACGTGTTGGTCCATTTGTCTCCATTTTTAATCATTTTTAGAGGCATGTGCTTCTAGGAGGAGCGTTTTATCTCCTGGGAAGCACTCTTTTCCTGTTCTGTGTCCCTCCCCTCTGTCCTTTCCTGCATTGCATGGTCTGTGTAAGGGATGTGCGGCGTGTCCCAGTGCATGCCTATGAACACTGGTCTGTCCCAACTGGTGCTAATGGTCTCTCTTTCCATCCCTCCCTTTAGGTTGTGTGGAGGAAACTTGGAGATGCTGCAGGGTCGTGCCCTGGAATTAGGCAACATCTGTCAGGAAACCAATACAAAGGACCGATGTAAAAGGCCTCAAGCACATCCTCTGCCAGAAGAGAGAGAATTGGAACTGCTGACGAGAGACAAAGAACTGGCAGTGTGCTCAGCATCATCCTGGCTGACGATGGCTGCACTGGGGGCTCCTGGAGGTGGTGCTGGGTGGTCTGTCACAGGAGCTGGCTTTGCAGTGACCCACGGACTGCTGTCTCAGTATGCTGGCTACTGAAACGCTGCCGCCACGTCGTCCCTTCAGCACAACATTTAGAAGCACTGAGATATTTCCATTCCTAACTAAAAGACGATAGGGGTTTTGCAGCACTTACATGAAAGGAGTCATTATTTTGGTCAGCTACAGTGAGTCTCTAGTAAGTCTGAACAAATTTTCCACTAGATTTACCAGTTTTTCACCAGACTGGAGAGACATTGATGAACTGTTGTGCCTTTTGTCCCCACTGTTTTGACAAAGTCATTTCTTAGCAACTCACACTTCAGTCTATAAGGTATCAGCTAATGGTGCTTAAGCAATTCTCGGCTGATTATTATTATTATTTGCTTTGGTAGAATACCTGCCTTTGGAGGTGCTAAAAGACCATAATGTCTCCTTACCAGCTAGTAGTGTAGCATAACTACAGTACTTGTAGTGAAACACGATTTCTTTCTAAATGAAAGTGAAGATAGCTTTCTGTTCAAGTTACTTTGATGCGAATCTTCTGAAGATGTGTCTGATGTTCATGGCCCTGTCACAAACAGAACACTGAGGTATCGCTGTTACAGGTCTCAAATCAGAATTTCCATCAGAGTTTTTTTCAGAAAGTATTTTCCAATTGTCAGGATGCTAATTTCTACTGTTTAATTTAGAAACATGCTGGTTTATTTAACAAGAGTCTGTAAGAATAGAAATTTAAAGGATTGTACTGCATCATAATAAAGCTTTTCTCGCTACCGTAGCGTTCTTTGACAGAAGAAGGTTTTATTATACTTGGAGCATGTCTTTCATTATTACGAGGCAGAAAGCTCATGTTCAGACCGCCTGAGGTTTGACCAGAAGATGACCTAGATGTGCTTAGTTTATTTTTTACCTCTGTGTATACTAGTTGTGTGTATCAAACTGCAATGATAGGTATTTTGTGTCTATCTAAAAGCAACAATAGTTTCATGTATGAATGTGCAACAGGCTTGTGACCGCTGTTGCTTAACTTTTTACCGTAGCCAAGCATTTAAAAAATAATAAAAGTTAAAGAAAAAAAAAATAGGAATGCAACAATTCCTGGGTTTCTGGTTTCTTCTTGGTTCCGAAGGTTTGAGTCTGTCAGAATCGGTTTTCTCTGAGCTTGCAACATGCTGTGTTTGTGAGCTATTTGCAGTGGAATGTAGCTCCGTTGCTGTACAATCTTTTGTTGTGTAGGAGTATGATGTAAAAATCTGCTAACTGTCTTCAGAAAAAACAAAAAACAAAAAACCTGTGTTAGTTTGCAGCAGCAATTAGACTGGTTTCTGTTGTTATTTTTGCTTGGTACCATTCAATATAAGGCCTCCGACCCAGCACTGATTTCCCAACAGAATTCCTGTTTGCTCCGTCTGCTTCAGTTGGACGTGCTGTTGGCCTTGCATTTCAAAACATTGCCCTCTTGCATAATTTCTCACATATATAACCCAGGTCCAGCAGCTGTCTGCTGTTTTTACACGTTGTTTTCTCCCACACATATTGTTTGCATAGTAAAACTTAAATTGCTGTATTCCTATGTATCTATAGATATGTATGAAAATGTAAACCATGTACTTGTGCCTGCAGTATGTATGTGCAGGGGCAGAGCTGAGGGACACTGGTCTTTTGACACTATACTTGTGTAAATTTTGATACTGTATTAAACTATTTTTTTACAGTTCCACATACGACTGGGTATCAAGTATCTGTATTCATCTTAGCAATGGTAATAAATTATAGAATCTCACCATTGTTTGCTCTCTTTTAATGATCAAAGCCGGGAGATACGTCGCTCTTGGAATGATTTGAAGGAGCTTTCTGAAATGTTGCTGCTTGACTGAGATGTTAGCTGCAGGTGGTGGGTTTTTTGTTCACCTCTGCAGCTGTCTCCACTAATCCTAGCTCCATGGACTTGCTTGTACCTTACAAGCTAAAAGCTGTAGCTATGCTACTAGCCCCTTGAAGTCATAGCTGTGCTACAAGGGCAGCCCTGGGGTATCTGCTCATGGTTGTTCTGGTCCCATTCTTGTGCAGGGCTGCTTCAGGGCAAGGATGGGCAATGTGGAGCTCTAGGAGCCTTTTTCCCAGGTAAGAGACACAAAGAGTGCTGGTAGTTCTGGGGGAGAGGCCCTCTGCACCTGCTGCTCTTCTCCCCTAGGAGCTGCCTCCCCCATACCCTGTGCGTGCCAGGGGAGGGCCTGCTGCTGCTCATGCCAGAAAGCAGGGAATGGCAGTCAGTGTCTTGAAGCTATTGAATCCTGTGAGAGCTCCTAGAAATACAGCTTACTGGGGAGAAGATGTGGGCTGTGTGCAGAGAAGCAGGTCAGTGCTGTTGTAGGGTCCAGTAGTGCAGTAGTCTGCACTGCTCAGTGACCATCGCTGTAGCAGTTAGAAACCTTTGCTTCATCTTGCTCTCTGCCCATGCAGGTGCTTCTCAGTAAGATGTGGTCACACCAAGCCTCATAGGTTCCTCATTCTGTTGCATTTTAGATTAACTGCTTCAGTACAAAACATGGACATGTTATAGGGCCATGCTCAGCCCCTGAACTGAGCATGAATGAGCTATAAAATTCCCTACACGTGTGGATTTTAACTAGCACTTGCATAGCAGATATATAGCAAGCAGATTTTATTTTCTGTGGTGGAAAAAAGCTGTTTTGCATAATAGTCAGAAAGTAAAGAATGACTGTGTGTTTTTCTGCATGTGAATGGTTTCAGTCGAGCCAGTTTCCCAAAGGTTGTAGTTGATGGTCATGTTTATGAACATGGTGCCAAGTCAACATGTCCTTTTTAGTATTTCAAGTGTAGGCTGGAACCCAGCCCAGTCTTTGCACCTCAGGGATGGCACCCAGCTCTGTGCTGCCCCAGCCTCCCAGGAGCACTTTCCATGTGTCCTGTAATCTCAGCATTTTGATGTAGAAGAACGTGGCTCAACCAGAGAATATCTCAGCAAGGCTGTCCTTTAGCTTGAAATCTTGCAGAACATGGTAATGATAGCAGCTGCCAGGTGTATAAAGCCAAGATGGCTTTGTATCTCCAGATTCCTCTTTTTCATGCTTGGATGAACCATGTGCCTGGGGACCCCAGCCATGGATGTTCCAAGAAACATGAAGGTAAGAACAGCTGACTTGATAACAGCCCTGCCTGGATTTAATATGTAAAGACACTGTGTTGTTAAATCAACCAGGCGCTTGCTGGGCTGCATCACAATACAGCACTTCCTTGCACCTACAGTGTGGCTCAGAAGTGAACTGTGGGATATAGGTTGTTAGCTCTGGCAAATGCTATCTGATTCATACAGTAAAAGAAGGAAAGAGCAACTAATATTTTTGCTTTTATTTCCAGAAGGTGCTGGGAGCCTTGTCCTTTCAGCTAATTCACCGCTACAATGATTGTATTCACAGCATCACTTTGGATGTTTTTTCCCCCAGGCACACGAGCATGGGCTGTGGTTGCACTTCCCACTTCTCATATAAACGTGTTGACCAAAGAATTACAAGCCCTATTGAACATGACCTTTGCTGTTCCCTTCCTCTCTGTGCACACTTCCCACTAGACTTATATATTCTTTTCTCTGGCTGTGTGGTTTCGTTTTGCTTTTCCTTTGAAAAAAAGAGGTGTTGGGGGGAGGGTTTAGTGGGGCTTCCTGGGACTCTGGGTGGCTCCAGCCTTGTCCGCGTGTTGGTAACTCCTGTAGTACCAGCCAATGGGAAGGGCCTTCATTGCTTGCTTCTGTCTGAGCTGCTTCTTGAATACCTGGCTCATGAAGTGCCAAAATAATAATAATGAATTATTTAATATGTCAGAACACGGTAATTACTTCCACTTGAATAAAAATTTGTCATAATTCCCCTTTCAAGGCAGTGGCCTTGGCCCTGAGGTCTGGATGCTGAAGTTTGCTTGGTGTGCTGTTGTTTATTTCTTTTTCCTCACTGCTATGAGTAGGTGGAAGTAAATTTTAAAAATAACTTACTTATAGGTTTTCATATGAAAAAGATGAAAGAAAAAAAAGACTTTGGAAGCTGTGTCCTGTCTCTGGAAAGGAGGGTGTAGAGAAGGGGGATGAAAGCCTGCGCTGCTAGGATCTGATGCAGGCCAACCTGCTGCTGCATTAGTGCCACTAGCAGCATAACCCACTTGCTACGTAACTCACCTGTGTGCATGGCCCAAGAGAGACTGTGTGTGAGAAAGAAAGCACTTTAAAGTTTTCACTTATGTTTTTTTTTTATTATTATTTTTTAAGCATTGCTCTTTCAAATTTCCAAGGGTAGGGTTTGCCCATTAAGGTAGTGTTGTCTGTGCCTGAGCACCTCAGCTGAAGAGGGATGATGGCATCTTTTTTTCAAGAAGCTTTGAAAATCCTTAGTGACATGAGGACATCTTGACATGGGTGAGTGCACTGAGCACTGTTAAACCATAGCATCACTCATGGTTTCAAAGTAAAGGTGAGAGAGTGAAAGGAAAGCACTTGCTTTTGGTTTTGAGGTGGCTTTTCAGAATAGGATCAGGTTTCTTGGTAGGGCGATGGGAACATCTGTCTGTGGCATGGGGCTGTTGAGCTGCTTTGTTTGCACAGGCATTAGACTTCGTAAGAGAGGAAGCAATCTAAAACTGTTGCTCTTCTCCCACTACTGAAGGGGATGTGTTCACAGACTGCTGCACATTCCTACTTAAAAAGAACCAGAACTCGCCCTACACAACCTTGAAAATCCCAGGAAAAGCACACTGAGAAACATGGAAGTGTTTCCATGGGAACTCTTGCTAATAAAACGAACCTGTAACAGTTCTCAATTTCTGTGCCAAACTACAAACAGTGAACACTACAAAGGGAACCAGTAAAGAGCAGAATAAATCTGCTAAATTAGGTACGTGCATGCCTCCCCACAAAAATCAAGCATATAAACAAAGCCCTCAGGAAAACGAGGGGGCAAATAAACAAACAAATAAATAAAAGATCGAAAGATCGTTTTAATTATAGCACATCCAGCCAACGTAAACCCCATGGATTGTGTGAAATCAGTTTTGTTCTTCTGGTACGCAGCAGGAAGCTCTGTAGCAGATCAAATGTGTTCAGGGAGGCTGTCTTGCTAATTGCTGCTCCTGGCTGAGCCAAAGCAAACTGTTTAGACAAAGGAGAGAATTCACTTTTTATTTAGTATGAATTATGAAATAGCAAAGTAGCATGTGTGGATGGGCTTCACAATAACACTGCATTTCCTGGGGAAAAACGTGTAGCTCTAATCCTGTGAAATATATGGGGAATTAAACCCTTATTTCAGGCTGGAGCCCCAACACACGCCTGTGTTTAAGCACATGAATACTGTCTTGAATAAGGTTTTTCCTTCAGTATCAGCAGACTATGGAATTCCACTCAAAGCCAAATTTTATTTTTGTATGTTCTCACTTGACACCAATGTTGAAGCAATGTGTTCTTTTCTTTCCGTTGTGACTTTTACACTTTCTCTTGTGTTTTGTTTTAATTTTTAAGCCTGTTATGGCCATTTCAGAGCATTGCTTTGGCTTCTCAGTGGACATTCTGGAGTTTTGAATTGGATATTTCAGGGCTGGAATATGTTGCTAGGACTGCTGGCAGCCCACTAAACATTAATCAGAGCTTTTTATTGTCCCGTGCTTTTTACCTGCAGCATGCAAGGGATGTGCTCTCACAGTAGCTTAGCTGAGGGTTAGCATGTGTAGTCATGGACAGTTAAAATCTGAAATGGCAGTAGTGACTAATAGAACTGAGCTGCTCTCAGAGATTAACCAGTGCTGGAGCCACTGATGCTCAGGCTGAGTGATTGCATGGCACCAAAGGAAGTGGGAATGGTGATGATGAACTTCCAGGTGTGTGTGGCCAAGTTTGTAGGAAGGGCATGAAGAGAGAGAATAGCAATCGGCTAGAGGTGAAGGTTGACTCTTACCATTGTGTAAGTAACAATGCAGTAATTGCTCTGGGTTTGCTTCCTTTTATGTTGTTTTGAATGTGCATAATGAAAGCACTGCTTCTTGGAGCCCTTCTGCTCTGGGTGGTGTCATCTACAAAGACAGATCTTCCATACCAAGGGAAGAAGACTGCTCTCCAAGGGAACAAGAAATCACAAATGGCATAAGGACTTCTAAATCTCAGTGTTTGTGGTTCACTTTCTGTCTTGCTGAACCATAATCCCATTTGTTCTCATTTAGCTGCTTCTCAACACTGCTGTCCATCAGCTCCCTGCAGTAGCATCTGTCTGTTGGTGCACATGGAATCACCCCGTGTGTGCCACGGAACAGCCAACAGATCTGTAGGGCTGGAAGGAGAGCAAAAGTTCAATGGCTGTACATCTGAATACATTTATATATATATATATACATACATATATATGTATATATGTATGTATATATATATATATTCATTATGCACGACGTAAAAAGTTCTACTGAACTTATGTACAGTGCAGGAAGAGAACTGTATGAATCATTAGCATTCTACCTGTCAGGATCAGCATGTGAAGACATGAAGACAGCTTCACGAGAGGAACAAAGCTGCAGATTACTCTTAGTTTCCATTCAGGAAAACATCCACTCAGTTTCCACCAGAGAACACGGAGAAGGACCAGTAATCCCCTTCCTGCACCCATGGGGAGCCTGGCCAACCTGTCCCCAGCCTGAGGGTTTGATCATAGAATAAAATCATTATGGTTGCCACTTCTTCCCACCTTTTCTCTACTTCCACTTTTCCCAACGTTTTCCCAATTTTCTCCATGTTTTCCTTGTTTTCCCACTTTTCCCATGTTTTTCCACGTTTTCTAAGTTTTCTATAACTTCCTTTCCCACACTAACCCATTTTTTCCAGTGCTATCCCAACTTTCCCCTTCCTTTCCCAATTTCCCCCATTTTTTCATGCTTTCCCAGCTTTTGTCCTACTTTTGCTTCCTTTTCCCTTGCTTTCTCACCTTTTTCTTTCACGGTTTTTCCCAAATTTTCCCCAAGTTTCTCATCCTTTCCTGAACTTTGCTTTCCCAACCTTTCCCATTTCTTCCCTTGCTTTCCCAACTTTTACCAAATCTCCCCATGCTTTTCTCATGCTGTCCTATCTTTTTCCATTCTTTCCCACTTTCTCACAGTTTTTGGGATCATAAAACCTGTGAATTCTAGAATCATAGTTTAATTGGAATGGAAGATTTGGAAAATTAGTCCACTAAGATATCTAGTCTGACCATCAGCCCACTGATGATGATTGATGGATAATCTTGATTGGAGAGGGCTGTTTCCACTTGATGCATTCCACGTGGTTTGCAGTCATGCACATAACTGGGCAGACAGGGAGAAAGACAGAAAGACTCTGTTATATTTCTGTCATCATAAATTATGCCATATGTTACCTGGAGCTAAGTCTCTCAATTTTGATTTGACCCCAGTCGCATGCGGCTGTAATTAAGCTGTCTGCAGAGCAGGTCTGCCTGATGGTTGCACATCAGGGCCTGACTGAGTGTGGTGGCAGAGGAAAGGGGTCAGGCACCTGAGGACCTTGACATGTCACTTGTGTACAGGAGAGGTGTTGCCACGACTTAATTAGGCTGTGGAAGGCATGCTGAAGTGATTCATAACAAGTGCACAGGGTAGGAGTGGCATGCAGTAGTCTGCAGGGGAAGCTGCTGCTGTTGGTGAGTGCCAGCAGAGAGAGGTGGGGACTCTTGGACTTGGTCCTATAGACGTGCAGAGGTAATATCCGTGCACTGCAGATGCTGGACTGCAGAGACAAAGGCTATAGTGGTACCTTGACAGAGTATGCGACCTTCGTAAACCTTGAGATGTGCTTATGTTAGGTCATAACTTTCCTGTGTCCAACAAGATTGAGGTTGTTGTGAAAGCAGTGTGCAATAAGCATTCTGCTCTGAGTCCTTCAGGAGAAATTTTCAGGTTAAGGAAGATGCTGTGTTTCCCTCAACAAGAACCAAAAATGACTACTTCATATTATCTGGCAAGCATTCCTCAGCCCTTTGAAGTTCTTCCTCTCCTCAGATAAAAGGCCCACGTGACCGAGTGCTTGAGCTTCTCCCTGCTAATATCCTCACATTAACAGGAGAAGGGAACAATAGAGAGCAGATGACTTTTGATAACGTTCCCAGTGATCTGGTCTGCTACTGAGTGATGCTGAGACAAGGGCTGATACGTTTTTATCTTTGATCTTGATGAGATAATTGACTCTCAACTTCCTTTAGCAGTGCTCAGCTGTCAACTGAAAAGCTCATTGTCTGTTTTGGTCCAGCGCTTCTGGTGAAGGAATGGAGTTTGTTCCTGCACTCTGGCCTGGGGATGGTGTGGAGAAACTCCAAAGACTTGTGTCCCGGGGTCAGCAATACGGGGTGAAAGTTTTGTGGTTTTGGGGCCAGATAACGAAGTCAGGACACTTGTACCACTGGTAACTATGCCCTGTAGCCTGCGCTGTGACTTCTGTGCTTTCTTTACATGCCAGAATTAGGCAGGAGAGCAAGGCTGGGTCCTCTCCAGCACCCCACAGCTCTTCCCTGCAAGGGGAATTTCCAGATGCTTCTCATTTTATACGAGAAAGAAATTCTGTCTGAGAGATAGAATGAAAATATCTTAAAATAGCCTCTGCTTGCCTGTGTGCTGCTATTACCCAGCCTAGAAGGCTTTCCAGAAATAACAGAAAGGTTGTAAGCAAGGAAGTTGTGGCTCAGCAGTGAAGCAGGAGATGTGCTGCTCAGGCTCTGCTGCTGCATCTCTGCAGCACTCTGAGAGCTGAGCGTCTGCAGGCCCATGGGTACCAAAGACCAGAAAAAAACATTTTGAATGCAGCTTGTATAAAAACAGATTCTAAATCATGTTTACTGCATTTAAGCTTTCTGTCTTCATAGAAACAATGTAAACAGCCAAGTCTATAAGTCGGGGTGAGCGCAAGAGTTGGAAATGTGTTTTCTTTAATTATCTTGCGCTATCCGTTTGGACCTGGAGGAAGAGTTAAGCAGACAGATTGTTTTTCATCTAGGAGTAATTAAATATGCTCCTTAACAGGTTTCTGCGTGAACTATTGGTCATGTTTCTAATTTCTTCTTCTCATGTAATTACGCCCTTAATTCTGGTGGCCTGAACAAGAGGAGCTAAAATTGTATAATTAAAGCGTGATATTAGAAGAGAGCTGTGCAACTGATCCAAAATAACACTGGGCTGTTTGTTCTCTGCTCACATGCACCCTGTAGGCTTTCATTCTTTGCAGAGGAATGAAGATGACCGCAGGGCAGGAAAAATACCACTGCAGTTCTGGAGTCTTGGCTAAGATAGAACTGCACAGCAGAACACATCTTCTATTTTAATCACCTGAATGTCTGCACAACATTTAAACCAGCAGAAAAGGTGCATCTGGTTTAGCTGGGTGGAGATTCACTTCAAAGAAAGGACATGATTCCTTTCACATTTCTATTGCCATTTTGCAGACATAGTCTCACAAACTGGGATTTCACAGGGAGAAATGGCTGGAAAATTTTCTCAAAAAGATGCATTTCCTATTCTGTCTGGTGTGTCTGTTGCAATTGCTTGAGGAACAGGTAAATAACATCGAAATTGCCATGTGTAGTTTAAGCTTCAATTTAACATCTCTTGTTGAAAGCAATGGGTGGCACGGTTGGTGATAAATATGAGCAGATGCTGAATGTGGCCAATGACATCAGCATTGGTGGGCTTTGGTGGGCATTTCCGTTTTACTGACTGCTGGGAAAGACCGAAGGATCAGAAATGGAATCGGAGTTTATAAAACCTTTAACTAAAGTAAAAATGGTAATACATATTGAAAGGAAGTGCCAGAGCTGTCCCAATAAAAGCTGAACACGCTAGGTAAGCTCCTGAACTAATGCCATTTGATATACTTCTGCTTTAAGTGGATTTTCTCCCTCTTTACCTCACAGCAAAGTTTGGTCAATAAACAGTAGAAATCTAATTGCCTAGGTCAGAAATAGTTGCACTTTGTAGGCACTCTCATAAATAACCCTATAGAGTGGTACATGGTAGGACAATTAAGTATTTATCAAAAAGATGCAGCTGTTGTGCTGGCTTGAATTACAAAAAAGTGCAACTGTGTTGTACCAAAAGAAAAAAAAATGTTCTCGGTGAAGTGCGGTGATCTGTACTTCATAATTAAAAACCAGCTTAAAGGAGTTCAAAAGCAAGTTTCCCTCATTTTGAAGCTCAGATTCTCAAAGGCCTTCAGGCAGTCTGTGGGATCGATCTGCAATCTCCCATTCCTGTTCCCTCCTGTGTAACTAATTTTCCAGTTCAGAACAAGTCGATGAGGAAGTGGGGATGTAACCGATGTCTTTATATGAATAGGACACAGCCTGGACCAGGTTCTTCTCTGCTGATGAGAACATAAAGTCATTTCCTGTTGCTCTGTAGCTCACTGGATGCTTTGCTGCATTAGGTAGGGAATCTATCAGATGGGAAGCGACTGCACTGACAGACAATCCTGTGGACCTGCTTGGTGAAGGCAGTGGGTGAGTCTGGATGGGTTTCACTCTGGAGCTGCAGTTCATTTGTTCTTGGTTTGTGTTTTAGTACACGCCATGAATTCATTTTCCATGGTACCGTTTGCAGATGGCAGATGCAGATGGCAGTGGGTATCCTCGATGCCCTTCCCTTGGGAATGCTGCTCACAGAAGTACTGCTTTTTGAGCTGCCTTCCCGGGATCCCTCTGATCCACTCCTGCCTTCATCCCTATCCCTTCAAAATGATTTTGGCAAAGAGGCAGGTCCCAAGCAGCCTCATTAACAACCCTTAACAACTTTTCCCTCTATTTTAAAAACTCTAACAGGCACTTTTTTTTTTTAAGTTAGTGCAAAATATTTCTTTCTTTACACAAAGAAATGCCTTCATCTGCTTGACAGATACATTTGCTTGGCACACAGTACTGCTGTGTCCAGGAACATTTGCTGCTGATTAAAAGGGTACAGCTCAGTTTGCAAAGCAAAGTGTCAGTACAAACATATTTCTCCCGTTTGCCTTCTGGTCTCTCTTCCTAGCTTACTGTTTTCCAGGTGCTAAATGGTCTCCACTCAGAGAAAAGACCATCTGTGTTTTGTTGATGCTCAGACAAACAAAACTTTGCAAAGGAGGGCTTATTTTCTTTCTCCTTTCCTGCCGCAGTGTTGAGAGAGTTGTGCTGGGGGAAGGCTTCATGCCAAACCAATTGGAAACCAAGAGCTGCTCTCCATTCCCTCTATCCTGTAGGATGTTTATCCGCTGTATGATTTTCAGCCTGTCAACTACTTATCCTGCTGATGGTACTCTGACCATCATGCAACATGTTGTGTTGCACAGTGTCTTAGCTGTGAAGTCAAAGTGACTGCTTCCCAACCAGTGCGGTTTCACTTGTCAAAGTAAAACTGAGGGAATAGAGGAAAATAAGATACCAGTGAGGAGAGTGTTCTGAATGCCTTTGCTGATGCTGCTTGAGGGGGCACTGTGAAATGCCAGGTGATGTATTTGCTGAGGCAGTTTTATCACTTTGTGCAGTGCAGCCTTCCAAAACTGAACACAAGTCCTTTGCTGGCCATGGTGTTTGTAGCAACTGAAGGATTTCCCTTAAAACTTAGCAGTACTCATTTGTTGACTTGAGAAGTGAATGATGGCCTGGAGAGTTTGTACTGGGTAATTGTTGACTTTGTGAAATGGATTGCCAAGGTAAAAGTGGCAGTACTCTATGTTTTGGCACTTATTACTTACTCCACAAACAAGAGCTACTATTTCTTGGCTACAGACCCGATCTACTGCTCTGATGTCTCCTCTTAAACAGGAATGCTTCTGAAAGCTGCCACACTGCCCCCAAAAGAAGTGGTATATCACAGCTCCAGTTTTCTGAAATGTTATCTTGGCTCTCACAACAAGCAAAAGTGAGTTGCAATTTCCAAAACACTTGGGCAAGTTTCCTTCATCCAGATGGGGGTGCAGCAAGTAGGTCTCTGCCTAGAGCTGGTGGCCATGATGCATCTCAAGGGATGGGTGGTGCAGCTGATATCTTTAAAAGCATATGTATTTTTATTTTAAATCATACTGATTCTTTGTGCATTGTGACAGCTGTTTTCAGAGATGTGTTATCTATTCCAAAAACTTTCTATTAATTTTATAGAGGCAGAGGATTTAATAAACTAAAGGAGACAAGAATGAAGAGGTGTGCCCAACCTTTAACCAGAGCATGAAGGAATCATGAGAATGCTGAACATACTTTTTTCCCCCTTTGTAATGCATGTACAATATTTTTTCTTCATTTAGCTGTTGTCTCTGCAAGTGAAAATACAGGTTTGTGACCCAAGGCCATAGAAATGGGGGAATACTAGTACACAAAACCATTTGTACAGAAATAATGCACTTGTTCTGAAGATAAATAATGCTGTTAACAGCAGTAGGAGAATGATGGTTTGCTATCAGTCCTCATGGTTTAGCCTTTGCAGCACAGTAACTGTGGGGTAAGGGCTTGCTGGGTGCTCCCTGCCATCCCAGTGCAGCAGGAATAGATCAAGCATAGCGTTTCACATTTAAGTCCATGTGACATTTAAGTCACATTTATGATCATGAAAGAGATACCAAGAAGCAGCATTGATTATGAATTTGTCAAGTGTGCACATTCAGACCACTACAAATCTGTGTAACTCAGTCAGCTTGAGGGTTGTATGGGCAAAGGGGAGCTGCTGTGTCCCAGCACTTGTCTCCCTGCTCCAGGGGAGCTGATACACTTTAAAACGTGCATATTTACAGTTTCAAGAGTTTTACAGTCTCCTTTCTCATAACCTGCAAGTGGGAAGATTGGCAGTGGCCGAACTTACATTCTAGGGCAAAAACTGAGTGACTTTGCTTGCAGCCAGTCTTGCATGGCTATTTGGAGCTCATGATGCATCAACCTGCTCAACAATTTTATACATCTAAATGCTGTAAAACTAACATTTAACAGAGCATGTATAATCAATGAATTTTAAGATGTTATAATAATGAAATAAACAAGAGAGTTAGGCAAAGCAGATTATAACAACAAGTAGATAGGACACTTACCTGTATCCTGCGCTCACTTATAAAACTCCAGCAGAGTGAAATTCCAGAAGAGATCCTTCCCCACTGGTGGTCAGCTCTTAAATGGGTCTAGGAGAGGTGGAGCCAGGCTCCACCCCTTCCAGCAGCACAGGTGAATTGCTTTCACCTGTGCTCCCAGGGCTGACTCATTGCTCACCTCAGGTGATCAATCAGAGGTTCAGGCCATGACTCAGCAGTTCCCATACACTCCACCCTTTCACAGCACAAACCAATGATCAGGTTGACTAAAGGATAAGCTTTTCCTAATACAGAGATCCGTTATATCACTACACTTATACAATTTCCATCACGACACACATCGGTACAATTCAAGACTAGTGACAATTGGTGAACATCAATATTCTTTTATGATGTTAGTGGAGGCATGTGGTAGTGAGGTGCAGGTCCATCCTATGTTCTGTCAGTCCCATGTAAGCCATCACCAGGTGTTGCACGTGATCTGATTGTAACACTGAAATGCTTTGATGGCATTTCATTTCTTCCAGTGATCTTGAAGGCTCAAAGACTCACAGGAAGTAATACAGATGTTTCAGGGGTACCAGGAGAGGAAGGTCTGCTCTCCAGGGCAAGATACAAGCTGTGTTTCTATCCTGGGTCAACACTTCTGCTTGTACTGGGGCATGTCCTGCCTGAACCACATCTTCTGGCCAGATGTCTGCAGCTGCATAACTGTATCGGGCACCTGAGGAGGTGTCCTGATCTGCCATAGGGACATGATGGGGGTCCCTTTAGTAATGAAGATCAGAGTGTTGACCACAATATCAGTAGGCCATGTACCTATTACTGGAGGGACTACTGAGCCTCCCACCTCCAACAGTCTCCCCCAAGGTGCAAGTAGGCCACACCACTTGGGTCCTACCTGCACCTTCCAAGGCCATTTTATTCTACAGGTGCCTGGTTTTAAGTTCTCAGGGGCAGGGAGCAGAAGATTGTTTTCATTACCAATCTGGGGGTCTTACCTGATGATCAGTTTGGATCCTAAGCCGGGTGGCTCATGTTGTCTGCAACATTCTCAGGGCACTGGATCTGCCGTCTCAAGGTCTTTCATTCAGGTCCCACAAGGTTTCATACAGTCTTTTAGTCCACCCCTGCAGGGACTGGGAGTCTGTCTTCAGAGCAGCCTTAAGAATACCGTTATAACATTCAATGAGGCCAGCCCCCATTGGAATATATGGCAGGTGGAATCGCCATTCAATGTTATTTTCTTCTGCCTATGTATCATTGCACCAGTAAAATGAGTCCTTTGGTCACTCTCAATGACTTGAGGTGTCTCTTAGGCAGACATCAGTTTAGTGAGTGCCTTGATGGTATATACCTGGTTTGCTTTTGATACTGGATAGGCCTTCAGTAGCCCACTTGCAGTGTCAACACAGGTCAGGGCATATCTCGCCCCCTCAGACTGAAGAAGGGGCCCAATGTAATTGACCTGCCATCTCAGCAGAGGACTGTGTACTCTAACAAGGTGGGCTGTTATTTTGGGCAACGATCTCACGCTTAGAGCAAGCATCGCAATCCTGGCATGCCTGGACGATGTCAGGTAGCTGTATGGGCAGTCTCCATGCTTTAGCAGCTGCCCGCATTGTCTTTCGTCCCACATGCCGTAGCTTCTGAAGTAACCAACAGGCAATGTTCTCAGATAGTGAATTCTCAATCCACTGAACTTGAGAGCAGGATGGACAGTCATGTTGGCCAACTTGGCTATTTCCAGGCCATTCACCAAAACACTTTCTGCCCCAGATTTCCATAGTCTTAATAGTCAGGCTGGCACACGTTCTCTAGGCTTTTGCTGAAAGCACTGTACTAAATCTATCAATTCCATTGCCATGTACAGCCAGGCTGTTACGTGCAAATGAGTCTGGGCAGGGGGCCACTGATCAGGCAGCACCCCTGCTGGTCTGTCCTGTACTTTCTTTGTTTTCTGAATTACAACAGGATAGACTTCTAGTGGATCTGTCAAAATGGGAGATTCAAAATCTAATTTAGGTTTTTTTATTTTCCTGATCAACAAAGTCTGTTGATTCAGGGGTCTGGTCATTGTTTATTGAAATGTTACAAACCTGACCTATTGGAAGATGCAGAATTGGTTTCTTCCCTGTCAATATGCCAAGCTCTTGCTCTAACTTTTCAATATAGTCTTTCAAAAGTTGGTTTTCATTCTCTAAAATATGATTCTTCATTTCAGCATGATTTAAAGCATTTAATAGTGCCCATGCCACTGTGGAGGCAGCTAATTGGCTTTCTTTTGTGATCATTAAGTCTTCACAAGTTCCTGAAAGTAATCTGCCATGCAATATGGGGAGATATTTCCCATAACATTGAAAAATGGGGTCCCTTACATGTTAACTGCTAGTTCATAATAGAACGTTCCCACAAATCCTAGGATCTGCCCTGGAATCATTTTATCTACAGGGGTAGCATTCTCCCCCTTGACCCACTTATAGAAATTCCATAGAAAGGACATGATGTAAGTTATCATATATTTGGCCTACATGGCTTGCCAAGTATATAATCAATGAATATTAAGGTGCGATAATTAGTAAATAAACAAGAGAGCTAGGCAAAGCAGATTATAACAACACAAAGAGAATAGATAGGACACTTACCTGCATCCTGGGCTCACTTATAAAATTCCCACAGAGTGAAACTCCAGAAGAGATCCTTCCCCACTGGTAGTCAGCTCTTAAATGGGTCTAGGAGAGGTGGAGCCAGGCTCCACCCCTTCCAGCAGCACAGGTGAATTGCCTTCACCTGTGCTCCCAGGGCTGACTCATTGCTCACTTCAGGTGATCAATCAGAGGTTCAGGCCATGATTCAGCAGTATCCATACAGAGCATAACATGGATAACAGTAAATTCTGTGCAGAGGCTTGCTTGTATTGATTGCAAGGTTCAAAGAATTTTAGTGTGTACCTGTTAAGCATTTGCGGTGCTGAGGCTGAAATGATGCTTGGCAAATGCTAACAAGGTTGAGAAGGAGGTGTTCTTTCTGCTTTCATGTCATCCGCTGCTTTAGATAGTCAGGAGGGCTGGGAATGGGTTGGTGGCACAGGAGATGCTCCCAGCTCTGTTTAACCTGGGTGCAAGCCCACAGTGTGGCTGCATCATGCTTTAGAATCATGGAATTGCTCAGGTTGGAAAATACCTTGAAGATCATCAAGTCCATCCAACTGCCCATGGTAGTGTGCAGGGCTACCCAAGATGGGACTAGCCGCAAGTAGACCAGGCAAGGGTATAGTTTGTCAGCATTTGGCTTTGGCGTGCTGAAAGCTGGGTTCTGGCTGAAAGCCTGGTCCCCTGGTGAGAGGTGAATAATTTGAATCCACTCAGGGGTGCCAGCAGCTGTTTCTCTGCCATGTAATATACGCTGTGTATCCCCTCCTGCCCAGCAGCGGGGTGGAAATGGGAAGATGTATGCTTGGGCAGATGCTGCTACAGAAAGAAAATCAATATAGATCAAGTGAAGAGTTTTAATCTTGCCTCATAACTCTGTGTCTGTCCTTCCCCTGTACATTACATGTTTTGTCAGTGAACACTGCTCTCTTGCAATTCAAAATCCTGTGATGCAATAGGATAGGTATAAATATGGGTACATGCATCATGCTGTTTGACCCCACAGCCTCTGCTCCTTTCATCGACCTGATGTTTTGTGCCCCAGACTGTATGCAGAGGGCTCTCATTTCTTAAAACAGCAGTTACTTCTCCTGCATATGTTCTGACAACAGCAATTAAGAACATTGCAGTATACCAGGGAACTGCTAAATATAGTATGGCCTGAAGTTATAAACTTAAATTTCCTGATATTTTTTTACCTTCTTTTTTTTTTAGTGGTTGGGATTTGCTCTTTTTCCCCCTGCATATGGTGTGGGAGAACTTAAAGGTCAGGTGAGCACAAGAGCCCTCTGCACAAAGCTGTGCCTTGGGAAACTCTTCTCCTTCAGGAAACGCAGGAAGAGGTAGAGCTTTAATTCTTGGATGTCTTGATTCATAGAATCACAAAATGGCCTGGGTTGAAAAGGGCCACATCCAGTTCCAACCCCCTGCAATGGGCAGGGTTGCCAACCAGCAGCCCAGGCTGCCCAGAGCCACATCCATCCTGGCCTTGAATGCCTCCAGGGATGGGGCATCCACAGCCTCCTTGGGCAACCTGTTCCAGTGTGTCACCCTCTGATTCAAGGCGACTTGATGTCCCTCCTGCAATAATGCACAATTTACTCCTGCATAGCTTGTTATTTATTTTACAGAGTCTGAATGATGGATGGAGCTCTCTCCTTCTCTGCGGTACACAGCCACTTATGGATGGTTTGGCACTTTGTTTAGCAGCTGATGCTTTTAAAGATTTGTCATCTTGTTTATATTACCTAAATAGATACGTGCTATTTCCGGGAGCTGTTGCTACTGCCGGGCTTTTAGGACCATCTTTGTATACAGTTTCATTTTCAGTGTGGGAGAGGTCACGGCATTTTGCTAACTCAGAATACCTGACACTGACAACAAAACCCAAATTTCATTAAATAAAAAGACTGTCAGCACTGTACAGGATGATTATAAATAGTGCCACCCATCAATACCTGATGGCGTATGGAACCTAATGAAACTCCCAGTAGCCAAATGTATATTTTAAGAAGGCATTTGACCTTGGGCATCCCTCCTGCTGAGGATGCTCTGCTGTGTCAGTGGTTCAGAATCAATAACCTCCAGCACTGTCCTGTGTTTCTGCTGCGTTGAAGGGTGATATTGTAAAATGTGACAATATTCTGCTGACAAATGGCTCGATACTGATATCCCTGCGGGGAAGGGTGGGCAGGGTTATGTGGTGACTCTAAAAATTCACTGATAATGAATGAGGAGAAGAAAAAAACAAAAAAAAAACTGCTGGGGATGCCATTCTGCCCATTTAGCTCTGGGACCTGCTGCCCTTGCACCAACCTTAATCATTGCGTCCGCAGGTGCCTGAGCTAAGTGGGTAAAATGGCACTGTCTGCTGTGTTTTCCAAATTTCAGAAGACTGTTAGAGCTGTGAAATTCATTATGTGTTTACCTCCTGCTTTTAATAATTTCAGCAGCCAGAGGTTCTGTGTTTGCAGAAGCGCTTTGTGTCTGGCTGGTACTCAAAGTAGGACTGCAGTTCAAAAGTCATGTTAGGGCTGGATGTTGTATGCTGTTATCTGTTGATTGACTGGGGCTAGGCACCAGAGAGAATCATAGAACCATAGAATCCTCGGAGGGTCCTCTGAGGGCCATCTAGCCCAACTTCCTGCAGTGCACAGGGACACCACAGCTAGATCAGATTGCCCAGGGCCTGATCCAGCCTGGCCTTGAAAGTCTTCAGGGACAGGGCATCAACCACATCACTAGGTAACCTGCCCCAGTGCCTCACCACCCTCACTGTAAAAGATTTTTTCCTTATATCTAAGAAAAAGAGTTTGGTTCTGGAGCAGGTGGGTTAAGCTGGTCTGACTGCACTTTGTGTAGCAACTTGGAGAAGGTTTCCAGCTAACAGAAGTGTCCTCCTATAGGGAAAGAAGGAAAAACATGAATTTCTTTTTAGAATTAACACTCGGTTCATGAAAGGGGATTGGTAGACAGGACTTGTAGATGGGAGAATTGGTTTACTGATTTGCGAAGGACCTTTTTTGTTCTTTAAATAGTCATTACTCCAGACCAGCAAAGATATTACTTGTGGAGGAGCTTCAGCACCCATCGTTGTTTTGAGGTAGTTGTGATACTTGTGGCCTAGACTGAACACAGACTTTCTGGGTTCCTAGTATTGGAACTAGATTGCATATCAAATCTAACTGAGCTCTGAATCTCAGAACAGCAGGGACTGGGAGGGACCTCAAGAGATCATTGAGTCCAACCCCCCTACTAAAGCAGGTACCTTACAAAAGGGCAACAGGTAGGCATCCAGGTGGGTCTTGAATATCTCCATAAAAGGAGACTCCACCACCTCTCAGGGCAGCCTGTTCCAATGTTCCATCACCCCCACCATAAGTAAGTACTTCTGCATGTTTATATGGAACTTGTTCATATATGGAAAAACTACATATTTCTTTCTTACATTTGAAGAGGTGAGATATGAGCTTTCTGTGAATTAGTCTGACAAATCCAACCATGCCAAACAGCTGTTCTGTAACTCAGAGTTTAAAATTAATTGCCGTTCAGAATAATACTGTGCTTTTTTTCTTTTTTGGTAGGCATGTAGCTCCAGACATCGAACGGTTTGAACCAACCTTTGGCTGGATGCAAACTGTGCAGTAAGAGGAGGACTGAGTGCAAGCATACAAATAGATGTGCAATTGCAAATGTCCAAAATAAATTTTAAAATAACACCATTTTAAACATTTTATGTACTAAAGGGCTCAGCTTGTTTCTCCATAATGTAGAATGCGATTAATTTAAATGAGAGAGAACAGTCATGCAGACAGACAGGCTTAACAGCTTATGAGCAGGGTGCATAAAATGTGCTCTGCCTCACCAAGGTGTTACCGTCATCTGACATTTTTGCAAACTCCCATGGAATTTATTTTGCATTAACTTCTGTTAGTGATGATGGAGCTGTTGAATTATTGCCTCGTTGTCTTGAAGACTGAACTAATTCCCCATGCAGGTTTTTTGGAAGCATCCTTTGCACAAGTCTGAGTTATGCACGTTGTTAAGAGCATTGCACATAAGAAGGGTTGTTCCAGCAGCACAGGCAGTAAAGTAAACAGTAAATGGCACTCCTACATCACTGGGGGATATGTTCTCAATCACAAGCAAAGACAGTGGACTTTTTTTTCTCCTAGTATATCTTAGAAGTTTATTTTCTATTTCAGTCCCTTCGCCCCACCCCTGCTGGGTGATGTGTTTTTAGATATATAAACCCTGGACCTTGCAAAAAGAGACTTGTTGCCAGAAGGGAACCTATCCTTGAGCCACTTTTAGGTGGAGAGCAGATGCTGATGAGCTGTCCTCTCCTAAAGGCTGAGTCTCCAAAAAGGAGACACCCACACTGCCTGTGTATGGGAGTCTGTATAGGATTCTGGGTGCTTTGGTCTTTCGAAGTACAATCTTTACGAATTGAGGAAGAATCAAGTCTCTCCTGCTTCCTTATGTGCATCTCTTCAAGTTATTCTCTGCATCAGTGAGCATGTTTTTGCCATCTCTCTGTTAATTATTCTGGACCTGCCTGTGTATTTCCCAGGACTTGGGTATGCAATCACTAACAAGCCACAAGCACAGTCTATATAAAACAGCTGCCTCTCCCCAGCCTGAACACCAGATGTTGCTGGGGAAGTATCCCAAAGGGAAATCCCTTGAGTAAATCCTAGGAGGTGACTTTCTTCAATGAGCTGCCACGTTGTTTGTGCACGTGCCTGTTCCATACTGTGTGCAGAGCACCTCCCATTACTCCACCTGAAATTTCTGTAAACTCACCCAGCAGAGAACACTTCCTTTCCCTTGCTCAGTGGAAAAAACCTTTTTTGCTCTCTAGCTTTTAAAGTCATCCTATCACAGGAGAGACTTGCTACCCTTAAAGACAGCAGACTGAAAAAAACAGAAGAGCTGCTAAAAAGATAAATGACAGAGTCAGCCCTAAACCCCGCACTTGCAATTTATTTGAAGAAAATGTTCAGAGAGTGCGAAGATAGGACATCTGTTTCATGCTATTCCCAAAGCAACCTGCTTATTCAGCTGCAGACATCCCCACCTGCTCTTCTAATGAGCTCGGATCTCTCAGAATTCCCTGTTCACCCATTTGAACCTGGACAGAGCTAACTGAAGCACAGGGACACTGCCCAAAATTTAGCGCAGGGTGAGAACTGCACCCAGCCTGCTGGAGCCTCTTTAATTGCTGGAGTTCCGATGGCAGTATTGGGCATTGCTGTGAATGGACCTAATATAGGATGTTGTCTGTGAAACTGGAACAAGCTTGGAGCTGATAGCAGCCTGGGCTATGGGCATCAGGGCAGGGTTTTTTAAGCCTGATCCATTTCTAATGCACCACTGGTGTCTGACATTTACAATCGGCTGCTTATGCAACCTGAGGAGTAGTAGAAAGAAACTGATTTTTTTTTTTCCTCTCTGCGCTTTTAATTTCATAAAGTAAATATCACAAACATATGCTGTGCAGGTGCTTTTTAGCACAGTAAGCACAATGCTTGGGGAATGCAGTTGAAATCCTTGGCCAAGGCTGCAGAGTCATTGTATTTCAAAATTCATATGACTTTGGTGAAAACTCTGGACCAAATGCTCGCAACCTGCAGTGATACCAGTAGCAGTGGAAAAAGTGCTCCACAATGGTGCAGTCATCTGCTCAGACAGCTTTCTTTGTACCACGCAGAGAGGGAGGGGAGATGTCCTTGGAACTGTGCAGATCCTGGTCCAGCCCTTGCGTCTGATGGTGTCTTTGACAATAAGGAGAGCGAAGCAAAGGAACAGGTTGCCCAGAAAGGTGGTGAATGCCCAGTCCCTGGAGACAGTCAAGATCAGGCTGGATGGGGCTCTGAGCACTGATGGAGCTGTAGGTGTCCCTGTTCAGTGCAGGAGGGTTGGACCAGATGGCCTTTCAGGGTCCCTTCCAACTGCAATGACCCTGTGGTGTCTGTGGCAGTGTGCTGCCCATGCTCCTTTGAAAACTAGTGGTTGACAGATGAGTTCTATTGCACCTGAATACTTTGAGTTGATTACTTGTGATCTGTAGAGCAGCAGAGTGGATGGGTGGCAGGTCAGACAAAAAAATGCCCTTGTAGACTGCCAGGAAAAGACTGGACAGAAGACTGGCCCTTCCTGAGGGCCTTTCTTTGTACCATGATACCTTTTCTCCTTGTACAGCGAGATACATGTTTTCAAACCTGCATCCTCTCATTCAAGCATAAGGACATTTGATGTTTCTCTTATGCTAAAAACTGCTATTAATTTGCTGTTTACTTTGGGGACTTTTACCAGCTGCTGTTTCCAGGGCTACTGTTGACAGGAGAGGATGTATCTCCAGTGGATTTCCAGGAGGGTTCAGTGTGAGATCCTTAGGATATGGGCGTTGATAGAGGGAAATAAGCAATGAAAAGAAATTTCTTCTGTTGGCACCTGGCAGTAAATATTCTGGATTTACAGAACATAATAATCGTAATGCCCGACGCCTTTCAACTGTATTTTCTGCAGCAAATGGTGACTTCTGCCTTGAGAACCATAGGAATGCAGATGTACAGGGAGGGATAGGCATCCCCAGTCTGAAGCCTGGGCCTGGATTCAGGATGAAGTAGCAGGATACTGTTGTAGCATTTTGCTGTCATGCATACAGCTTTTGTAGCATAAAGGTGAGCTGATGTAGGCACTGGGAAATGGGGCAGCTGTATTTGACAGCTCTGAAGTTGCTATCTGCAATCACAGACCATCTCTGGTCTGCATCTCTGGAATAGTGAAAATGGCTTCTCAGTCATCTTAAATATCACTGGATGCTATGGAGATAGATTGATCCTCCTAATCCAGTAACCTTCCTGTTTTTGTCATCCATCCTGTTTTTGACATCCACCAAGAACAAACACTCTTTTTCTTTACTGGTATTTAATTTCCTTTGCCACTAGTTTCTCAGAGGGTCAGGCAAATACCAACAGCACTTTTTGTGCCAGCTTAGTCCTGGCTCTTGGGCTGGGAAGAGATGTAGGGTGATACAGAATGCCCTGGGTGATGGCTGGAGGCTCTGAAGCTTCTCTTGTTCCCCTGCTCATCCTGCCCAGCATTCTGCATCACACCAGTGGTACTTTGTCTTGTGCCAAAAGCATGTTGCAGTGAAGCTGTAAGGTGTGTGATCAGCTGTGATGTGAAGTCTGATGGCTCCTGTGGAGAAGAGATGATTACCAGAAAGCTTTTCTATAAATGAAGGGATTCTGTGCAACAGGGATCTTTTTTTTTCTGCATGTTGGATCAAGCTAGATGAAATGCAGCATTGGGAAATTTATTAAGGATGTATAAAAATGTAATGTGCGCAATGCAGTCAGCATATAATGAAAGAATCTGCATGTAAATGTTTCATTAAAGACCACCACGAGAATCTGTGTTTTCATAACAGGACAGTGTTTTGCAGTCTCTCCGGAGAAAATTCCTTCTTGGGCAAAGTCTTCTGAGAGCCTTTCTGTGTGCCCATCCTTACACCATGACATCTTTTCTCCTTGCACAACCAGATACAAATTTTCAGATGTGGGTCCTCTCATTCAAAAGATCTCTGCTGTGAGCTCTGGGAAGCAGCAGAATCACGGACAGAGCAGTGCTGGGGGGAGTGGGGCAGATAGCTGCCTTTTCTACAGGAAAACTGTTAGCAGTCATTGTGGAGCAGCCAGATTTTGTGTCTCACTGCAGCTTCTCCATTCCTAAAAAATGTCCCATGGTAATTGGTTCTGCTGGCTTTGGCCAAACACCAGGTAATGGTCTGGATACTGGGACATATAGCAGGTGGCTGTTGTCATGGTACTCCCCAGGTCCTGGTATGGTCAATTTTCAGTAAGTTTTGATGTCTTTACCAACATCACACATATCCAGTCACTGCAAAAAGCATAGTACATAGCTAACTGTATTTCCCCAATGCCCAGTGTTACCGTTTATGGTGTTTCAAGTTGACCTATCTGCAGAATTGTGAATGTCGGTTGTCTCTTTGTAAATGAGATGAGTATTTCCTGATAAGAAGAAAGGGCAATAATACCTGGAAACTGTTCCATGGTAGAAAAAAACTGAATCCTCCCTGTAAGAATGCCTTTTCTCTTTGTAGCCAATTGTACCTATCAGTAACTTAGTTATGCATTGATTTCTATAGATGGTATTTATCTCATAGAGTGGCATATAGCATATTAAACCTGTTAAACCCAGGAAAGAGAAAGGCTGGGAGATTAGTGGGAAAACTTGGCACAACACATAAACCAGTCACTTCTTCATCAGGAAAGGACAAAGCACAAACACTTGTCTTAAACCCAGACATAGTCACTGCAGGATGGGACTGAAGTGTGCTTATGGGCCAGCTCAACACAGGAGGTATTTATCACTGCTTTGTGTGTCATACCTCTTCCTGGCTGAGTGGGAACCTTTCAGAGCCACTGCTGTAGTTTTCTGTCCACTGAGAAAAAGCCATGCATACACAGCATGTGCTGAGGACCAGCATAGCATGGGCTGAACTTCTAAATAACTGAACAGTGCATTCGCTCCTCATTTAGAAATAATAGAGGCATCTTCAAAATGATTCAATTACTGCTGAGGTTAATGGCGGCCTAGGGATTTGTTCCCTGGTGTTGCTCGCAAACCTTGCCTGCAAAACTGACATTAATAATAATATGTAGCTGTGTGATCTCATGTGCTGATAGCTGCAGGCTCACAGCATGTGGAACAGGTTGGTGCCCCGCACTGCACAGCTGATCCCCACCATGAGCAAGCCTAGTGAGGAAGATGCAGAAAATCGCCTTATTTCCATCAACCATGGAACATACTGTAAAGTACCTTCATCTCCCTGCATGAATTCTGACCCACTTAATTGCCTACCTCCACTACTCTCAATGCAATAATTGATAACTCTCGTTATCACTATCTCTACCTGTCCATGCATTTACCTGGCTTTCACCTGTTTTTAGGTAGAAGACAGTGCTTGATACCTCAGAAGCTTCTTTGCAGGTACCAGTGTTGTGTATGCATTGTGATGACCGCTTTAATGGGCTAATTTCAATCCTGTAATACTCATGTTAATAACGATAACTTTTGAGAAACCCATTAAAACTCTGTAATGGTAATTTAAAAGAAATGTCAGACTCGCCTTTCCCCATTCAATCATGATGAAGTTAGGAACTTGATAGATACATTAAGCAATGCTGTCATCTCTGTGCATCTCACAGAATTGAAATGAGGCTTCTATATCCTTCAGAGCGGAAGTAATACTTGCACTGAAATGCCCTTCCAGTTAAGGCAGCTGCTTTCATCAGAGGCAAGGTTTGTTGTTTTTAAACTGCATTCAGACCATTCTGTGGGAGTCTGCCAATAGACAGGAACTCGTAATCTATATATAAAAACTACACAAAATCCTTTAATGACAGGAACAGTATTAAAGCTGCAAAGTCAGATGCTTGGAGGAGAAGGAACGCCAGCATCAAAGTTTCCTGTGTGACCTCAATTTGTTCTCTCCTTCCACTGTGCACATCCGTAGTGATGCAGATTATAATTACAGACTCAGAAGTTGTTATTTTTTTATGCTGTCTCCCTGTGTTTGGTACCTGAAACATCCCTGGGGCTTTGTGGTGCTCAGCTCTGGGAGAGTTAGCTGCAGTTGTGTTATTAACTAGGTGAATCATAGAGTCATCATGGTTTGCTAAGACCTCCAAAATCATCCAGTCCAATCATCTACCCACTAAGTCATGTCATTTAGTACAACATCTGTGTATAGTAAGGTAATAAATAAGGGAGTTTATGTAATAAAACAAGAAATGGAGATTTTTTTGCACCAGAAGGAGGTGCCTTAGGGTTTCTTGTCTCCTGTGTAACTAGAGGGTGTCCCTGTGGGTTGTGGTCATACAAGGCTCAGCCACCCAAAGCAGAGAGATCAAGGCTTGCAGGTGCCCTGCTGTTCCTGTGAAAGAGCATACAACAGAGATGTTTAAACACAAGAGAACTTGGCTCCAGCAAATGATCAGAAAACCAGCTGTTCACTATGAACTCTTCATTTCCTATAATTCTATTATAGCACATCCATGATTGTCTTTGCCTTTGAATGTTTTCACTATAAATGCAGCAGAAGAGGAATAGAACAGTTTTATTTGGTGTGATTGTTTGATGCTAGATGGAGTTTAAATTTATGGAACAAGTATCTTCATTTCAACATAAAAAGTGCAATTGTTTTCCTTTTAAAACTAAGTTTTTGTTTAATACATGAGTGTACTTGTGCTTCAGAAGTCAAAGGAAATCCTGGTATGGAGCCAGGGAGTCATAATAGACGTTGAACCAAAATTAGACATGAAAGATTTCTTAATCTTTTGTCTCCAGAGCCTGAGAGAGTGCTCCCTCTCAACAAGTGCACGGTGGAAAGGGAAACACAACCTCCTTGAAAAAGGCTTTGTTCTTCTGAGACAGAGGATAAAGTTTGAGCAGAACATTTTTAAGAACATCTGTCTGTCTTTCTCTGGTCACTTGGTACCAACTTCACTTCTGCTCTGATCGGGGGTCACTTGGCAGTTAGTTATAAGCATCTGGATAGAGATGGCCCAACCCTCAGCACATCCAGCTGGGGAAATTCAGCCAAGGAAGATGCAATGAATAGAAATGTACCTGTAGATGGGAGCCAGCTTCTTGGTGTTGTTTAGAGAACAAGTGCCTCTAGTTTTATTCAGAGACAAAATTTAACCTGTTTGTCTGTAGCCTCAGCCTTGTATTTGTATGTATGGTAACAGTGTGGATCAGAGCTGGGAGGGAGCTGTGGTCACCATTCTCCTTTACTTCCTGAAGCCATATGCTCACAAAGGGCTGCAATCTTGTGAGTCTCTACTTCAGATAGTAACCTAAAGTAAAGAGGGGCAGAACTATATCGCTTGTGCAGAGGTTTGCTTCTCCAAATGGCAGTTTCATTAAAAGCAGTAGAAAAGTGCAAACACAGTGCAAGTTGCATCAGCCTCATGTTGGAAAGAGTGTGTTTAGGAGACAGATGTCTCAAATGCAACAAATACACACAAGTCACCATTAAGCTATGGAGCATCTTAATACTCCTGTAGCAAAGATATCATTAATAATTGTCACTATAAATGTTCACAAGCCTTCAAGATTCATTTTCTCTGGATTGGACTGTTGACTGAAGTTCACTTGCTTATGATAGCCTACCTTGCTGCCATCTGATTGGCATACTGTCTTGCTGCTTGCACTGAAATCTAAGTGTATATTTGTACATTCCCCAAAATATAAGAATCTGCTTGTGTGGCCAGCAGGAATTCAGCTTCCCAGCTCCTGCACTGTCTTTGACCTTTTGTTCATGGAGAGTCGCACATTGCACCAGTCTGCAGGGACTGTGTGCTGACTCTTAATTGTGCATTGTAATCAGCTGCTTGTTTGCAGCCCTCTGCAATGACTTAGCTTTGTCCTCCAGATGAGGGCATGGTGAGAACCAACTCTGCAGGGCAAAGGCGCATAGGAAGCCAAAGTACTCCTGAAAGCCTCTGCTTTGATGCTGTGATGGGGCTGTAACTTCATAAACTTTGCCTCTCAGCATATATTACCTCATCTTGTATTTTATAGTGTATTTATTAGTAACAGAAGCACCTAGTGCTGCATTAGTGGGCCTGATGGTGATGAGGTGACGGTCAGACTAGATGATCTTAGAGGTCTTCTACAACTTTAATGATTTTATATCCTACATTCCCTTTGGAAGTTTCCCTTAGCCAAGGCAAAATTGAGCCCAAAGTGCTGGGACACTGAAAGTTTCAATTCCCCTTTTCTGAAGTCAGGAGAAACAGGTGCTACCCCGTATCTGTCAGGAACTTCAGGTTCACAGGAATGAGCCATTGATGTGCACCATTACGATGGGTTTACGATGGATGAAGCAGGAGAAGAAATTTGCTTTGCCTAATCTTAGGTGAAGGAGTACCAAAGATATTCTGCTCTTCCTGAAAAAGGAAGAATGAAGAATGAAAGCCGTTGCATTTGTTTGGCTTTGCCTAAGTAAAATGTGCTCTGTAAAGAAATGTGCGTGCTCAAAGTTGTGGGAAAACACTTTTCACCCAGCCAACAGTGAAAGAGAACTGTTGCAGAGATGAAAAGCACTGCAAATGTGAGACACATAACTTCATATTCTGAAGGCCTCCTCTGCCAGGAGCACCAAAGCTTGGGAATGGCAAACTAAGCCCAACATTGAATGACAATGGAACATGCTCAGAAATTAGTTGAACAAGATGTTACGTGTTCACGCTCTGTAGCTGAGAAATGATCCTTTGGGAAAGGCTGAGGCAGATAAACAGCCCTGAGGCAGTTCCAACTGATGGAGGACAGGAGCCTAGAGCTGAGAGGGCTCTCTGGGTCCTTCCAGAACCCTTCATGGAGCTTTAGCCTTTCTCTTCAAAAGCAATCGTTCCCTACCTTGAGGAAATCTCATGAAGTATAATCTGCATACATACAGTTGCTGCAAGCCTGTCTGGGTTGAAATGCATGCTAATATCTTTCAGGACACTAAGTAAAAGTTGGGTGTTTTTCCTCAAGCCAAAATTTCTTAAATTCTTGGCAGATTTTGAAAATAGAAGTACTGCACATAGAGTGAAAATCGTTGATGGAGAAGTGGAAAAGTGAAATAAATGTGAATTGTAGCTCAGTTCTTTCACGTTTTAAAAGGTGAGGTCTTAAAATTCTGAAGTGGCCACTTGGATGCTAGAAGTTGTAACATTTGCAGTCTATTACAGCACGTTTCCTCCTTTATGTCCAGTAAAACAATATAGATGTTCTTGTCAATATGCTTCTGTCATAGCATGTAATATACACCTCAGGTACATTTCCTCCAACTGGAATGCTGTGGGCCTGTGTTTGCTTTAGTTTGTTTTACTGGTCATGGGCAGGAATTGGAAGGAGCTTTAAAAATCTGAGTTACGGTGATGGCAAAGCAGCTAAATGGTAAAAAAAAGATGGTGTAATCCATGCCTTCCAGCTTTGTTTTATGGAGATGGAGTCAAAACCACAGCCTGCTTCCTCTGCGCTGTGCTTGACCAGGAGGAAAGGGTTATGCTGCAAATGAAGCCACTGAGAATTTTGCTGCGTTAAGCGAGCATGGAGCTGTCTGTGGTATTGGGCCAAACTTTTACTATACACACAGACATCTGTGACTTAAATGTGCTGGAATGAGATAAACACAGCAAGGAAAGAGCAGGTCACACACAGAAGACAAAGATTTGCTCAGCGTAACTGCAGTAGGTGCTGCATGGAAAGCTGAACCATTCTCAGGCTTCATTCACAGCCTGTCTAGTAAGGCCTGTGTTGAGCATTACAGAGAAGGCTACTAAAAGCATGGAACCTTTCTGAGTTTATAGTAATGAGTTAATGATGGAGGTCTGTCTTTCTCCAGAAAGGCAAAAACAATGAGAAGCAGGAGGAGGAAGGTATAATGATGAACAGGAGGAATTTTCTCAACTGACAAAGTGCGTCAGCTCCCAGCAATCACACCATGCTAAGTTCACAAGGCAGCCTCGAAGCTCGTAGCCTATGCAGATCTAGACAAAAACAAATGCAAGAGGCATACTGATAAGTCTTTTGCCTCATGAAAAATATTTTAATATTTAATGGTAATGCATGTTATCTAAGTGTGAAAGGTAAATAATCTGAATGCAAATGGATTTTTTCATATGAAAAGCAGGGCATAAAAAGTAAAATATCAATGCTGTAAGTTTTCTGCCTTTAGTATGTTTATTTACCTTTAATCACTGACATCTAGGCTAAGTTGTTGGAAATACATTAGGAAAAAATTATTCTCTGGGCATGGATTGGCCCATGGAGGTAATGAGTCACCTTCCATGGAGGTGTTCAATAAATGTTTAGGCATTGTACCTAGGAACATGGTTTAGTGGGCTATACTGGTGACAGATGGACGGTTGGACTGGATGATCTTGGAGGTCTTTTCCAACCTTGGTGTTTCTATGATGAAGTCTGGTGCCTTTTTTTGTTTATTGAAGAGGAAGCTGCATCTTGATTTTTGCTGGAAGAGGGAAACTGGACAAACACAGTGGGGACAAATGAAAGAGAGATCATAGCATCATAGAATGGCCAGGGTTGAAAAGGACCATGATGCGCATCTGGTTCCAACTCCCTGCTATGTGAAGGGTCGCCAACCAGCAGACCAGGCTGCCCAGAGCCACATCCAGCCTGGCCTTGAATGCCTGCAGGGATGGGGCATCCACAACCTCCTTGGGCAACCTGTTCCAGTGCCTCACCACCCTCTGGGTGAAAAACGTCTTCCTAATATCTAACCTAAACCTCCTAGATTGAGAAGAACTTGCTCCTTCTGAAACTGCACTAATTCCAAAACCAGACTTCAAAGCCAAGGCCAATGTTCCTTGTAAGAGTACTTCAAGTTACTGCTAATAGGTGTGGGGAAGGATCTCTGTTTATTGCGAGCTGCTAACTCCTCATTGCAGACCAGATGGTCACAGACTTCAAAAGCAGATCTGTTTGTAACCCAGGCAGAGTTTTGCCAGCTGTAAATATGCTTCTTGTTCACGTGGTAAAACGGGTCTAGCGATGAGGAGTGAGACTCTGAATAATAATTCACTGTGCATTTAGTAGTAATTTGTATTTTTAATAATTTCTGCTGCTTCTTTCTGGTGTCTTATGCTTTGGGAGACTGATATATCGGACTTAAGTGCCTGCAGAGTGCTGTGGGAAACAGGAAGTTTGCCTAGAAGTATGTATTTACAAGTTCAATACCTTGACACATTGATTTTAGCTGTGTGATAAATCAGTAATTTTGTTACCTACCATAGGGGGAAGCAGTGTAACTTAGAGAGTATTGCTGTTAATTCAATCTTCTTGAATTGAAACATACATCTATATCCATCTATTTGTCCATCTATCTATACACACTTGGATAGCTATACTTAATAGATACTTAAATTCAATAAACCAGTTCTTATAACTTATTACGTTAAATGTAGAAATACATAATATATATTTGGTAGATAATCAGTAGTAGTAAAATACTGGCTATATTTGGTTTGCTACACTTCACCTTATTAACATGAGTTTTAATTAAGTCTAGTGAAAGTGCTATTTGTCTCCTTTAACAGTTCAGTAGAGAAGTAGGACAAATTCCAGCAATAATTGCACTTTAATCTCCTTAGGGAAAAAAAAAAAAAAAAAAAAGATATACTTTCTAGTGGTGAACATTATGGAAAATATCTTCTGCAAAGATCTGATATTGGGTTAAAAAACGGACTATTACTTTGTTTCCAAAGAAAGATGAAAAAACAACAAAACTACTGTCCTGCATATATATACTTAGCTTCACATATGAGACTGAACTATTCTGGGCTATTGCCATACATCAGATTAAATGCGTAGGCTTTTTTGTCAGTATCTTGAAATGTAACAAAAATGAGGATAAAGTTTGATAAAAATTGAATGTTCCATCTTCCCTCCCACTTCTCTTCAGTGTTCAAAGTGCTGATTTGGCCATAAACAAATAAGTAACCAAAATAAATTTAATTTCATAGATTGGTTCCTCTTGAACTCCTACTGCAGTATCACCATCTGTATTTTGCCCCATTTTACTCTTTTCTGTCATTCAGAAGTATCTCAGTTTAACCAGATTTGAGAATGCCTCTCCTCAAAGCTTGAGCCTTGCTGGTATTTACCATTGGAAGACAAACCTTTACTCCTAGCCCTGGGCTCAGCACCATGTGCACAAGCTGGCACTAGTGTGGTCTGGTGGCTCTGCTTTGGAGTTAACTGACAGTGATAAAGGATTTCAGCTGCTTGGGAATAAATTCAGGTAAACTAAAAATATTGATACAGCCTTCTGGGGTTTTGGTAAATTAAAAATATTGATACAGCCTTTCTTTGTGCTTACTGTTGTGGAGATAGTAGGGTATATGTTCAGTTGACTATAATGTCCTTGTTAATGAAGGCTAGGAACTTGTATGTTCAAAAATTTTAAAATAAACAACCAATTTATGTGTTAATCTATAGGCCAATGAATTACATAAATAAATGTGTTGACATTGATTTCTATTCAAATGCTCAGGAGAATCTGTGGAAATGCAGGTAATAATCATAGAATCATTTTCATTTAGGTTGGAAAAGAACTTTAAGATCATCAAGTGCAACCATACTATGTGTGCTAAAGAACAAATCACTTCATCAAGTAGATAAGGAGGGATAAAACTCCTGGACTCTGGATGCCCTACTGATGCATAACTTGCCTAAATGCCTGCAATTCAGTGAGGCACTTCATGGTCTGCATGGGGTACTTCTGGAGTGCAGCTGGGATATGGTAACCATGTGGAAGGCATCAAAAGACTATTTTCTATGTTGTAGATATTGTCATTGGTGTAAAAAGGAATAGCTCTGCCAAGAGACTGGAGTAGATGGCTTGCATCTAAAGCCCTTTCAGTGCTGTAAGAATTTTTCCATTGCTTTTTCTGGTATTTGATTCAGAGGCCTTTTCCTTGGACTTTGGCTGAGAGTCTTCAGTAAAGTTAAATGAAATCTGGGGTTAGTCGATTGTTTTATCTCTGTTTCTGCTCAAGAAAATACATGACATGGAGTAGAATATGGAGGATTAGTTAATTTATATTTCATTTATTTATTTTACAAATTCAGTAGTCCATGGATTTCTGGCACAACATGTATTAATTGCTTTGGTTCAAAAATTAGAGTTAGGTGGCTATTTTTGTCCTTTCCATCCGGTATTTGGTTCAGGTTTGTGGTTCCCCTGATTATCTGAACAGGATTGCTGCATATGTAGCAAATGAAGGGAAGAAATAGGTGCCAATAGATGGGAGGGAGCCAAGGAGAGCCAATATGACATTTCCAAAATGGTGCGCTCCAGAACCATTCCCGAGCTTCTTAGCACTGAACACTATGAATTTAAAGAAACTGCTCTAGGGCCTTTCAGGAGTTAAGGGGAGATTAAGCAAAGGAACCTAAGTACTTGAAGATGGATTCTTAATACCCTGGTGAAAGGAGGCTGGACCAGATAAGGGTTACTCATCTGCCTCTGTTAGCTTCATGTCAGTGCCTGGCTTCCTCCAGCGTCCACTGGAGCCATCTGGCTGTGGATTGCAGAGCTCCCACTGCTCTGGTGTCAAGCTAGTGTCTTTTTTGGAGAACTGCACTGAGCTAAAAAAGAGCTGTATGGGACTGAAAGGAACACTGATTGAGATTTTGAGGATATGATGGCAAAATAATTGTTTCAAAGGTGGTATGACTTTTATAAACAAAAAAGTGGCGGTGAAGCTGATGAATTGGAAAGAACCTCTGCTGAAGAATAGCCTTTGTTAAAGAAAGTTGCTTTCTAAAGGAAGGCATAACTCACAGAGAGCTAAAAACTAGCAATGAAATGTGAACAATAGGCGTAATGCTTCCATTGCACTTTGAAAAATAAGGACAGGCCTTTCTGAAATATATGGGCTTCTGCAGTGGGCAGGAATGGTGGCCTGTGCTGTTGGAATTCATTCTGGGGTGGGCTCCTGGCTATGCCCCAGCCTTGTACATAGGGGTTTCACCTCAGGTGTTCTGCAGGGATTGGGATTTTGTAAGGAAACCAAATGGCTGTTTGTTTTTTTTTTCTTGGATAAGCCTCACAGAAACAAGAAAATACATATACACACTGCTCTTGCCTTTTTTGTGGAGCTTCCCCATAGTGGGTAAGTGGATGCCCGGTGTCCAGGAAAGAAGCAGATCATCAGTGCACGAGGGAAGTGCACTGAGTCTGCTCTTTTAAAAGTGTCTGGCCAATATAACCAACTACTGAACAAAGTGACCTCCTCTCATACCCCTCTTCAAGGATACTTGCTGCTCCTTAGAAGGGATCTGGTTCTGATCCCACCTGTTTTGCAGTGCTGCAGCAGCTGCTGAGCGTTCAACTCTTTGGCCAAAGGCTTTGACTGGTGGATCTGCTGTCATGGGCAGCCAGGGGAGCTTTGACCACTTTGTAACTCTATGGATTGTAGCCTGGCAAGAGATTTAAAAAATGTTCAGTGTGGCCCTTTTCAATGAATAGATTTTGTGTTCCTCCTGAGAAGCCAACTTCCCCAACAAAGATTTTGGCTGGGAGGAGGAACTCCAGCTCACCATTCCTAAGGAACTGATCTTGGTGTGTTTATTTTCAGTATCCCTGGTTTTGCTCAAGCATTTTAGGGCAAGCAACTTTTTTTTCTATCTTGTAAGCATTTTTAGTCTTTCACTATCAGAATTACAAGCTTATTGAACCAGCCTGTCATCTGCCCTCTGCCATCACTTTGAGGCATGCTTCACTGTGTGCCTGTGCCTTAGGTGGAGTCAGTGCCCTGTCCTCCTGCATTGCTTTCACAGAATCACAGAATCACAGAATGGCAAGCATTGGAAGGGACCTCGAGGATCATGAATCTCCAACCCCCCTGCCACGTGCAGGGCCAACCTCCCCATTTAATGCTACACCAGGATGCCCAGGGCCCCATCTAACCTGGCTTTGAACACCTCTAAGGATGGGGCATCCACAACCTCTCTGGGCAGCTGTTCCAGCACCTCTCCACTCTCATAGTAAAGAACTTAAGCTTTCCCTTGAAACATTCTTCAAGGTGCCATTAGTGGAAATCTGAGTAGCCTGTTGGATGTAATTTGGCTGTTCTTCTTGTGCTGTGGTACTTGAGTGGTTAAGTATTGTGATACTTCAATGGTCAAGTGGTGATGCAGTGGCACAGCTGCCCAGGGAGGTGGTGGAGTCACTGTCCTTGGAGTTGTTCAAGAAACTTGGGGATGTGGCGCTGAGGGGCATGGTGGGGATGGATTGTGTGGTAGATCTTAGAGGTCTTATCAAACCTTTACGATTCTGGTATATTAGCAATCATTGGAAGCCAATATATTCCAAGGAGATGGTTAACAGGCTGGGCACAAACCTCTTGGAGGAGACAAAATCAATTGCACTGCGCTCAGGAGGTTCCCAAAAGTCTGCAAAACCTGAAAGTGTGTTAAGATAACATCAGCACTGTAAACCCAGAAGAGGAAGAAGTGTCGCACTTGGGGATGAAGCTCACATTATAAAATGCATCTGTGTGTCTGGGTAGTGAGGCGCAGCTCCGCAGGGAGCTACCAGGGAAGTTTGTTTGAAGTTGCACAGACGGGCACGGCTGTACGCTGGGGACAGGCTCAAAATACTGCTTCTTTGATGTCTTTCTGACTCGTGTTATTATTGTGACTGCTGTTACTGTCAAGGCAAAACGTAGGGTATTGCGGTGGGATGAAGACACTGATCTGATTATAGTGACAGACTGTGAAAATAAACCCTTCCTTAAGAGCAGAGTTTTGACAGTTGATATATTTTTTTAGTGCATTCTTGAAGCCTGGGATATTATGATCTTTTTTTTTCAGTGTTGAAAGTGAAAGGTTACACGCATTATGCACATACAGCTATGCAAAATTAGGTCTAGTAATAAAGCAGTCGACGATTTTGAGCCTAATACAATTAAAACCTCTTAAAAACATATTGAGTTTCCTTTTGTTTTTATGGAGATGGTCTCTGGTAGAAACTATGCTTCCTTGCACCACAGTGGTGCACCACAGCCTGTCTGGTGGTGTGGCAGAGCAGGGAAACTAGAGATGTTCCAAAGACAGCATCAGCCATACCAGCAGAGCTGTGCTTTGCCAGCAGCTAAATGAGGAAAGTCTGCTGGAGCCAGGAGGTATGGAAGCCTAATTTCTCATGGATTTATACCTCATAGCTAACTGTGGGCTTCAGCAAAGCCTCTGCTGCAGCAGAGCCACAGATAGGGCATGAGGCTTGTAAGAAACACAGCTTGCAGTCGCTGGAGAAGGAAAAAAAAAGTTCATTCTGTATGCAATCAGTTCTGCTGGCGAGACAGTGAGGAACTTTCTACAGAACTGTCTGTGAACATCTTTTTTTTTTTTTCTTTTTTTGGAAAGAAAAGCTCCTGGTGAATTCTTTGCAAAAGAGTTCTTGACATTTTTGAGAAGCAAAAAAAAAAAAAAAAAAAAAAAAAGAGGAAAATCCTATACAGTGATTTTTTTTTCCCCCTACAAACATTGAATCTACAGTGTTTAGGCTCCTTATTTCTGTCAGCCATTTCCATTCCTTTCCTGTTTTCATAGGTGAACTTTACACATGTATGTTGCCTCCTTAGCTGTGAGTACAGTGTGCTCAGCTCGATATCTCCATCCAGCAGCTGCTGTTCCACAAAGCTTGGCTCATGTCACAGCTTACTGGGGTGAGAAGAGCCATCAGTGTTCTCTTCTGACTGGTTTGTTCTCCGTGAGCTGGTGTTACAGGCTGGCAAACCGGGTTGGAGTTTTGCTTGCTCTGTGAACCAGCAGCAGGCACTGTGGCTGCTCAGTGGACTGGCTCCTGCCCTCCCAGCAGCAAGTGCACAGCTGTTGGCTTGAGCACCATGAAATTTCATCCTTTGCTGTGTGCTTGTTGCTTTGGTGTGTGCTAAACTGCACCTTTATTTATGGAGATTGGCTCTGAAGGGGCTGGTATTTAGCAGAAAATAAAGAACTTTGGCATTCGTATTTAATATGCTTGAAGTAAACAATAAACTGTGTCAAATCCAGCACAGGCTTCCCTTTTAGTTAGCACTGAGTCAACAGTGATATACAGATCCCTCATCCCCTCACCTCCTCCCTTATATATTGTAGAGCAAAGGAAATTTGTATGATATTCCACCAAATGATTAAATAACATTTACATGAAAGGACAGCAAATGGATGCTTTTAAAACGGCACATACTTGTTTGAATGGAGCAGACATTGATCCTTCATGTTGTTGTGGGTTGCTAAAATGTCAGACACTTTGGTGTGGTGCTTCAGAGAGTTAAGGTGCTGTGCAGGGCCTTGTTGGGTCACACCGAGGTGCAGCCTGCATGTCCCCCAGGGAGCACACAGCATGTGTAGAATCATAACATCATAGAATTGTTTGAGTTGGAAGGGATCCTTAAAGGTCATCTAGTCCAACTCCCCTGCAATCCACAGCTAGATCATGTTGCTCAGAACCCCATCTAGCCTGACCTTGAATGACTTCAATGACGGCATCCATCACCTCTCTGGTCAACCTGTTCCAGTGCCTCACCACCATTACTGCAAAAAAACTTCTTATATCTGACTAAATCCACCCCGTTATAGTTTGAAACCATTTCCTCCAGTCCTGTCACACAGACTCCACAAAAAATCTGTCCCCTACTTACAGCTCCCCTCAAGTCCTTTTTGGCAGGGTTGTGCTTCATCCTTACATCCTCAGCTTGTACTGATAGTGAGAGTTGCCACAACCCAGGTGCAAGACTTTGCAGTTGGATTTGTTGAACCTCAGGAGATTCTCCTGGACTCACTTACTCAGCCTAAGTCTCTCTGGATGGCATCTCATCCCTTTGACATGTTGACTGCACCACTCAGCTTGGTGTCACCTGCAAACTTGCTGAGGGTGCACTCAATCTGTTGATGTCATTGATGGAGATATTAAAGAGCACCAGTCCCAGTAGAGACCCCTGAGGGACACTACTTAGTACTGATCTCCATCCAGACATTGACCATAGCTCTCTGACAAGAGGACTGATTTCCCCCAGGAGTTTCAGTAGGTTTGGGCCATCCTCTGCTGTGGCACTCACTGCTTGCCCTGCTGTGACACTTGTTGTCATCAGAACACCTGCAGGATTTGAGCCCTACAGCCAATAGATATCACAGTACTGGGTCACTGGGGTGATTTCTGGAGACTCAAGTAAGTCTTTTTGCTGGGCTCTCACTTTCACTCAGAGTGGAGCTATCAGCATACTGTTTCCAGCTGTGAAGATTGCAAATCTGCTCTGCCAAGCTTCCCGCATCTCTGCCAATTTTTTCTCATGGTTCATTTTTTATGACTTGTTGTAGAACTCTTTTTTTTTTTTTTTTTCTGAAGATAAATCAATGCTATCAGCCTTCCATTTAAATGAATATGTAGATATAACCAAAGCAACCGGAGAATGAAGTTAGAGGTGAGAGTGGTAAGCTGGACTCTGCTTGCCATGCTTTGAAGGGGAAATTATGACAATTATATCATTTTTCCAACCTGACAGTCATCATGGAAATTTTTAGGAGGTGCTGAGGTGCTCACACAAGGTGCATGTCACTGGAATACATGGAGGGGACTGGATACATGCTCCTGGGGCTGGAGAGCCAGAGAGCATCGCCTGTCTGGCTGGCACTGACAAGGGCCTCACTGATATTTGTTCTTTGCTGCACTGATGGCTGTTCCACAAAAGAAATTACTTCGGCTAGCTCCCTCCTATTTGCAGGAAGGGGCGGATGTGCAATACATCTGTAAACAAGAAATGTGGCATCTCTACATTATAAAAGCTTTTGTCTTATTATTCCTCCCTTCTTGCAAAACTCAAGAGAAATCATAAGAGCTTTATGACAGCAGAACTGTGTTTTTGTTGTTGTTGTTGTTTTTTTCCAGTGGCTTCAGATTTTGTTTCTTTCACTGCTATCGAGTGTTATTTTTGATTGAGGCAGCAGTGCACCAAAGCGATATTCCCCACTACAACCAGTACCTTTCACTGACATTTTTTTCTTAGAAGCCTACTAATTGATTTCAAGAACTGTTTATGAATTCAGAAACAGTTGTATGATGGAAATGCAAAACAAACAAAAAAACAAACAAACAAAAACACAACAAAACCATCACAGATGCTTGATAGGAGCTGGGACAATGTTGACAAAGCTGGTCTTCAGCACAAGAAGATGTGTGTGTGGGGACTCACTCTGTGCTTTGTATTATGGCTGTTTTTGAGGAATGGGAGGTTTTTTGGACATTTCTGGTCCCATTGATGGCCAGATGATGCTCTTAGCACCAGAAGACAGCATGACTGGATGGCTCAAACATAGGCCACTTGCAAAAGATCTGTAGGTGATAGGTTGTAGGGTGACACTTCATGTCTTCTAGTCCAGATTTGAGATTTTTGCTCCAAAACCTTTGAGCATAAAGCAGATGAAGTATGGCTTCTTTTTGCTCAAAAAGCCCAAAGGTTGGAAGAAAATAATTTATGTGACAGACTTGGCAAGAAGAGCTCTCAGCTGGTGGCTGGCCTCTGTCCAAGCTCTCTTCCTTACAGGGACAGACAGGATATTGTAGCAGATATTGTTACAAAACAGTGAGATGACATATTTGTGAATGTCTAAGTGACTGAAGAGCTTAATGCGTAAGCATTTGGGAGCAAAAATCTGTTTGGTGCTTGCTTTTTCTTCCTGCTTGTCAAAAGGAACGTGTTTGACCCTGTTCTGTGATAGACACTGTTCAAAGTCACTTTAAAAGTGGCAATGAAAAGCATGGAAATGACTCACAAATGTCTGAGCATTATGATTTCTCAGAGGTCCAAAGATTTTTCACAGTCCAGGGGCAAACAGCTTACTTGTTTTATCAACAGCTGGTCAAATGGTTCATTTTTCACCATCTCTATTCTCACTGCTTCAACTTCTTTAACCTTCTTATCACTTCCAACTGACTGTGGTTTCAGCAGCACTATTTTTCAAGAAAAATATTACTGTTATTTTAACAGCTTGAAGGCAGACAGATATTGCTATTGTAATACAGCAGTGTAAGAATATGACTTCACTAAAGCCCTTCCCTCTTTATCTGTTTGTTGTTATTATCATTTTAGATCTTTCTGGGATTTAGAATCATAGAATCATAGAATGGCTTGGCCTGGAGAGGAACTTAAAGATCATTGAGTTCCAACCACTTCCATGGGCTGGCTGCCCCCCATCATCTCAGACTGTCCCGGGCCCATCCAACCTGGCCTTGGGCACCTCCAGGGATGGGGCACCCACAGCTCTGTACAGCAGGACACTGTTGGCCTTCAGGACTGCAAGAGCGCCACTTGTATCAACTGCACCACTCAGCTTAGTATCATCAGCAAACTTGCTGAGGGTGCACTCAATCCCACTGTCTATAATGTTGGTAAAGATGCTGTAGAGCCTCAGACAGAACCCTGGGGGACACTACTTATCAATGGCCTCCACCTGGACATAGAGACATTGATCACAACGCTCTGGCTGTGACCATCCCACCAATTCTTTATCCACCTAGCAGTCCAGCCTTGAAATTCATCTCTCTCTAACTTAGAGATAAGGATGTAGTGTGGGACCATGTCAAAAGCCTTGCACAAGTTCAGGTAGATGACATCAGTTGTCATTCCTTTGTCCACTGATGCTGTCACTTCATCATAAAAAGCAGTGAGATTGTTCAGGCACAGTCTGCCTCAGTGAAGCTGTGCTAGTTGTCTTGGATCACCTCCTCATCTTTTTGCATGTGCCTTAACATCTTTTCCAGGAGGATCTGCTCCATGATCTTTGCAGGCACAGAGGTGAGGCTCACCAGCCTGTAGTTCCCTGGGTCTTCCTTTCTCCCTTTCTGAATATGGCAGTATTGTTGTTGTCCCTTGTTCCAGTCACCAGGGACTTTGCCTGACAGCCATGACTTTTCAGATATGATGGAGAGTGGCTCAGCAGCCACAGCAGCCACAACAGCCAGTTCCTTCAGGGCTCTGGGATGTTTGTCATTGGGTCCCAAGAACTTGTACACATTCAGCCTCATGAGGTGGTCTCAGACTTGCTCCACTCTTACAGTGGGATGGATTTGACTTGCTCCACTCTTACAATGGAATGGATTTCGTTTCCTTGTCCCCTGTGTAGAATTTTATGGACATGAGTGGCGTGTGAAGACCAAGGCAAAGAACTCTTTAAGATCCTCAGCCTTCTCTATGTCTGAGAGGACCAGTTCTCACTTTTCATTTATCAGATGGAATATACTCTCCTTGGTCTGTCTCTTCTGCACCATGTATCTAAAGGATCTCTTCTTGTTATTTTTTACATCCTTCACCAAGTTCAATTCCATTTGCACCTCGCCTTTCCCAATCCCATCCCTATATTTTTCTCAGACCGCTCATGGCCTGCTTCCAGTTCTTATACTTTTCCTTCTTTTCCATCAGCCTGACCAGCTGACCTTGTTCATCCATGCTGGTTTCTTGCCTTGTCTGTCTGATTTCTTATGCTTGGAGGTGGAGAGCTCGTATGCTCTCAGAAAGGCATCCTTAAAATGCTGTTAGCTCTGTCCTGTTTCCCATTGTAATCCCACCCAAAAATTCCTTAAACAGCCTCGGGTTCACTCTCCTGAAGTTCAGGGTCCTGACTCCACTCTTTAACAGGCCCATGTTCCTGGAGATCACGAACTCAACCACCTGAGTAACTCATGGTTGCTGCAGCCCAGCCTGTCTCCAATCTCAACCCCTTTAACCATCTCCTTCATGTTGATGAGCAACAGGTCTGGCAAAGCTTCTCCTCCAGTCAGTCTGTTCAATATCTGAACAAGAATGTTGTCATCCATGGACTCCAGGAGTCTCCTGGAGTGTTTGCAGCTTGCTGTATTGCTTTCCCAGCAGATATCTGCTGGGTGGTTGAAATCCTGTTTAAGGATGTCACTGCCATGAGTGCAGCCACTTGTAGGATCCATTGCTCTGGTGTGGGGGAAAAATGAATTCTTGGGTTCTTTCTGTATGGAGCAAGTAGCTGTGATGGAAAATGGGGAGAGATTGGCATGCACTTCTAAATTCTCCTGCACGTGAATCCCTGCCTTCAGCTTTGTGATGTAAACACATTTTGTTTTATCATGGCAGCATCACATGAAGAAAAAACATTTGTTGCTGTGAATATACCTGGTGGTATTTTACATGAATCTGTGGTTTATATTGCTGTTGTAGGATGGAGGCTGGTTTAAATTCATTAGAGTTTCACTAGGAGTATTCCATGGGGTTTTCATTTACTGTTGCCCTTAAGATGTGAGGGACTGAAATAAATGAGAATACCGGAATATCAAAAGAAAGTTAACACAGGGATTAAGCACTTTCTTGTTTAGCAAAGGAATGATGAAATCACTGTGAAAGCACAGCAAGAAAACTTCAGAATGCAAACTGTAGATCCTAAGTGTCCAGCCCCACTTCCAGCCTGGGGAGACGTGTTGTAAGCCTGCTCTGAAGTCCAAAACACCTCAAAATTACTGCTGCGAGGGGTCCCTGCCACCCTCCTCAGCTGTCACTGAGCTGAACAGTGAGTGGCTGGGAGAGGTATGAAGGACAAGGCTCTGGCCTTGCCCATGTAAGATTTGCTGCTTAGTTTTTCAGAGCGTTTTAGACAAATAATGTCAGGATTGATTTAGCAGAGCTGTCCTGCCTTGGGGAAGGGAAGGGATTAACTGACCTTGCAAGATCTCTTCCTTCTCTCTTCAGTACTGTTGTATGATTATTACTTGGTCCTCTGGAACCTGAAACTGGGTGGCACTGTGAACTCAAATTCCACCCAAGAGAAGGCTGCTAGGCAAAATGGATCCGGCTGAGAGTACTGGAGATGCACTTGCAGAAGTTATCGACATATTGGTATCATTTGCAGACGGTATCAATCTGACATGATTAACCCAAGCTGTTGACTATGCAGAATGTACCTGAAAAACTGAACAATCCGTCCCTATTAGCTGTTCAAAAATAGCTTTGGGGTGCATAAGGAAAGCAGCAAAACAGAGCCCTTTCTGCCCCACCTTGTAAGGGGTGCAGCAGGGTAAGGGGTTCACAAGGTGACCCAGAGCGTCCCTCTGCTCCCTGCTGGCTGCCATGTGTTCCCCTGTCCTGCTGTGACATGGAGAGGACGCCCTGAGCTACAACCTCTCTGCTGCTACCAGAGCTGTGCCAATTAAATAGGCTTTTCTGTATTTATTACGGAGGAGCTGCTTATACCTGGTGACATTTCTGCTGACTGCTGTTAAGTTCCCCTCTGCTTTAAAGTCAGCATCTGCAAGTTAGAGCAGCAAACAAACTGCTACTGAAGAAAGTGTCTCCTGAAGGTGTTGAAAACAAAATTGGTTTGGAGGTAAATAATACAGACTGTGAAGGTACTCAGGGAAAGCAGACCAAAGAGAGAAACCAGGTTCAGTGTCCTCTGCCTTCACATTTAGAAGGATTGGTAATGCAACCTGGTGGGAATTAGTGGGAAGGGAAAGAGAACTCAGGGAGATGCAAACCCCAGCATGTGCGTCTCAGAAATGGGAGAGCCAGAGGGCTGCAGAGCGATGTTATGTTGTATCTGCTCTTACTGGCTGTTGGTTTTTTTCACTTCTGTTTTTAGAAACATTTCATTTCCCTATCTCCTTTTTCATCTTCTTTCTTAAATTTCTCATTAGCTTCAGCTATGAAATTTTGCAAGATCAAATATAGCCAGCCTCCACTGACGATCATCTGTCTGCAAGCATTACATAATTCATCCCAGCTCCGGATCAGGTTGGTACATCTTTGAAGTGCCAGTCACGCAGCAGAAAGCAGCCGCTGTCACCACATGCCATGCTGGGGTCTGCTAGCACTGCCAGGAGTTAGCCTAAAAGGTAATGATCTTTAAATGGACACTGAGGTTTTCAACTCATTGGCAGCTTTATTGACTCTGAATCCATTGAAACTGTAATCTCTTTTTTCATGATGGCAAAGTAGAAAACGTGCGGTTTTTGTTTGTTTGTTTGTTTGTTTTCTTCTAATCAGAGACTTGTTAGAATAAATCATCAATTGAAATCTGTAAGCAGAGCAGAAGTACTATGCTGTCTGTGGGGCAGGTACATGTGGCCCTTGCTCCAGTGATGCTGCCAGGCCCCTTCATGACACAGGAGCATGATCTCTTAGCCCAGTTCACTCTAGACACTCCTCTGCTCTCAACCTCTCATGAACTTCTGATGACTTTGGTAGATTTCCCCATGAATCAGAGCTAAATTATGACTCTTACTGACAGTCTAGAGCTAAACTGGGCAATTTCATTTCAGAGTGTCAAAGAACAGACCAAATAATTAGTCTAATTTATCTAGTGCTCCATTGAGTCTGTCATTCTTTTCCTGCCTTGCACTGGGATGTAGTGGAGAAACTTCTCAGGCACAGATAGGTAATCCCATCAGTTACGATGGGATTTTCAGTGACACCATTAGACGTACAGGTACACATGTCAGGAACAAGTTGTGCTTGCAGTGGTGTAGTATGCATCCAAGCCTGACTACAGAGATGCTCATCCCGTGTATTACATGCAGTAAATAAAGTTAGCACATTCAAAACAGTCCTGCCAACATTCAGCTTTTTACATAATTCACGGGTCTGCTGATGATTGCTGTTTCAGTATTTCTGTCTCATTTCTTCTACAAGAAAGGCTGACAGTGCTGTAGCTTGATTTTTCTTGGTCAGACAAAAAAAGCATTTGCTGGTTGTATAACATCCCCAGGGAATCCCTCAGAAGCAGACAGTGATGCTCATTATTTTCTTCTGGCCACGACCACTGATCTGTGTTAAGACAATTTATTGTTCTCATGTTTACTGTTGGAGAAGAATGAGTTTGTTTTGTCTTATTTTAAACCTCCTTGAAGCCCGTGTATAAAGATCGCCTGTTGTTCTGTGGTACCTAAATCAGAATTGAGCCTTTTGTGTGCTCTGGGAATAAGGTGGAAATACTACGCTGAGAACACTGGCAAACAACACTGATTACTGATCTCTTGAAAAATGTCTGCTTGTATCTACTAGACCTCGTACTGCAAAATGGGGAAACCTGAGCAAGTGTACACACCTCAGTCTGTCTCTTTTGTCACCTTTGGTAATTTGATTCCTAATATTTTAGGGTAGCAGCCTCTGCATGAGTTAGAAAACCAAAATACAGGGAAGAGCTACTGTGAATCAAAGATCGTTGAAGAGGATGTCATGGGCAGAGTCAAATGTGTCCATCTCCCAGAACAAGAGCCAGGCTGCAACTGAGACTGAGAAAATAAAAAGAGATTTACACAGAAGGAATGCAGGGAAATGATATGCTACAACTTATGTGCAAGCTAGGCATTAATCTAAGCACAGGATGAACATTTCTCCTATTTCACTATAGGACGTGGAAAGTATATTGGCCTTTCTATTTGAGAGTTTAAGTGTATAGGTGAAGGACACATTTCTTCTGTTCTCATGCTTCCCACAATCAGGATATGTGCACTTGATGCATGCTGCAGGCCTGAAGAGGGTGCAGGGAATAAGAAAAATAACATAAGCATTGTTTTATGAGGTACTCATCAGCTCCTCAGGGCAGAAATTGGGAGGAAGCTGATGGAAACCATCAGGCTACTCAGAAGTCAGAACCCAAAGACAAGTATTTAAGGTGTAGGAATGCTAATTGGAGGCGGAAGAAAAAAGAGTGAACGTGACTGATTCATGGTGCTGATCTTCCTCAAGTAGTGTAAAAGAGTTACAGTGAAATTCAACCACTTGAAGATGAAATTTCAAATAGAAAGATAACCAGAGGCTGTTTGGGAGGCAGATGAAAGAAAGTGGGAAGAGCAGAGCCACATCCACCCTCCATTCAAGGGGATGCTGATGTATCTGTTGGCTATTTGGAGCCTAACAAGTGATGGATGAGTAGGCTCTTTGCCCTGGGGAGGGATCTTGATGAAGAGAGGAAAACATCTCTATGCCACACATTAAACCAGTGAGTCTTTGCAATTTATTCAAGCAAATGGCATAAATGGAAGAAATGGAAAATTTGAATAAGCAGTCATAGAGAGCCAAGAACAGGTCAGGCCTATTTTTAGCTTCCTGAAAATTTTGGTTCCATTTAGTGGAGGAAAAAGAGAGTCCTTGCTATCAGGCAGGGATGAAGCAAAGCTCAGATCTTTCTCTCTTCCTTCTTGTTTTATGATGAAAATCTACTTTCTCTTCCTTTGTTTTTCCATGGAAGTCTAATCAAAGTCTCTGAAATGAGTGCTTGCAGGCTTTCTTGTTCCATGCTAGCCACGTTTTCTGTAATGTTTATACAAAGAAGTAGAAGTGGTCTCTGCAGCAGGCACCTTGCAGCCCAGGGGATGCAGCACCTGCCTGGAATTACTTGGGAACTCATTTCTTCTTTTTATACCTCATTATTGTTGGTTTATTGCAGCTTTTTGGATATAAGGCCATTTTTATGATGTGGTTAAGGTGCAGACTAACATAAACACCATGGTGAGGAAGGCACACAGCAGGAAATAGGACTCTGAGAAAAATGGGAAGACATCTGAAATCTGGATAGGGTATTTAGCAGGAAGTGGAAGAGGGTGTTCTGCAAGGCAGGGCTGTGCTGCTGCCTCACTGGACATGAGCCCTAATGGCCACGAGAGACTTCCAGGGATGAGAAGAACTGGGATGGCCTCAGCTGGCCCCGTGCTGCCCTGGGATCCCCGCAATACCTCCTCACAGTGGATTACCTGATCCCTCATGTACACAATTATCTCTTACCACAGAACAACCTCGCCATTTCTACAATTTTTCATGAGAAAATCGGTTCATCTGACTCAAATGCCCGTTTCCCAAAGATTGTGTCAAAATTTCATTAAGAATAATTACCCTATCAAATGTCTGCATTGTTCGTTGTAATTCAGTTTGCAAGACTCAAACATTTCTGCTGAAAGACATGTAAAGTGATCTGACTTTTTCATATTTGCCTTCAAAATCTTTACCCTGATATTTTGACTACAGAATGGCTGCAGTGAGCATCTATAATGATAACTGTCTCTGAACAGCTGTACTGCTGGTCCCACCATTACTGTTTCAGAGGCTGTGCCCTACCATGGGACCTCCATGCGAGGCACCCAAAGCAAGGCTGGTGAGGAGCTCTGCAGGAACATGTGTGTCCAGAATGACAGTAGATCAGATGGGGCCAATCCCCTGCACTAGGGCAAGGGGACCTCAGCACCCACGGCAGGATGGTATCCCCACTTTTGCTGCTTTTCATCACCATTTCAAGTTGAATTCCTGCCAAACCCCTGAGTCTTTTTGCTTGAACACATCTGGGTCAGCTTCTGCCCTCAATTAGATTTGGTTCAGTTCTTGAGTTAAGCAGGTTTTCATGAGAACAGCTAAGGGCAGGAGCTGGCCCTGGAAAGCCACTGGAAGTTAGGACATGTACAAATCTTCCGTGTTGTGTGAGCAGAAGGGACATAAAGGACAGCAATCACAGAGCAACTCTTACCAGTCTTGTTGAGACAAACACCTTTTATTCTAGGACAAACCCATTACTTTTTATGTAGCAAATCTGGCTGTTTTGTTGTTTAATGGATTTATAAATTGAATTTGTTATTAGCAGTGACTCCACTATACTGATATTAAATGGCAGGAAGCTGGCCTGCTCTGTTGCAGCCACCTCTTAGTAAAAGTACTTTTCTCCCCCTATTCTAAGAGGCTGGGTTTTAAAAACCCATGAGCAAGGACATCATGGAGAACTAGATTCTGTTTCGTTTAAAAACAAAATTAGAGCAATTGATCATTTCATTCTGATGATCAGAGACTCCCAGAGGAGAATGCTGAAACATCTGTAATAGCCACAGTTGCAGAAGGACAATAAGAGAATCAGAGTTTTTTGGAAACTTATTTTTCAGCTCACTGGAGGTTCAGAATATAATAATTAATAGAAATAATTTCACAAGTTCTCAAAAACAGCCTCATATCAAACTAAAATTTAATATCCCTGTTTGATTGCAAGAACGTGTTTTTGAAAACTAAAAGCAAATGGACATTTCTAAGTGAAAAGTGACATGAAATTGAAGGAAGAATTTAAGTACCTTGTTTATGAACACTGGTAGAGCTATTTAAGCTAGTCAAAACAAATTTTTTCTTATATTTTTCCATGTGGCATTTAGTGCTATAATCGTACTTCTGTGACACTATTTGATGTAGCCATACTTTTCTTCTTCAGAAAAAAGAGAATTTGCCCATGTCTGTTTCCTCAAGACAATATGTTCCCTGCTGCCCAGCAGAGGCTACTGGTTATTATTAGTCATTATTTTTTAAAGGAAAACCATTTGTGACTGGTATGCTCTGCACAGGCTAAATCATCCAGGCTTTGCTTAACAAAGTTTCCCCTAAATTACCCCACTGCAGAAGAGACGTGCATTCACTGAGCCAATCTGCTTAATGGCATCGGCAGAGCAACGGGCTCGGCTGTGAGAGACACAAGGACAGCACTAAGGTCAGTCCGGGAAACTGTGAGCCAAAAGCTCCTTAGGCAAGGCACTTACTGCAGGAAAATCAGAGGCAAGCTTAATGAAAATAGCTGTAGCACAGTTGAAAACAAAGCAAAACAAAATAAAGAAATCATCCGGGATGGATTCATCTGGATTTGCCGCTCACGCATCATTCTGGTACTTGTTAAAGGAAACCCTAGCTTTGTATTTATTATATTTTCCATAGTACATGTGGTTTTCATGGTTGCTAGACTGCAAGTATGCAAGCCTATAACTCCTCCATATGTACAGGTTTTTTTTTTCAAGTAGGTAATCGTATTAATTAATTCTATTATTAATCTTAGTTCTGCGAGTGTTAAGTTTTTGTGTTGGAATGTTTTCTGATTAAAGCCACAAAAAGACTCTACTCCACCAAGCTTTCAATCCAACACACTTTGCAGGAATTATACCTGCAATAAGAATTAATTTACCGAATGAAATCACCTCCGAAGCAAGCAGGGCACTCACAGCCATAGGCCATTCATCTCAAGTACAAAATGCAGCCATACAGTCATTATAATGTGGTGCAGACTGGGAGAGAAAAATATTTACTAAGGAGAAGGGAAATTATAGCACTTCTCTGAATTAAAACAAATGCATGTGAATAAAGATACCCTCTGCTTCCATAACCCAATTATAACACTGATGTGCATGATCTGAAAATTATATGCTGTGAAAGTAACACGCTGCTATACAGAGGCATCTGGCGGGCTCTCCTTGATTTTGAGGTGCATGTAGCATAATTGTATGCTCCAGCATAGATCCTGATTTGAAACGTTCCAGAAGAAAAGCCTTTCTTTCTATAAAGCTTTTTTAATTCTAGGGCATTAAAACCTTTGAGGGAGTGGTGGCAGCAGCTCTGCTGAGAAAACATGGATGTGCCCAGTGCAGTACCGGCCCATTTCTCATGTCCTTGTCTGGTAGAGCTGCTCTGGGTGAGCAAAACCTGGGGAGGAATGATCTGTGTCAGTCCTACAACAGCTTGCAAGGTGCATGTGGGACTGACTATAAGTGAGGGGATGGCAGTATGTGCTCAGAGACGTGGCGATGGAGGGAGTGAGGACTGAACCCAACTGCTGCATACTCTCCCATGCAAAGCAATGGGGTGTTCTGATTTCTGACCACCTTCTGATGCTCGAATGGTGACTCTGTCAGGCTGCATTTCACTCTTAGCAGTATTGTCATGCAAGCTTTCCAGGGATGAAGACTTTTTTTAATAGAAAAATAAGATGAAATTAATTGAAGCTGTTACTATCAGCCATCACAGTGAAGGTGGGGAAGTATTTCTATCTGTAGGCTTTATTACATTTTGGCCACAGCTTTGCGGGCAGATTTATGTGAACATATCTGATGTACTACTTTATTTGTAACCTGGGTGGGACTGTATATCAAGGCAAAAAAAAGCCTTGAGAAATTCTGTGTGTTATTCTGACGTTTCAGAATATTACTGATACCATCAAATTGTGTCATTTGGTGAACAAACTGAAAGTTCAGCACATCCCCTGTGTTCTTCTGAAGCTCTTACAAAGCACCAACTCTCAGTTTCCCAGCGGAGATCGGCTGTGAAGTTAATGCATGACAAATCTGGAAGTGACTCATCAGCTGTTTGTTATTGGGCATATACTGTATATTAATTACCCTTGGTTTGCAGATCTAGCGTGAGGTTGTGAGTCAAGCCGATGCTTTCAGTTGAGGGTGTTTACTGGGGAAATGGGTGTGCGGTGGTGTGGAGAGCTGACAAAAGGCTTTGATTCTTCCGTGGCTCAGGGAAAAGCTGCAGCACAGTACGTTGAACTCACAGGGAAAAAAAGCATCCCAAGAACCCAATAAGAATATTCCACTAACTGCCTTTATAGACCGGCTTGACTCAGAATGAATGTTCAAGCCTTAAAAGAGTGGGTTGAACAGCACTATTGAAAGATTCTTTTAATGTGACTCACAATTGAATAATTTGAATAAATTACTAAAAATGTGCTGCCTGTACAAGCAGGATGTGCCACTGCCTGAATCTCCCTCTGTGGGATGTATCTTCCCATCTCCTCTTTCCACCCTCCAAGCATTTTACTTCCTTCCTATGTGGAAGACCATGCAATGGTTAGTGTAACAGTGGCAAAGAGCATTGATTGAGCAGTTTGCTCTGCGACAAAGCAGAGGGAACTCATGGAGGAGAGGGAGTCCTCCTTCCTGGGGGAGTTACAGGGCTTGTGCAAGAGTGAGAAGATGGGAGCTATTTCTGAGCCATTCTGAGTACTCCAGTGGTGGCTGGAAGGGCTGAGCAACCTGTGTGGCCCCAGAAGATGATGAATGGTGCCACCAGGAGGGGATGGGGAAACAGAACAGTTTCCTGTTCATGCTCCTGTTTCAGGGCATAAAGTATGGCCTATGCTTTCTGGTGTGTCACCTTAGCTTGGAGTTTAACCTATCTGCTGGAAAAGTAGCATGGCAAACTGTAGGCAAGCCAGAAGTCTTCTGGAACAAGGGGACAAGGGGAAATTGTTTTAAGTTGAGGGAGGAAAGATTTAGGTTGGATGTCAGGGGGAAGTTCTTTACAGAGAGTGGCGAGGTGCTGGAAAAGCTGCCCAGAGAGGCAGTGGATGCCCCGTCCATCCCTGGAGGTGTTCAAGGCCAGGTTGGATGGGGTCCTGGGCAGCCTGGTCTAGTATTAAATTTGGAGGTTGGTGGCCCTTCCTGTGGCAGGGGGATTGGAGATTCATGATCCTTGAGGTCCCTTCCAACCCTGGCCATTCTATGATTCTGTGGAACACATCGAGGATATCTTCCTGAACCAAGTAATAGACAGCCCCAGCAGAGGGGATGCAGTGCTGGAGCTGTTGCTCATCAGTGTGAGTAAACTGACGACATCAGGACTGTAGGCTGCCTGTAGTGACCATGCAATGGTTAAGTTCAAAGTCTTGAGAGATATTGGACAGGCAAAGAGTAAGAGCAGGAAGTTTAATTTTAGGAAAGCCAACTTGCATCTCCTCAGGTAGTCAGTCAACAAAACCCCCTGGGAATCTGTACTCAAGGTCAAGGGAGCAGAGCAGAGCTGGCCGATCTTTAGAGAAGGTTTCTTTGGGGCACAAGAGTTCTTCACCCCAGGTGGAGGAAGTGAGGAAAGGAAAGCAACAGACTGGCATGGCTGAACTGAGACCTGATGGCCAAACTGGAGAACAAGAAGAAAATGCAAGACAGTGGAAGCAGTGACAGGTACTGTAGGAGGAGTAAGGGATGCAGCTAGGCTATGTAGGGATGGGGTGGTGGGCTCAAGAAGGCTGAAGCCCAACTGGACTGGGCTTGGAAAGGGGTGCAAAGAAGGAAAAGAAAGGCTTCTACAGGTACATCAACCAAAAGAGCACCTTCATGGTGAAAGCAGGATGAGATAGCTGGGACTGTTCAGCCTTGGGAAGAGAAGGCTCTGGGGAAACCTGAACTGCCTTTCAGTATCCAAAGGGGGACTGGAGGAAGGAAGGGATAGACTATTTAGTTGTGTCTGTGGTGATAGGACAAGGGGAAATGGTTTCTAACTAACAGAGAGGATATATGGACTGGATATAAGGAAGAGTGTTTTATAGTAAAGGTTGCCCAGAGAGCTGGTGGACGCCCCATCCTTGGAGACACCCAAGGTCAGGCTGGATGGAACTCTGAGCTCCAGATGGAGCTGTAGATGTCCCTGTTCATTGCAGGAGGATTGAACTAGATGACCTTTAAGGGTTCCTTCCAACTCAAAACAATTCTATGCTTCTGTGATTCTGTGTCCTAACTTTTCTTGCCCAAAAAAAAGCACTGTGATCAAGGTTGGACTGAAATGCTGAAGACCTTTTTGAACTCAAGCCTCTTTGAACTGAGTGACCTCTAATGAAAGCTGGGAAAGTTTAGAGAGGAAAACAGCTTATCTTTTCCTTCTCCTTGCTGGATGAATGCCCTTATTTTGTTATAGATCGTTCAGCTTTATTTTTGCTAGGGAAATGTTATTTATTCAGCTTTCAAATGTTTGGTTAGCTTATTAATTTTTCATATGCAAGAGCTTTGAATATGTCCCTTTGAAATGCCACAGCTAACCTCCTTTTTCCTTTGGGCGATGTACTTGGATCTCCACTTTTGACCTTCTTCCAAAAGTTGCCTGGAAAATTAGCCAAGGGGATGTTATCCAGCTCATGGCTATCAGGTGGCACAGCTGCTGATTTATGAAGTTCCCATTACACAGAGTTAATGAACAGCAAAACATTTGACAACCGTCAGAATGTCTGCACACCCTCTTGTTAGTGTGTGAGGGATATGAATGTGATGGAGCACGCATGACCACAGTGCTCAGCAGGGGAAAGCCAAATCATCTTCTCTTTCTCCACTGTAGTATCTGCTTTAATTTCCAGCCTTGCTGTCTGCAAATCCACCCTCATCTGCATTCTTCTTTGGGGAGTGTCCCCCACTTGGAGGACTCATGAAGACACAGTTATCATAATGTAAAGGATGAACTGTCTCTGCTGTCATTCCAGTTTTAATTTTGCTTTTTGCTGTTAATGCTTGTTTTACCCTCTGATGTTGCTTTGGCAGGCACAGACATTTTGTCCTATGCAGAGGTTTTTACTTTGTTTCACATAGATAGTATTTTTTCTTGTCCTGCTTTTAATAACTTCAAGATTACTTCCATTTTTGAATGTGGAAATAGCACGAGCGTGGACTTGCTGCCCTTGCTTTCACCAGGTCACATGCTGCCCATTCTTTACAAACCTTTTTGTTTCATTTGCCTTTTCCCATTTCTCCAGTCTTCATTTAATATTCTTAATTTTTCTTTTCTTTGATTATTCTCTAGCAGTAATTCCAGCTCACCCAGCAATCACCATCACAACGTTGTTTTCCAAGGCTCATCTCTTCCCGTTTGACTCCAGACTGCTGGCTGCAGGTCCTGCTGCCTCATACAGTCAATAACTGAAAGATCTCTCATCATATGGCACAAATCACCACTTCTTCGACTCTTCATACTCTGCTCCTCCAGGCAGTTCATTTCACACATCTTTACGCTAGAAGCTGGGCACTGCACTGTAGATCAGCATGTGTTTATTGACTTGTATCCTGTTATTATTCTCATAGGCATGTATGGCTGTGTTGTGCTCCCACCCCAGGTATTTCCTCTGTCTGTTTTATTACCTCTGTGAGCCTTCTTTTCAGCATTTTACAGTTCTCCTCTGCAGGTGTGTGTGGGGAGTCCATGCAATAGGCTGTTGGTGGTAAAACTGCAAGGCACCAAGGGCATCTTCATACAAGAACAGGATGACAAATAAGCTTTTAGAAAGTGCTTGTGTGACTCATGTCTCATGCTTGTATGCAAACACACGGAAGCCTGAAGTCAACCTGTCTTTAAACTGCGTTTATAATTAATTGATGTGCTTTGTTAGCTTTTACCTGAATATTCTTAAAAGTCAGACAAGACCAGAGGCTCATGCTCTGTTCTTGGAGGAGCTGATGTACACCTGGAACCTTCCCTGATTTTACCATTAACTCCTTTTCACATCTATACAGGCAGAACAGAGAGTGTCAGAGCTGGCAGCTTCACTGGGGCCATGAGCAGTGGCCCTACAAAAATGCCCTTGGTATTTTAGTTTGAAGGCTGCGTGCTCCCTGTATGGGATGAAGGGAAGGGAGGGGGAAAGCTTCCTCCTCCAAGGCTCCAGCAGACTGCAAGAACATGGTTTTGTCCCTGTGTCACAATTTATAGCTAATATCTGCAAATTCTGGCAAAATACTGTTAACCTTAATACCATTCCACCCAACAGAAATTTTGTATGCGGACACAGACTGGAGGATGATATAATTGGTACCTATTGCTCTACTTTCAAAATGCTGCATTCCTGTGGAAAAAGAAACTGATGAATCTTCAATACCTGGAGAGGCTGAGATCATCTACAGACTTCTAATAAGCATCAAACTGGACTGCCTTCCTCCAGTGCCTGAGACAGTCTTACCTGGGGGGGACTCAGAAGCCAACACAGCCAGTTGCTGGGGCTTTATGGTATTGTTCCATTTGTACATATGTTTGAAGTGTTGGAAAAATTCCCTAGCACAGAAATGTTCTGGACAGATTTCAAGGTTGTTTCTCTCGTGCCTACCATGCACTCTTCAACATCTTTTAGCTATCTAGATGCTGCAGTATTCTAGCAGTTCAATTTGTACATTTGTTTACAGCCTGAAAAAAACATCCTTACTCACCATCCTGGTGTCTTGAAGCTTGATTAGCCTCTACAGATGGATGACGTGAGGAAACTCACAGTTTCCTCACAGCACAGTGCTCGATTATCTATGGGCAGAGCTGTTCTTCCCTGAGTGTCCATGTAAAGGTGCTCTGTCTGACAGCAGACGCCTTGAAACTTGGTAAATTGCACCAGTGTTCAAAGAAAAATAACCTGCATCCTTTTGCTGCTTTTTTTATTAATTCAAATGTTGTACCTCTTTTAATTCACATATTCCCAACCAAGATTTAATTACAACAGGTATTTTGGGGTAGCTGTTTTTAATTTTCTTCTAGCTGTGTTTCAATTTCCTTTGTTGCTTCACTGCTGATTTTACTTCCACAATTGATTGGAAAGGTTTATTCTTTCTTTAACGTTAATCTTTAAATACTTCTTCACAACAGGGGCTCTCAGATGATTATTACGTTGTGCTCTGTGATGAGAAGCAGTCTGCAGTGCTGGATCTGGTGGCTGTTCTCCCACTACAGCTATCTCCACAGAGGAACATATGCTTTCCATATTTTTGTGACGTTTTGCGTTATCATTTTTCTAATTATTTTCTGATTTCCTTGCAATTGCACTACCAGATATCACAAGGCACCACATACAGTTATCAAGAACAGATTGTTTTCTTTATTGCTGTATCAAATGGTCTTGTGTCTTTGGCATAGTGAGTTACTGAACATACACACTCAAGGCTGTTTTTTCTGTGAATATATATTAGGACTGAACTTAGGTACATGAAAGCTGTGTTATTAACCTGTTGTGTCATCATTTTCCAGTGATTTCCTATTTCCCATCAGGAAATTCAACGTGTATCATGCTGGCTCTAACACAACTTACACACAGTAACCTGGAAGTAGTTAATAAACAGAAGGAAAAAGGAATGAGTGCTGTCATTAAAACTACAGTAATATTGTTCTCTCAAAATAATATGGCAGATTTTTCATTTTGTTTTCATCAGGATGACATCTACCACAACTTATTAAGAATATCACAATGAATTGGATGAGAAAACAAGGGAGATTCATTGGAATGTATTTTTGTCTCTCAAACCACTCGGTTTAATAACACATACATCCAAACCACCCACAGTTAGGACCAGAAATGCCCTGGTCCTGATGAGAAACAAGTGATGGTGCCTGCCCATTCCTCCAGGAGGACATGGCTGCAGCTCAGGACCAGGTCTGCACCACAGCATTTCTGTGAGGGGAGAGTTATGAGGCAGAGACAGGGCAGCATCTGCCAGTAAAACTGGGAAAAAACACATTTCTCATAGTTATCATAGCTTTTTTTTTTTTTTTTTTAACAGAATGTGTGGTAGAAAAAGTAAGATATTTATTAAAAATAGTTGTCTTTGCATTTATTGGAGATTGGAACTAGATGATCTCTAAAGATTCCTTGCAACTCAGCTTGTCTTTGATTCTGCCTTTTCCCTTCATTACGTTGTCTTAAATGGCAAATTCAAAGGCAAAATGTCATATGGTATTAAAACCTCGGTCAGCCAACAGTCCAAACTCTTCCCTGGGGTGACTTTCATAGAGTTGTGCCAGGAATTAATTTGATTGAGTCAGGAAAGGATTAAAAAAAAAACACACCCAACAGCCAAAGGTCTGAGGTCTCTTACGTCACAGTTATCCTCATTTGCAACTCCTTCAAGATCTATCCTTCCTTAAAAGGGCTTTGGAAAGTTCAGACCTGGCATGAAGGTGACACTCCATGCTCTGAGAATGGCTTTTGGTTTGTTTTGCTGATGGCTGCTGTGAGTCTGAATGGCACTAACTGTGGAAGTGATATGCTAACTATGAAAGTGATACAGCAGTCTTGTTTAACAATGCTTAGATCACTCACAGAAAAGTCAATAGTCTCTCCAGGCTTCCCCTTCAGAAGGATAAAAATGGTTCTGATTAAATAACTCCTCAGCTCCCCCTAATATCCCATAACAGCCAAAGCAGAGCTCTTCTTGATGGCTTCTTGTATGCTTGTGTGTCCCAAACCAACCGCAACAGAAACGTGGCCCTTGCTTGACTGCTGTTTCCTCTGCCAGGTTGTCATGAAAGGAACAATTTTTGGAAACGGATTGGCCTAAGGCAGCCATAAAGAAGCTGTAAGAGTGAGGAATAAACATGTTAAAGAACTCCTTAATGGTAAGGGCGATAGAGCATTGGAACAGGCTGCCCTTAGAGGTGGTGAAATCTCCTTCTATGGAAATATCCAAGACCTGTCTGGACACCTACCCATGTGCCTTATGCTAGGGTACCTGCTTTAGCAGACGGGTTGGGCTCAGGAATCTCTAGAGGTCCCTTCCAACCCCTGCCATTCTGTGATTCTGTGTGAATATTTGTGAATACTTGAGCATTGTCTCTTCAGAGTCTGAGTTCTTTTCCATTGTCATTGTCAATTGAAAAGAGTCCAGAGACAGCAGTTGTTAGCTGGACATTGGTTAGAAAGCAGAAAATAGTAGGGGAGAAATGTAAAGTGAAAGAATTTTTTTCAATATTCATTAAATAATGGAATGAATTGTAACACGTTACCTATGTGCTCAGTACAGTGCAAATTCTGCAAGGTCATGCAGACATTCCTCCTTGTTACTGACAGGTACAAGGAATGGATGGAAGGAGAGGGACTCATAGCTCCCCACCAAAGACATGAGATACTGAGTAAGGGGAGGACAAGATAAGGGTTAACCATTGTTTAGGAATATAGGTAAGCAAGATGTGTGGTCAGATAAGAAAAGGACATCTGGAAACTGTTTACACAAGGAACGGGTCAGGATGGGATTACTTCTGTCAGAGACAATGGGTCTTCTCATCAAAGGAGACCCCCATTGCTCATGGCTGGGCCATACGTCAGGAATGCAGTGAATATGTATGCAAATTTGTGTATTCGTTCGGCCTATATCTGTCCCAAACTTTTGCCCTACGGTGTGCGTGTTAGGAGGAACGATCCCCCGTGCACCCAATGATACGCGTCTCATTGAATAAACGTACCTGCTTTATAACCTAACTCTGGGTTATAGAGTTTGATTCAGCAAATCAATTTGGCACCCCAGATGGGACAATCTCTGCTCGGCTGCAGGACCGGCTGAGAGGGGGGGACGCCTTTGACGCGCCCCGAGATTGCTCGGAAGGACTCCCCTTCCTCATCCGATCACTGCAGGAGCAGAGAAGGACCATCTATCAGCGGACCAGGTATGTTTAGGGAAGGAGGGGAGCCCGTAAGTCGTGAGGAGACGTCCTACGCAGGGTGGATAGCCCTTGTGCTGCCCTGGGTTAGTGAGCTCACAGGTTTGGTAGGTTGCCGGCTGGGGTGGGTAGGCTCTGGCGAGCAGCTCCTTGGGGGAGCGCCCACAAATGGACCTTGTAAGTTGTACGCGGGGTAAGGGGACAGGATATAGTGGGTATCCTGTCAAATGGTTATCTGGGTTCTCCTGGTTGTCGTAACAGGAGTTATAGGTTGTGCAATTGCTATTACTATCTGTTGTAAATGTTTGGTACCATGTATCTGAATGAATACCATCAGAATATTTGGGATATCCTCTGAGGAAATTAGAATTGTGAACTAAGAAATTTCGAACTTCTATTTTGACTGAGCCGGCGTTGTGTGAATGTGGTGTGAGTGAGACGTAGCCAAGCTATGGAGCGAGAGTGGAGTCCCGATCCACGGTTTCGTTCTCCCGCGAGGGAAATGGACAGAGATGGACGAAGCGAAAGTTGTTCTTTGTGTTACCTGTCTGAATTTATAGATTGGGACAGTGATGGGAATTTGTACTTTATAAATTGGGAAGGGGGGGCCTGAGGAAAGGTGTGCATTCCACCTGGAAAACGAGCATTGCCCCATTTATGTTATATGTTGTCTAGCGTGTGAAGGAATGTATCAGGGTTGGTGGTGCCACTCAGTGTCCTGAGTGTCACTGCAATTGGTGTACGGAACACTGGGGGTTGTTCTAGGGAAGTTTATATGGTATTAAGGGTGTTTTATGGAAACTGAAGAATTGTATTGTTTGAACTGTGGGTTTTGAAGGGAATGGGACAAACTGTTTTGACGGTATAAAAAGTATAATTGTGAATGGTACATGGATGTATAATAGGGGTAAAAGTAGTGGAATAGGGGAAAAAGGATTAAAGAGAAAGTGAGTATGGCATGAGAGCAACCCTCCCCCGCACTGCTTCCCTTGCTAGCAGAGAGCCGGGGCCAGACTGGTAAGGGGGGGAGATAGAAGATAGGGCACTGGAAGTATGAATAGCCCTCATCTGCAAGAGATCTAGGAAATCCCAGTGTTAGCACTGGAAACCTTTGGAGAGGAGGAGGTGAAACTGAAATATAATGTTAGTAGTTTATGTAATGATGAGAGTTTGGAAAGTGAAAAAGTTAGGGAGAGACACAGGCTGAGAAAGGCAAAGATGAGCAAGGTGTAATGGATGTCAGGACCAAGGGGAAGTGAGTGATGTAAAATAGCAGCAGCTGTTACTGTTGCAGTGCTAGAGTAGGGCTGTAGGACCCAGAGGTTCTCTCAGAAAGAGGTAAGGGGGGGGGGGGGGCTGGAAGGGCCCAGAAGGGTTCCGCCCCCATTGAACAGAAAAGCAGTTAGTGCAGAAAAGTGCAGAAAGGATTTGGTAACAGATGCAATAACAGTTAAGGATGGAGAAAATCAAGCTAAGGAAGGAACTGCTGCTAAGTGTGGAATTTGTAGTAAGCACTGGAGTCTCTAACTCCAGTAAATGATGAATTTGTAACTGTAAGGGAAACCACTGGCCAAAAGTAAAAAAAGGCTTACTTTGTTAAGCCTTTGCAATTTAGTATAGGTAAACAGGTAGGAATACACAAATTTTTGTCTAGGACAAGATTTACTAGAACAACTGGAAGTTGAAATAAAGTTTAAAGGAAGATGGGAGTCTAGGGTAAAAGAAGAACAGTTAATAGAGGTGCTTAGTTTAGCAATGATCACTACCCCTGCTGGGACTGGGATTGCAGACGAAGTAGGTGATCAGGTGAACCCAAGGAAGAGCTAAGAATGCAATACCAATGGCATTCAGAATGAAGCAGGGAGCTGGGCCATTTTGGATTAAACGTTACTCTCTCAAATTCAAAGACAGGAGAGGAATCTGGCCAATAATTGACTGTTTTCAGAAATTCAGGTTGTTAGTGCAGTGTGAGTCAAAATATAATGCACCCATTCTCCTGATTAAAACCACCAGATAGTATAGGATTTAAGGGCTAAATTATCAGGGGAATTGGCATGCTTTACCGTTCTGGACCTAAAAGATGCCTCCTTTGTCTACCGTTGAGTCCAGAAAACCAGCTAATGTTTGCCTTTGACTGGGAGAATCCTGATTCAGGAAGAACATAACTTACATGGACAGTGCCTCCCCAAGGGTTCAAAAACAGTCCACAGAAAAAGCCGAAGTGGCATGGTGACCAGCAACCCATCTGCGTTATGAAATCGCTACCGGAACAACGAGGAAGGAGCCATCGGGGGCCCCTCCATCAGCAGCCGATGTGCTGCTCACCACGCCCTGCTCCCAGCTTGCCATGGACAACGGAATGACAGACAGCATCAAGCCCCTTTGTCTTCCTTATCTGTATTTGCAGAGGCTACTTGATCGTCCTTGCATTCCACAGCAATCCATGGGACAAAAGGAGTGCTGGGAGGAAGTAAACGACCACCCCAAGGACTCTGTGTCTTTTGGGCAGTCGTTGGGGGTGGATAGGATAATGAATTTGGGAATGTAACTATTCCTGCATGAGATGCAGCTCGATGCTGGAAGTGAAATACAGACCTGGATAAGCTAATTGAAGGGGTTTGGAAAGTATACAGAAAGAAAGAAATTGGGGAGAACAGTAGCAGTTGCACTAGAAACAGTACAAGTACCTGAGAAGGTGGCTATCATGTATTGTAAAGCCCACCAGAAGGGAGAAACAGCCGAAGAAGTGAGCAATGCATTTGCTGACTGAGAAGGGAAATGGAGGACAAAGCTGACTGAGAAGCAAAATGGAGCAGAAACGGAGGACATAGAAGTGCATGCTTTGGTCCCAGACAGTGTTCAATTCAATTTCAAGGTAAAACTAAGACTGAAAATTGATAAAGGACTTAAGGGGGCAGGTGGGAAAAGGAGGGTGGATTAGGGTTCCAAACAAAATAATAGTTCCCACCTCCCTATTATGGGCCATAATCATGGCTGAGCATAGGAAAACTCACAGAGGAACTGAGGCTCTGCATAAACACCTGAGCCAACAGATTGTGGCTCGGAAGTTATACAACACCACTGAACAGGCAACACAGCAATGTGAGGTTTGTTCACAGAATAATTCTAGAACAGGTCACAAGGTTCAGTTAGGACAAGTAGGAAATGGGAACTATCTAGGACAACAATGGCAGGTGGATTTTTTGGAACTTTCAAGAAAAGGGGAGTATACATGTACCTTTTCAGGATGGCCTGAGGTATACCCTGGCCAAACTATCAAGGCTAGGGAAGAAAAAAAAAACAAGGTTTTGTTCACAGTATATTGCTTGGAGATTATGTGTATGTTAAATCCCTCTCAGATTCTCCTCTGGAACCAGGGTGGAAGGCCTGATACCATGGATACACTACACCCGCCTGAAGAAGGCTGTCCGACTGCAGTAGACCGTGAAAGGAGAAAGGCCCCTTCAACTAACAATTAAGAAAAATGTATAAACTATGCATTGTAATTAACCTTATAAGACTTGCTTTAGCCTGGGAAGGTAATAGCTACTCGGGCAGTGGCCCTAAATTTTAAACTAACAAATTGTTGGATATGAGGGCTCCTCAGAGGAGGGTGCCGGTGCTTAATTGGACAATTCCAAATTGGGTGGAACATGGGGAATGTAAATATGGAATAGAGGAAATTACAAAAGGGCCCCAAGTTTGATTGATTATTAATTCTTCTAAGTCTGTCTTTTTAGATAGGTAAAATGATAGCGAAATTAGTGTGAAAGTTGGGTGGCAAAATTTAACAGGTATAGGATGTAGTTGGGAATATGGGAATTCGGGGACAGTATCAGGACTCAACAAAACTACAAGGTGGAAGCAGGGCATAGGGTGTGATAAGTGAGCTGGAGAAAGCAATCGTTCACTGATGTGATCAAAGCATTACAAGTTGAGATTTCAATGCTTAATAATGGCACTGGATCTCCTAACAGCCAAAGAGGGAAGGGTTTGTGTGGTAATTAATCAGAGTTGTTGGGCTTATGTAGGCAAGACTATAGAGACTGATCTACAGGCAATAAGGGAGCACACTAAATTACTTCATCAGGTAACAATGGATGAAAAACTTACCAGCTGGTTACTAATTTTGTGTGGCTAAAGCAACTCTTTGTGGCTTGTATTATTATAATCATCTTCCTTATTTTTTTATGTGATGAGATGTGCATTATGGATATGTAAAACTTCTGGGGATAGTTAAGAAGAATGGATAAAGCACAAGACAGAAAGTGGAAAGTGGGAGTTATTTCAAAACTTCCCTCTTCCCGAATGGAGCGATTTAGCAAAAGAATTTGCTAGGTTCAAGAAAAAGGGGGGAATTGAGTAAGGGGAGGACAAAATAAGGGTTAACCATTGTTTAGGAATATAGGTAAGCAGGATGTGTGGTCAGATAAGAAAAGGACATCTGGAAACTGTTTACACAAGGAACAGGTCAGGATGGGATTACTTCTGTCAGAGACAATGGGTCTTCTCATCAAAGGAGACCCCCACTGCTCATGGCTGGGCCATACATCAGGAATGTAGTGAATATGTATGCAAATTGTGTATTCGTATTGCCTATATATCTGTCCCAAGCTTTTGCCCTACGCTGTGCGTGTTAGGAGGAACAATCCCCCGCGCACCCAATGATACGCGTCTCATTGAATAAACGTACCTGCTTTATAACCTAACTCTGGGTTATAGTTTGATTCCGCAAATCAATACCAACGCCAGTTATCCCACTAAAGCCCACGTTGGTCTGGATGTAGGATAACCATGAAGAACTGAAAAGCAGCTTCATTTCTCACATAAGTTTTTTCTTAAGATTTTGTTAGTGGGTGGGTTATTGCAGGTTCTTACCCAAACCAGCCAGGTACAAGCAATATACCAAGGCAAATAGGAAAGCATTTATCTCATAACTGAACCTTCACTAAACACCAGAGTAACTCAAAAGCTTGTTTTTCCCAATTACTGAAGAAGAATTTGTCCACAACCAAGAATGAAAAAGTAATTTTTACAAAATTCAGGTCCCAAATCCTACGTGACTGCAGATTCAGTAAACTCGATCTTTATAGCAAAGGTCATGGAACCATCCAACCATCCAACAGGAACAGACCTGAGGATGTTTCCAAGCCCCAGGGAAGCAGTGTTGTATCTGTGTCACTCTAACGGACAGCTGTCTGACTTATTAAATACACATACAGACCTTACATTTCTCTGTAGCGCTTCTCTCCAAATGATTCACTGAAAGATTTTTTTTTTCCCTAAAACCTCATATTTCTGCAGTTTCAGTCTGTTGTTTTTCAGCCTCTGGGCCAACCAGTGATGATGAATACAGACTGCTCCCTGGAGGACTTGCTGGTAGTCTTGCCTTTGACTAAAGCATGTGATAGAACAGTTGGCAATTGGCTTCTACAACTCTTCAGGTGTGTGATGCACACTGGGAAAAAGAACTATTTAAAGCAGGATAAGAATTTGTCTGTTTGTTATTTAAATGTTCCCAGGAAAATTATTGGTTTCTGTAAAGACTAAAAGCTCCAGCACAGTTAATACAAGGGCTGGTGAACACTGTAAGAATGAACATCACTCACTGGAAATATTTCAACTTCTTTGAGCAGCGTGAGGTAATTCAACTTGTCTTTCATCCCTGCAGAGGTATTTTAACTCATTGCATGTTAAAAGGTTGAATTTGCCTTTTGTTTGTCATTATGCAGGGCCTTGTAGTTCTTTCCTTTTGTGAATGCAACACTGAATAATTCACAGGAGCCGAGGCGCCAGCTGTCAGTGCCACAAGCAGGCAGGTCCTGATTCCTGATAGCCTCATCTTTCCCAAAGCCCACAAAGTACGTGGCTATGCTCCGACGGCGCCGCGTTGCTGTGTGTTGCTGGAGGCTCGTTTCAATTTCAGAGCACATCTGGCAGTTGAGAATAAAATAGGCAGAGAAGCAATATTGATCAAAGAGAGTTCTGCTCTTGACATAACCAGGAAAGTGCCTAATTAGCATCAAACCATGCAGAAATGATATTGGGGGAAAAAAAAATATTGACTGTGTATCTAAAAATAGGAAGCCTGCACCTCTTGTAGGAGCAAGTTTGGGGGATGTCAGATGTAGCAGAAATCAATGAGGTGATGCGATGGACTGATGGTGTGTCAGAAGAGCTGCTGTTACTCACTGCCACCCACAGAACCCAACGGCACAGAGCTGAGAGCGTCAGCTGGTCCCAGTGTTACACACATTTTTATTTGAAGTGCATGTTAAGCAGGTGAAGTGACCTAATTGGGAGGGGAACTTGGCCTCCATCTCAGGCATGCTGTCAAGTGGCTGGGTTTTCCTCTTGGGCTGTCCCTGGTGTTCATTTCTGACGAAGCTGCTGTGGCAGAGAGCATTTGATGGAAGTCAGCCTCGTGTTATGAGAGCCTGGAACTGCCTCTGCCTTCTGGAAGAGTTTTGGACCCCTCCTCTGTAACACAGTATGGTGGCAAGAAAAGTCTGCAAATCTGAAATTCTGGCAGCCTTTGGCAGTCTCTCCCTCCTCACAGAAAAGCCAATAGGCAGTTTAGCTAGAAGAGTTTTGTCTCAATACATTGAATGAAATTTTACTGTTGTGTGAGCTAATTCACTGGGGCCTCATCAGGCTTTCTTTGATTTCCGCCCGCTTTCTCAAGTCTGTGAAGGTCCAACTATTAAGGAATACAGGATGGCAATAGGAATAATCAGTAATATCCAGCTGCCAGGATTGTTTAGCACAGTTTGACTGCAAACTTATAGCAGCTGGCAACATTATCCAGGTTTTGCATACTTCATGTCTATTTGCATACAGATTTGACAGTGTAATTGTATACTGGCATAAGGCACACTGAAAGCAAAAAGTGAGTAAATTCAGAGAAAAGAGTTCTTACAATCTGCTACCGTATTTCAATCAAAGCTAACATTATACCGTTTTGCAGCAGGAGTCAACTTTTTCAATTCCTTACAGCGTACCAGATAACCAGCTAGAAGCCATGGAGCAAAATTTAAACTGACACCATGTAGACCCCAAACAAACCCACTGAGCTGCATGAAGGGCAACTCTGCAATAGATCAGCACTTAGCAGTGACGTATGCACAAAGAAAATGAATATGGTAATGTCGACTGCTGGCGTGATTTTAGGCAGATTGTAACGACTCATTACGTTTTTCAAGCTGCCCCATTCTACACTGGTATGACAACAACCTCTCCATTAGGAGAGCAGCCCACCTCTGCTGGCAGTGACAGTGAGGCGTGTTTCAATACTGATTGCAGAGGAATCGGGATTTATGGCAATCGTGATCATGTCTGAAAAATTTCCTCTGCCTCTTCTCTTGAATCATAATTTTAAAGCCTCAGATTCAGGCTGATTTTGGAGACATTTAGCAACCCAGGAGCTGAGTTTAATAGGAAAATATGATGGGGTGTGAGAAAAAAAAAATTGTTTGGGGTTTGACTGTTGACTATTTTTATCAAAATTCTGTCCTAAGTTATGTTTGCTGGTAGAATTATAATATTACTCTGAAATGCCATGAAAAGAAACAGGTCAGTAATAACCTTTTGCAAAGATTAGGGGAGTACACAACTTCTTTTCTGTTTCATTTACAGCCACATGATTTAGAACTAAACACACACACGTACCCTCCCGAACAGCATCCTTCTGGTATATACCTCAGGGCTCTTATTTTGTTTGTACTTTGGTGGCCAACACTTCTTGTTCATTGGCACAAACTGCCAAGGAAGATGGTGGAATCACTGTCCCTGGAGGTGTTGTACTGAGGGACACGGTTTAGTGGGAAGTATTGGTAACAGGTGGATGGTTGGACTGGATGACTGTAGAGGTCTTTTCAACTTTGGAGATTCTATGATTCTATGACTCCTGGTAAAGTTTCTCATGGTTAGTGGTGAGGTGTTCCCAGCAAGGAGACTCTGTAAGACCACTGGTATGGTCCTGTCTTTGCTGAGGTCAGCGACTGAGTGGTGGTAAATCAGGGTCAGGATCTCCTGGTAGCACAAGAGATTTCAGAAACTGTGCCATTAGCAACAGCTTTCTGTGGAAAAAGTGCTGAGAACCAAAGTTGGTGATGCTTTGCCCCCGTCTCTTATTGACAGCTTATGACTCAGCTGTTCCTTGGCAACACCCTGATGAGTATTCTGACCAGTTACAAGATGAACCTAGTAATATGAATCAGCAGAATCTCTCAAATCAAACACAGCACTGGAAATGATTCTTTTGCGGTGTTCCCTTTTCATTTCAAGTATCACTCCCATTGCACTGGAGACATCAAATAAATGATATGCAGGAGATGAAAAGCAAATATAAAGCCAGGCTAGGAGTAAGTGTTAATTAAAACAGGATTTGGAATAAATCAGGAAGTTTTCCTTTTCTATCCATTATATATAAAGCCTCATTTAAGACCCATTTTGCACTGATTTACTTGGCTCTTTGTAATGTTTTCTGGTGGCTATTTTACTGTGAGGAACCATCTGAAGCACTATCTGTGATGAAAGTTCAACAACTGTCATAAGTCACTGGGTGCTCAGTTGTGCTGTCATTGACATCCAGATCTCACAAACTTGACACTAACATGTGTCTGATTAAAATCATGGCCTGTAACTTGGAAAAAAAGTCCATGTTGTACTCTATCTATCTATCTATCTATCTATCTATCTATCTATCTATCTATCAGCACTCATGGGAATGAGCATAACTTATGCACCCCAAACCACGTTTGAATTAGCTCGTAGTAGAAGTGGTTGACTATATTTACTTTTAGGAAAAAGAATCACATTAACAATTACAGCATTGAGCAGGAGAAAACGTCTGATTGGATTTCCACAATTTAAATCCCCCATTCCCCCCCAATTTAATTTAGCAGCCAAAGTGAGTAACCGTACAAAACATTAAGACCACAACCAGTAGTAGCAAACACTAAAGTTAAGATGTATTCCCTGATTTCCCTTGTGGTTTATTTTTACAGCTTCTGCATAACTTCATTTCACCCAAGACAACCTTACAGAAGGTCATATTTAACTCCTCGCTGGCATCCGCTGGGGCAGCAGCCACAACAGAGAAGACAGAATTGTCTTCTCTTCCATCATCCTCTCTTCAGTGAATGGTGCAAGTTGGAGTCTGCCAGCCAGAAGCAGCTTCTCACAAGAATCAATTTTTTGGTGGTTTTTTTCTGTCTAAAATCTTCCCAGGCCTTTCCCAGTGTGGGTTTCAAGTGGAGATCCAAAACCAAAATATAGTGACAATTTCTGGTTCAGCTTCAGTTTTACAACTACTGCTATGGTTTAACAGCAAGTTGGGAGCTAGAATATAAATATTGTCTTTTTCTTCCTGGAATATGAGTTTCTTGATATAGTGTTTTTTTGTTTTTTTTTAATAGGACTCCAGTTAGACATATTCCTTTACAGAAGAATTAACTGATTAAATGATTCTCTTTCTTCTGTAGAATCATAGGAGTTGGAGGGGACCTCTGGAGGTTGTGGAGTCCAACCCCCTGCTATAGCAGGTTCCCTACGGTAGGTTCAGCAGGAAAGCATCTGGGTAGATCTTGAATATCTCCAGGATAGGAGACTCCACCACCTCTTTGAGCAGCCTGTTCCAGTGCTCCAGTGCTTGCACTCTCACAGTCAAGTTCTTCCTCATGTTAGTAGGGAACTTCCTATGTTCCACTTGGTGCCTGTTACCCCTTCTCTTGTTGTTGCATGATACTGAAAAGAGCCTGGCCCCATCCACTTGACACCTGCACTTTAAATGTCTATAAGCATTGATGAGATCCCCTCTCAGCCTTCTCTTCTCCAGGCTGAGCAACCCTAGGTCTCTCAGCCTGTCTTCACACAGGAGATACTCCAGGCTTCTACATCTCTGTGTCCCTCAGCTGGATTCTCTCCAGGAGATTCCTGTCTTTTTTAAACTGGGAAGCCCAGAACTGGGTGCAGTGCTCCAGGTATGGCCTCACCAGGGCAGAGTAAAGGGAGGGGATCACCTCCCTCATCCTTCTGGCTATGCTCTTTGTAATGCACACCAGGTTACCATTGGCCTTCTTTGCCACCGAGGCACACTGCTGGCTCATGGCCAACCTGTTGCATGCAGTTGTTCCTCCTCAGGTGCAGGACTCTACATTTGCACTTGCTGACCCTCATCAGTTTCCTCTCTGCTCAAGTCTCCACCTTGTCCAGGTCTTGTTGAATGGCAGCACAGCCTTTTGGCGTGCTAGGAAGGTCTCACAGTACCGAGTCTGGCTCAAACACCGTGGTCCTGTGAGCAGCATCCCACCATGGGCATGTCTGGAGTGAGAAGCTCTACCTGCTAGGAGAAAACCAAAAATATCTTTTTAACCCAGGTTGGGAAGGGAAAGGAGACTTCAGTACATAAATCTGAGTTTGCCAGGCATTCAGCCAGGAAAGGAGCTGCAGGAAGCAACCAGATATGAAACACAGGAAACAGCATTTCCTAATGTAAATGTTGAGGATTTGTAGGAAAAATACTACAGAATTTTACCAGAAGACTCTTCAAAGTGTTTGCTGGGAGGAAACAGCAGATTATATTCTTTGGTGAACTTAGTACTGGGAATTCTGCGACGAAGGCTTGTGAGATTCATGGCAGTTAAATTTCCTGAGTTATTTTTAACAAATGCATCTCATTTGTGAGCATTTCTATTTGATTGTGTTTTTTGGAGAAACGTTGGAAAAACACTGTATTGGCTCTTTACCTGCAGGATCACGATATTGCCATATTTACACATTTCAGGTACATCAGCCACAGCAAATGGGAAAATTCACAACTTTTGGGATAGTTTAGTGCAGTTTAGTGCAGAGTGAGGCATAATGCTATTATTAAGTAGCAGAAACATTAAAATGCAACTAGTAACCACTTCTATAATATAGGCTCCGTATGTGGTGCCAGAATGTCAAGAATGGGCAGAATTAATACAGTGGCTTTTCCTTGTTAAAATAGTCATTGATGATGGTATGGAATTCTTAACTCAGTTCCCTAACACAGACAAATAAAAAAATAAAGTCAATCATATTTAAGATATGTTCTGCCATCAAACACTGTGGTTAATTTCATCCTGGTTTTCTCAGTTTAAGAATTAGAAGAACACTGTCCTTCCAACATATCTGAGGTCTCAGTCTTGTTGGAGTTCCATTTTGCCACAGTTCTCAAGGAGAGTTTTGGCCCCATGTTTCAGCTGCTCTGCAGCATTGCTTTGGTGTCTGGTGCAAGTGGTTTTTATTGCCAAAGGAGAAGAAATCATACTTGTTTAGCAGACTGTGATGGTGCCCTGTGCTGCTCCCTGATTTCTGAAACACAAAGAGCACAGATGTGTCCCTCCTCAATGCCCTGACCCAGGGATGAGTGACAGTAAGGTAAATGCAGTGTAAGTGTTTAACTGATCCCATGTCTGTTATTTCTGTAACACTTGGGAAATGCATCTTTATCTAGATCTACTTGCTTATATGGAAACAGAAACTATGAATTCTGCTTCAACCCAGCATGACTCTAAAAACACACATTTGGGTTTTGACAAGACCCTGTATGTCATTTTGAAATCTTTCCCTTTTCCTGTTTAACATATTCCAGAGTAGTTCTAGAAAGTGCCTTTTCCATATTTCCTACATCTTTTTGGAAGCCAACCCTTTTAAACTAAGGCTTTGTAGTTCAAGTGGAAGAGAACATCAGTTCTGTGATGTCTGGGAATAAATTCTTAGCTACAGTGAAGCCAGTGAATGTTCTGTTCACAATAATCATGGCATTGAAGCATTGCTTCAGATTTTTTTTTGTTGCTTTCAGTCTTTGTATTGCACCAAATTTATAATCTCATGTGCAAGCACTCCACCATAACAATTCCTCTTGGACCTGAAATTTTCCTGCTCAAACCCATCTCTGGAATAAAATCAGTGTTAGACTGGATTTTGTTCTGCAAATGCTGATGCAACCATGCTGATATACACAGCAGTAGGTGGAGCAGAGCATCTCTCTCTCTTTCCTGTCTCATCAATATTCTGAATAATGCAGGTTTCTGCAGCCTGTTCCTGGCAGTTTGTTTCTTAATATTCCCAGCCTAATCAGCTTCCTGCCTTCTAAACTCCACTTTTGAGCTCAAAATAAGCAACACTCCAGTTTTCAGAGCACAATAGTTTTACATTGCACTTGGACAGTACATGTGGTTTTTAGGAGGGCCAGAAAAAAAGGAAAATCTGCCAGTTCTGGGTTCTTTTTACAAAAAAATCCCAAACCAAGGAAACTTCCATCAACAACCATCCTATTCTATCCTCCACAGGACCTTGCATTCCATGAAAATTTTCTGTTTTCATCAGAAAATATTTTCCTTGCTTCAGAAACCAAGTGGTTTTGGGGTATCTCCCCATATATGCTGCTTAAAATGCCTAAACCAAAGCAAAACTCAAAGCAGTGACTAAAAGGCTGCTTTTATTGTTTTCCAGGCAATGTTAAAGCCATTATTTTTAAAATCATCAGCCAAATATTTTTGGGAATAAGTCAAGGAACACTTCACTATGAAAAAAAGATTGTCATCTTGATCCACTTTACCAAACTGCAGTACATTCCTCTTACATTCCTCTTTTATAAGCCAAATTATATCTTTGTGTCCAAGTACACTGACACATTTACTAAAATAATAATGACAATAACAATAACAATAACAATAACAATAACAATAACAATAACAAT